>CM070515.1:38688176-39288176 GCA_036346375.1 Guadua angustifolia | reverse complement strand
AGAAAGTAAAGCGATCATTCCATGTCAACCAAGCACGTCACCCCGTGGCCTTCTTCACCCAGTGTATCGTATGCTCTCCTGGCAGCCATGCTTTTTGAACTTGCCGGTGCTGATCAAAAGCTAGACAGGACCTTCTCAACAGCCGGCACCTTATGTCGCCGATGGGCTCACCACGACCAACCCGATAACATCAAGCAAACATTGTGGACAGAGTTGACAGCGAAGTTTCAGTTTCCCGAAGATCAGTTGGAGCTTGCCAGGAAACATGCACTAAGCGTTATGGGAACTGCATGGAAGAACTGGAAGACAAAGCTGAATAAGGAGTACGTCAAGAAGGATCGAACGTCGGATTTTAATAGATACCTGAGGTTACAACAATTTTGGGATGAATTCAAGCAATATATGAAATCTGCTGAAGCCCAGGCTATCAGCCAGCAAAACAAGGCAAATTCGACCAAGAATATTTACCCCCATGTGCTAGGCACCGGTGGCTACGTGAGGAAAGTACCCAAGTGGGATGCACGGGAAGAACAGCTAACACTTAGTGGAGTTGTTACTGCGACGTCTCACATGGCCCCAAGATCAAAGCACTGGTTGCTTGCGAGGGGAGCTACTCTGTCGGATGATAGCAGCTTAAGCTTCAGAAGCAAGAAAGACGAGGAAATCTTGAGGAAGATCGCAAATGCCCACTCCGAAGCTATTGAGGGCTCCTTCCTGCCAAGAAGGGAGGACGACGAGCTAACACGCGCCTTGGGTAATAGGGAGCACCCTGGTCGCACCAGAGGGGTTGGCTTGGTGCCACGGAAAGAAAAGCATTCCAGAGGATGCCTATACGCATAAGCGACCAAAGAAATCCGAGACAAACAGTTGGATGAACGTGTACGAGAAATAGAAGACCGGATGCACAAAAGGAAGTCGAATTTGAAGAACAGATGAAAATGATGCGAGAAATGGTAACAAAGGTCCTTAGCGAACGTCAGTCACATGACGTAGGTCACCGACGACGATAGTCTCACGGGGTTCACAAAAGCGATAGCGTCGCTAACCCTCTGAAGAGGACTCGGCGTGTAGTTTTCCCGTGGACAAAATCATAGAGCCGACACGCTGCGATGCGACCTTTTGCAGAATCGAACATTACCATCAAGGTGGCTGAAGGGATGGCTTGGCCATGCAACGAGGGGCAGATGTTGCATAACCGCCCAATTCCTCGGGGATACGCCAGAGTTGCAGTTGACAGCGTGGTTGATAGATACCGCAAAGTGGAGGTTGAGATCCCGGGCGAGGAGGGGCAAAGTCTTGGACAAAGCATGGGCACATTCATCGCGTGGCGCAAGCGCTATATAAAGTTTGCCTCAGAAGATGACAACAACGATGATGTTAACAACGATGACGAGGCGGAGTCTCCATCTAGGAACGGTCCTCCTCCTCCTCCTTCGGCGTCATCGAAGAAAGCTCCTTCTCCTCCGCCGTCGCCCAGGAAAAGTCCTCCTCCTCCGCCGTCACCCAAGAAAACTCCTCCTGCTCCAACGCCACAAGACAGCCAAAGAGCACCGTGATCTGAACATTCTACACGGTCAGGGGGGAAAGTTCGTCATCTGTGAAGCTAGCCAAAACTCTTAGCAAGAAACGACCATATGAAATGACCGATGAAGAAACAAAAAAGAAGTAGGCGCCTATGTAACTGAGCACTTCAAGAAGACGTCACCACCTGCTAAGATTGAAACCGAACACGCTAAGCAGGATTTCTTCTGGAATTAGCGAAGGTTAAGCAGACAGACGGATAAGCTCAAGCTCCTCAACCTAGCCAACTATCGACTACGATCGCATCTCTAGGAAGAAATCTAAAGGAGATGGTGGTAAAGCAGTTGTTGCTGGAAGCCAAAGTGGTGTTGAAGGGCAGGAGCCACCTATAAAGTGGCCATTCGTTAACGGGGAAGCTTTGCTGCATCGAAATAAGGAGCTCAAACTGACCACAAAATTACGACGTCTACATGAATGGTACCTACAGTATGTCCAAAAGACACAAAACAGTGCTTTCCCCGTCAAATACAAAGATATGGACTTTCACAACAATGACGACTCTTTCTGGGTTGAACACATGGAACTATATCAGATGTACCAACGAGATGCTCTGGACGTGTCTATATTAAGAATATGGACTCTGTAAGTCTCTTGTATAATTCATGCTGTATATTCACGTACTCTTAAACATAGGGTTTGACTTCTTTTTTTACGTAGAATGGAGACAATGACACTTAGAGCGGACAACAATGAAAAGATAGGATTCCTGGACCCAGGAATGGTCAACTGCAAACTTATTGAAGATTCAAGAACAACAAATGATGTTGAGGTGTACGTACTCAAAAGGCGCTAAAGCTACAACACAAGGACTACGTGCTTTTACCATACAACTTCAAGTATGTGTTTCCTCGCCTACTAGTCTCTCATATTTGATGCGCAACACAATGTGACGACTAATTGGCTTCTGTAGCTTTCACTGGATCGTCCTTGTCTTCATGTTAAACGAAAGCAACATCACTGTCTTGGACTCAATGAGGAAACCGACAAGCGAATACACAGAGTTAATAGACTTGCTAAACAGGTAAACTCGGTCGTTGCATTATTGCTCTAATAATCTTCCGTCCCATTGCACCTAATTAATTTTAATGACTACTCGAAAGCATGAACAGGGTGTACAAACAATACTGCAAGAAGAGCCAACAACATCATCCATACGTGAAAAAGTTCAGAATACACACCGATTTTCCATGCCTAAAACAACCCCAAGGGAACAATTTATGTGGATACTACGCAATGACACATATCCACGCATTCATCACTGACAATACGGATTACAACGGCCAGCTGGTATATCGATCATTACATGTTGACCCGTACTTTTCTTTATAAAGACGATGACACTAATTAATGCTTCAATTTCTCCCATGATAGCGCGTCAAGCAGGGCACCAGCAGCCTGCTCGACCACAAAATTGATGCCCTTCAAGAGCAGATAGCTGGGTTCATCATTCGAGAAATTATCCACCGAAAGGCGAGTTTCTGAGCATTTGTACATGCCAACAATTGTGAATGAACAATGTAATACTTCAAAAGTGAATGAACAATGTAATAATTAAATATTATGATGCTTCAATGTATTTCAATTACACTTTAGCGATGCTTGAAGCTATTGTGCACTACGATACCGTCTGAGAATACATCTCTTGTACAATGTATATACATGCTACAACATATATTGCAAAAATATATATGCAAAAGGTTTAAAAAACCCATAACTGCCAGTTTTGGATATATCAAAATAGGACACAGAGTTATCACTGCCGGTTAAGAAGAAAAAAGAGGCAGTGATAGTAGTTATCACTGCCGGATATTGATAACAATTGGGCAATGATAGATACTTATCACTGCCGATTTTAAATAATAGCCAGCAATGATAATGTATTATCACTGCCGGTTAGACAGTATAAACCAGCAGTGATAATGTATTATCACTGCCGGTTAGACAGTATAAACCGGCAGTGATAGTGATTATCACTGCCGGTTTATATCCGACAGTGATAGTCCTCGATTATCACTGCCACTTAGGTTGTGCCGGGTCCATATTCGACAATGATGCCGATGTGGACTCGGCAGTAATCATTTGTTCGGTAGTAGTGAATTTTTGCGCTTTTGGCTCTTTCGACGGAAGTTTTTTCGGATTTGGACGCTGTCGCGAACGAATAGCAAAACTGGCCACCTGACAAGTCAATCGCGCTGATGGAGAGCGCTGCACTACGGAGAAACTGACGCGTGCATAGAAGCAGCGGCTGGAAGGCGCTGCATGGGCATGTAGCGGCTGGGGAGCGCTGCATGCCGGTGCAGCGGCTCCAGTCAGCTGCATGCGCGGGTTCGGCTTCACGGACGGAGAATCTCGCGTGTGGCTGGTGATGAAAAAGTCCAGCACATCTGAAAAATCCGGCGCGTAGTGCTCCTTTCCAGGCGATGGAGAATCTAGCGAAACTTTTTCTCACAGGCGAGCACACGCGTTGTTTCTCCTAGCACAGCCCCGATTCTTTCTAACACACGTTGACGCTGCAAAACAGGCCCCGGACTGAAACGTTTGAATGTATTGATTCTTTCTTTGCGTGACATCGAGCTGTCCCGTCTGCGCGCCGAAAACACTGATCGAATTGAATTTTGTTGCTGCTGTGTCAGCACATTCCCTCGCTATAAATGAAGACCTGCATCAGGCAGTAGGAAAGGCAAACAAACCAGAGAGCACTGAGAGAGCTGAGAAAACTGAGAGCGCGAAGAGGAGCAATGGGAGAAAAATAGGGCGGTGGAAAATTAGTGGGAACAGAAAATTTGAAATCGAGATTCCGGAGGAATTTAGTCAGTGTTCAGACTTTATTGAATGTTGTGACAAAGTTAAACAAAATTCAATTAGTTCATTCAAGATTCGTATTTTGCGGGTATTCTTCAGGAGGTTTTTTTTGGTGCATTGCTCTAGCTTTAGTGATCTTTAGTAGAGCTTCGATAAGGTTAGTTAGAAATCTTCATAAGTATATTATTTTTGTGATATTAGTGTAATTAGTGGAATATTAGTACAAGGAGCGTTACGTAAAAGCACGAGCAGTACGTGAGTTGATAGTAATTGTTTACATGAAATGATAGTAGTAGTGTAATGAGTAGTACGTAGCATGAGGTATAATTGGTGTAATATTGATGCAAGTAGTAGTATGTGAAATGACCATGTTGATAGTGAGTAGTTCGTAAAATAAGGATAGAATGCGTAAAAAATATTGTCACGATTTTTCTTGCTCAGTACTGATTATGGATGCGTACAACTATACCTATTTTTCATGAAAGGCGTAAATAATAGTGTGTATGTCGTGTGATTTTAGTGCATTTAGTGGTACAAAAAATAAAGGTATTATTATATGCAATATTAGAATTACTACCCGTATGTAAAAGAACAGAACATGGCATAATAATGGCATAATTATCGGTGTTCTTGTTTTGTAGGAATTTATTGTGAGCTATTGTCATTTCTTGGATTAGCTGATCGGGGTTCCCTATTTCGGAAGTACACTCTAGAAAGGTTATTTTACAAGTTAGTCGAGGTTTTCTGGTCTTCATTAGAGCTTCACACAGGTTAGTTTTTAATCTTTAGGAACATTAGTATGATATTGCTGTAGTACTAGAATAATAAGTAGAATAAGCTTTCTAGTAGTATGACATAAAACTACAATACCAGTCGAATGAACGGTACATGAAATGATGGACTAATGGTAATTACATACATGCGTAGTTAGTGGTCAAGAACAACATAAATAATGATGTGTAATTAGTAGTACATGAGAGAATGGTATTAGTATATGAAATGACAATGTTAGAATAAGTAGCAGTACATGAATTAATGGTACATAGTGTACATAATGGCATAAGGTTAGTGAAATATTAGTATAAATATTGTAATATTAGTGTAGTATCAGTATGATGTGACATAATCACTAGTGTGTGAAATGATAGTAATACTGCGATTTGTAGCGTTCATGCAATTTCTACAAGTTAGATCTGAAATTTTAAGTTATTGGCTGCTACTGTATGGTCACAGGATGGTTCTTGCGTTGTGAGAACTTTGGATTCATCTCTCAATTATTTATATAATATGGCTCTAGCAACATTATTATTTAGGGTGTTTATGCTAGCAGATTTTATATGATAAGCAAGTTGTATTTGGTATATTTTTCTATAATTTGGTTATCTATATTATGAAGTATGTTTCTAGACCAATTTCCCCAAAATTTGAGTTAGACGAGTTGTTTTATGAGCCGCTGAAATGGCTTAAGTATTATCGAATCTGTGCAGTTTGTGGTCATTTTGGGTATTTGTTGTGAATGGATTCAGATGTGAAGCAAGTTATAAATACAATATTTTTCTAGAATATGGTATTATATATGCCAAAGTGCATTTCTAAGCTGGTCACACCAACATGTATATTTAGACGAGTAATTCTAAAGGCCGGTGAATAGGCTTAGTTAGTTTAGTTTTCTGCGCGACTAGTTCACGAAGGGTGTTTGCAAATGCATGATTTTTGTGCACAGCAAGTCCTAAAAAGGATAGAATTTCAGATTATTGTAGTTCATATTATGGATTATGATTTTAGGCTATTCCCTCAATATTTGGCATGTAGACGTGATACTTTACGGGTGGCCGAAAAGGCTTAAACGACCACGCAGTTTATATGATTCCGATATAGATTTCTTTTTGAGTTTGCGACTACGCCATATAGAATAATTTGATCATTTTACAGGAATTAGTTGGGGATCTCCCTAAGAGTGTTTTAAAGTTAGTTTGGTGATATTTCGCATTTATTCATGATGTTTTTCATATAGATGATCGTTACGGCACAAGTGTTATGAATCTGTGTGTTTGTGGTCATTTAGGGTATTTGTTGTGAATGGATTCAGATGCGAAGCAAGTTATAAATACAATATTTTTCTAGAATTTGGTAATATATATGCCAAAGTGTGTTTCTAAGATGGTCGCACCAACATTTACATTTAGACGAGTAATTCTAAAGGCCGTTGAATAGGCTTAATTAGTATATTTTTCTGCCCGACTAGTTTACGAAAGGTGTTTGCAGAAGCAAGATTTATGTGCAGAGCAAGTCCTAAAAACAATATCATTTCAGATTATGGTAGTTTATATTATGGAGTATGTTTTTGGGCTATTCCCTCAAAATTTGGCATGTAGACGCGATACTTTATGGGTAGCCAAAAAGGCTTAAACGACCACGCAATTTACGTGATTCCGGTATAGATTTCTTTTTGAGTTTGCGACTACGTCATATAGGATAATTTGAACATTTTACAGGCATTTGTTGGGGATATCCCTAAGATTGTTTTCAAGTTAGTTCTGTGAAATTTCAAATCTATTCGAGATGTTTTTCATATAGATGATGGATTTAGATGCGAAGCAAGTTATAAATACAATATTTTTCTAGAATATGGTAGCATATATGCCAATGTGTGTTTCTAAGATGGTCGCACCAACATTTGCATTTAGATGAGTAATTCTAAAGGCCGCTGAATAGGCTTAGTTAGTTTAGTTTTCTGCGCGACTAGTTCACGAAGGGTATTTGCAGAAGCAAGATTTATGTGCAGAGCAAGTCCTAAAAATAATACCATTTCAGATTATGGTAGTTCATATTATGGAGTATGTTTTGGGGATATTCTCTCAATATTTGGCAATTAGATGCAACGTCATTTGTTGTCATTTGTACTTGCAAATTATAATCAGTAATAATAATAGCGTCATTTATTATGGTAGGTACTACATGGCAGATATCCTAGATTTGTTCGTGTTTTATGATGACGGCGTTGTTCGAGAGGGTCTATACAGGGTGGACCTTTTGAACTGCGAACGAAAGGTGATTCGGGCTCCGGGTCTGATGGAGATGGGCCTGGCCGACCTCCGGAGATGCGTGTGGAGCGCATTTGATGAGCAGACCGCCCGAAAGAAGCTTGTCATCGAGGCCGTACATGCCAGAGTTGTGGGAGATTCGACGGACTATTTGTGGACACTATGCAAGATCGCGGGAAGCGCACAGTGGGGTCAATATTTGCAAATTGTGATGAACCCTCTGGCGAAGATACACCGTCGCCCGATGGTGTATGTGCGCTTCCTTGACATAGGAGAAACCTCAAGTCCTCGTGGTGGTGGCGCCGCCGTCGAAGCATCCTCTAGGGGCATCCGTGAGGGCGCTGCTCCGGATGAATTTCAAGCAAACGAAGACAGAGGGCAATGGTGGTCTGCTCGCATTGACTGCCACAAGCACCTAGAATCCCTGGAGGGCATGTCAACTTCCGATGATGATGAGGACGTCCGCACAGATAGCAGCGGGGATGATGATGTAGCTCCCATCGGTGGCATTGTGTCCACTGATGTGGAGTACGTGTCTTCACGGCTAGATGATTTGGGAATGTCTTCCCTTATGTTGCCAGACGAAGGCAGCTATGGTTGGGCGTTCGATTAGGACGCTCTAATGGTTGGGCAACGCTTCCCTACCAAGAGTGCCACCCAGCAGGCAATTGTGAGATATGCGGTGAACATCAACCGCACGTACCGGGTGTATAGATCCAACCCGAATACGTACATTGTGAAGTGCCTTGATCCTGAGTGTCTCGGCAGGATCGTGCCGTAAATTCAGGACAACAGTTAAGACCACGGATAACCATCCGGACGGATCACACCTGTGTGCTTGCTGAGCCACTCCAAAAGCACAGAAATGTGATGTCCTCATATGTGGCCAGCCTGATTTCTCACTTTGTCACGGCGGACGTGACCGTTTCACCGAAGTTACTGATGGTTGACGTGGTTAACATGGTGGGATATGCTGTAAGCTATGGCAAGGTGTGGCGAGCGAAGAAGAAAGTCATAGAAATGATGTACGGGTCGTACGAAGAGGCGCACAACCTTGTTCCACGGATGCTTCACCAGATTGCTGAAACCAATTAGGGGACCTACATCAACAAGATGGATAGACCCCACCCCACGAAGGGTCCAAACTGTTTCATCCTAGATCGTGTGTTTTGGGCATTCGGACCTGCCATTCAAGGCTTCAAGTACTGCTGGCCAGTGCTGACCATGGACGACACGTTCATGTCTGGCAAGTACAAGGGCACCATACTGATGGCGGTCTCCGTAGATGCCAATGACCAGCTACTCTCGGTAGCCTATGCGATCGTCGAAAGTGAGAACACTAAGAGCTGGTTGTGGTTTCTAGCAAATGTCAAGTAGGCAGTTGTCCAGGACCGCCCGAACGTGTGCCTCATCATAGACAGGCATGTTGGGCTAATGTCCGCCATCAGCACCATGCAAGAAGGTGCACAGCCGCTGTACCGGTGGAATGACGTCATCAATCGATGGTGTGTGAGGCATTTTGCCAAGAACTTGCACAGGTTGTTTCACAGCAAGGAAATAATGAAGACATTCAAGAGGCTCTGCTTGCAGAACCAGAGGCGGAAGTTTGAGGCAATATGGAGAGTGTTGGACGAGGAGACATCCAGGCACAAGATGGAGCCAACAGAGGGCGGGATCAACAACTTCTCACAATGTGTGCAATTCCATGCTCCAGAGATGGAGAAGTGGTCCTTGCTCCATGACACCGATGACGCAGGGTATGGTATAATGATGACCAACATGTCAGAGGTTTACAACAGTGTTTTGAAGGGGGTTCGATCCCTCCCAATCAGTGCCATCGTGTAGGAGACTTGGAACAGGACCGTTGGATATTTTGTGAACAGAGGAATGAATGTTAGGAGGCACCTGGATGAGGGGAAGCAGTTCTTGGAACATATGCATGCATACATGGAGAAGAAGATAGAGAAGGCTCGGTCGCACATTGCGTACACCATGGATGGAGTTAAGCGGAAGTTTGAAGTACGTCTACGGGAGAAGTTCGTTGATGGCCAATGCAGGGGCTACCGTAAACAAGTGTGTACAATACGCGATGTAGCGACATGCATCTACAACAAGCCGAAATTGCTACACAAACCGTGCTCCCATGTATATGCGGCGTGCGTGGTTCTCCGTCAGTCATGCATTACAGGGAGTTGTGGCCAGGCCAAGTGACTTGGTTTCAGAATGACATTCTGAAGAGGACTAGGCATGGAAGGTGGCAATCGCGACGAATCCGTAATGACATGGACGTAAGTCAGCGTGGAGATGCACCAGCTCCACGGATGTGCTGGTTATGCAGGGGGTTGGACCATACACGGAAGAACTGTCCCAATAGGGCAGGCTCTTCTAACTGTCTGTAGGAGCCTCAGATAATGTACTTTGATGTGTGGTTGCAGTAGCAGAATGTAATGTCATGCTATGTGTAGACGTACTTTACGCCAGGGTACCCTCTCCGCCACGGTCAGAAGGGGCCACAGGTGCCGTAGCATGACAGCCTGGCGAGCAGGTGGGCAATCAGGCCCTGACGCCAGGCGACCGCATCGCGTGGCAGCCTGGCGAGTAGGTGGGTAATCAGGCCCTAACGCCAGGCGACCGCGTCGTGTGGTGGCCTGGCGAGCAGGTGGGCGATCAGGCCCTAATTTCAAGCGACTAGGGTACGTAGTCGGTCGACGGAACCAGAAGGTACTCTGGGGTCTGCTGCCGGTCAGGCGTGAAGACGTACACCGAAGGAATGGGGGAGCTTCGCTTCAAACTCTCCTCCCCCGACACCCCGTGTCAGAACCATTGAATGCGCATGGCTTTCCTGACGGCACGATAGCCTATCCCTCAATCGTCTTGCACCTAACCCGTCCCATACATGTGACTTCCCGGGTGGACTGGGCGAAGTTGGACGACAGTGCAAAGAATGAGGCCAGAGGATGGGGCTACAACGACTGATGTAATAAATGAAGTGTAATCAGTGTGATGTCATCCTTCTCACATGCCTGAGCCAGCCCGGCCTATATAAGGGGGGTTCGGTGCATGGAGGAAGGGGGGACGACCAGAGTAAGAAAGCTAAGAGAGAACCAGAGAAGGAGAGCACTGAGAGAGCTCAAGAAGACCTTGGAGTGTAGATTGTACTTTTGTAATCCCCCCAAAAGCACATTAACAAAAGTAGAGGTAGGACGTAGGGCTGTTACCCACATTGGGGGCCCGAACCTGGGTATATCGAGGTGTTCTTGAATCCTTGTCCATGTGGATGACTCGAGAGAGCTCATAGGTATTTAAGCAAATATACGGAGTGGAGAATGAGATGAGTTGAGAGAGTTGTATTATTCCAGTTTAGGTTTTTCTTTTTGAAAATAGGTTTGGACACTCTACCAACTAGGGCCAAGACCTACAGTCAGTATGCTCTGATACCACCTCTGTAAGGACCCGAATTCACCAATTCGGATCCACCGTGTATGCCGCACTATTCCCAGGATCAACGCTAGTGCACACGGCTTAACATTGGTAAGCATCACATCATACACAATGATAATAACAATAAGACTTCATTTATTTAATATAACTAGTGTATGATCTTATGATCACTTACATTTATTTGGCCTCATGGGGCAAGACTAAGATAAAATAAGACAAATGCAGCGGAAAATCGTAGAAGACATAGGGACTCATCAGTACACCACAGGCGACTGACAAGGCTTGGCCTAGTGACTCGCGTCCACCTGAAAGTCCTCCTCAAGCACAGGCGATGACTCCTCCACTGTTGTTGGTTGTTAAGCAAGGGTGAGTACACCAACACGTACTCAATAAGTTGTGCACAGAATGCAATTCTACTATAACTATATGCAGGCTTATTCCAAAGGAAGGCTTATGGTTCATGAGCAGTAAGCAGCATTTCCAAACATAAGCAATATATAGATTGAAAAGACAGTAAAACAAATAATAACAAGTAAATAGATTCCATTGTTTCTCAAATCAAACCCAAGTTCTCCATCCTAAATCAAGTTCCATTATCCACATGGCATCCAGCCATCCCATCCGATTGTTCATTTTAATTAATTACCCCTTGTTGTAATTCGAGCATTGCTCAATCATGTGAGCACGGCTATCCGAATAGATTGTACACTCTGCAGAGGTTATGCACTTTACCCACACGATATAACCATGCACCCACAAAGTGACGATTATAACAAAGCCTTTACAATGCATCCTCTTAACCCAATGCTACCGCTAAGGTTTCAACATCGAAGGGCTAAAACCACCGCAGGGCCCCCTCTTGCGCCATGTGAGTTTCCTCCGTAACCCCGGACTCACACCACCAAGATAGCACTTAAGTTAAGCATTTGCAAATTAGTCACTAGGTGCCCCATAACAGACGTGTGGCTTCAAGTTTGACTCAGGTCAAAGGCTCGCAAGGTTCGATCCTTAGGATTGATTAAAGCAAGACATACATATACCCTCGGCTCCACTTGAGCCCACCACGCACTTTTGCCCTTCCACTTGCTTCAATCTAAAGTGATTACCCTCGGTTGGTTACCAAGCACCACGTGCTTTTCACAAATCAACATCGTTGCGTGACTCCGCCGTCACAACAACTCAATCTCTTTGTGCGACCACACATGCCCCGCAAGTTATCATCATTGTTCCATATTCCATTAGTCAAAATTTAATAATCAACATTTCATGTACATGTGATGACGTAGCATGACTAAGCATTCTATTCCGATCTAATCCTCCATGTTGATTTTATTATTAACCAACTATAGTAAACCAACCTAAGGTGACAAGTGGATCATGGCATACAACTAGCAAGGTAGGGTGTAATTCAAAGGGTACAATAGCTAATCCCAAAGTTAAGTTGAAATCATTTATAAACATAAAATAACAAGTGATAAGTTAAATCAAAATAGCATGCAATCTAATCTACGGGTGCAACATGATCAAAGCACAACTTGCCTTCGTTAAACTCCTGCTCCTAGTCTGGAAATAATTCTTGAGCTGTGAAATCCCCTTCCGAAGCCTCGCACAATTCAACGTCTACGCGAATCGAGAGAGAAAAGCAAATAAAAACCAAAACCAAAGAGCAAACAAATTCAAAAATTCAAATAAAAGCCACCATTAGAAAAATCTCATTTTTACAAATTTTTAGGAATTTGAATCACCTGAAACGGAGTTCGTATGCAAAAGTTATAAGGTTTCGAAGTTTGGAAAATCCTGAAAATAATCCTAAAACAATAAATCCGGATTTTGTGGAATTATTTTTATAAAGGAAAATCGGATTTTTCCCGCCCGATCGTACGGACGAAACGTGGCCGATTTTCAACCGTTGATCTCGTGATCGACGGCTCACCTTTACCCTTGAGTTCTCCTATTCACCCGACGACGTGGTCGAATCCCGTCCGCACGCTGACGATCCGATGGCCTACAGAGCTCCCGAGCGACGAAGATTTGGCGGCGGCGCAGTGTGACCGGCGATGAAGACGATGATGCTCCGATGGCGCTCCGGCGTGCTTCGGCGAAGATGAGGTAACGGCACAGCTTCACCTTGGCGTGACGAATTCGATTCCACCCTCAGATCGACGGAAGAGAGTCCCTAGCGACGGGAAAATGCGGCGCAAATCTTCGGCCGAACTTCGCAACTCCGACGAGCCCTTGTGGTTGTTCCGACGCTTCTCCGGTGACCAAACGGGAGGGGAAAGGAGCGGTAGGTCGTGGCGAGTCTCGGGAGGGGGCTCGAGGGTCACTATTTATACCCGGCGGGCGTGGAATCCAAGGAAAGTTAGGCGGCGACAGTGTCCCGGTCGGAGACGGCGACGCACACACTTTCCATCGGAGAAGACGACTGCCATCCGTCGGATCAAGATCCGACGGCCAGAATAAATTGGGGTTTCCAAAAATACCAAAGTCCCGCACAGTAACCAGGCCGGCCCGCTACTGTTCATTCCGTATTTTCCTGAATTTCCTATTTGATTTATTCCGATTTAAATATCTTGATTTATTTTAGGCTTTAGAAATACTCTAAAAATTCCAATAAAATTCTCAAAAATACTTTGAGATATTCTAGATTAAATAAAATATTTTCACAAAAACTTTATTTTGCAAATATCTTTTATAATTATTTCTTAACAAAAGATAATGTATTTAATTCAAAAGAATTCAAATAAATCTCAGAAAATCCAAATAAATTCAGAAAATTCACAAAATTCATATTTAGCAATAAATAATATTAATTAATTAAAAAGATGAAATTTTGGGATGTTACACATAATAATGGCGGTGAAAACCACCAATGGCCTGGCCAGGTAAAGAGGGGTAGCGGTTGGCTCACCCCTTCGTCTCTCTAGCGGATCCCAGTCATTCATTTAGAAGGATCCCGCTTCTGGTGATGGCGGGTTCACGTTCTCCGCAAGAAGAACCAGCTAGGCTAGCAGCACCTGCAACGCGTCCCAGCACTCCCGTCAGGCGGGGGACCATCTCACGCCTTCCCTGGAGGGGGGCGGCGTCGTCCCCCCAGCGGTAGTAGAGCTGCCGGTTCAGCGGCGACTAGCCATGGAAGAGGCCACTCTAGCCCAAAACCTGTATGCCGTCCGTCTCCTCTTGGACCACCCCCAATGGAACTTGTAGGAGACAACCTAGCAACGCTGTGGCTGCGCGACATCGCTTCCCTGATAGACGTGGCTCAGCTCCGTGTGGGGGCGCCTTAGCGGCTGGGTACCTCCGGTGCTCCATGATCAGGGTTGCGCGTGGATTGCACCCAAGCTTCCAGCCACCTGAGCAGGAAGCGCTCTGACCAGTAGGGCTGGAGCAAAGGAAAGTGCTTGCTGGACACGGACCCCGCTGGTGCGGTGGGCCACGCGGCTGCTGACGTATCACCTTGCGTGTCTCCCGGGCACCAGGGAAGCCGTGAGGATTTGTGGGCGTAGTTGGAGAAGTGTCGCCGGCAGAGCGGTGATGATTTGCGCGACGTGCTGCAGCGCCGTCGCGCGCAGGGGCAAGGCCGCTCTAGGTGGATAGCTCCTGATGGTGACAACTCCTCCAACAATACCCACTCTCAGGATAAGGAGGAGGCCATCTCCTTTGAGTCCTTGGGGAGTCGAGATCCGCACTCCCCGGCACGGTCCCCAGGCCGGGGTTGAGGTGGACGACGTAGCTCCCCCTATGGCGTCGGGTGCCATGCCTTCTCTAGTCGGCTGCACCGTATTGCATGGCCGGAGAGGTATCGCCCGGCATCCATTGAGAAGTATGATGGCACCACCAACCCGGAGGAGTTCTTGCAGATATATACGACGGTGGTGCGGGCCGCTAGCAGGTCTGAAAAGGCCATGGCCAACTACTTCCTGACAGCCTTGACGGGATCTACCCATTCTTGGCTATTGAAACTTCCGCAAGGGTCAGTGCACTCGTGGGAGGAACTGTGCGATCTCTTCGTCACCAACTTCCAAGGCTCATACACATAGCCGGGCATGGAGGATGATCCCCATTCCCTCGAGCAGGAGAAAGGGGAGTCGTTGCGCGACTTCATCTGACAGTTTAGCTACTGTCGCAACACGATCCCTAGGATCTCCGAGCAGTCTGTCGTCATCGCCTTCAGAAGAGGCGTTTGGGACCACAAGATGCAGGAGAAGATGGCTACCTGCAATATCACCACCACCTTTGAATTGTTCTCCCTGGCGCACAAGTGCGCGTGGGCGGCGGA
Source organism: Guadua angustifolia (assembly GCA_036346375.1). NCBI lineage: Eukaryota > Viridiplantae > Streptophyta > Magnoliopsida > Poales > Poaceae > Guadua > Guadua angustifolia. The sequence continues at coordinate 39,273,029 of CM070515.1, read as the reverse complement.
AGCTCAGAGGAAGGTGCCTGGTCCGGCCAGTGATCACGGCGGAGACGGAGCTGGGACCCCGAAGGGTCTCGGCTCCGCGAGCAAGAAGAAGCGTGGGGCGGCTGAGCTTGGATAGGTCCAGACCGCAGAGCGTGAGCACAGGGACACCAGGTCGTAGTGGTGCAACCGCCGTGACCGGCGGGACGACCACAGCGGAGAGAAGGAGGGCATGCCCTACTACCTGATCCACCGGTCCAATACGCACGATCTGGCCAGTTGCCATGTTGTGAGTAAGATGGTGGAGCAGCGCCTCAAGGAGCGTCGTCCCTCCGACGATGACCAGGATGAAGACCCTGCCCCGTTGGCCTTCCTGCTGGTGGACCACACGGTGGCTCGGCCACCTATCCCTCCAACATGAGGTACAAGTGACTGATGAGGGAAATCTGCGCCGCCGTACTGAGCCTAGGGGCGTGTAGGCCGCTGAAGTGGTCGGAGGAGTCGATCACCTTCAGTCGGGCCGACCACCCAAAGAGCACTGCCGCCCTAGGTCACCTACCGATCGTGGTTTCGCCCACAATTCAGAACGTGAAGCTTGGGCAAGTGTTGGTGGACGGAGGGAGCTCCATCAACCTCTTGTCCTACAAAGCGTTTCGGGTGCTCCAGATATCGCCACAGGAGCTGCGTCCGGCCCTACCTTTCTACAAGGTCATCCCGGGGGCTGGCTTAGTGCCCCTGGGCCAGGTGCGCCTCCCCGTCACCTTTAGGGATGAGAGCAACTATCGTACAGAGGTGGTGGACTTTGAAGTCGCCGACTTCGACCTTCCGTACAACGCCCTGCTTGGCCGACCGGCGTTGGTCATGTTCATGGCAGCAACCCACTATTCGTACATGGTGGTGAAGATACCAGGGCCCGGTGGCCCCATAGTCATCCGGGTGGACAGGCCGGAAATCTTGCGCTGCCATAAGCAGGCATTGGACCTGGCCGGTGCCACCTGTGCTAGGCAAGCTGATGTTGCCTACTCGGGAGCACCTCCGACGAAGACACGTGCCTCGCCTGGTTCATCCGGTGAGGTTAAGGTGCTCTCCCTGAGTGTGGCCGAGCCCGAGAAGACCGTCAAGGTGGGTGCCCACCTTGGCGCCAAATAGGAAAGCACGCTCGTCACCTTCCTCCGGTCTAAATCCGACGTGTTTGCCTGGTAACCGTCTGACATGACTGGGGTCCCCAGGGCGGTGATCGAGCACCGATTGGCAACACTTCCAGAAGTGCGCCCGGTCCGACAAAAGGTTCAGAGACAGGCACCAGTGCGACAAGATGCCATTCGGGAGGAGGTAGAGAAGCTGCTATGCGCGGGCATCATCAGGGAAGTCTCTCACCACGAGTGGATTGCTAACCCCATGCTCGCCAAGAAGTCCAACGGGAAGTGACGGATGTGCGTCCACTGCACCGACCTCAACAAGGCCTGTCCGAAGGATCCATACCCTTTGCCGCACATTGATCTCATCGTCAACTCTACGGCAGGGTGCGAGCTGCTGTGCTTTCTAGATGCGTACTCCGGGTACCACCAGATTAGCATGGCGGCAGAGGATGAAGAAAAAACTATTTTTGTAACCCCGATGGGCATTTATTGTTATATCACAATGGCATTTGGGTTAAAAAATGATGGTTCTACTTATCACCGTGCTATGCATACTTTCTTCCGTCGCAGATAGGATGGAACCTCGAGGTGTACATAGACAACTTGGTGGTGAAAGTCAAGAAGGGTGAAGGATTGATAAGAAATCTGGAGGAATCCTTCGCCAACCTCTGAAAGAATTGTCTGAAGCTCAATCCTGAGAAGTGTGTATTTGGCATGCCCTCCAGGAAGTTGCTAGGGTTCCTTGTGTCCAACCAGGGCATTGAGGCCAATCCCGACAAGATAGCAACTATCGCGCACATGAAGCCACCAACTTGGCTCAAGCAAGTACAGTGTCTCACTGGTCGACTGGCGTCTCTCAGGCGGTTTATCGCTCGCTTGGGAGAAAGGAGTCTACCCCTATTTAAGCTATTGAAGAAGACCAACCACTTTGAATGGACCCCGGAGGCCCAGCAAGCATTTGAAGATCTGAAGAAATACCTCTCCTCCCCACCAGTACTGGTCGCCCCTAAGCTTGGCGAGCCATTGCTCCTGTATATATAACGGTAACCCCTGCAGTGGTGAGCGTAGTACTAGTGGCGGAGAGGGAAGACGCCCAGAAGCCGATCTACTACATCAGCAAGGTGCTACATGAAGAGGAGACCAGATACCCACAGGCACAGAAGATGTTGTACGCTGTCCTAGTGACATCCAGGAAACTACGTCACTACTTCCAAAGACGGGAGGTCACGGTGGTCACTGTCTATCCCCTGTGAGAAATCCTCCACAATCGTGAAGCCAAGGGATGCGTCGCCAAGTGGTCAGTAGAGCTGGGGGAGTTCTGCCTCAAGTTCACCCTCCGCACTGCAATCAAGAGTTAAAGACTGGCGGAGTTCGTCGTTGAGTGGACTCCTACCACTCCTGAAGCTAGAGAGATACCCGCACCTTCCCCCTGGATTTTACTCTTTGACGGCTCCTTCAGGCTCAAGGGCGCGGGGGGCTGGGGTTGTCCTGGTCTCCCCGACCGGCGACATCCTTCAGTACGTGGTCGTCCTGGACTTCAAGGCCACCAACAACACCGCCGAGTACGAAGGTTTACTGGCAGGGCTGCGCGCCGCCTCCGCATTAGGCGTCTGGCGCCTCCAAGTCAAAGGCGACTCCCTGCTGGTCATCAATCAAGTGCGAAAGGAATTTCAATGCTCTAACCCCGCCATGACAGCATACCTGGTGGAGGTTAGGAAGATGGAGCGCCGCTTCGAAGGACTGGGGTATATCCATATCCCCCGACGCGACAATCACATGGTAGACAGGCTTTTGCAGCTCGTGTCATCAAGATCCTTTGTTCCGGTCGGGGTCTTTGAAGAAAGACTTACGCGACCGTCCGTCGCTGCCCCCGTTCATGGTGGGGACGATGGTGCAGCTGTCTTAGCCTTCGACTCTGGTGGGGAAGGTGGTGCGGCTGTCCCAACCTCTAGTTCAGGGTGGGAAGACAGCGCACCCGCCTTAGCCCTCAATTTCTGGAGGGAGGAAGGCGGTGTCACCGGCGCAGTACCTGAGGAAAAGCCTGACCGAGTGGAGTACCCAGGCGATCACCACGTGATTGTTACACTTGGCCAGGAAGGTCAGTGGATGGATCCGATCCTTGCCTTCCTGTGGGACCAAGTGATCCCCGACGATGTTGCGTCAGCCGAGAAAATTGCACGTAAGGCCAAGTGCTATACTCTGATAGGTGGGGACCTATATCGCCAGAGTAGAAACGGAATTCTTCTGAAATGCATCACTCGGGTAGAGGGGAGCAACCTGCTCTCTGATATCCATAGAGACATATGCGGGAGCCATATGTCCAGTCAGACGCTAGTCGAAAAAGCGTTCTGTCAAGGATTTTATTGGCCTGCTGCCCTCCAGGAGCTGGTGAGGAGATGCGAGGTGTGCTAGTTCTACGCCAAGTAGATCCACCGACCAGTCCAAGCGCTGCAAACCATCCCGCTCTCTTGGCCGCTCGCGGTCTGGGGGCTGGATATCCTAGGCCTGTTCCTGCGGGCCACAGGGGGCTTCACCCATCTGTTCGTCGCCATTGACAAATTCACCAAATAAGTTGAAGCCAAGGCAGCGCGCGACATCGCGGCCTCCACTGCCATCAAGTTCATGCGTGGGATCTTCACCCACTTTGGAGTCACCAACCGCATCATCACTGACAACGGCACCCAGTTCACCAGCACAGCATTCCTGGAGTTCTACAAAGAGATGGGCACCAAGGTGTGTTTTGCCTCGGTGGCCCACCCCAGGAGCAATGGCTAGGCGGAGCGTGTGAACGCGCTGGTGTTGAGGGGCCTCAAGACTAGAGCGTTCAACCGGCTCCACAAGTGGGGACCACGGTGGACAGACGAACTTCCGGTGGTGCTGTGGTCGCTTCGAACCACATCCAGCCGAGCGATCGGGGAAACACCTTTCTTTCTGGTCTATGGGGCAGAAGCTGTCCTTCCGTCTAAGTTGTCTTTAGGTTCCCCAGCGTTTGGCGTTTAGCGAGGAGGGCAGGGAAGACCGGCCGAGAAGAAGTCAACCTCTGGAGGGTGGCGCGATCGGCGACTCTGTGTTTTTTCGATGTCGATAGAGCCTTAAGCGGTACCACGCCACACAGGTCCATAAGAAACCTTGGCGGTGGGCGACCTCGTCTTGAGCGAGTAATTGAGCCTTGAGCGGTTGCAACAAATTTGTCTCCCACAATGGGAAGGCCCCTTCAAGGTGGTCTCGATCTCTCGGCTGGGCGGTCCGGTTAGCCAGAGAAGCGGCCAAGAGCGGCAAACTACCAGAACTTGGAGATGTTGTGGAAATTCTACCCCTGAGGACTGTAAGTGCTTGACGGTTCACTCCAATCAGCTAGGGAATGGGCTTTTCCTCCATTAGCTGATCGGCGATGACCGGTAATAAGCTAAGTTGTTTGCCCTATGGGCACTCTGTTAACCTTTCCTTTCTTTCCCATTTGGCCTGGTGGGTCGCGTTTTGCGTGGTTGTCATGGGTACCGTGCTGGCGGCTCCTTGTCGATAAGCAGTAACACCCGGCATTCGCGTCGGCGAGGGCCAGGCCACCGAAGTCGAGTTAACCACGGTGTTCTATGTGGCTAGCACACGAGTTGTCTGTGAGCACCGCCGCCCAAAACCACCACAGGAACCGCCTTTGCCTTGTGACATCATGGTTAGGTTATGAGAGATCGCAAGGGTTTAAGACCCAAAAGACAATGGGACAGTGACAACCACATGCGCTGGGACTTATGATCTTTTGGTCTATTCCTTCCGTATCTTGTGTAACTTCTGCTCGTATTTGTAGCGGTTGCATGCAAGTGCAAGGAGAATGCCAGAGCATCGACCAAACGTGAAAGATGACAATTTCGTTAAGTTTACTAAAAGATGTATGTACATGGTTACAGAAAAAAGAAGGAAAGGAACAAAGAAAACAAGAAGCGCCGCTCGGGCCATCATTCGTCATCGGCGACTTGGATGTGCCCGGCGTCGTCCCCCGCCTCCTCCTCCGCCATTGCTACGTCGAGGGTCGGGTCCTCCACAGTCATCAACCCCGCCACGTACTCCAAGGCTTCACGCACACGAGCTTGCGCCTGGGCCTCGTCGCCTTCGATTCCAGCAACGATGGACATGGTGTAGAAGGAGACGTCGCGGTTGGCGTAGCAGGCCAGCACGCACCCCGCAGTGGCGATAGCGACCTCCCACCCTTCTCTGGCGGAGCGGGCTGACAAGGCGACAGGCAGGCCAGCGAGAGCGTCGGCGACGCAGGTGACGCTGAGGGCGTACTGCATCACCGAGGATTCCAATGGATCGCTCAGCTCCACCACCAGAGGCCGTAGGCTCCTAGCCATGCGGTTGTATGCAGGGTGGAGCATGACGGTGAGGTTGTGCAACGTGCGGCGCAGTTCACCCTCAGCTCGCTTCCGTCCTGCTTTGGCCTCCTCCGTGCAGGCAGGGACGCCTTGCAGCCTTCTCACAGGTGGCAGGACGCCCTTCTCTACCTCTCTGCGCGGCTCTCTGTGACCGCCCCATCTGTTGGGTCAACTGCGCCTCTTGCTGGGTGGCCGCTATGAGGAGGGCGCCCGTAGAAGCATGCACTCCACCAAGCTCCGCGAGCAATGTTGCCAGTCGAGAGGTGGGGGCGGCGAGGGCGCACGACGTATGGTTGGCGGAGGTGCCGGCGTCGGTGACGTCCCCATGAACCACTTCCGGGGCGCTAGACGGCTCGCAGGCGGGATCTCCCGCTATGTCAGCATGTGCCTGGCTTTGCGAAGCACTACTGGGGGCCGCCCTAGGAAGCACCGGGAAGCAAAAGGAGGTTGCAGGCAGATTAAGCCCTCCCTACAGGGTAGTGGAGAGGGCTCTCAGTACCGGTGGAGCAGGTGTGGATGAAGTCGGTGCCAGAGTAGGAGCGGAAGACATCACCGCGGTGGATGAAGACCCCATTCCAGTCGTGCTCGAAGGCACGATTGAACTAGAAGGGGTGGCCATTCGGTCGTCGGTGCGGGGCCTTTTGGGTCTGCACCCGAGGCGTGCTAGGAGGATGGCCGCTTGCCTGCGCTCCGGTCGTCCACCGGGGCGGGGTCCCTTATCGTCAGGGGGCCGCGAGGTGGCAGCATTGCGGGCCTGGTGGAGTCCATCGCCAGGAGCGACATGACGATCCGGAGACGCTCCGCGAACTCCTGATCGTATAATGGCCAGGCTTCAGCTGGGAAGTCCGAACCACCTGGCATTGGTGGGAGCAGCCCGCCCTGCCACTTGACGATGGAGGGGGTGTTCATATTCCGTGCGCCTGAAAAAAGAGAAAGGGTTACCAATTGATGGCGACCATGAAGAATCAGAAGAAAAGAAGAACAGAAACTTACGGTTTGGGTAGGTACGGGTTATGTCGTCATCACCCGTGTATTGCCACGCCAGTCGAGTGCGCCGGCGCAGGGGGCTGATCCTACGAGTCACGAAGTCCCGGACCACCAGTGCTTTGGTCAGCTCGGAATCTCGCAGCCGGTCAATCCGAGCCACCATTGTCTGGAGCTCTGCAATCTCGTCGATGGACGAGCCACAATTCTCGTTGGCCTCCGCCGGTGCGGAGGGCATCCCCAAGGCGTCGAGGCCGCCGGTGCGGAGGGCATCCCCACGGTGAAGTCGAAAATGGCAACTCCCTGCGACTCCACTGTCCGTGGAACCGCGCAGAGTATAGAAGAAGCGGGAGAGAGGGAGATTGGGCACTACCCCCACGAACATCTCGCAGAGGTAAGCAAAGATGGAGAGAATGAGAACGGCGTTAGGGGTGAGATGAAGATGGTGGATCTCATAGAAGTGGAGGACAGTAAGGTAGAATTCGGAGAAAGGCGGGACCAGGCCCGCCAACAGCGCCTAGGAGAAGACGACGATCTCCCCGGCATCACACCGTGGCACGGGGGTTCCACAGCGTAAGTGAAGGGAACCCTCGGTGGCGATCTGGGAGAGCCTCATTGCCCTTTCCCCATCGACAGTTGAAGCAGGAAAAGGCTGTGCCATTGGGACGAAGAAAGGTCTGGGGACAAGAAAGTTGAAGCGGTAAGGAAAGAAGACAAAGGAGTCGAAAAAGAGCATGAACTGTCGGCCCTGGGCGCGTGTATTAATAGGTTTCTCTTGCTGGCGGTTCATGAAAAGCGAAAGTCTTGTGACGTTTCAGTCCGAGAGAATCTGTGAGCGGAGAGGATTGGAGCGGTTGCGTGCGTAGGAGTGGTGGACCCATCCGGAAGCACGTCTGCATTAAAGAGGTCTGAAAGGGCTGGCGTGCGCTCTAGGATGGGCCCGAGGGCTACTGTCGGCACACTTTACACCAGGGTACCCTCTCCGCCATGGCCAGAAGGGGCCACGGGTGCCTAACATAACGACCCTAGCGGCGGTGGGCGTCAGCCCTAACACCAAAGCGGCATCGTGTGGCGACTGGCGGTGAGTGGTGATCGAGCTCGGCGCTAGGCGATCGTGCGCGTGGTGGCCTGGCGAGCAAGTGGGCGATCAGGCCCTGACACCAGGCGACCACGTCGCGTGGCGTCCTAGCGAGCAGGTGGGTGATCAGGCCCTAACGAGGTGACTAGGCTACGTAGTCGGTCGACAGAACCAGAAGGTACTCTAGGGTTTGCTGCTGGTCAGGTGTGAAGACGTACATCGAAGGAATGGGGGAGCTTCACTTCGAAGTCTCCTCCCTCGACACCCCGTATCAGGACCATTGAATGTGCAAGGCTTTACTGACAGCACAATAGCTTATCCCTCTGTCGTCCTGCACCTAACCCGTCCCATACATGTCACTTCCCGGGCGGACCGGGCGGAGTTGGACGACGGTGCAAAGAATGAGGCCAGAGGATGGGGCTACAGTGACTGATGTAATAAATGAAGTGTAATCAGTGTGATGTCATACTTCTTGTATGCCCGAGCCAGCCCGGCCTATATAAGGGGGTTCAGTGCATGTAGGAAGGGGGGACGACCAGAGTAAGAAAGCTAAAAGAGAGCCAGAGAAGGAGAGCACTGAGAGAGCTCAAGAAGAACTTGGAGTGTAGATTGTGCGCTTGTAATCCCCCCAAAAGCACATTAACAAAAGCAGAGGCAGGACGTAGGGCTGTTACCCACATTGGGGCCCGAATCTGGGTATATCGAGGTGTTCTTGAATCCTTGTCTGTGTGGATCACTCGAGAGAGCTCATAGGTATCCGTCCGTGAAGATCCCCTCTATCGAACCGCGGACCCCTTCAAGGCATAATAGCTGGCCAGCGAAAACTGCCGACACTATGTAATGTAATATTATGTAATTTCGTGTTATGTAATATCACGTTATGTAATGTCATGTACCTTTCTGTTATGTGCTGTCCTGTTATATGGTTTGGTGTTACTTACTAAACTAACTCCTCGTTCCATCTTGTATTTTCCTTATGCCTTGTAGGACACAGCGCTGCGCACTGAGTCACCTTACGCATCTTATGATGGCAAGCATCGTAGCAGGGCCTAGTTGATGGGGGACGTTCCACGATCGTTCGTACTCAGGGGTCCGAAGGACCATTGGCCCTTGGACGCGCAGTACGCCCCTTTGCTACGACAGGTTGGTCTGTTGCCGTTGGCACGGATGATGGACACTAGGCGTTGCTTCTCTTTGGATGGGGCTCTACTGTCCGCGCTTGTCGATCGTTGGAGGCCGGAGACCCACACGTTCCACTTCCGCTGGGAGGAGATGATCGTCACCCTACAGGACGGTGCCCTCATCACCGTTTTTCCTATCAGGGGCAGACCGATAGTTCCACCACCGTGGTGGCCTGATTGGAGGGTAAGGTTACAACACAGGTTCGGTCATCCGGTCCCAGAGAATAGTCGAGGGGTTCCATAGTCCTGGCTTCGTCGCTATGTGCGATGTCCTCCTGATGCGCCAGGGAATGTAGTAAGGACTCACCTTGTGGTGTACCTATTATTTTTGTTCAGTTGGATATTGTTTTGTTCTCTGTGAGGCTGCATGTGCAGAACTTCATCCACATCATCGAGGCATTATGCGGCGCTTGAGTTGGATAACGTGCATGATTTAGCTTTTGGATCGGTGGTGCTCTGTGCAACATACAAGGGATTATGCATAGCATGCCTGATGACAATAGGAGATGAGCCCGTGCTTGCAGTTTGCTACTCTCTCTTGTAGATATCGTCCTGGGAGCACTTTCCTATAGGACGGCCCTACTTCAAGGAGCCTGTTCACCCTTATTCCTTCGTGGCTCCTTTCTACGATGATGGTGGGGACCCGATCGATAGGCCTACCATGGGCACGCAGTGGACGGCCAGCCGTTTGGCATGGGCTAGGGAGAGGCCTCGTTGAGTCTACGCAGAATTTCATAACTACATCGAGACCCTACACTAGGACGATATCATATGGCAACCATGGACAACGCACTTCTTGATGACTACGATGCCACATGGATTATCAGAGCAGTGCGGCCAGGATATGGACTACTGGTTGATGACATGCCACCTGGTGTTCTGTCACATGGTTGAGCCGTATTGCCCAGGCCGAGTCATGCGCTAGTTTGGACTTCATCAGCAAATCCCCCCTCTAGTTGGTCCAGCACTGCCACAAAAAGCGCATAGGTAAGTGCATTTCGTATTTTTCAAGTCTACCTGCTATTCTACTAGAGTACTGTATGTAGTTAAAATTTCTTTTCTTTTATTGCAGTCAATCTCGGAAGGGCCAACAAAGCGGCGGTAGCGGAACCACGATTCTGAAGTGGACCCGCTGCGTGGGAGTAGTCTGCCACAGAGCAGGTAGTCGTGGAGGATCGACCATATTGTTTGCAGTCGTATGTCGTGTACTTGGAGTGGTACGTGCCATGTACGCATGTTAGGCTTACAGGACCTCCTCCTGTGAGGCCCGAGGAGGTCACGCACGCTGACCGGTTGGGCCTCGGCCACCCTCAGCACCGCGCATCACAGCAAGACAACACAGTACGAACACAACGTACATTTCATTCATATTTTTATTCATGTCTAACCACCTTCTCATGTTCTTCGTGCAGTTGAACCGTGCGAATCGTATAAATCGATGAGGGTTACGTGCACTCTCGACAAGGGCATAACCGGCATTCTTGGCCTCCTTGGCGTAGTATGTTCTCTTGTGGATGAAGCAAAGGGCATCAAGACAGTTACGTGCGGCTATCATAGCGGCGTCGCCGTACCGGGTGCTCGCAGAGGCACACAACCCGTCTCTCCTAGGTCATCGCGACCGAGTGTGGCCGAGAGACGATCGAGCTTTGCTCACTGGTCTTTAGCTCGCTGGTCTTTAGCTCATCCTGGCCATCAAGATATGCAGGTATGACATATATATTTCATTAGAATACTTTGTACTACTTATGCAATGTAATTTTGTTTGCCATGCCATGTTCTTTTGCAGCGTGCACATAGGGATCAGTCTCTCCTACCATCGTCCTCTCGGCACCATGATGAATCTACCGCTCCGTTTCCCACATATACTGAGATCTTTGAGGTGAACCAGACACCGGCTGATCGGGACTTCTTTGCCTAGAAGTTACAGGCGAGAATGCGTCGTCCCGATCGTTTACCATGAGATTTTGACTTTGGGCAGACATACACCCCCCACATCATGCATCATTTCGATCTGAGCACCTCATCTATGTAGGCGCCATGTCGGTATACTCTCTTTCGTTCAAATTATTATGTGCTATGCAACATACCTTCATCTGACGTGCCTAACATTCGCATTAGTATCATGCTCTTCTGCAAGACTTCGACACCCCAAGCAGGACTTGCCACTCGAAAGTTCAGAATTGGGTGCATTCGCGTCAACACGCTTACTGGACCACCCGCATCATGAAAGTTGCCTCGGCCATACCTACACCCCGTACTCCATGGATGACTATGGTGTGAGGTCATCATCTATGCGTGCGCCATGGCAGTTATGTTTCTCCAGTTGAAGTGACTCCCAACGTGGAGGCATGTTAACAGTACGTGGATGTTGGTTTTTAGGGATGAGTTCTTCCAGTGGGCACAGGACTTGACGACACCGTTGCCGCCATCAGTAAGTGTTGTTGTATTGTATGTTACTGTTGCACTCACTTTTGGCCATGGCAATAATAGTACGTATCAATGCAGACTACTCTGTGGGTGGATGACATGCTAGCCACCCCACACCTAGCACCCAGCCAACTTCATGAGGCCCCTCGTGGAACACAGGATATACAGTACGACTTGCGGAGCACGACGCATGCACCTGACCAGTTCACATACCTAGAAGACCAAGTCCGGCGTACAAGAAAGCGATGACCGGATTAGAGTTGTGGTTTCCACGAAGCGACTGGTTCTATTGCTGTAATGAAGTTCGTATGTGTGATTGATGTATGCATTCAGCCCACTTTGTAGTGGTTTAAGAATGATAATCCATATTACCATGTCCATATGGTATGTTGCTTTCATAACATTTGAACCATATTATAGTTAGCATTAAATTTTTAGTAGTCGAAGTTTCAATAATTGAAGAGTCCGAGTAGTCATAAGTTTCATAAATAGTCACATAGAAAACTAAACCAACTAAGCATTTTTCAGCGGCCTTTAGACTAACTAATCTAATTGCTAACACTTGTAAAGCTAGTTTAGAAACACTCTACAAAGTTGGCATTACCATATTCGAAAGAAAGAATCTCACTTCATCATGCTTTGCATATTAATCTTGTCAACGAAATAACCATAAGTGTTAACATTTCTGAAGTCCTCAATATAGAAATACTCTCCAAAGTATAGACTATCTTAAGCTCAAGAAATAATCTCCTTTCACCATGCTCTGCTTGTAAATCCTATTAGCTAAATAACCCTAACTATTACGATTCCTAAAATCTGTAATATTAGTAAATGAACTTACTAAGAAATGAAAAATCAATAAATAACGTATTTGTATCACCAAAACCTTCCTAAAATGCACGAATATGTAACCAGTGACCTAACTTGACAAGTCTAGCTTTGTCAGACCGATTTTACTACACACTGTAATTAATGAAAATGAAACATTAGTGCATGAAAATACCAACTTGCCCCTGCGTATCTCTGATTGCTTCCATTGTAACAACCTAACGTATGCACTTCCTCTATAAATAGGCTTTCATACCACCTCTGCTACCACATATCCCCGTCTTCATCCTGTTCCTTGCCTCGAAAGGCAATGTCTCAAATGGCGAGCTCAAGAAATCGGAGGGCTCGTGCGCTTGCAATACAAGGCAGGTCGATTGTCCTAACTGCCATGTGCAAGCTAATATGTTCTACGCCAACACTCAGGAAAATAACGGGCGGGTGTTCTACAATTGTCCTTTTTTCTCCGTAAGTGAAAAGCTAGTTTGCTTCCTTCTTGTACACAATATTTTTTCTATTCGAGTTGTGTAGTTGTTCTAAGAGATCTCCTTTCTTCGCATGGCCTAAAAGCTTGTTCACCTCATCACGTAGGCTGCAGGATGCCAATATTTCCAGTGGGTGGACACCATGGACACGTCGACGGAGCATCCTACAACTATTGTACCATAGAGGATGTAGCTTTCTATGGAGGAGAGGATGGACCCTATGCTTGAGCAGAGGCTGAATATGCTAATGTTCAAGATGGTGTGCATTTTAGATCATATCAAATGGTTACAAAAGATTGTGTCTGTGGCTATCCTTCTTGTATTGAACGCTATTCTTGCGAAGTAGTTCATTTCCTAAAGAGGGGGCAGAGTTGGTCACGGATGTCTTTCCCAGCTCCTCTAGATATCATATTTTCCAATATTAACTTATGTATGCTTCGATTACCTCCCATCACTTCTGGCTTTTTCGTCCTATTGTAACTTACGAATTCTATAATTACCTCCTCGTAGTACCAATGTTATCTCAAATCCATCTTTCTCAAAAGCAATGACCACACTAAAATTTTATTAGTTTGTAGAAGCTTTAAGATTTCATTCCTTTATAACACGATGCCTTCATATCCCGTTCCTTTTCTTAGGACCACATATGCTGCAGACCAAATCCCAGTCATCAGCAACAGTTCTATTGCTTTGACTACGAGAGAACTCTACAAATTCATTCTCTGTTGGCTATATCCCCTAGTAAATCAAAGAACTAATAAGAAAGCATTCTTAAAAAACATTCTTGAACATCAAACTATCAAGCACTTCATAAACATCACCAACTTGCCGATGTGACAGCACAGACTGATTTGACAAGACTCAGCTGACCTCAGAGCAAAGTGACAACACCCTACTAGCCACCGCTTTTTCCGATTGAAATGACAACACGCTGCAGCTCGCTTTTGTTGAAACAACAAAGCGCTCTGACCCACTTTTTGGTGAAAGCGACAACACGTTGTAACTGCTTTGTCATGTACTTTATGCGAGGTACCCTCTACGCCCGCAGTCGGGAGGGGCCACGAGTCTTAGTGTAATGACTGGCGGCGGTGAACAATCAAGCCCCCTTGGCTGGCCAAGACGCGTGGCGACCTAGTGGCGGTGGGCGTCGGGCCCGGCGCCGAGCGACTTCTGGCTGCGTGGCGGCCGGCGGCAGTGGGTGATCGAGCCGGCCGGGCGGCCAAGCCACGTGGTCGGCCGACGTAGTTAGAAGGTACTCGGGGGTCCGCAATGGGTCAGGCATGAGGGCGTACGTCGAAGGAATGGGGGAGCTTCGCCTCAAAGTCTTCTCCCCCGACAAACCATGTCAGAACCATTGAATGCGCATGGCTCTACTGACGGCATGATAGCTTATCCCTCTGTCGTCCTGCACCTAACCCGTCGTGTACAAGTCGCTTCCCAGGTGGACCGAGCGGAGTTGGACGGTGGTGCAAAGAATGAGGCCAGGAGATGGGGCTACAGCGATTGGTATAATAAATGAAGTTATGTCGGTGTGATGTCATTTTTCACTTGTCGAGCGGCTGACCTATATAAGGAGCTTGATTGCATGGGAAGAGGGGCTGGAACAAAAGAAACCGGAGAAAAGCGAGAGATGAGAAGGCTCGAGATGACCATGAGAGAGAGATAGAGTGAGGATCGAGCATTTGTAATACCTCAAAACACCTTATGAAGCGAAGCGAAGCAAAGAAGGACACGCTTGCTGCTCGCTTTTGACTGAAACGACAAAGCGCTTCTGACCCAATTTTGGTGAAGCGATAACACGTTGCCTTGCTTTGTCTGTGTACTTTATGCGAGTACCCTCTCTACCACGGTCGGGAGGGGCCACGAGAAGAAGTGTGACTGGCGGCGGGCGGGCAATCAAGCCTTATTTGGCGGCCGGGCAGCGTGGCGACCTAGCGGCGGTGGGCGTCGAGGCCCGACGCAGCGAGCGACTTCTCGCTGCGTGGCGGCCTGCTGGCAGTGGGTGATCGGGCCCGACAAGGCGGCCAAGCCATGTGGTCGGTGGCGTAGTTAGAAGGTACTCGGGGTCCGCAATGGGTCGGAGCATGAGGCGTCGTCGAAGGAATGGGGAGCTTCGCCTCAAAGTCTTCTCCCAGACAAACCATGTCGAGAACCATTGAATCTGGCGTGGCTCTCTTGTGGCATGATAAGCTTATCCCTCGTAAATCCTGCACCTAACCGTCGTGTACAAGTCGCTTCCCGGGTGGACGGCGGAGTTAGACGGTGGTGCAAAGAATGAGGCGAGAGATGGGACTCTGGCGATTGGTATAATAAATGAAGTGTGTCGGTGTGATGTCATTTTTTCACTTGTCCGAGCCAGCCTAACCTATATAAGGGAGCTTCGGTGCATGGGAAGAGGGGACTGGAACAAAAGAGAGCACGGAGAAGAGCAGAGATGAGAGAGCTCGAGATGACAAAGCAGAGAGGGAGATAGAGTGAGGATCGAGCATTTGTAATACACTCAAAACACCTTAACAGAAGCAGAAGCAAGACATAGGGCTGTTACCCACATCGGGGGCCTGAACCTAGGTAATATCGATGTGTTCTTGGATTTCTGTCTGTGTGGATCCCTCAGGAGAGCCCATATGTGTCCTTCCACGAAGACCCCCTCTATCAAACCCCGGACTCTGTCTATGGAGAATAATTGTCAGGCAAAACACACCGACAGTGGCGTGCCAGGTAGGGGGTAGCGGTTAGCTGACCCTTTCGTCTCTCCAGTGGATCCTGGTTATCCATCCGAAAGGATCCTGCTTTTGGTGATGACGGGTTCACGTTCTCGATGAGAAAGAGCGGCGGAGTGGCGGCGCCATGCAGCGTCTCGGCACTCCGTCGGGCGGGGGGTATCTCACGCCTTCCTTGGAGGCGGCATTGTCCCCGATGGTAGCGAGTTGCGGTTGGCGGGCTAGCCATGGAAGAACCACTCGGCCCAAAACCTACATGTCGTCGTCTCCTCTTGGACCACCCTAGGTGGAACTTGCGAGAACACCCAGCCTACCGTGGCTCGGGACATCGCTTCACGATAGACAGCCCGGCTCGTGTGGGGGCGTCGATCGGTGGGGTACCTTGATTGCTCCGCGGTTAGGGTTCGTCTGAACCGCACCTTTAAGCTTCTAGTCACCCGGCGGGAAGCGCTCAGCTAGGAGGGCTAGAAGCAAGGGAAAGGCTTCTTTGGACATTGACCCATTGGTGGCGCGAGGCCATCTGACGGCCGACGTATCGCCTATCGCGTTCCTCGGGCATAGGGGGGCGCGAAGATATGAGGGCTCGTTTGGAGAAGCGTCGCCGGCGGCGCGGCGATGACCTGCGCGACATATTGCAGCGTCATCACTCGCAGGGGCAAGGCCGCAATAGGCGGATGGCTCCTGGTGACGACAGCTCCTCCAACGGCTCCTACCCTCGAGGTGAGGAGGCCCTCTCCTCCGAATCCTTGGGGAGTCGAGGTCCGCGCTCCCTGGCACGGTCTCTGGGCCGGGGTTCAGGTGGACAATGTGGCTCCCCCTACGACGTTGGGTGCCAAGCTTTCTCCAGTCGGCTGTGCTGCGTTGCGTGGCTGGAGAGGTTTCACCTGACGTCCATCAAGAAGTATGATGGCGCCACCAACCTAGAGGAGTTCTTGTAGATATACAAGACGGTGGTGTGGGCCGCAAGCAGGTCTGAACTGTTGAACCTTCCACGAGGGTCGGTGCACTTGTGGGAGGAACTGTGTGACCTTTTTGTCACCAACTTCCAAGGCTTGTACACATAGCCGGGCGTGGAGGATGATCTCCATGCCCTCGAGCAGGGGAAAGGGGAGTCGTTGCATGACTTCATCCGATGGTTTAGTTACTATCACAACACGATCCCTAGGATCTCCGAGCAGTCAGTCCTCATCACCTTCCAAAGAAACGTCCGGGATCACAAGATGCGGAAGAAGATGGCCACCCACAACATCGCTACCACCTCTGAGCTGTTCTCCCTGGCGCACAAGTGCACCTGGCGGTGGCTTCGGAGGAAGGTGTTGATCCATTTGGCGATCCTGGCGAAGATATTTGAGACCTCGAAGGGTCCTAGATCGGCGAGCAGGAAGAAGAAGCGTGGAGCGGCTGAGTTTGGGCAAGTCTTAATCGCAGAGCGTGAGCATAGGGACACCAAGTCGCGGTGGCGCGACCGCTGTGACCGGCGAGACAATCATCGCGGTTGGAGGGACGACCGCCGCGAGGAGGAGGGTAGGCCCTACTGCCTGATCCACAAATCCAACACGCACGACCTGGCCGACTACCAAGTTGTGAGCAAGATGGTGGAGCAGCGGCTCAAGGAGCGTCGTCCCCACGATGATGACTAGGATGAAGACTCCGCCCCATTGGCTTTCCAGCGGGCGAAGCACATGGTGGCTTACATACACGGTGGCTCGCCCACCTATCCCTCCAACACGAAATATAAGCGGATGATGAGGGAGGTTTGCGCCGCTGTGCCGAGCTTAGGGGCAGGTAGGCCGCTGAAGTGGTCGGAGGAGCCAATCACCTTCAATCGAGCCGACCACCCTAAAAGCACTTCTGGCCTGGGTCACCTTTCGATCGTGGTTTCGCCCATGATTCGGAACGTGAAACTTGGGCGAGTGCTGGTGAACGGAGAAAGCTTCATCAACCACTTGTCCTCTAAGGCATTTCGGGTGCTCTAGATATCCTTGTTGGGCTGCGTCAAGCCTGCCTTTCTCTGAAGTCACCAGTGGTTCGGTGCCACTAGGCGGTCGCCTCCCGTCACCTTGGAGATGAGAGCAACTACCGTACGGAGGTGGTGGACTTTGAAGTCGCCAACTTCGACCTTCCGTACATTGCCTTGCTTGGCCGACTAGCGTTGGTCAAGTTCATGGTGGTGACCCACTATGCGTACATGGTGGTGAAGATACTAGGGCCCGGTGGCCCCATCGTCATTATGGTGGACGGTAGGAAGCCTTGTGCTGCCTGGCGAGCATTGGACCTGGCAGCGCGCCACTGTGCAAGGCAAGCGATGTTGCTTACTCGGGGAGCCCCTTGGTGAAGATCCGTGCCTTGCGGTTCATCCGTGAGTTAAGGTCGTCTCCTAGCGAGGCGAGCAAGAAGACAAATCAAGCCAGGTGCCCACCTTGGCGCCAAATAGGAAACTGCGCTCATCACCTTCCTCGATCTAACTCCGACGTGTTTGCATGGCAACCATCTAACATGATTGGGGTCCCTAGGGGGGTGATCGAGCACCGATTGGCAACGCTCCCAAAAGTGCGCCTGGTCCGACAAAAGGTTCAGAGACAGGCACCAGAGCGACAAGATGCCATTCGTGAGGAGTTAGAGAAGCTGCTATGCGTGGGGATCGTTAGGGACCAAAGCGACAAGACTGGCAGAGTTCGTCGCCGAGTGGACTCCCGCCACTCCTGAAGCTGAAGAAATACTCGCGCCTTCTCTCTGGACTTTATTCTTCAATGGCTCTTTCAGGATCGAGGGCGCGGGGGCTGGGGTCGTCTTGGTCTCCCCGACCGGCGACATCCTTCAGTACATGGTCGTCCTAGACTTCCAGGCCACCAAGAACATCGGCGAGTATTAGAGTTTACTCGCGGGGCTGTGCGCCGCCTCTGCGTTAGACATCCGACGTCTCCAAGTTAATGGTGACTCCCTGCTGGTCATCAATCAAGCGCGAAAGGAAATTCAGTACTCTGACCCCACCATGGCAGCGTACTTGGCGGAGGTCAGGAAGATGGAGCGCCGCTTCGAAGGGCTGGGGTATATCCATATCCCTCGGCACGACAATCACATGGCGGACGAGCTTTCACAGCTCGCGTCGTCAAGAACCTCTGTTCCGGTCGGGGTCTTTGAGGAAAGACTTACGCGACCGTCCGTCACTACCCCCATTCTTGGTGGGGACGATGGTGCAGCTATCTCAGCCTCCGACTCAGGTGGGGAAGGTGGCGTGGCTGTCCCAGCCTCTAGTTCAGGGTGGGAAGGCAGGCGCACCCGGCCTCGGCCCACGATTGAGAGAGAGGAGGGGCGACATCGATGATCTTGATGCGGTGGAAAGCGCCCGGGCCGGTGGAGTACCGAGGCAATCACCCGTGATTGTTACACTTAGGCGGGAAGGTCGGTGGATGGATCGATCCTATCCTTCTGTGGGACCAAGTGATCCCAAGCGATGATCGTCGGTAGAAAATTGCACATAAGGCCAAGTGCTATACTCGGTAGGTGGGGACCTATATCGCCAAAGTAGAAAGCGAATTCTTGAAGTGCATCACTTTCGGGAAGAGGAGCAACTGCTCTCGATATCCATGGAGGCATGTCGCGGGAGCCATATGTCGGTCGGATCTTTGGTTGGTAAAGCGATACGCCAAGGATTCTATTGATCTGCGCCCTCGGGATGCTTGCGCGGTGGTGAGGAGATGCAAAGCGTGCGATTTCATGCGAGCGGATCCAGCGACCAGCCAGTGCTACAAACCATCCGCTCTCTTGGCGTTCGCGGTTTGAAATTTGGACATCACAGGCCCGTTCCCTTGAGCCACGAGAACTTCACCCATCTGTTCGTCGCCGTCGAAAAGTTCACCAAATGGGTTGAAGCTGAAGCAATGCATGCCATCTCGGCCTCATTGCTTCTCGAGTTCATCACGAGATCTTTACCCGTTTTGAAGTTACTAACTGCATCATCACCGACAACGGCACCCAATTCACCAGCGTGGCATTCCTCGAGTTCTGCGAAGACATAGGCACCAAGGTTTGTTTTGCCTCGGTGGCCCACCCGAGGAGCAATGGCCAAGCGGAGCGTGCCAATGCGATGGTATTGAGGGGCCTCAAGACTAGAGCGTTTGATCGGCTACACAGGCGGGGAGCGTAGTGGACCGACAGGCTTCCGGCAGTGCTATGGTCGCTTCAAACCACACCTAGCCGGGCGACTAGAGAAACACCTTTCTTCCTGGTCTATGGGGCAGAAGTTGTCATTCCGTCTGAGCTGTCATTAGGCTCCCCGCGTGTTTCGACGTTAAGCGAGGTGGACTAGGAAGACCAACGCTGAGAAGAAGTCAACCTTCTGGAGGAGGTGTGCGATCGAGCGGATTTGCATGCTGCTTAGTACTAGCAGAGCCTCAGGCGGTACCACACCACCTAGGTCCATAAGAGAACACTGGTAGTGGGCGACCTCGTCCTACGCAGAATTCAGGCGCAGGCAAGTTGCAACAAGCTGTCTCCCCTGTGGGAGGGCCCCTTCAAGGTGGTCTCAGTCTCTCAGCCTGGGGCGGTCTGGTTGGCCACTGAGGACGGCCAAGAGCTGGCGAACTCCCAGAACATGAAAATGTTGCGGAAGTTCTACCCCTGAGAATTTTAAGTGCTCGATAGTTCGCTCCGATCAGCCAGAGAATGGACTCTCCCTCCATTAGCTGATCAACGATGGCCAATAATAAGTTAAGTTGTTTGCCTTGTGGGCTCTCTATCTTTCTTTTTTGTCTCTCCCGCTTGTGCCCTGATGGATCACATTTTATGTGGTTGTCATGGGTACCGGTAGCTCGGCGGCTCCTTGTCGATAAGCGGTAACACCCAGTGCTTGCGTCGAGTAGGGACGAGCGACCAGGGGGTCGAGTTCGGCATGGTGTTCAATGTGGCTAGTACACCCCGGGTTGTCACCGTGAGCACCGCTGGCCCAAAATCACTTCTGGGGACTTGCTGCCTTACCACATAGCGCTGTGATCAGGTTCCGAGAGATCGTAAGGGTTTAAGTTCTGAAAGGCAATGGGACAGTGACAACCACACGCGCGGGGACTTATGTTCTTTTTGTCTATTCCCTGCATATCTTGCGTAACTTCTTCTCGGGTTTGTAGCAGTTGCGTGTGAGTACACAGAAAATGCCGGAGTATCGACCTAATCTAAGCCCTCGGACCCTCATCACGGCAAGACCAGAGGGCTGGTCGCCGATGGTTTTAGGCGGCGGGGCGTGAAACAAACACACACAAATAGGCATTGATTAAGCATAAAGGATGATAATTTTATTAAGTTTACTGAGTGATTTGACGATCTAGAGGCGGCCGCAAACTCCGGATCGTGAAGTGCATTTGAGCCTCGGTAGAAAAGTCGAACCACTGGCGTTGGCGGTAGCGACCCGACCCGACCACATGGTGATAGAGGGGGCGTCCAGATTCCCTGCGCCTGGAGAAAGAGAAAAGGTTACCGATTGTTGGCAACCATGAAAGATCAAAAGTGACGAGTACTTATACCAGGGGTACCCCACAGCAAAGTATACATCTATTTCAAGATCATTTTTCTCCCAGCCATCTGGACTCGATGCCCAGACTAGCAGCGGTGCAGAGTGCTGGAGAGAGTATTACCAACGTCTCCACTCCTCACAGATAGGATTATCACTGAATATTGGCCGGAACACTAAATGGGCCGTCTTAGGCCCAGCTCCAGCCGGAAGCCGCGTTGGGCCGCGAAGGACCCCTGACCCCGGTCAATCCAACCAGGCTTCCTCCGACCACACTTCCACCGGCCAGGCTTCCTTCGACCTAGATTCCTTGACCTGGCCTCAGGTCGGACGCCCTGAGACTCAACACAGTCACAGGTCGGACGCCCCACACCTCCAACACGGCCTCGGTCGGGGCTAACGAGCTCCAACTCGGCGACCTCGCCCGTCCTTTGAGTCGACCTCAAAATTTGGTCACACTTGCGGACCACGGCGGCCACGATGGGGTAGGTGGCTCCTTCCCAAGGTGGCCAGGAGGCTGCCTTAGTCAAGTGTCGCTCTCTTCACCCCGTCATGCACAGTGGAGAGACACGCACCCTCCCGAGGAGAACAGAAACTTACAGCCCGGTTAAGTGCGGGTCATGTAAATAAATCACCGTGTACTACCACACTGTCGGTGAGCCGTGCGAAGTGATCCTCCGGTCACGAGTCCCACACCACAGTGCCGGTCGGCTGGAGTCCGCGACCGATTGATCACGAGACACCATCGTCTAAAGCTCCGTCGTCTCCTCGACAGGCGAGCCCCAGTTCTCCTTGGCCTCCACCGGTACGAAGGGCATCTCCAGGGCATCGAGGCCGCTGTCGTTGCCGGCGTACAGCCAGTCGCTCCGCCACGCCTTCCAGTTGATCTTCGTCTAGAAGGGGATGTAGCGGGAGGACGATCCGTCGCGAAGACGAAAGTGGCAGCTCTCGACGACTCCACTATCCGTGGAGCCGCGGAGAGTATAGAAGAAGAGGAAGAGGGGAAGATTGGGCATTACCCCCACGAACATCTTGCATAGGTAAGCAAAGGTTGAGAGGATGAGAACGGAGTTGGGGTGAGATGAAGATGGTGGATCTCGTAGAAGTGAAGGACGGTGAGGAAGAACTCGGAGAAGGGCAGGACAAGGCCCGCCAGCAGTGCCTAGGACAAGTTGACGATCTCCTTGGCTTCGCACTGCGCCATGGGGGTTCCATGGCGTTGGCGAAGGGAACCCTCGGCGGCGGTCTGGGAGAGCCACATTGCCCTTTCCTTGTCAATGGTTGAAGCAGGAAAAAGCTACGCCATTCAAGCGGAGCAAGGTCTCGGGACAAGGAAATTGAAGTGGCAAGGAAAGAAGATGGAGGAGTCAAAAAGAGCGTGAACTTCTGGTCAAGGGCGCTGGCGGTTCGCAAAAAGGCGAAAGTGTGCAACGCTTTGAGTCCCGAGAGAAGGCGACGGAAGCGGAGAGGACTGCAGCAGTGGCATGTGCAGGAGTGGTGGACCTGTTCGGGAGCATGTCGACATTAAAGAGGTGCGAAAAGAAGTGGTCGCGCTCGGGATGGGCAGACTCTTGTCGGTTATACTTACGCTAAGGTACCCTCTCCGCCACAGTCAGAAGGGGCGACGAGTGTGGAAGCATGACAGCCCGATGAGCAAGCGGGCGATTAGGCTAACGTTAGGCGGCCAAGACCACGTGGCAACTGGTGAGCAAATGGCGTCGAGCCCGCGCATGACGGCCAGCGCCCCGTGGCAGCGGTGGTAAATGACGTCGAGATGAGCGCTAAGCGGCCACGACCCGCGTGGCCGTAAGCGGAGTTAGAAGGTAGGGAATGAGGCTACAACGATTGGTGTAATAAATGAAGTGTAATTAGTATGATGTTATCTTCCCACTTGCCCGAGCCAGCCCGACCTATATAAGGGAGCTTCGGTGCATGGGAAGAGGGGACTGGAACAGACGAGAAGAGCAGAGAAGAAAGAGCTCGAGAAGACAGAGCAGAAAGGGAGATAGAGTGAGGATCGAGCATTTGTAATACACTCAAAACACCTTATGAAGCGAAGCGGGGCGTAGAAACATTACGCATCAAGGGCCCAAACACAGGTAATATCGGTGTGTTCTTGGATTTACATGCATGTGGATCCTCGGGAGAGCCGTAGGTGTCTTTCCGCGAAGACCCCCTCTATTGAACCCTCGGACTCCGTCTAGGGAGAATAACTGTCAGGCAAAACACACCGACACCCACTTTTTTTAGACAAAAGTGGCCTATAATGGCACTCCCCACCCAAGCAGCCCTTCTTCCCTACCCCAACCTGCACTCCAAACCACAAGCACACATACACATCTCCCACTTGCACTTTACCATGGCTGGATCCTCTAGCAGAGCATTCTCATGGATAACAGATATGAGCAGCTTAGCCCTTCATTACACGATGAAGGTTACACGTAACAGGAAGGATGATCCGTTCAAGGAGGAGAACTTAAGTAAAGTGTTGTCCACATTGCAAGAGTTGCGTCCGACATCATCGAAGTATGACAAGAACATCTTTGGCCTGAGCCTTGTGACCTACAACGACCTCAAGGTGCACTTACAATGGTGCTGTCAAAGGTATTTAAGGGTGTGCGAACTAGCCAACCACCCTTTCGGTAACGGTTTCTCGTCAAAATCTCGTAGGGTACTGATGCTACCTGTCGGTGTATTCTACACCGGGGTACTCTCTCCATCGCTGCCAGGTGGGACCATGTGCGCAAAATATGGAAGGAAGAAGGTGCTGTATGCGGGACTTAACCAGCTGAAGAAAAGCTTGGTGGGCGACTAGGACACGTGGCCACCCGACAGCGATCGGTGACGAGTCCCGACCACAGCCAACAGGTCATGACCCCAAACAACGAGGCCATGTGGCCACTTGGAAGCGACGGACAACCGAGGCCACGTGGTCGTCTGATGAGTAGGCGGGTCCATTGTCGGATCATCTGCTGAGATAGAGTGGAAGGCTTCCACGAAGTCTTCGCCCGAGGATCTAGCGTATCATGGTCATTTAATGCACATAGGAGCCATTAAATGAGCATGGGAGCCATTGAATGCGCATGGAGCCATTACGATGCATCTGAAGAGCCATTAAATGGGCGTGGCTCCCTGACGGCATGATGACCTGTCCCCCCAACTGAGCCAGCTCAACCAACTCCCATTCCATCCGCACCGCCTAGGGCAAGATAGGGAAACACGTTTACCAGGCGTTCGTCATGCAGCGTCCGAACCCCTTCCCTCGGGCAATCTAAAGATAGGCGGCGTCGGGCAAAGGCGAAGACAAAGAGTTTCTGAAGGATAGTAGTGATAGGACTCAACACAATCAATGTAATTAATGTAAAACCACACCATCGACTTGCCCTAGCCAGTCCTGGGAGTATATAAGGGACCTAGTGTGCATGGGGTGAGGGAGATCAGTCGGTCGATCAGTTCACAAAGAAGAGATCCCTAGCTTGGACGATCGAAAGATCAGACAAACTAAAGACAAGCGGTATACTAGAGCAACACGAGCTTGAGTAGGACGTAGGGCTGTTACCCGCATTGGGGGCCCGAACCAGGGTAAATCCCTGTGTGTTCTTGAGTTTCCTGTCCTGCTCACCACGAGAAGAGAGTCGAGAGTGACGCGGCTACGAAGACCCCCCTACCGAAACTCGGTTATACACTCAAACCAATACTGTCTGGCACAAACCCACTAGCAAGATTGTGCCAAGTAGAAATAGTAATGGTATTTCACCCTTTGCTTTCTTCAGTGGATCATCAAGCGCCCGGCGTAGATGGTAACCGCCTCCCATCAAGCGAGGGCCGTCAAGCGCCTTCAGCGGAAGGCGCCAGCAGCCCCACCAGTAGGAACCTTGTCGGTCTGATGGCGGTAGGCGATGGAGGAGGCCACGCCGGCCCAGAACCTGCATGCGGTTCGCCTCCTTCTAGAGCACCCATCGGTGGAGCTAGGGGGCGACACCCCGGTCGCGATGTGGCTACGGGACATCACCCGCCTCATGGCTGCCCGGCTCCGTGGAGGCGTCTGAGCAGTGGGTACCTTGGTACCCATGACCAAAGTCGTCTGTGAAGCGCCGCAAGCTTGAGCCACTGGCGAGCATACGTCATGGTGGGCGAAGCAAGGGAAAGGACATTCAAGGTGCAGGTCCCTCTCGCATGGGGGTCGTGCTGCAGCTCGATCTGCGTCTCATGTGTCCCAGTGAGGGGCGCCCATGGTCTTAGGGCTCACTTGGAGGAGGCGGCAGAAGGAAGCGCGGTGGTGACTCAGTGGTGAGTTACAATGTCATGAAGCACAGGGAGTAGGACATGATGGCGGATGTCTCCTAAAAAGGCGACTCCTCCGTGACCCGACTTCCTGCGAGAGGAGGAGACCTTCTCCTCTAAGTCTTACGGGAGCCAAATCCCATGCTCCCCAGCGCGGTCCCTAGGCCGAGGTTCTGGGGGGCTGCGTGGTTCCCCCTATGGCGTGGGGTGCTAGGCGTTCTCCAATCGGCTGCGCCACATCGCATGGCCGAAAAGGTTTCGCCCGGGCAACCATCGAGAAGTATGACGGCACTACCAACCCGGAGGAGTTCCTATAGATCTACACCACGGTGGTGTGGGCTATTGGTGGCTCGCTGGTGGGCTCCACCCATTCTTAGCTGATGAACCTCCCGAGAGGTTCGGTGCACTCATGGGCGGAGTTGTGTAGCCAGTTCGTCAATAACTTCCAGGGCTCCTACGCCCAGCTGGGTGTGGAGGATGACCTTCATGCCCTCGAACAAAAGAGAGGGGAGTCGTTGCGCGCGTTCATCCGGTGATTCAGCCACTGTCGCAACACAATCCCCAAGATCTCCAGCTAGTCCGTCATCATCGCCTTCTGGAGAGGCGTGCGAGACCGCAAGATGCGGGAGAAGATGGCTACCCATGACATTGCCACCATGTCTGAGCTATTTACCTTGGCGCACAAGTGCGCTCGGGCGGTGGAGGTGCGGGAACGGATGGCCAGAGCGGACGGCGCTCGTGGTGGAGGCGAGGCTGGGACCTCGAAAGGTCCCAATTCAGCAAACAAGAAGAAGCGTACGGCGCTTGAGTCCGGTCAGGTCTTGGCCACCAAGCGTAGGCACAAGGGTGTCAAACCGCGGCGGGACGATCGCTCCGACCGGTAGGATGGCTGCTGCGATCGGCAGGACTACCGTCGATAGGAAGACAGGGGTAAGGTCGTCTGCCCTATCCATAACACTAATGCACACGATTTGAATAATTGCCAGGTTGTGCACGAGAAGGTGGAGCAGTGGCTCAGGGAATGCCGCCCTTCTCACGACGACAAGGGCGATAACTCCACCCCGTTGCCCTTCCAGCAGGCGGAGCATAGGGTGGCCTACATCAACGGTGGTTCGGCCACCCACGCCTCCAACTCGAAGTACAAGCTCATGATGAGGGAAGTCTGCGTCGCTGTACAAGTGCAGGGGCAGCTAGGCTACTGAGGTGGTCAAAGAAGCCGATCATCTTCAGCCTTACCGATCTCCCTGCGAGCACGGCCGGCCTAGGGCACCTTCTGATCGTGGTTTCGCCCACAGTTTGAAACGTGAAGCTTGGGCTCGTGCTGATCGACGGGGGGAGCTCCATCAACCTCCTGTCCCCCAGGGCATTTCGGGCTCTTTAGATCTAGGAGCAGGAGCTGCGCCCGGTGCTCCCCTTCTACGGATTCACCCCGGGGGGCTGGCTCGATGCCCTTGGTCCAAGTCCGCTTTCCCGTTACTTTCGAAAACATGGACAACTACCGTACGGAGTTGGTGGACTTCGACATCGCTGACTTCGACCTCCTCTACGACGCCTTGCTTGGCCGACCCGCGTTGGTCAGGTTCATGGCGGCCACCCACTATGCCTATATGGTGGTGAAGATACCGGGACCCGGAGGTCCCATAAGCATCCAGGAGGACAAGCCAGAGGCCTTACGCTGCGACAATCAAGCCTTGGACCTGGCAGGTGCCACCTGTGCAAGGCAGGCTGACGCTGTCTACTTGGGAGCCCCTCGAGTGAAGACCCATGCCTTACCCAATCCGCCTCGCAAGGTTAAGGTGGTCTTCCTGAGCGTGGCCGAACCCGAGAAGACCATCAAGTTGGGCACCAGCCTTAGCTCCAAATAGGAAGACGCGCTCGTCACCTTCCTCCGGTCTAATGCAGATGTGTTTGCCTAGCAACCGTCCGATATGACTGAGATCCCCAGGGCGGTGATCGAGCACAAATTGGCAATGCTCTTGGAGGCGTGCCCGATCCGACAAAAGGTCTGGCGTCAGGCTCCCGAGTGACAAGATGCCATCCGCGATGAAGTGGAGAAGCTGCTGCACGCGGGTATCTTCAACGAGGTCATTCACCCCGAATGGCTTGCCAACCCCGTGCTCATCAAGAAGTCCAACAGGAAGTGGCGAATGTGCGTCGACTTCACCGACCTCAACAAGGCCTGCCTGAAGGATCCATACCCCTTGCCGCGCATCGACCTGATCGTGGATTCTACGGCGGGGTGTGAGCTGCTGTGCTTTCTAGATGCGTACTTCGGGTACCACCAAATCAGCATGGAAAAAGAGGATGAAGAGAAGACCGCGTTTGTAACCCCTATGGGTGTTTATTGCTATATTCGAATGCCATTTGGGTTAAAAAAATGCTGGTTCTACTTATCAGCGTGCCATGCACGCCGCTTTTCGACCACAGGTCGGGCAAAACCTGGAGGTATACATCGACGACCTGGTGGTAAAGGCTGAGAAGAGCAAATGACTGATTGAGGATCTAAAGGAAACCTTCGCCAATCTCAGGAAAAATCACCTGAAGCTCAATCCTGAGAAGTGCGTCTTCAGCGTACCCTCTGGGAAGCTATTGGGATTCCTCGTCTCCAGTTGAGGCATTGAGGCTAATCCTGACAAGATTGCGGCCATCGAACACATGAAGCCGCCGACAAGACTCAAGCATGTCCAGTGCCTGATTAGCTGCTTGACGTCCCTCGGGCAATTTATCGCCCGCCTAGGAGAAAAAAGTCTCCGCTTGTTCAAGCTATTGAAGAGCACCAACCACTTTGAATGGACGCCTGAAGCCCAACAAGCGTTTGAAGACTTGAAGCAGTACCTCTCCTCACTCCCGGTAATGGTCGCTCCTACTCTCGGTGAGCCGCTGCTTCTATATATCGCGGCTACCCCGGCGGTAGTGAGTGCGGTGCTGGTGGCGGAGAGGGAAAGTGTCATAGCCCCAAATTCGAATTCGACTCATGCGGCTAACATTAGGGCCAATCGAGTTTTTGGCCGCATTTGAGATCCACTGCTAATTTCAGAGTCTGTCCAAAATTACCATTTAAGAATTTCCAAACTTAGCAAAATTTAAGAGCTAGAAATTTCAGGTTGCGAGTATGATTTTGATCAAAGTTTAGAGCCGTGTAACTTGAGAACTATAAGGATCTAGAATGTGCGGGTTAGCTGATCACAAACTAGAAACTTTTCTCTACAGCATGGAGGGGTTTAACCAAAATCCAATGCCAAATACTAATTCAAAGCATGGCTCAAAAACTGAATCCATGTGTTGAATTTCTGGGGACTTAGCCATTCTAACTTTACTTACTAGTGGGGTCAACTAGCTTAGCATACAAAAAGGAATTGAGGGCTGCCAAACCAAAACCAGCACCCCTCTTCTTTGAGTCTCCAAACCGAAACAAGTAGCATTCTTTTCCTAGTTTTTCCTCCCCAAGCAAGCAGCCTCGACGCTTCCCTCTTGCAGCCTTCCCTGGCCGGCTCCCTCCAGCTCCTCCCCTTGTGGCGCCCTTCCTCCAGCTCCCTCCAGGCGGCGCCCCTTCCTGCAGCACCTCTCCAAGCAGCAGCTCCCTCCTCCTCTTCCTCCTCCACTTCCATGAGGTAAGTCTCCCTAGGGTTTAGGGTTGGTGTTTTCTGGTTTTGGGGGCAGCAATGGTGGTTTTGGGGGCTTAGGTGAGTAGAGATTTGGGATTTGGATGGGGAATAACCAATCTAGGGTTTGGAGCAAAGTTCTGAATTTTCGAGCAGATTTCGTAGCTACTGTTTCGGGTTGATTTGAGCAAGTTCCGAGCATTTCCTGCTAGGCTGGCTGTATAAAAAGTTGTGGGTAATGACAATTTCTTTCATTTCCAACTGGAATCACTCAATTTCGTTAACCCAGCTGAAAGTTGTGATGATTTTAGTGCGTGCTGCTCTGAAATGCAGAAAATGTGGAGCTGAAACTTGGGCTGCGAATTTAAATTATTTCTAGGCCGAATTAGAAATTAATTTTGCCTAATAAGTTGTAGGAAATTTCGTGTAGATTACAAAAATGTTATCGTTTACTCAATTCCTTGAAGTATAGCAGTTTTTATACTGAAAATGGTGCAGGCTGTCTGAAACTCTGAAAATTCTGAACACTAAAAACTGCTCTCTATTCCGGGCCGAACTAGGAATTCTCTAGATAGGTTCTGGATGATTGGCCAAAGCTAAGTTGTAGTTCTATGTCCTGCGGTCATTTCGAGTCTAAGTTTACTCAATTTGGCTTAGTGGTTAGAAAGTTATGGCCATTTGTATCGATGTCTGTCCTGAAACCGGTTTTTCTGAAATTCAGACTTTAGGGCTGAAGTTCATAGTTTAGTTGGGGGTTTTAAATTCATATTCTTAGTGTTGCACTTTTGGAACTATCATGGGTGTTGCATTTTAGTTTTTTTCATTTTCATATGCATTGCATGCATCTCATTTCATATGCATTGTAATCGTGTAGAGACCGACACCTTGTGAGGGTGTGTAGTTTGTGACCGAGAGAGTGCTGGAGAGCCAACTATTTTTGAGAATCCCACAGAAGCTCAAGGCAAGCACCTAAGCATTTTCAACCTTATATATATTTGTATTTTTGCGAATAAACTGCTTATTGGATGATTACGACTTGCATTAGGAATTGAAATGTGGGATAGGGCTAGATCCTAATTGCTGCATATACACTCATTGATAATTGTTGAACACCTCCCTTGGAGCTAGTATATGGGTAATTATATTGTGTCCATACTTAGTTTGCTTAGATGTCGGGTATGGGCCAAGTGGTGGATGGTTCCATCACTTTAGAATAATTACTTCACACTATTGGGTTGCAATGGATATGGTTATATTCTGAAATGTAAACTTGAGACCGGGTGAGAGGGTTGGATTATTTGGGTGTGGAGACTCAAATGTTGTAGTCTCGCCTATGTTGGCTAAGGACCGATCCGTTGTTTGCCATGTTGATCGAGCACCCCTTATTGATCGCATGCTCGATATAAAGGTACGGTAAGCCACCCTTTCATGGCATACTACTCGATGGGTCATGCCCTCATGCGATTGGAGGTGGTTGAGGGCGAGGCCTAGGCCGACTCTCGAGGGCTAAGCGTGGCTTGAGCCGCTCGAGGAGGTTGCTAGGTGCTTGGGCATGAGGATGGTTCAGCAGTAGATATGGATGGGAGGAGGGTTGACATGAGGTTCCTTGTGGCACATGTCGTGCGATTGATGATCCCTGCGGGGTGAATAAGCAATTCGAATTGCCGCGCTCTCGGATATGAGCACGCTTGTATCATCCGACACTTCAAAATAGTAACAACTTAAAACTTGAAACTAGTTGGTATACTTGATGTTGATACTTGTTTTATGATATTACTTGCTCTCTTTAATGTTTAATTTCAGATTTCACTCTAGTAGTAGGTGCTGTCCACAAATGCTGTAAAAATTGTAAATTGAGTAGTTGAATGTGAATATGTACCAAAGTTAAGCTTTTATGCACTTGTTACCTTAAGCTTACTCCTTGCTACTTCCAAATGCATATGCCTTCGAGTCGGTCATATATGGACCACGGGTAAGTCTTGCGAGTACCTTCTGTTCTCATGCTTTTGCTTTGTGGTTTTCAGGTGAGGACCCCGATGGGTGTGAGTTCTGTCCGTACTGCTTCTCGGTGGTCGGGCGGGATACCGAGTAAAAGCTAGCTCAACGATGTAAATGCCCGGAAGTGTTCAAGGGCAAGACACTTCCGGAGATATCTTACTTTTGGGTTGAATTTGGTGGTTGTTCATTTATTTTGTTGTAAAGTTAACTTTAAAACTTGTTATGGCTATGTTTAATTACTTGGCTACTTCCATTGTTGAACCTCGTTGTATCACCGTGCTTAACTCCTGTCTTTGATGTTATTTCTATCCATGTCGTTGTTTATGTTGTGGTTGTAGTTGTGATATATTTGTTTAGTTAATTGTTTCTTCTGTCTGCTGAGTGGATGTCCGTACTTCTAGAGGCGTCATGCCGAAATTTTGTAGATTTCCTGAGTCTAGGCTAGTTCTTGCCTCGTGTGGTTGTTTGGTTTTTCTTTGTGCTTTGGTTTTTAGTCGTTGTGGTGCTTCCGCATTGCGTGTCTGGTAGTAAAGTTTTGGGTTCGTTGTCCCCTTTATGCGAATTGAATTGATATGGCAATGAAACGGTATCTTGAAGCGATCTGGCGAGATTTTAAGATGCATATCTGAGGAATACCGAGATTGTTGTCGAGTTATTCGAATGGGATCTGTAACATCCCAATTTTCAGTCTTTCTAATTAATTAAAATTATTTTACTGCTAAATATGGTTGTTGAGAATTTTCTGGATTTAATTCGGACTTTCGAAGATTTGCTGAATTATGTTAATCTAAAGTATATTGTCTCTTGTTAAAAGGTTATTTATAAATAAATAAATTCAGAATAAAGTTGTATCAAAAATATTTTATAAAGCTCATAAGGTATCAAAGTATTCTCTGGGAATTTTTCTTAGTGTTTAAGGGTGTTCAAATAAATCAAATACATCTGGGTATTTTAAGGAAGTATGAATAAAAAGGAAAAGAAAAGGGGGAAACCGTGCGCTGGATTGGAAAGTCCCGATTATAACCATCGCGTGACCGTCTCCGAGCCCAGTTCAACGCTGCCGAGACTTTTCGTAATCATGCGCTTGGCTAGGTATAAAAGCATGCCGAGCGTCCCTCCAAAGTCTCGTCTCAAAAACGCGGGCGTGTGGTGTTCGGAAAAAGCATCGCGCTGTCATCGCCGAGGACACGTCCAGGTCGAAGCCGTATCGATCGACAGCGCCGTCTCGGGAACGCCTCAGGAAGCTACGCATCGTCGCCAGGCATCGAGCAAAACAAGATCGCGGGCGCGTGTTCGGGAAAAGCCTCGAGAAGGCCACGTGCTGACGTCAGAAATCGCGCGGAAGAATTCATCGAGTCGCGCCGTCGCCGGAATTCCCGAGGGAAAAATTCGCTGAGTTCAGCCGTTGTGCGATCGTGTCACTCGGGATTTTCTAGCCGCCGGATCATCCACAAACAAACACGATTTCGTCACGCCATACGGGTGAACAGGTAACCGCACGGTAAGACATCGTTAGATCTAGACCATAGGGTTCCAATGTCGCCACGTTATTTAAATGAGTAGGAAGTAAATTTGGTTGCATTAGCCGTCGATTACAAGATCAATGATCCATATTTAGCCATGTAAGCGTCCGTACATTAGACCGGGAAAATTCGGATTTTTCTATATAAGAATTCGGGATTTATGAATTAGAGTTTATTTTCCGGAATTTCAAACTTCAAAACCTTATAACTTTTACATATGAACTCTGATTTGGGTAATTCGAATTCCGAAAGCTTTATAAAATTTAGATATTTCCAATGAAGGTTTTTATCTGGATTTTTGAATTTGTTTGCTCTTTGGTTTTAGTTTTTATTTGCTTTTCTCTCTCGATTCGCGTAGACGTTGAATTGTGCGAGGCTTCGGAAGAGGATTTCACAACTCAAGAATTATTTCCAGACCAGGAGCAGGAGTTTAACGAAGGCAAGTTGTGCTTTGATCATGTTGCACCCATAAACTAGATTGCATGCTATTTTGATTTACTTTATCACTTGTTATTTCATGCGTATAAATGATTTCAACTTAACTTTGGGATTAGCTATGGTACCTTTTGCGTTATACCCTACCTTGATAATTGTATGCCATGATCCACTTGTCACCCTAGGTTGGTTAATTATAGTTGGTTAATAGAAAATCAACATGGATGGATAGATCGGAATAGAACTGCTTAGCCATGCTACGTCATCACGTGTTCATGAATTAATGGTTAATAATCTTGACTAATGGAATATGGAACAATGATGTTAATTTGTGTATCATGTGTGGATGCGAAGAGATTGAGTTGTCGTGGCGGGGAGGTCACACAGCGATGTTGATTTGTGATAAGCATGTGATGCTTGGTAACCAGCAGGGAGGTAATCACTTTAGATTAAAGCAAGTGGAAGGGCAAGGGTGCGAGGTGGGCCGATGGGCAAGAAAGGGTATGTGTAAGTCTTGCTTTAATCAATCCTAAGGACTTAACCTTGCGAGCCTTTGACTGAGTCAAACTTGCACCACATGTCTGTTATGGGGCAGCCTAGTGACTAATTTGCAAATGCTTAACAAGTGCTATCTTGGTGGTGTGAGTCAGGGTTCGGAGGAAACTCACATGGCGCAAGAGGGGGCCTGTTGCGGTGGTTTTAGCCCTTCAATGTTGAAACCTTAGCGGGTAGCCTTGGGTTAAGAGGATGCATTGTAAAGGCTTTGTTATAATCGTTCGCCTGTGTGGTGCATGGTTATATCGTGTGGGTAAAGTGCATAACCTCTGCAGAGTGTACAAACTATTCGGATAGCCGTGCTCACGGTATTGAGCAATGCTCGGGAATTACAGTCAAGGGGTAGTTAATTAAAACTTGTCAACTGTTGGGATGGCAGGATGCCATGTGGTTAATGGAACTTGATTTAGGATGGAGAACTTGGGTTTGATTTGAGAAACAATGGAATCTCGTACTTGTTATTATTTGTTTCTTGTCTTTCAATCTATATCTTGTTTATGTTTGAAAATCTTTGCTTCTTGCTTATGAGCCACTTAGCCTTTCCTTTGGAATAAGCCTTGCATATAGCTATGATAGAATTGCATTACATGCACAACTTGTTGAGTGCGTGTTGGTGTACTCACCCTTGCTTACAAAACAACAACGATGGAGGAGTCATCGCCTATGCTTGAGGAGGACTTTCGGTGGGCCAGAGTAACTAGGCCAAGCCTTGTCGATGCTTTGTGGTGTCTTGATGAGTCACTCGTCTTCTCGATTTTCCGCTGCATTTGTCTTATTTTATCTTAGTCTTGCCCCATGAGGCGAATAAATGTAAGTGATCATAAGATCATACACTAGTTATATTAAATAAATGAAGTCTTATTGTTATTATCGTTGTGTATGATGTGATGCTTACCAATGTTAAGCCGTGTGCACTAGCGTTGATCACAGGAATAGTCACGGCATACGGTGGATCGAATTGGTGGTCGGGTCCTTACAGGATCGTTGTTGTCCTAATTGGGCTTGGGTGTTAGCACTGTGAGCACCATCGGTGCCTCCGTTGCTAGCTTCCAAATCCGATGAGGGCGACCTGTCATTCGAATAACCCGAGGACGGTCTGGGCGGCTCCTTACAAGCTGGTATCAGAGCAAGGTGCATAAAGACGAACCGTAAACTTGACAACCACTTAGGTAATTAATTAGGACTTACTTAACCTTCTAGGTAGCAATTAGCACTATATTACCCGCCCTATGTCTATAATTAAGGTTGTGCAGGTTGAATGGTGAGCGTGGGAGAAACGATCACGTTAGAACCATGCATTTCACACCATGCATATGAGATCCATGTCATTCCATGCATGCATATGTCTTACCGTGTCCATTTTGCATCATGATCTATGCTTTTATGTATGTTATACTTGTAGGATTCCTTTGTCTTGTGCTATTGTCTAGATCATGTTTTAATTGAATTTTTAGCCAAGTCTAAGAACCTATCCCTTCCATGAGGAGTTAGAGTCCATTCCGTGGTTTGAATACGGAGGTGTTCCCAATGAATTAGGGATGCCGCCGATCGGGATATTGAGTTTGTAGTTGAACTTCAGCCCGGGGCGCTCCGGTTTCAAGTGGCGTCTGAAATGCCACCGATGAATTGGCGAATTGAAGAATCAAGCCGAAGGCCCGATGGACAAAGGATTCATTCGTCAAGGCTCCTCACCTTGGGCTGCTCGACTCTCTTCGTGACCAAAAAGGGCGGTTCTTTTCGCCTATGTGTTGATTATCGTCCTTTGAGCGTAGTCACCATAAAGAACAAGTACCCTCTTCCTCGAATTGACATCCTCTTTGATCAGCTTGCTGGTGCAGGTGTTCTCCATGATTGATTTGAGGCTCGGGTATCATCAAATCAAGATTGAGCGAAGATATCCCAAAAGCAGCATTCTCCACTCGTTATGGCCTATATGAGTATACCGTCATGTCGTTCGGTTTGGCGAATCTTGGCGTACTTCATGTACCTTATAAACTCCATCTTCATGGAGGAACTTGACTCGCCGTGGTCATCTTCATTGGCGATATCCTCATCTACTCGGCAAATGAAGAAGAACATGCAAAACATCTTCGCATCATTCTCGAGAGACTCCGGGAACATCGCCTTTATGCGAAATTCAGCAAGTGTGAGTTTTGGCTGAAGAAGGTATTTCCCCTCCAGGGCACCCATCATTTCGGGGTTAAGGGAAAGTTAACGCCTCGAAACGTAGGACCTTTCCAGATACTTGCAAGACGTGGTCAAGTGGCATATCAACTGGAGCTTCCTCCCGCTCTAGCGATGGTCCACGATGTCTTCCACATAGTGCAATTGAAGAAGTGCCTCCGTATTCCCTTTGAACATCTCGAAGTGGATGAACTTGAGGTTCTGCCCGATCTGTCCTATCAAGAGTATCCTATTTGAGTTTTGAATGAAGCTGAACGCAAGACTCGTAGGAGGACTCTCAAATTCTACAAAATTCAGTGGAGCAATCACACTGAAGACGAAGTCACATGGGAGTGGGAATACCGTTTAAAAATCGAGTATCCCGAGTTTTTCCATGCCATGTAAGTGCTACCCTCCAGTCTTTTCGCAATTGAGACCATATCATTCGTATGTAGGCGCATTGTCCATATCGGTTCTATCTATCTATGCTCTCATTTTCGAATCTTGGGGCGAGATTCTTTTATGGGGGGAGGATTTGTCATAGCCCCAAATTCGAATTTGACTCTACGGCTAACATTAGGGCCAATCGAGTTTTTGACCGCATTTGAGATCCACTGCTAATTTCAGAGTCTATCCAAAATTACCATTTAAGAATTTCCAAACTTAGCAAAATTTAAGAGCTAGAAATTTCAGGTTGCGAGTATGATTTTCATCAAAGTTTAGAGCCGTGTAACTTGAGAACTATAAGGATCTAGAATGCGCGGGTTAGCTGATCACAAACTAGAAACTTTTCTCTACAGCATGGAGGGACTTAAACAAAATCCAATGCCAAATACTAGTTCAAAGCGTGGCTCAAAAACTGAATCCATGTGTTGAATTTCTGGGGACTTAGCCATTCTAACTTTACTTACTAGTGGGGTCAACTAGCTTAGCATACAAAAAGGAATTGAGGGCTGCCAAACCAAAACCAGCACCCCTCTTCTTTGAGTCTCCAAACCGAAACAAGCAGCATTCTTTTCCTGGTTTTTCCTCCCCAAGCAAGCAGCCTCGATGCCTCCCTCTTGCAGCCTTCCCTGGCCAGCTCCCTCCAGCTCCTCCCCTGGTGGCGCCCTTCCTTTAGCTCCCTCCAGGCGGCGCCCCTTCCTGCAGCACCTCTCCAAGCAGCAGCTCCCTCCTCCTCTTCCTCCTCCACTTCCATGAGGTAAGGCTCCCTAGGGTTTAGGGTTGGTGTTTTCTGGTTTTGGGGGCAGCAATGGTGGTTTTGGGGGCTTAGGTGAGTAGAGATTTGGGATTTGGATGGGGAATAACCAATCTAGGGTTTGGAGCAAAGTTCTGAATTTTCGAGCAGATTTCGTAGCTACTGTTTCGGGTTGATTTGAGCAAGTTCCGAGCATTTCCTGCTAGGCTGGCTGTATAAAAAGTTGTGGGTAATGACAATTTCTTTCATTTCCAACTGGAATCACTCAATTTCGTTAACCCAGCTGAAAGTTGTGATGATTTTAGTGCGTGCTGCTCTGAAATGCAGAAAATGTGGAGCTGAAACTTGGGCTGCGAATTTAAATTATTTCTAGGCCGAATTAGAAATTAATTTTTCCTGAGAAGTTGTAGAAAATTTCGTGTAGATTGCAAAAATATTATCCTTTACTCAATTCCTTGAAGTATAGCAGTTTTTATACTGAAAATGGTGCAGGCTGTCTAAAACTCTGAAAATTCTGAACACTGAAAACTGCTCTCTGTTCCTGGACGAACTGGGAATTCTCTAGATAGATTCTGGATGATTGGCCAAAACTAAGTTGTAGTTCTATGTCTTGCGGTCATTTCGAGTCTAAGTTTACTCAATTTGGCTTAGTGGTTAGAAAGTTATGGCCATTTGTGTCGATGTCTGTCCTAAAACCGGTTTTTCTGAAATTCAGACTTTGGGGCTGAAGTTCATAGTTTAGTTGGGGGTTTTAAATTCATATTCTTAGTGTTGCACTTTTGGAACTATCATGGGTGTTGCATTTTAGTTTTTTTCATTTTCATATGCATTGTAATCGTGTAGAGACCGAGCACGCGGAGGTTGACGCGGCTGTGACCGAGGGGAGTACCGGAGAGCCAACTATTTTTGATAATCCCACAGAAGCTCAAGGCAAGCACCTAAGCATTTTCAACCTTATATATATTTGTATTTTTGCGAATAAATTGCTTATTGGATGATTACGTCTTGCATTAGGAATTAAAATGTGGGATAGGGCTAGATCCTAATTGCTGCATATACACTCATTGATAATTATTGAACACCTCCCTTGGAGCTAGTATATGGGTAATTATATTGTGTCCATGCTTAGTTTGCTTAGATGTCGGGTATGGGCCAAGTGGTGGATGGTTTCATCACTTGAGAATAATTACTTCACACTATTGGGTTGCAATGGATATGGTTATGTTCTGAAATGTAAACTTGAGACCGGGCGAGAGGGTTGAATCATTTGGGTGTGGAACTCAAATGTTGTAGTCTCGCCTGTGTTGGCTAAGGACCGATCCATTGTTTGCCATGTTGATCGAGCACCCCTTGTTGATCGCATGCTCGAAATAAAGCTACAGTAAGCCACCCTTTCATGGCATACTACTCGATGGGTCATGCCCTCATGTGATTGGACGTGGTTGAGGGCGAGGCCTAGGCCGACTCTCGAGGGCTAAGTGAGGCTTGAGCCGCTCGAGGGAGGTTGCTAGGTGCTCGGGCCGCATGAGGATGGTTCAACGAATAGATATGGATGGGAGGAGGGTTGACATGAGGTTCCTTGTGGCACATGTCGTGCGATTGATGATCCCCTGCAGGGTGAATAAGCGATTCGAATTGCCGCGCTCTCGGATATGAGCATGCTTGTATCATCCGACACTTCAACGTAGTAACAACTTTAAACTTGAAACTAGTTGGTATACTTGATGTTGATACTTGTTTTATGATATTGCTTGCTCTCTTTAATGTTTAATTTCAGATTTCACTCTAGTAGTAGGTGCTGTCTATAAATGCTATAAAAATTGTAAATTGAGTAGTTGAATGTGAAGATGAATCAAAGTTAAGCTTTTATACACTTGTTACCTTAAGCTTACTCCTTGCTACATCCAAATGCATAAGCCTTCAAGTCGGTCATATATGGACCACGGGTAAGTCTTGAGAGTACCTTCTGTACTCATGCTTTTGCTTTGTGGTTTTTAGGTGAGGACCCCAACGGGTGTGAGTTCTGTCCGTACTGCTTCTCGGTGGTCGGGCGGGGCACCGAGTAAAAGCTAGCTCAACGATGTAAACGCCCGGAAGTGTTCAAGAGCAGGACACTTCCGGAGATATCTTACTTTTGGGTTGAATTTGGTGGTTGTTCATTTATTTTGTTGTAAAGTTAACTTTAAAACTTGTTATGGCTATGTTTAATTACTTGGCTGCTTCCGTTGTTGAACCTCGTTGTATCACCGTGCTTAAGTCCTATCTTTGATGTTATTTCTATCCATGTCGTTGTTTATGTTGTGGTTGTAGTTGTGATATATTTGTTTAGTAAATTATTTCTTCTATCTGCTGAGTGGATGTCCGTACTTCTAAGGGCGTCATGCCGAAATTTTGTAGATTTCCTGAGTCTAGGCTAGTTCTTGCCTCGTGTGGTTGTTTGGTTTGTCTTTGTGCTTTGGTTTTTAGTCGTTGTGGTGCTTCCGCGTTGCGTGTCTGGTAGTAAAGTTTTGGGTTCGTTGCCCCCTTTATGCGAATTGAATATATATGGCAATGGAAACCGGTATGCGGGGCGATCCTAGGTGAGTTTTGAATTGCATCTTTGAGGAATCTGGGATTGTTGTCGATTTATTGAATGGGATCGTTGTTGTCCTAATTGGGCTTGGGTGTTATGCTTTGTGAGCACCATCGGTGCCTCGTTGCTAGCTTCCAAATCGATGAGGCGACGAACATTCGAATAACCGAGGACGATGCAGGCGGCTCCTCACGAAGCGTCCGAAGACCGATCTACTACATCAACAAGGTACTATCCGGCGGAGATCGGATATCCGGCGCCCGAAGATGCTCTACGCTATTACGGTGGCATCTGGAAGCTCGATATTACTTCGAGGGGCGAGAGATCACGGTGGTCATAGCCTACCCACTTGAGATACTCCTGGCAAAGCGAAGGTCAAGGCGTCGCCAAGTGGTCGATGAAACTAGGTAATTTTGCCTTAAGTTTAGCGCATGCTTGCCATCAAGGGTCAAGGTTGGTCGAGTTTGTCGTGTTGAGTGGACTCCCTCCACTCTGGTGAAAAAGCACCGTTCTCCCCGTGGACCACGTTCTTGACGGCTCTTTCGGTCGGCGCGGGGCTAGGTTTGTCTGGTCTCCCGGCCAGGGACATCCTCAGGTACCTGATCGTCTTGGACTTCAAGGCTACCAACAACATCGCCGAATATGAAGGGTTGCTGGTGGGGCTACGTGCCGCCGCCGCACTCGGCATCCAGCATTTGCACATCAAGGGCGACTCTCTGCTCGTCGTCAACCAAGTGAGAAAAGAGTTCCGGTGCTCTGATCCCACGATGGCCGCCTACTTGGCTGAAGTCAGGAGGATGGAGCGCCACTTCGAAACTCGTTTATACACTCGAACCAATACTGTCTGGCACAAACCCGTCGACACTACCCGAACATTATGAAGAGCATATTAAGGTTAGTTATTTCATATTCGTTCCACTTACTAATCTTTTTAGCATCATCCATAACTTCGCTACTTCATATGCTCGTCTTGTGTGTTAGTCATTCCCCGAGGATGCAGAGTTGATCAACAAAGAAATCCCAGAATTTGTACCGATGTTTGTTCTCTTCAGTGGGGGTGTGATGCCTGGTTCGCGCAGAAGACGAGGAAGAGGTCCACCTGTCACTATTGCAGCACAATGCTCAAGACAACGTGCAACCACCATGGAAGGAGGGCTTGCTCCTAACTATGGCGATGACGATGATGACGATAATTTCGTGTCACCTCCACCTCGACGTTTAAGCACTATCAAAACTGGTCGTTCTACAAACAATACAAGAGGACGTCCGACCAGCGTTGAAGGAGGGCTTGCTCCTAACTACGGCGATGACGATGATGACGACGACTTCGTGTCACCTCCACCTCGATGTTCAAGCACTATCAGAACTGGCCGTTCTACGAACAATATAAGAGGACGTCCGATCAGCGCTGAAGGAGGGCTTGCTCCTAACTATGGCGATGACGATGATGACGACGACTTCGTGTCACCTCCACCTCGACGTTCAAGCACTATCAGGACTGGCCGTTCTAGGAACAATATAAGAGGACGTTCGACCAGCGCTAAAGGAGAGCTTACTCTTAACTATGGCGATGACGATGATGACGATGACTTCGTGTCACCTCCACCACGACAGTCAAGTACTATCAGAACTAGCCGTTCTACGAACTATACAGGAGGCCTATTCCGATAACCTTGGCTATAGAATGTATGGTTTTCTGACTTAGTCCTTCACCAAAGGCATGTACGCTATGTTGTATCCCAGTTTTATGAATTTCCTAAGGCATATATGTAGTTCACTTGCCATAGTATTGTAGTTGTTGTACTTACTGCACTTTGTAATATCAATGACGGGTTCTATTCAATGCTTAACTATGATTTATCGTCAAATTTACCACACACCAAAAGAGAATGACGAACAACGAAATTTTATTTTTTTCTATAAAAAATTCGACTAACAAATTATTTTCTGGAATACTACATGAAATATCACTAACAAACAAGATTTTTTTTTCAATTTAACGAACGCTTGTTTGAACTCTAAGTAGCAACTATGAAAATAAGACAGACTTTTTTTGCGTTTTGCGCTATTGTCACCGAACCACATGGCGACAGAGGTATTGCGTTTTGCTGAAGGACAGCCTGTTGTCACTTTTTGACTTTACTCATCGTTTCCTACATTTGCTTTCTCTGATGACATGACAACACAATATCGGA
This sequence comes from Guadua angustifolia, assembly GCA_036346375.1. Taxonomy (NCBI): domain Eukaryota; kingdom Viridiplantae; phylum Streptophyta; class Magnoliopsida; order Poales; family Poaceae; genus Guadua; species Guadua angustifolia. The sequence goes on along the minus strand of CM070515.1, from coordinate 39,231,819 downwards.
TATCAATGCAATTTGTAACCTTTCTGATGTGACAGCATGCACGTTGCAGCTTTCTCAGACTGATTCAACAATACGCTGCAGCCTGCTTTTCAAACTGAAATAACAACACATACATCAGCTTTATCAGTGCTATTTACAAATACACTACTATCAGCTTTATCACGTCACTTGGACAACGCACACAATAGCTTTCTCAGTGCGATGTGACAGCACGCTGCTATCACCTTTGTCAGACTGATTCGACAACACTATGCATACCGCCAAGTGACAAAGCTCTACCCATCTCAGATTGACGGACAAGACACTAGCGATCTCAAAGCGAAGTGACAACACCCTGCCACCCACAGCTTTGTCAGACTGAAACGACAATACGATGCACCCCGCTATTTCAGACGAATGCATGTTAGATAATAAATCAATTATTGGTGGGCGATGGAGGCAGTGCACCCAACCCTTTATAAGGGCGATACCTGCCCTTTATACCACCCGCCTGCCTTCATTCTCATTGAGCGAGACCAGAAAACGCAGAACTGAGAGAAGAGAGAAGGGAAGGAGAAGAGAAAAAAGAGAGGGAGAAAAGAATAAAAAGAAGTAGAGGATCAACCCAAAATGACGAGGCGTGCAAGTGCTAAGGGAAAGGGGAAAGCAAAGGAAGAGGGAGGCGCTTTGGCCTGGCCGTGCAACATCACGTACCAGGACCTCTTCCTACCTTGCGGGGCTATCCCACCGATGTGTCTGTGCGGAGATCCTTGTAGGCTTGTCCTCTCTTGGGAAATTCCAACTTGGAAGAGGAGGTAATGGAAGTGCCACAACTACGCCATCGACCCGCCGAAGAAGAGCCTGAAGAATCGCCAGCTGGTAACAATCATACGTGTTTCGTAATATTTCTATAAGAAACTTTGCTAATTTATGTTTCATGCAATCGCCTCCGCCGCTATGTGAATTTGAGCAGTGGTTTGATATGAAGATCAATCCCGAAGACCAAAGGCTCCTTGATCAAAGCATCCGAGACGAGGAGTTCAGGTGGCAGCTTCAAGTGCAGCGTGACGCCGCATGCGAGGAGACACGTCGAAAGGAAGCGGAGGAGAAGGAGGCCGAGAGAGAGAGGAAACGAGAGAGGGCACATCGTGCTAGAGAAAACCCACCAGAGGCATGGGCGAAAGGGAAGTGGCCTCGATCCACTCAGTAGACGTCAAGTTCTAACTATTATTTTCCTTGTTCGTGATGCTCCTCCCAGTTTTACATCGTAATAAAGAGTGTGGCCTACCTTATTTTCCCCAGTAACTTCTGATTTGAGAATCACCCTCCCGCTAATCTCCCTCTCACACCCACGTTTGCAAAAATCGGAAGAGGCACGCGGGGCCCACCGTATCTGTCGTGTTGATTACATGCCGTACTACTGTAGTTGTTACACACCCTAATGCAACTGATGCAAACTGTCCAAACAACCAAACTTGCAGAACCTTGATCTTACGCATCGAAAGCTACATCACAACCATCAGTTCTTCAGATCATATCAAGTGATGATTGGATGATTGCACCAACATACCGATAAATGCAAGAGTCGTTGTCATCAAGCTTTTTCTTGCAAGTAAAGCAGAGAAGTGCATGAACTCCTCGCCAGCGTCGATGGAGCACTTCACCAGCCAGTAAAATTGGTCGAAAATCACAAATTGCGCAAAAAAAACCGGCATGCAGCTGCTGAGTGTTGTAAAATGTAGTCGTTCACCCGCGATCAATCACGGAATTCGTCGTCACAATCACAAGAGCAAGAACAAAGAGACACACGATATAGGGTGGAAATCTCTCTCTTCATTGATTGATTGATTACAATGGGGAACACCCAATATATATAGCAATATGAGAGAGGAGTTCGGATTCTCCCACACAAATAAGAGATAGAGTTCTAACCGAATATAGTTAGATTTCCTTATCTCATAACACTCCCCCTTGGGTGAATACCGCGTAATGCATATGTCTCATTAAAAACTCCACTCAAAAACCCAGTAGGAAAAAGGAGATGGAGAAAAGAGTACATTGCACTTGCACTTTATGTTGCACTAATTGCCTCATTAAAAACCTTCATGTGAGAAAACTTCAGGAAAACTCACAAAGGGGAAAAGAGTACACCTTATAATCTTCAAGATTTATATTAGGATCTTCAGATCACAATAAGGGTTATGGTTCAAGGATTTTCTCCCCCTGAACTTTGCATCTCTCTATGTCTTCTCATTCTAATGCCTTTAACACATCTTTAAAATGTGGATATAAGCAAGGACTTAGTGAATAAATCTGCAAGATTTTTATCTCACCGCTCTTCTGGAGTTCATAAGGATATAATAATTTAGGAGTAATATGCTTCGTGATGTTGCTCTTCACATAACCCAATTGCATTTGTGCAACACAAGCAGTATTATCTTCATAGATAATTGCGGGGTTATCGACGGTGTTAAGGCCACATGATTTCTGAATATGGTTAATCACAAGTCGCAGCCAAATACATTCATGTGAGGCTTCATATAGAGCTATAATCTTTGAGTAGTTGGTAGAAGTAACTACCAAGGTCTGCATATAAGACTGCTAAAAATGGTTGCATCACCGCAGAGAAACACAAAACCAGTCTATGATTTTGGCATTGTGGAGATTAGAAAGATAGCCAGCATTCGTATATCCCACCATAGTCAAGTCTTAGTTCTTCTGGAATAACAATCCAAGATCTTGAATACCTTGGAGGTATCTGAGTAAAGTCTTGATACCAGCCCAATGTCTCTTGATTGGAGCTGAATTGTGTCTTGCTAGCAAATTCACTGCAAATGCAATATCAGGCCTTGTACATTCGCAAGATACATGAGTGCTCCAATGGCACTTAAATACGAGAGTTTATGTCCTAAGACTTCCTCATTTTTCATCCTTGGTCTGAAAGGGTCTTTATCCACTTCAAAGGATCTTACGACCATGGGGGTTTTCAAAGGATGCGATTTATCAATATTAAACCTCTCCAATACCTTCCGGGTATAGGAAGACTAGTGAACAAAAATTTCTTCTAAGAAATGCTCTAGCTGCTGGCCTAAGCAAAATTTGCTTTTACCCAAATCTTTCATCTCAAACTCCGTTGTGAGGTAAGCACTTGCTTCCTTTATCTCCTCTGTGGTTCCGATGATATTTAGATCATCGGCATATACTGAGATGATACAAAATCCATTCTGGGATTTCTTTATGAACACACAGGGACAATATCCCTTCTTCAGGATGAATTCACTGAGTCGGTTATACCACATTTTCCCAACTATTTTAATTCGTATAGTGGTTTTTTCAGTTTGATGCTATGCATGTTACGATTATTAGGATCTGGAAATTTAACTCCTTTAGGGATTCTCATATAACTATCCAAATCCAGTTACCCAAATAAATATGCGGTCACTACATCCATCAACTGCATTTTTAGATTTAAGCTAGCTGCCAATATTAAGTATCGGAACGTTATTCCACTCATCACAAGAGAATAGGTTTCATCGTAATCGATACCGCACTACTACGGAAAGAGCCTTGATCCGGTCCAAAAGCGCCTTTAGTCCGGTTTTGAACCGTACGAGCCATCCGGGCCCGATGCTCAAGGCATCGATCGGTTCCTCACCGTCTTGATAGAGTATCGATCTGGTTTAATTCACACGTGGCGTGGCATGAGACCTGAGGACCTCATCAATACCGGTTGGTGTCTCCAGCAGTCTTGATGAACCCTCATCGATCCGGTTGGTTTCTCCAACCGATGCGATGTTTTGTATATATATAGGTCTATTTCTCCGGTAGCTATTTATATATATGTGTGTGTTAAATCACAACTAATTAAAAGCATAGATAATCAATCATGCACTTTGCACGATAATTAAATCCTTGAACATTCATTAACAAATTTAATTACATCTAATGTATTAAAATATGTACACATATTTGTTCTTACGCTCATCGTCTAATGTATCAATATATATGTACACAACTTTAATTACAACTTTAGTATTTTTTTCCTACATTCGCCGGGATCTTTTACGCGCATCGCTCTTGCTAGCCGTAGATGTAAACCTCCCGATTCCATTGGTCCATATCGAAGGGCGTAACACATTAAACATTGGTTCGTGAAACTTCGCCTTTTGGATTCTGACCTCATCGTAAATAAAGCCGACGAGTTGTTCTTGGATTGCTCTCACTCGTGCGGCGAGATTCGAACCTTGTTCCGCCAAATGTTGAGGCACCTATCGTTAAGTCATTAACTAATCAATACTTGAACTTGTACAAGATATAAGGAGTACCTATACATCATTAAAGCTAGTAATTATATTTACTCACCCCTTGTTGCCTTTTAGCATGCGCGATCGCGCTCGGTTTGGGTGTGCATAAACTTCGCATACATAGTAGCCGCATAAATTGTTACCGCGGTGAGTCAAGATCTCTGATGGAAAAAGTTGAAAGCGTGAAATGGATGCAAGGAAATTAAGTTAACTAACTAAAAAGCTAGCATTATGATATCACGTTACCACGAGAGGCAATTGTAATGTCAAATTTCTCCTTGAATACATACGTTTTTAGCACGGAACGTGTGAATGCACTACACATGTGATTACGAATTGTACATGATTAGAATTTGTTTCAAATTGAAGGAAATAGAGCTAGTACGATAATAAAAGGAACAAGAATTAATACCGGTCGAGCATGTCGATAAAGTTTTGATACTTTTCAACTGGTCTCCTTTGCGAGTCCATAATTGTGATCGAGCTACGATCTAGCTCGATCATAAGAAGAATCCGATGAAAACAATACATAGATGTGTCAACATAGATAACTAATTAGTTCTAACATCGTGTTATGAAAAGGAGTAGAATGAGGTGAATGCGAAAACACGTACTCAAATGAGTAGGCTAGATATATCTTTGACTTATATCTTTGACCCATTAGCGCATTGAATCGTTAGTCTCTGCTTTCGCTTGGGTGGTCTCTAACGGTTGTCTCGTTGATAACTCTTGGGTCCATGAAGCCTATGTCGAAAATCGATCCCTTCGGCATCTTTGTATCTCCATGCTACATAAGAAATTAGTTAGGCTTGCAAGTTAGTATAGTACAAGGAAGTGCACGATAGTTTTTTGTAAATAATTAAGACACTTACAGAGTCCAGCAACCCATCAAGCTCACGCCGAGGCGTCATGCAGTATAGATAATACATGTAGTCGATCGACAACAAATTGACCTTCACCGCGAAAAAATCTTGTTGCTTAAACTTGACCGAACATCTCTAGACCATGCTTGGTTGCGTCCAAGTACCATTCATGAAATTGCGCATCTTTGTCGTTAGGTGGGCAGCTCCTCATGCCCGACCAATGACCCACCCATTTTAAATAACCATTTTACTTGGGCAACCTCAATCTTTTCCGTGCCTAATATTTGATTTGCGAAGAAGGCGGTTTCTTGAAGAATTTTTGCATCTCCTTACTCTTCCCTCGGTGACATCTTCTTCTTGGGGCATTCCTTACTCAATGTGCTTTCGTAGTTTGATTGGCGAGGCATTTCTTTTTATCCTTCAAATTTTTAATAGTCATTAAGCCTTTATAAAATTCTTACATGCGAGTTGAACCTTCTTCTCTGGTGACTTGGGTTTAAGAAATTTAGTTACCTCTCCTTTTACCACCTTCTTGATCTCCTCATCGTTCATATCATCTGGCCGCCGGAAGTTCACCCGACTTCTTGGATTGGGTGGAGGACCCGTCTTCTTGGGAGCTCTTGGCGAGCTGGCTTCATTCCTTGGTGGCGCCTTCTTGGGAGGAGACGGGTTCTTGTGGCGGTTATGTCGCGGGAGGTGGTGTAGGAGTGGCGCCTTCTTGGGAGGAGCGGGCTTCTTTCGGGGCTTATATGTGCGAGGAGATGGTGTAGGAGAGCGGGCTTCTTGTCGGGCTTATATCTTGCAGGAGGTGGTGTAGGAGTCGGATGAGTTCTTGGGAGGAGGCGGGTTTCTTCTCGGGCTTCTTGCGGAGAGGACAAGTCCATGTTATCTCGAAAAATTATGTACCGTTACGCCACAGGATGAAATTGTGTCTTGCCTCTCCTAGCCCGTAGTCCGTCACCTCCGAGAATTTCGAGGTCAAGGTCCTCGTACCACTGGCGAACCTCCTCCACCGAGACCTTGGAGTATCCTAACTTAGTGATCTGTTGGCCATGGATAAGCTGCCCGGCTCTAATGGGTGAGCCATACCATCGGCCGCCTTGAAGGTAAGGTTCAGCGCTTGGATATGCAGCTCATAAGGTGTCCATTGTCTAATGTCGTCTCTGGGATACTTGTCCAAGTCCGCTTGCCACCCACCGGAACAAGAGTTGCCGCTGCGGAGGGAACTAATGATGTCTGGATTACTTGGGGGTTCTTGGCCGTCTCGCGCTGTTGGCTCAAGGCTAATTGCACCTCTCTTCGGATCTCTTCTTGCATTCTCTCATTTGTTTGATTCAGCGTTCTTCAAGCGCACTAAGCATTGTGTCTGTCGAGCCTTGCTCCTCGCCCGACTCCTATAGGTCTCGGTGTCTGAGCAAAACCAACCTTCCACGGGACAACGCCGGCGCCTGCGTGTACGTCCCAGGTGCTCTGGATTTTGCAAGGCCCTTGTTAGCGCGTCGTTCTCCTATTTGCACAAGCTACCACAGGAAGTCTCCTCGATGGGTGTACAAGCCTTACGGCCACATCTCTTAGCACCTCCCCAAACACAAGCATTGCCGTTATCATCAAGGCGCGCCATGAGCATAGAACCAATGCTTTGCTATGTCGGGCCAATCCGTTGTTGCGGGTGCGATACCCTTCGCTAGCGGTCTGTTCCTCTTCTCCCATTTTGGTATTGCATGGCGGTAACCACGGGGCGAGTCGGTGGTGATAATTCTTCTTCGTGCATTCAACTTATTCTTCTCACTCAAACTTTGACCTTCGTCCAAAGTCTTGTATTTCAAAGCGCATCGGTGATCTTGCAACTTTGGGTGCTTGTTGAAGTCAGGCGTTCGATTCTTCTTGATATACTCCGTGCTCGACTTCTTTTTGTAAGTCCGGAATCGACCGCCATCTTCTTGAGAGTGTAACTCTTCACCTTCTCTTCGGTCCCTTGGGGAAGGTGAATGTCTCCTTCACATCGTTCCAAAGCATGTTCTTCGTATCTTGAGGACTGATCCCATTTTGCTATGCTAATTGCCACGTGGTCCCTAACGTGGGCGCCGCATGCGAATTGAACGGCCCAAGCGCCCCGAGGGTGCAAGAGGTCGGCCGATCCTCGCCGCGACTTCGGTGATAACATGTCTTGCCTTCTTCTTCTTGCTTGGACCTCGTGGCGTGATTGCTGCTGGTTGACCGATCTGAAAGCATGGTACAATCATGAGCAGGTCAAGATATTGGCTTAGCATGGTAGTGGAACCGACAATCATGAGCGTGGTGATTGTTACCTCCGGCCTCATCGTGCTCTGCTGACCTCATCGTGCTCTGCGACCTCATTGGCCTCGGTGGCGGGTGCGAGGCTCGCCGATCTCATGACCAACATTTTCCATAATCAAACTTAACATAAATGCTTCTTCGTCCATCGTCGTTTCTTAGGCTAGAAGAAGCGAAAATTAACGAAAATAGATTTCATTTCATGTAAAGTGATGGTACTACTCTAAAGCGGCGTGGAAGGCGATAGAGAGAGGATGGTGACGCCAAGATGTTCCTAATGTAAATCGGCCAAATACTATCGATGGTAATTTTGCTAGAGTTGAGAGGAAATCAAGTGATTGATGTTGTGACCTCATGCTACAAACATATGCACATGTAACGTTAAAATGATATTTATACATTAGAAAAAATTCATATGATACATATACATCTCAAAATGAAAAAATAAAATGAAAAAATTCATATATTCTTAAGAATATATTTGCTTAACAAAAATAATGAATCTCGGTATATAATGAATCTGAACTTAGAATAATTCACATGATACATATTCATTTGACATGATACATATACATTTCAAACTTCACATATACATAGAAATATCACACATACATAGAAATCTCACACATACATATAAATCTCACACATACATATAAATCTCACACATACATAGAAATCTCACAACTAGCATAGTGCTCAAGTTGTCAATTTTGTATTGTTCTCAGATAACGGGGAATAATTCACATGATACATATTCATTTGACATGATACATATACATTTCAAACTTCACATATACATAGAAATCTCACACATACATACAAATCTCACATATACATAAGCCGATCAATAAAATAGAAATTTCAAAATTCACGAGAAATTAGAATAATTAGCATGATACATACTCATTTCACATGATACATATATATTTCAAACTTCACATATACATAGAAATCTCACACATACATAAGTATTTGAAGATTTGCCTAATAATGACAAGTAAAGGGACATCACAACTAGCATAGTGCTCAAGTTGTCAATTTTGTATTGTTCTCGAGATAACGGGTTGCCTTAAAGACCGTCCTCGTCGATAGGGACAAAGATCATTGACCAATTTGTGACAACATTACTTTAGTGAAAATGAAACAACTTTTCCAGCACTTGACAACTTAGAATAATTCACATGATACATATTCATTTCACATATACATAGAAATCTCACACATACATAGAAATCTCACACATACATAGAAATCTCACACATACATAAGTATTTGAAGATTTGCCTAATAATGACAAGTAAAAGGGACATCACAACTAGCATAGTGCTCAAGTTGTCAATTTTGTATTGTTCTCAGATAACGGGTTGCCTTAAAGACCGTCCTCGTCAGTAGGGACAAAGATCATTGACCAATTTGTGACAACATTACTTTAGTGAAAATGAAACAACTTTTCCAGCACTTGACAACTTAGAATAATTCACATGATACATATTCATTTCACATATACATAGAAATCTCACACATACATAGAAATCTCACACATACATAGAAATCTCACAATGTCATTTAAGCACTGAACAGAGACAAGTTCCCAATTTAGGTACCAGAGTATAACTAATCAAAGCCAACTTTTTTAACAGAACTGCACTGATCAAGTTCAGAAAAGTAGCCAAACAATAATTATAACTGAACAAGTTGAGGATTGATTATATCAATGAGCAGTAAACAATAATTATAACTGAACAAGTTGCTATGTTCAGATTTAACAGATAACAAATCAGAATCAATATCAACCACAGTCTATCGGTTCTTTCAATACTCAGCCGAAACTTAACATTGACAGAAGCACATATACCAACTGAACAAGTTGAGGATTGATTATATCAATGAGCAGTAAACAAACTTCCTAGCATGTATGTCTACCAGTTCAAGGCCTAGATCACAGAATAAATGTTGTACTCATATAAACCCTAGATCATCAGCGAGCAATACCTCCCTAAATGTCAAGTACTAGATCATCGGCACAGACACAATTGATCTAACAACTAAATGTCAAATCTTGGAAAATTGTTGTTGTCACAAATGGTCTCAATCTGACCCAATCTTCATCGAACAATAATCCCACTCTTGCAAGGTCCCCAACCACGACATCTCAAAAGCAGCGACAACGCATACCAAAACCAATCACTCGGGCACCAATGAGGTAAAACCACATGGTTTGAGACCACCAAACCAAAACCAAAGCGCGGAGGCACAAACCCTAGGGTTGGCGGGAGAACAGCCCAGCGGAGGCAAGCGCGGAGGCAAGGCTTGGAGGGGCGGCAGGACGGTGGGGTCGCGTCGGAGGAGGCAGCCTTGTGGGGGTCATTGGAGGCGCCCGGTCGTCGGAGGTCTTTGCAAGCAGCGGGAGGAGGAGGAGATTGGGGAACAATGGCGGGAGTAGAAAAATTGGGGATGAGGCGGCGGGATGGGTTTATAGGTGCACCATCGATCCGGTTGGTGTATTCAGCAGGGATGATGTCTCTATCGATGCCGGTTGGATACTCCAGCAGATGTGATGTGAGACATCGATCGATTGAATACACCAACCGGAACGATGGGTCTTTCAGCCGAGGAGGAGCCCTAGGCACTTATCGGTCCGGTTGAAAACACCAACAGGGACTGATGTTAAAAACTCAAAAAATTTAGCGCCCATACTAATCGACAAGAATTCTTCCTCCCCTTGGCTAGCGGCGTGGCGCTTAGTCTGTGAGCTCTCCCGATAGTGAGGTCTCGGGTTCGAGCCCGCTTTCGTGCCCCTAGCCCTTCTTTTTTTGTCTTTCTTTTATTTCTTTTTCTTTTATTTGTTGTTTAACTCTTGTTTCATGAAATAATTTTTTAAAATGCTTTTACCACTTTAGATTCATTTAGTCTTTTTTAAGATTTCTTTTTTGAATCTCTTGTTTAACTATTGTTTCATTAAATAATTTTTAAAAATGCTTTTACCACTTTAGATTCATTTAGCCTTTTTGTAAAATTTCTTTTTTAAATGTCTTGTTTAACTATTATTTCATTAAATAATTTTTAAAAATGCTTTTACAATTTTAGATTCATTTAGCCTTTTTTTTAAGATTTCTTTTTTTGAATCTCTTTGTTTAAATCTTGTTTCATTAAATAATTTTTAAATATGTCTTTGTTTAAAGTTATTCTTTACAATATTTTTCCAACCATGTAATATAAATTAACATTATAGAAAATTGTAAGAAATAAAGTAATTTTGCACTCTTATAATTCCATTGCAAAGCTGTCACCTTGTTATATTAGTACAGAGGGACTTTGAACAATATTGTTAGTCAAATATTAGTACAATTTGAATAGAAAATACGGAAAACCACTAGAGGAATGAGAAACTAGTATGTTAGTAGTCTATTACACCAAAAGCAATCCTTATTTGCTAACATACTTTGCTTTTACAAGTGATCCTTCATTATGATCGCGGCGTGCGAGGGAGATTCCTCTGTATCATTCAAGACACTAATGTCTCGTCCACAGTGAAAGGAGGCAGCTCGTCGAGGCGATTATACTCTTCTTCGTCCGTGGCGCCCTCAACTCAAACAATCCTTCTTTTACGGAAGAACCACGTGGCGCCTTGGCGATCGCTCTTGCTAGTCTTCTCATACCTTTTTAGGTTTCTTTGTCCATGTCCATCACATAGAATACATGTCACATCATTAGCGAAACACGAGCGGTTCGTCCCTATAGGCCACTTGCTTGAGGTCCACAGTTGTCATCCGTACTTATCGATATCCACGGTGTCGGTTTGACCCATTGGCACAAAGCAGAGGGACTTTTAATGGCCCGTTCTCGGCTCCAGATCTCCTCTATGAAACCATAGTAGGTGTCCATCTTTCCATTTTGTCCAAGGCATCTATCTGGGCGCCCTTGTTTTGGTTGGTGCTCTTGTTATCTGGGTTGTCGTGTAAAATGTGTACCCATTTATCTCATACCCTTGAAATGATATGATTGTTGTGGGCGGTCCTCGAGCCAAGAGTTTCAATTGTTCATCGTGCATGCGCTTGCCCAACAATTGCTTTTGTAACCAAGCTGCGAAATGATCCATTTGCTCCACTGCGATCCACTTATCGACTTCTCTGGGTATTGGTAGCGTAGACTCATCTCGTGATCATAGATATCTGAGCCACTCTGAGTTGCTTGTTTCAATACCGTGAAATGTGCTTGTTTAAATGCAAGTAGATCGTCGCTATAGAATTCTTTTCTCCCTAAAGTCCCTTTTCCTCAGTAGCCTCCCCTCATGGCGTGATCTGAGGGGCCAATCGGATTCAGATCATCCATGTAACTAACACAAAACTCAATCACCTCCTCTGTCTTGACACCTGCGCAATCGATATACAGGCGAGACCGGTTCTGAACATACTTCTTTAGGATACCCATGTACCTCTCGAAGGGAACATATTGTGGAGGAACACGGTCCGAGAATTTCTATCTCTTTAACAATGTGGACCATGAGATGGACCATAATATCAAAGAAGGATGGAGGGAAGATCATCTCAAGGCTAACGGACTATTGACCATGTCATCATGCGAGACTAGATAACTTATTGGCTCGATGACCTTCTGCGACACGCGTTGAAGAACGAACACAGCTTTATGATTGTCCCTCGTACCCAATCTGGCGGAATACCTCGCACCGCCTTTGGGAACAAGCTGTGTCATCAACACATGACAATCATGGGATTTTATGTATGCGATTTTATTCTCTTTCATGTTTATGAGTCTCCTTATGTTCGAGGAGTATCCACAAGGACCTTCACCTTTGTTCAAGAACTTAATCATGTTTTTTCTCTTCCTTGCTCAAAGTGTAGCTCGCGGGGTGGAGGTAATGTTGTCCTTTCTCTCTCTTTTTCGGATGTAGGTCGTTCACGAGTCCCAATAGTCTGTAGGTCCTTCGTGCTTGAAGTGTATCTTTTGACTTCTGTACATATCTAGGAAACCTAGCAGAGTTCAGTGAGACATTCTTCGTGATATGCATGAAGTCGATGAGTGGCGGACCTCTAAGTCTTTCGATGAGGTAAGTCCCAAAATATTGACTTCTTCTTCCAAATGGCCTTCGTGTGACCTTGTTCAGTAGGACGGGTTTGCTACGGGACCTTTTCCAAATACTACTTTCAGATCCTTTACCAAAGAAAATACAAGCGTCCCTTTGCGATGCATGGGCTTCTTACGTTTCTCTTACGTCCCATCAAAATTCTCACCCTTCCTCATGCGGGTCCTTCATATGGAGGAACCTCGGTGGCCCATGTACACAACCTTTCGAGAGTTTTTAGGTACTTGCTGTCCGTATCCTCTAAGCGATGAATCGGGCTTTATATCCTTTGATAGATAGGCCGATAGATTACCAAGTGCAGGCGATCGTTGATGGTTACGAATAGCAATGCACGTAGAGTGAAGTGCTCTCTTTTGTACTCATCCCATACCGTACACCATCGTTCCACGGTGTTATGAGATCTTCAACCAACGGTTTGAGGTACACATCAATGTCGTTTCGAGGTTGCTTGGGCCTTGGATAAGCAATGGCATCATAATGTACTTCCGCTTCATACAGACCAAGGAGGAAGGTTGTAGATACATAGAGTCACGGGCCAAGTCTTTGTATTCGCTGCTCATATCGCCGAACAGGTTCATCCCATCCGTACTCAACCCAAACCTTATGTTCCTTGCATCCTCGGCAAAGTCGGGTATGTTCTATCGACTTTCCTCCTTTGGGAGCCATCGACAACGTGCCTTAGCCTTCCGTCGTCCTTACGGTCTTCCTTGTGCGGCGCATCATCTGGGCATGCGCTTTGTTTGCAAATAAGCGCTTCAGCAGGGGATTCTGAAATACCACACCACCTTAGCAGAGGTCTCTTCTTCTTCTTGTTGCCCTCTACCTCACAGGTCATCACGCTGGTCTTATACTGAAGTTTTGCACCGGACAAGCTTAGAATCCTCATACTCATTGCGATAAAGGATATAATCATTACGGCATGCATGTATCTTCAGTACCTCCAACCCCAAAGGCGGACAACTTGTTTGGCATCGTCACGTAGTTCGGGCGATGTGTTCCCCTCTGGAAGTAACTTCTTTATGAGGCATAACAACTCGTCGAATCCTTATCGGACAATCCATTGGTCGCCTTCCATTGCATCGAGTTCTAGTGTGATACGCAACTTTTTATGGCCTGTCGGCGGTTTGGGTACAACGGTGTTCCGTGGTCCTCCATAAGTATTTGGAACTTTTCGTAATGTCTTTCATCGATGTATTCTCCTCTCCATCACGCATGACATCTGGTCTAGGTCATCATCACCACACTCCCCAATGTATCTTGAAAGAACCATGTTGACCCGCGTCCAGGGATATTGTTGTCTGCCTCTTCTTCTTCACCGTCTTCTGTATAATCTCTTCTTCACCGTGCTTGGTCCAGCGGTATAGTTTGACATGAAACCTCTTGTGAGCAAATGAAAGTGAAGGTGGCTGGATTTTGGCCACTCCTTCTCATTCTTGCGATCTATGCATGGACAACATATGTAGCCCGACGTCGTGTGTGCATCGGCCGCCGAAGAAAATCTTACAAACCTGCAAGAACTCAGGGGCGTCGATCCATGTACATCCATCGCCGGTCCATCTACATTATGTTACATCAAGATAAGCTGTTACCTCATTTTCCGATAATGAATTGTTGAACCAAAACCTAAATATTAGCTAGATCCACACCTTCAATCCGAGCTAAATAATAATCCAAGCAAAATATAAACCCACACAACAAGTTTTGCAACCTACAAAAAGAATTGGTCGTCGAGTGCGGATTCAAAATTCGAACAAAATTCACGACGACTTTGTTTGCAAATTCTGTTGAAATTGTAACACCTAAAAATTTCTAAATTATTATTCAATCATTTATTTTATTTTTTCTAAATCTCTAGCACTTAATTAATGATGTTTTCAAAAATAATTTCTTGATGGAAATTAAAACCAAAATTATACTAGAAGTAATTTTCTAAGTTTAAAATATTCCAAAGTATTTTTGAAAACTTTTCTCAAATATTGAACTCATTTTATATTTTCTATAAAGCCATTCATATTTCGATATTATTTTAATTAGCAAATGAATTTAAATTTCTTCTTTTCCACATAACCATTGCCATTTGAAGATCCCAAACTCCATGATTTCCATGCACCATTCTCCCCCGACTCGTGCACCAAACCTCATCCTTCATCGATCGATGGAACTAAAACCTAAATTTAAGCTAGATCCACACATTAAAGGCGAGCTACATTATAATCCAAGCAAATTCTAAGCTTACACAACAAGTTTTTGTATCCTATTTGAAAAGATCAAGCTAGATCTCTACATTCATATTAATCTTTCATCAATCATGGGAAAATATCAAATTTTTCATAATTCAAGCAAAAAGAGGCTCCATTTAACACCAAATGATGTGAGGAATGATGTTACTAACCTTAGTTACCTTGGTTGCGAGTAAAATGACCAAAATTTTAAAATTTGGGCAGCACCTCCTCTACATTCATAATCTTTGATCAATCATGGGAAAAGATCAAATTTTCTTCATAATTCAAGCAAAAAAAGGCTCCATTTAACACCAAATGAAGTGAGGAATGATATTACTAACCTTAGCTACCTTGGTTGTGAGTAAAATGACCAAAATTTTGAAATTTTGGGCAGCACCTCCTCCTTCAAGCTCTTGGCGAAGCTCCTTTGTTCTTTTTAGCGCCTTTGGAATGATCTGGTCCGGCAGAGGCGGAGGAGGAAGAAGTTTAAATTGGGACTCGATTACGGTTGAAGACCGACAGAAGTCGATGATGATAACTTTATCGATGGGTTGGTGTCACGAACCGGTACTATTTAGTGGAGTGCTAAATAGTACCGGTTAGTGAAACCAACCGCATCTTGATGTTATCTCATCGATGCCGGTTCGTGTCTTCAAGCGGTACTAATCACTCCCAGCAGCTGTGAGGCTGTTGAGCAGGATGATCTAAATATCGATCTGGTTGCGTACCCAACCGTCTTGATGGGCGGTAGGAAAGGTCGGATTACGTAGTAGTCTTGGGATCTCTGCATGAACCCTTTTGCTACAAGCCTCGTTTTTATATATCACCACAGAGTATTTTCATTTCATACGGATGAAAACCCATTTGATCCTCCAGGGTACATTTTCGAAAATGTTTAGTCAACAGGACCAAAAACTTTCCTCTTATTAAGCGAGCGCTGCATCAATTGCTTCTTTTGTTTGACCCTATCTGAGTGCTTCTGGCACTCTGCCATGGACTTGGTTCTGGATCCAGCTTTTAGCAATTTTAGAGGCAAAATATATGTCGACAATTGTAGTCTTTCTTTTATTCATTTCTCCTGCATCACTTCGGTGATATATCTATATTAATTTCTTTCAGCTCCTCATGATTTCCCATGACGATGGAGTCTAGGTGTTCCGACTTCCCAGCATGAAATTGTGCGTGTAAATATACGTTTGGGTTATCATCTTCAAGATGGATCACTTCAAGGATGTTACCATCTCCGGGATAGCTCACTTCAAGGATTTTCTCAACATCAGGTTGAGCTTCTTCTGCTGTCATAGGTAGTGTTCTCATTTATTCGGTTCTCTATTTCTGCGGACGTCTCCGCGGAGTTGAGTCCTGTGCACCTAGAGGTCTCCCCCTCTTCTTATCATGAGGGTCAAGAGTGGGTTCAATATCCTTCTAGGTATTTCCACTCTTTCAGGTGTATATACTACAGGTATATGAGATCTTTCACTCCCTTATAACTAGTGAAGGCATTTGGCAGATTATTAGCTTATTTATTGTAGATTCATTATCCTTCGAACTTCAAGTTTAATCTCTCTAGTGCGCGGATCTAAGGACTCGACAATCTCTAATGTGGTACTTATCCCCTCCTATTGCCGAAAAATGTCCTTAGTATAATCAACGTATCGAGCCATGTACAGATCCCCTGTCATGGACTCTAGATATTTCAATATATGATGGAGATTCATAACCTACATAGATCCTGAACTTCTGGTGAGGTCCTATGATTGTACGTTGTGGTGGAGAGATTGACATGTATACAACACAACCAGATTTTTGCAGATGGGAAATACTTAATTCTTTTTCACGCACTATCTGTAATTGGAAAATTTCGTAATGTGTAGTTGGTCTGAGTTGAATTATTACCGTAATATGCAGCACTGCGTGACCCCAACAACTGGTGGGAAGCTAACTATTATGCAATAGCGGCCAAGCAATATGTTTTGTTCTTTTTAATATAATGACTCTGCAAGGCCATTTTAAGTGTGGACATTGGGTACAATATGCTCTATATTAATTCTCAGAGCCATATAATAATCATTAAATGCTTTGAGATAAACTCGCCGGCATTGCCCATTCAAATAGACTTGATCCTTTCTTTTGGACAGTAGGCTTTTAACTTAATAATTTGGGCAATTAATTTTGGTAGAAGAATGGTTTCTAGTAAATAAGAGACATACATAGGACCATCTAATAGAAGTATTTATCAGTACCATAAAATTTCTTAGAAAAGAGCGAAGCGGGGTTGAGCAGTCTCTGAGATATCACTTTAAATTTTCTCCAAGAAATTCAGTGATTCCTCCCTAACTTTTTAGGTAAGAAGATCTAGGTATGAGCTTTTCTTTAGCACAACCAGGGCATAAGAAAACTTTAGGTTTAAGAAAGTCTTTTATGCAATGGCCAACAAAATTATAATTATCCTTCTCACAATATTCAACTCAAGATAATCTAGTCGATCTGCAAGATTTTTAAATCTTTTTTGGGTTTTTATCGCAACATAAACTTTAGGTTTTAAATGTGCATAGTATAACCCGGAAGAGAATGAATGAAACTTTTTAAACCACACGTTAATTATACCCATTAAACTTAGTCATGATTAGGAATTCTGTACCATCCTCATTCTTTGTCTCCATATGGAAACAGTTCAGACCAATGTCTTTTAAACTTAAGAGAGTGCGACTGGACTCAGGATATAATATGGCATTCTTCTAGTGCCAACTATGAGAGTATCGCTTCTGGCAGTAGTCATAATAATTCCAATTCACTTAGTATGGTACAACTATTTTCTAAATAAATTTTCTCCTCTCTTATCGGATTATACTTTGCTCTATATTAGAAGTATGATTTATCAATCAAACAATTGTTACATCAGGAACAAATTGTAGAATATAGAACAAACATAGCACAATTAAACAAATATCTGGGAAATATTAATTTATTTAATTTTAAATGATAATCGCTCAACAGGAGCGTAGACCAAATTTTTATTCAGGAACTAGGCAAAACTGATAAGGAGACTTATAAGGAATATGTGACATTGATTGGCAAAGAGAAGAAATACTTAGGAGACTAATCTAGGTTTCCATATGAGTCATATATATCCTTCTAAGACTCCTCGAACTTTATAATTTTAAGAATCATATTATCACACTTCTCAGCACTCGTATCAACAACAGGTTGAATGGAGAAGTATGATTCAACATTATTTATCCCGGGTCTTATTTTACTTTTCTAGTGGATTTTGTGTAAAAGTCTACCACATGCTTCAAGATGCAATAGTTGCATGACCAATGGTCAATGTATTCATACCTAAACCAGGGTTATTCAGGGTTTGCAGCCTTTCTTCTGGAAGTTCCTGGCCCTTTATCTTTAATTTTCCACTATGAATTGCCTCTTCCTCTTATCCCCTTTATTCCATTTGCTCTTTCTGCGGCCACAGCTATTGTTGGCTTATTGAGCTTTTGCATGTGCTTCGGGCACTGCAAGGTTCCCACTATGAAATATGCAATGATTCTTCATCAGGAGTTTATCATGTTTTTCTGCTTCTAGAAAATTCATATAAGCTCGAAGTACTTATAGTACTTGGCATGGTGATTCTATTATAGTAGTATCCTCGTATTGGGGTGGAAGGTGCAAATCCTGAAAGCACGGGAGGATCCATTCACACTATGCTTCTGGCAACAAGACGGATCTTTACTGCTTGTATATTTTTCCTTCAGAAAAATTCAAAAGTACTAGCTAGTTATCTTCCATCAACTATTTGGCCTTCAGGTCCACATGGAGATGGTGCATCAGGAAGTGCAATGTCGTATATCTAGTGGCTTTTGGGAAGAATAGGGGTACCAGCTTCAGGCTAGAAAAATAGCAGCTCCAAAAGATCGAGCTATCAGATTAATTTTAGTATTCATTGCCCGGGTAAGGAAATTGTTACCATTCAGGGCAAGCATGATAAGTTCCCTCTTTGAGATATCCAACACATCCTATTTCTATTTATATAAAATGACTTTTACTATTGGTAAAATCATTATATTGCGTGCTCACTCTTCAATCAATAAAGCTTGGTCTATATCTATTCAGTAGATAATTATCTAAAATTTTTCTCAGATTTTCCTTGCATTTTTCATAATATTTTTTTTGTCAATTATCATGTGATTTTCAAAATTACTGAATAACTGGAAATAATATGTCCATCGCATATAAACATGAAAAACATGCCAAAAAAATTAATCTAGCAACGTGACACAGAGCAATGAGAACATGGGTAATGATATGGGTAAGCAACACATTTACTAATTACATCTTATGTAACTCTTTTTGGTTGGGTATGAAAACATGTAATGAATGCCTCCGTCAACATGACTCTTGGCCAGGTCAACCCGCCCCGAGGGCTCACATGAGGGAGAGAGCACTTCCCGATTCCGCGTGCCAATTAAGAAACCTAGTCTTATGTGTGTTTTCCATAGACACCAATTGTCATGTATCCATTCCTTCAAAACTGAATTAAAAAACCCAACCACTTATGCCCTGAAATTCAAAACCATTTTGATAGCTCGATTATTTCCATAATTTTTTTAGCATTTTCTGTTAATTTTCTAAGCAATTTCGGAATTACTTAGATAAGAGAAAATAAATTTCATCACATATTAAACATGGCATAAAGGTAGAAAATAAACCTAGAGGTATAGAACTTCCAAAATGCTAAATATTAATTTACCAAATTTTACGAAAGTTCATATACCTAGAAAATCAATTTCTAGGATTTAATATGAATTTTCATAATTTAATAACAAATTATTAATGAACAGTAGTAACTCAGAAATCCTAATTTTTTCAGATTAAACAATTAATTTAGGCAATTAGAGAAATTAATCTGCGGGATTAAAAGCTATTCAGACACAGTTGACTTGCGTGCCATAAACTTATATTTAGCTTGCAGAAGATTAATCACTCCCTACCGTCTGACCACACCCCATCCTCGCTAGCGCCGATGAGCCCTTCGACTGCTCGTCCAAAAAGGACATCTTCTCGCGCCTTGGGTATGGAAACACGCGGCAGGAAGCTGTGCCTGACGGTGTCGGAGTTGGCGGCGGCCTTGAACGCAGCGACACGGCGGACAAGTGGCAACGTCATCGAGATGGCATACGCCACGCACTCCTCCGGCAGCCGATAGATCAATTCCACGTCGAAGCAGAGATGGACGCCACGCGATGGTACCGAGTCCGTACGGCGTGGTTCCGCACTGATGATCAATACCGATTTATTAGTTGTTTTGAGTACATGCACTGAACCAATGAAGAGCATTCGTGATGCGTGTGCTTCCTTGCTTGATGAGCCGATCCGTGCATATTTTCGTAGGTACATGCATGTGCTTCCTTGGATTATGCATGGCGTACACGAAACGAGGAAAGCGGCGCTTACCTCGTGCGCCTACAACACGTCAACGCTCTCGCCGGCATTGCCGTCGAAACTTATCGGCGACGGCGACTTTGACTGGATAACCACAATCTCCGACATCCGGGGCGGCGGCGACTTGGACCACCACTCATTCATTCTGCGGTACGTGGATGGTGCCGGAGACGGAGACCTTGACATGATGTAATTCCTCATCGTTGATCCTGGCGATGGCAACTTGGACATGATTTCCTTTCATCCACTCGTCGAGTAGTTGCTCCTAAACGATGACCGTGCTAGGATGTCCACCAGGACCCCTGACGCCGCGGCCACCTCGTGCATCCAGGCGAGCTCCCGTGTGAGTAGCAATGTGTCGTGCCCCGAATTTTCACGGATTCGGACACTCTGTGTATTCCGTACTAGTCCAGAATCACGCTAGTACACACGGGATAAGCAGGTTGAAGTACCACAATCATACTGCAATGAGTAATAATAAGTACTTCAAACATGAGTATAATGAGTTACGGCCTTATGGCCACCTTACTATACTAGCCCGCAGAGCGATAAATATCAAATAGCACAAGTTTATCGGCGGAAGCAAAAGTAAGCGATGAACACTTCATAACCACCAGACTCTTGAGTGCGGCTCAACCCTTAGTCTTCTTGGCCTTCAATGATCTATTGATCTCCTCCTCCCAAGCTAGCCTGACTTCTTCTTACGAGGTTTTTGTCGATGCAAGGGTGAGTATACAACATACTCAACAAGTCATGCACAATGCGTTCTATTACTACATGCATGGCTTATTCCAAAGGAAGGAGCTTAATATGGTTATTTTGCTTAGCGACATTTCTTTTAAGCGGTAATCCTATTAGATTAAAAGCGATAGAACCAATATTAATAATAATTAATTTCTCGGTTCTTTTCAAGGGTTTGGCACACACCCTAATTTCATTCATCGATTTTTGGCACCACCACCCATTCCTCATCTTTTATTTTGAAAATCTAACCCTTATTTGTAATCATAGAGCAATGTCGATCTGCGGACACGGCTATTCGAATAGATTCACACACACTCTGCGGAAATTGTACACTTTACCCACAGGATCGATCGTTCACCACACGAGCGATTGATTGCAACAAAGTCTTTCGAGACTAACATTTAACCGTTGAACCTCTCGATGCTTCCTTCTAACACTTCCCTCCTCGAGCGAAGTTTAGGCAGAGCAATACCGTTGAATGGGTACCAAGCCGTATACAGGTCGCGCTTCCCCCTGATTGCCTTTGGTGTGCCTTTGTCACCCGAGTTTCAAAGGAAAGAGGTAGAAACCTACTTAACTAGGTCCGTCCCATTAGGACAAGTGGTACATACGGAACTTCGGTTCAAAGGCTCGCAAGGTTAAGTCCTTAAGCTGTCACGGAAAGACAACCATTTTATACATCTCGGCACACGGCCTTCACGATCTTTCATACAACCCATTGCCACACAGGCCCACTTTGCACGAACCTCCTTGCCACTTGCGGTCCAAAACATTTCCCACCCACTTTATATTTAAGCAACACATGCCATTGTCACATCAATTCCCGAATAGTACCGCCTGAGTTACTATTCGATTCCATCACATGACATTATCGCACTTTTACAAAAATCGTTCCATAATTGATTAGGCAATATTCATTTGCTATTTGAAATTCATTAAATCGCGAACAAAGTGGCTAGCGACTACTCACGAGTCTAGCCTCCGTGTTGGCATCATATTAGCGTCAACATATCAACGCCTTAGGTGAACAAGGATTTTCGAGCATACATTGAGTATTAACAAGGTGGCATAACAAGATAGGTAATTTAGCTACCATTCCCACACAAGCAACATCATTTTTACTTAACATAGCATGCAATAATTGAATTAAAATATATTTGAAAATCTAGGGGCAACATGGTCAAAGCATGACTTGCCTTGGCAGATTGGTTACAGTGAAGCTCTGTGGGGTCTTCAAATTCTCCTCGGCGATTTCCGGCAACTCGAGTCTCTGGCACACAAGCAAACATACAATAGCACTCAATACAGACAGCAAGACCATCACCAAAAATAAAATAAAATTACCATTAAATAGCTTATATTTTTACAAATTTTTGGGCACTGGAATCACCCAATTCGAGTTAAAATGCAAAAGTTATAGCATTTTCAAGTTTTCTTTGAAATTCAAAAATGATTAATCGAGTTATTCTATTTATTTTTCTCTGAAAATCCGGATTAATTCTCCTCGGCGACGCAGCGTCGGCACGAGGGGCGTCCACGTCGGTCCGGTCAGCGACAAGTGGGCGGCCCGGCGTCACGCGGCGCCCGGCACCGCAGCGGTCCTCCCAGCGACAAGTGGGCCGGTGGCGATGCTTTCGGCCCCGTCGGCGGCCCGACCGCAGCGTCGAGAAGCATCAAGCCCGCCAACCATTCACTCTCGGCCGTTGGATTGGATCGGCGGCGTAAAGACTACGGCGGTTCACTATTCACGAGAATCGTGGCGTTACCTCGGGCGTTGGATGAAGATCCGTGGTGAGATTACACGCTGGAGTCAAGGAAGGCGGCTGGTCGCCGGACTTGAAAAAGATGACACGAGCGGCGGCGTTTGAGCTTCTCGGTCGGAAGAAGTGGCTCAAGCGGCGGCCTTGACGCAAGAACTTCGGTGGCCTCGAGTGCGGCGAAGCGGCGGGAACTGGCGAGTGAGGAGAGGAAGAGGCAACTCAACGAGCTCGGGCGGGGTCTATGGTGGGCGGGCGGCGTGGGAGAAAAGGCAAAATGGCGGAAGGAAGTCGAGCGCCGCGGCGGGTATTTCTTACTGCTCGGGCAAGCCTCGGAACTGCGCCAAAATCTCGACATTATCCTGGCGACCAGCGGCGGGCGGTGCCTGATGCTCCCTCCGAGGCTGTCTTTGTCGCGTCACTGCCGTCCGTCGCGATCCGGCGATGACGATTGATTCGGCAAAAGCGGTATCGAACAACCGTCCGTCGTGATCGGCGGTGGAGGATGGCGACGATTAGGGTTTTGGCGTCGGCCACAGTGTTGAGCTCGGCGGCTCTTGTAGCTAGCAATTATCGACTTTTCTTAATAAAAATAAATCCGATAATTCAAAGTAATTGTTTGGGGCACTAAAAATACTGAAAAATTCTAGAAAAATTCTAAAAATATTTGAGCATTTTGAGCCTAAATAAAATATTTTTATTTATTTTGATAAATACTTATTATCATATTAATTAATCAAGAAGGATATTTTAAATAAATGTTAAGTGAATCCAATAATTCCTAGAAAAATTAGATAAATTCAATTAAATGCAAATAAAGGTTGGTTAATTCACAAAAATTCAAATATATCTAAAAATTAAAATCGGGCCAAATTTCGGGACGTTACAAACCTACCCCCCTTAACAAAATCTCGTCCTCGAGATTCGAGGCTTAACTATAGAATAGGTTTGGAAATTCCTTTTTTAGATCCCCCTCTCGTTCCCAGGTGGCCTCACTTTCCGTGTGATTGCTCCACTGCACTCTGCAGAAACGGGTTGTCTTGTTTCTGGTTTTCCGATCCCTTGTGTCCAGGATTTTTATCGGCTGTTCCTTGTAAGTCAAGTCTTCCTGTAGTTCCACCTCCTCCAGTGACGTTTGTTCCTCAGGCACTCGGAGACATTTCTTGAGTTGCGATACATGAAAAACATTGTGCACCCCCGCTAGTGACGGCGGTAACTCCAGTTGGTAGGCGACTTCGCCTTTACGGCTTATGATCTTAAACGGTCCGACATATCTTGGTGCAAGTTTACCCTTTTTGTGAAACCTCTGGACTCCTTTAAGGGGCGTAACTCTGAGGTACACATAATCTTCCGGTTCAAAGCTCAAATCCCTGCGGCAGTTATCTGCATAGCTCTTCTGCCTTGACTGCGCGATTTTCAACCTTTCTCTGATTAGTGCTTTTTGCTCTTCGGCTTCTTGAAGTATATGCGGTTCGAAGACCACGGCTCTCGGTCTCATTCAATTTAGCGGCGTCCTACAAGGTCGACCATACTGGCAGCGAAGGTGACATCGAAGACTTGCACGATAGTGTTGTTGTAACTAAACTCGCATCTGACAAACATTTATCCCAAGTTGATGTATATGCTAACGCACAAGCTCTCAACATATCTTCTAATATCTGGTTGACTCTTTCAGTCTGTCCATCTGTCTGCGGGTGATATGCTGTACTGAAGTTTAAACGGGTGCCCATTGTTGTATGCAATTTATCCCAAAATCTTGAGGTAAATTGGGTACCTCTGTCCGATACTATTTTCTTTGGCACTCCATGTAAGCAAACGATCCTTGCCATGTATAACTCTGCTAACTTATCTCCTAAATAGGTTGTCTTCACTGGTATGAAATGCACGACTTTTGTCAATCGATCCACGATGACCCATATGGAGTCATAACCTCCTTGCGTCCTTGGCAATTCAGTAATGAAATCCATTCCGATTTCTTCCCATTTCCATTCTGGTATTTTCAATGGCTGCAGCAGTCCTGCGTGTCTCTGATGCATAGCTTTGACTCGCTGGCATACATAACATAGTGCTACGTGTTCAGCAACCTCTCTCTTCATATTCGGCCACCAAAACCTTTCTTTTAAATCTTGATAATTCCATTTTGTTAGGTACACAAATACGCTCTTTCATCCACAACGTACCATGTTCGTCTAGCTTAAAATCTTTTGCATGTCCTTCCTCCATCTTGGCTTTGATCCTCTCGATCTTCTCATTATTCTTCTGACCTTCTCTAATCTGATCTTCCAAGATAGGCTTCACTTCTAATCGACTCTGAATCCTTTGGAACAACTTCTAGTTTTAATCTCTGAAGGTCCTTACACAGTTCTCCCTGGCTTTCTTCCACGTTCGAATCTAGACTATGACTTTTTCGACTCAGGGCATCAGCCACTACATTGGCCTTGCCGGGATGATAATGGATTCCCATGTTGTAATCCTTAATCAGCTCCAACCATCTCCTTTGTCTCATGTTCAGGTCAGATTGGGTGAAAATGTACTTAAGGCTTTTGTGGTCTGTATACACCTCACATCTATTGCCAATAAGATAGTGACGCCATATCTTCAGGGCATGCACTACAGCTGCTAATTCTAGATCGTGTGTCGGGTAATTCCCTTCGTGTGGCCTTAATTGCCTTGATGCATAGGCTACCACCTTTCCATTCTGCATTAACACACATCCGAGTCCTTGGCGTGATGCATCGCAGTAGATATCGAAACTCTGATGCACATCTGGTTGCACTAACACTGGTGCTGATGTCAATCTTTTCTTCAATTCTTGAAAACTCCTCTCACAATCTGGTGTGCACACAAATTTCTTCTCTTTCTTTAGCAATTGCGTAATTGGCACAGCAATTGTAGAGAATCCTTCTATAAATGGCGGTAATAACCGGCCATTCCAAGAAAACTCGAACTGCGTAAGCTGTTCTTGGCGACTCCCAATGCAATCTTGTCTCGACCTTGCTTGGGTCCTTTGCCAATTCCTCGCGGTCATTACATGCCCTAGAAATCTACCTTACTTTTCGAAATCGCATTTACTAAACTTTGCATACAAGCTATTTGCTCCTTAGCTTTTCGGCACTAATCTCAAATGTTGTGCGTGCTCTTCATCAGTCCTTGAGTAAACCAGAATATCATCTATGAATACGACCACAAATTTATCTAAGTATTCCATGAATACTTTATTCATTAAGTTCATAAAGTATACTGGGGCATTTGTCAACCCAAATGACATAACCGTGAACTCATAGTGTCCATATCTTGAAGAAAATGCGGTCTTGGGTATGTCCTCTGTCTTGATTTTCAACTGGTGGTATCCTGATCTAAGGTCGATCTTGGAGAATACTCCTGCTCCTCTTAATTGATCGAAAAGATCATCTATTGAGGAGTAGCAATTATTTATTCTTTATCGTCACTTAGTTGAGTCTTGCGATAGTCTATACACATCCAAAACTCCCATCCTTTTTCTTAACAAATAGAACCAGTGCTCCCCATGGTGACGAGCTCGGTCTGATGAATCCTTTCTCCAACAACTCCTCGATCTGCTTCTTCATCTCTACCAACTCTTCGGTGGACATCCGATATGGTCTCTTTGCTATGGGTGCGGTCCTAGGTACTAAGTCAATTACAAATTCTATGTCTCTGTCTAGTGGCATTCCTGGTAATTCCTCGAGAAAAACATCTGAGTATTCACTGACCACTGGTACATCTCTTATACCGACAGTCTCCAAATTGTTTACTAACATTTGCCCTTCTCGAACTGCCTTTTCTTGAAATTCCACTTTTCTACCATCAGGGCTCTCGATAGACACTACTCTGCGTCCACAGTCTAATATAGCCTTATGCTTAGTCAACCAATCCATTCCCAGGATAACAGCTAGGGTTTGGGTATCTAATATAATAACGTTCGCTAGGAACTCTACTCCTTTTATTAATAGCTTAACTCGGAACATCGACCTTAGAAGCGGAGTTACGATCCGAGAGATTGAACTAGAAGTGTACTTCTAAGGTTAACAATGTCGAGTCATTTGTCACGGCAAAATCTCGAAAGCGAGCGAATGTGAAGCTCTGAATCAAATATCTTGTGGCGGCGCGAGTTGACTAGGAACTTACCGAGCATGACGTCCGTAGCGTTCTGGACTTCGTCTGCGGAAATATGATTGATCCTTCCTCGCGTGAATGCCTGCGGTGTAGCTCCAGCTTGAGTAGGTCCTCGGCTTCCTCCTTGGGTAGGGGTCTTAGCTGGGGTGTTCCCTAAATTGAAGCGCACTGGCGTCACAACTCCTTTCTTCGGACACATATTAGCAAAATGTCGGTCTCATTCTGATTGTAGTAGCGTCTTCCGGACATCTGCGATTTCCTCCGTTACGGTTAACAATCTTGGTAAGTGCGAGGGTCTGTCCGTTTGGTCTTGGCATTGGGGTGGTGTCGACCTTGTTCCTGGCTGGAATCGATAAATTCTTTGGGGTATCATCCTTGTTTTCTGCTGACCCTGGCGTCCTCCTTACAGAGCCATGCGGCGTTTGCGATTATCGTCCGAGTTCTTTGCGCTTGTCTTCGATATGAGTGCCATGTTTACAGTTCTTGAAAATCCGAGGAAAGTGTGGGTGATCGGTCCCACGGTGAGCCGATGTTGAGCCCTTTCATAAGCGAGATTGCCTTGCCTTGTCTGTTGCTCGTCATCCGATTGCATAACGTGCTAAGCGAGTGAATTTGTTGAGATAATCGGCCCTTTATCGGCCTCCTTGCTTCAGCGCTTCGAATTCCTCCTTTTTCGGCTCCATAATACCCTCGGCACATGGTATTGACGAAAAAGCTAGGGTGAATTCCTCGTAATCTCCTGCGGGTTCTCTGCGTCTTGTGATAGTTTCCCACCATTCGTGGCCGTTCCCTCTAGTTGGTGAGAGGCATAGAGCACCCTCTCGTGTCCCTCACCTTTGGGTTATGTGCAATTTCCTTTCGATAGTTCTTAGCGGTTAGTGCGCCTCCAATGGTGGCATTCCACGAGAATGTCGTGGACGCGTCCTCATGAACTCGGACAATCTTGAATGGGGGCGTGGCCCATTATTCATAACTGATTGTTGGCTGTTGCACTGGTGGTTGATCTGTTGTCTTGTTGCCATCATAGTCTCGCATCAATTAGTCATCTTTGAGAAATGCTCCCGATTCTACATATCCTTTGGCGGTCTTTGCTGGGGTGGTGGCGTCCGTTCGATTGCCTCTGGCGCGAACCACTTGCCTCTGCTCCGTTATTCTGAGTGTTCACCATCTGTTGATTGCTTGGTGGTTTAGAAATAAGGGAAAAGAATAGATCGTAGAGGAACTTATGGAAGCAGGTGTAACTTAAATAGAACCATTAAACATTAAAGCATGATAGTAATAGGTATGGTTGCTTACATAGTCTAGGGACTATGCAACCACAAAATCGATCTAAACATCACATCAATTTGTTCATTATAGCATCACATACTAATATTGAATTAAAGCGCGACTCAACAGGTGAGTCTCAGCATAAAAATTTGGTCCTTTGCAACTCGACAAAGCATCACTCCTCAAGCCAACCCAGTGCTGACTCGCCGATCCGTAAACCGGTGGGTGGTGGCATCGGGCAAGCCTGGTCCCCATGCCCTCCCAGGGTGCAACAGAGGCTCCACCATTCTTTGGTCTCTGGCTGGCCTGGCTCTCCTCAGCTCCTCCTCGTCGTGGTCGTCGAGTTCCATGGTGACATCGGGCTCCCTGTGACCGTGAGAACCTCCTCCATTTCGGCGATCCTCTGCACTCGTGCATCCGAGTCTCTCGTAAAGCCACCTCGGTCTCCTCCAAGGTGCGGTAGGCGGCACAGTAGCTCTGTAGTCGTGGCGTCCATAACCTCCTCTGTGCGTGGCCGAACTGCCCAGTGCCTGCGGCGGCGTCGTCCTCTAGCTCCAAGCGAGCTGCGAGGTCCACCGCGTGTGGGTGCACGGAGGCGGTATCCTGACTTCGGCCGTGGTCCTGGCGATCCGGCCTAGGCGCAACCGGGCACACTCTGTATGCCGCCTCGTGGTAGCTCGCTTTACTGGCGGTGGCGGGCGACTAGCAGCGTGCTCCCGGCGCATAAGGTCGAGTCGTCTCCCATCCGCGAGCTATCCCGTTGACTATCCAGGTGCGGGACTTGTAGAGTGGTCGGTCGAAGCCTCCCAACACCTAGAGCATCCTTCAGAGCTCTGCAGCGTAGCCTCCGTGACGCTCTCCAAAAGAGTGAACCATTCGCATCTGCCAAAGCAACGCGTCAGTACTAAAATTTTTAAAAGAGCATAAAAGTAATAGCAGAATACAGCAGAGATATGAAGTAAGGAAGAAGGGATAAGTCAAGATTTCTTTTATTATTCTTGCCCAAATTTTATTCTTTAGAAATTAATTTGGACTCCTCTAAAACGGCCAATCTAGCTAGGGTTAAATCCTACAGTCAGTATGGCTCTGATACCATCCCTGTCGTGCCCCGAATTTTCACGGATTCGGACACTCTGTGTATTCCGTACTAGTCTAGGATCACGCTAGTACACACAAGATAAACAGGTTGAAGTACCACAATCATACACAGCGGAAGTAATAATAAGTACTTCAAACATGAGTATAATGAGTTACACGGCCTTATGGCCACCTTACAATACTTCGCCACGCAGGGCGATAAATACCCAAATAGCACAAGTTTATCAGCGGAAGCAAAAGTAAAGCGATGAACACTTCATAACCACAGGCTACTGAGTGCGGCTCAACCCCTTAGTCTTCTTGGCCTTCAATGATCTCCTCCTCCCAAGCTGGCACAGCTTCTTCTTCTGAGGTTTTTGTCGATGCAAGGGTGAGTATACAACATACTCAACAAGTCATACACAATGCAGTTCTATTACTACATGCATGGCTTATTCCAAAGGAAGGGCTTAATATGGTTATTTTGCTTAAAGCAGCATTTCTTTTAAACAGGTAATCCTATTAGATTAAAAGCGATAGAACCAATATTAATAATAATTAATTTTCAGTTCTTTTCAAGGGTTTGGCACATGACCCTAATTTCATTCATCGCTTTTTGGCACACACCACCCATTCCTCATCTTTTATTTTGAAAATCTAACCCTTGATTGTAATCACTGAAAGCAATGTCGATCATGACACCTGACTATTGAATAGATTCACACACACACTCGCTGAGGTGTACACTTTACCCACAGTGATCGATCGTTCACCACACAGCGATTGATTGCAACAAAGTCTTTCAGAGACTAACATTTAACCGTTGAACCTCTCGATGCTTCCTTCTAACACTTCCCTCACTCAAAGCGAAGTTTAGACAGAGCAAGTGCCGTTGAATGCGTACCAAGCCGTAGCAGTGCGCTTCCCCCTGATTACTTTGGTGTGCTTTGTCACCCGAGGTTTCAAAGGAAAGAGGTCAGAAACCTACTTAACTAGGTCCGTCCCATTCCGGACAAGTGGTTGAACACGGAACTCAGTTCAAAGGCTCGCAAGGTTAAGTCCTTAACTGTCCCGGGAAAGACAACCATTTTATACATCTCGGCACACAGCCTTCACGATCTTTCATACAACCCATTGCCACACAGGCCCACCTGGCACGAAGCCTCCTTGCCACTTGCCCCGGTCCAAAACATTTCCCACCCCACTTTATATTTAAGCAACATATGCCATTGTCCACATCAATTCCCGAATAGTACCGCACAGGTTACTATTCCAGTTCCATCACATGACATTATCGCACTTTTACAAAAATGCGTTCCATAATTGATTAGGCAATATTCATTTGCTATTTGAAATTCATTAAATGCGTGAACAAGTCATGGCTAGCGACTACTCACGGTCTAGCCTCCCGTGTTGGCATCATATTAGCGTTGAACATATCAACGCCTTAGGTGAACAAGGATTTTCGGGCACACATTGAGTATTAACAAGGTGGCATAACAAGATAGGTAATTTAGCTACCATTCCCACACAAGCAACATCATTTTTACTTAACATAGCATGCAATAATTGAATTAAAATATATTTGGAAATCTAGGGGCAACATGGTCAAAGCATGACTTGCCTTCGAAAAGCAGTTGGTTCTGGTCGAAGCTCTGCGACGGGTCTTCAAATTCTCCCTCGGCAATTTCCGGCAACTCGGAGTCTACGCGCACACAAGCAAACATACAATAGCACTCAATACAGACAGCAAGACCATCACCAAAAATAAAATAAAAATTACCATTAAATAGCTTATATTTTTACAAATTTTTGGGCACTGGAATCACCCAATTCCGAGTTAAAATGCAAAAGTTATAGCATTTTCAAGTTTTGCTGAAATTCAAAAAATGATTAATCGAGTTATTCTATTTATTTTTCTACTGAAAATCCGGATTAATTCTCCTCGGCGACACGCGTCGGCACCAGGGACGTCCACATCGGTCACAGTCATCGACAAGTGGGGCTTACCGACGTCCACGCCGACGCCAAGACTCCACAATGATCCTCCCATCGACAAGTGGGCCGGTGAACGATGCTTTCGGCCCCACGTCGCCGCCGATCGACTGCGTCGAGGAAGCATCAAGACACGCCAACCATTCACTCTCGACCGTTGGATTCGGATCTGACGGCGCAAAGACTACCCGAGCGGTTCACTATTTACGAGAATACGTGGCGTTACCTCGGGCGTTGGATGAAGATCCGGCGGCTGAGATTGCACGCGAGTCGTCGAAGGAGCGGCGGCGCTGGTCGCCGAATTGAAGAAGACGACACGGGCGACGGCGTTTCTGAGCTTCTCCGGTCGGAAGAAGTGGCTCAACTGACGCGGCGCGATGCAAGGAACTCGGGGCTGGCCTCAGGTGCGGCGGGGAACGGCGGAACACGGCGAGTGAGGAGAGGGAAGAGGCAACTCCGACGAGCTCGGGCGGGGTCTATGGTGGATGGCAGAGCATGGGAGAAGAGGCAAAATGAGCGGAAGGAAGTCAGGCGCACGACGGGGCATTTCTTCTGCTCGGGCAAGCCTCGGAACTTGCGTAAAATCTCTGACATTATCCCGACGACCAACAGCGGGCGGCGGTGCACAATGCTCCCTCCCGAGACTGTGCTGTCGCGTCGCACCGTCCGATTGCGATCCGACGGTGACGATTGATTCGGCGAAACGGTATCGAGTGCAACCGTCCGATCGTGATCTGATGGTGGAGGATGGGCGGCGATTAGGGTTTCGGCGTCAGCACAGTGTTGGGCTCGGCCCGACACTGTAGCTAGCGAATTTATCAGCTTTTCTTAATAAAAATAAATCCAGTAATTCAAAGTAATTGTTTGGGGCACTAAAAATACCCGAAAAATTCTAGAAAAATTCTAGAAAATATTTCAGAGCATTTTGAGCCTAAATAAAATATTTTTATTTATTTTTGATAAATACTTGTTCTCATATTAATTAATCAAGAGAAGGATATTTTAAATAAATGTTAAGTGAATCCAATAATTCCTAGAAAAATTAGATAAATTCAATTAAATGCAAATAAAGGTTGGTTAATTCACAAAAATTCAAATATCTCTAAAAATTAAAATCGGGCCAAATTTCGGGACGTTACACAATGTAAATCAAGACAGATCAATATATGATTAGCACCAAAACAACATGATTGATGTGCTTCAAAGAATACGTGACAATATACGTACGCTAGGGTCATATTGATCTAGGGTTTTGGCCTTGTAGAGCTTCGTGCTGATAACGTGTTGTAAAACGTAGTTGTTCATCCGTGATCAATCATAGAATTCGTCGTCGTAATCACAAGAGCAAGAACAAAGGGACACACGATATAGGGTAAAAATTTCTCTCGCTTTATTGATTAATTGATTACAATGGAGAACACCCAATATATATAGCAATATAAGAGAGGAGTTTGGATTCGCCCACACAAATCAGAGATATAATTCTAACCGAACACGGTTAGATTTTCTTATCACATAACACTAACTAGGGACCACTCCATGTGTGCAGTGCACTCTAGCTGCTGCACACATATGCAGCGCCTGCTAGGCGTTGCCTCCACCATGCACAGCGCTCCGTGGCATTTGCTTCCCTTCTGCAATGCTCTAGGTGCACATAACGCCGTGTCGATAGCGTAAACGCAATTCTTTCATGACGACAAAATTAAACGCATAAAAAACGTCTGCAGTGCCAAATGCACAAAAATTCTCCGCTTGAACCAGCCACGGCGCAGACGGTTTTGCCAACTTCATAAAGCTGCTAGCTGCAGTGAAGTCTTTGCCACGAGGCTACGGCTAGTCAGCTAATTCGCTCTCTCCGCCATAGCCCATACCGCACCTCGCTAGCATCGCCTGCCCATACTACGACCGCACCATACCTACTAAGCACTGTCCCCTCCGTCATTCGGCCACCATTTCGCAGCTTCAGGCTAAAACCCCAGTGTCGAGCTCCCAACTCCTGAAGCACCCATTCCACTCAACTAAAGAGCTAGCTATAGCCTCAAAGACACCACGCCCCTTGACCCCACTACACCCTAGCTCGGGACCAGCTCTAGGGCATCGTCGGTTTCGCCATTGCCGCAGCCTCGCCGTGAAAAGGGAAACACAAAATTCAAGTAACTCAGTGAGCCGCATGTCAATTTAGTAGCCCTGAAGCTATCTTGTGCACCCTTGACACCCCTGCCACTCTTCTTCGCAGTCCAATCCTTTCGTAGCTTGCCGCCGCCACCGTCGTCTTCTCCGCGGCTGGCCACAAAAGGCACCACTTCTCAGAGTTCTCCCTTCCAGGTAAGCTGCAAAAACAGAGCTGTACTCACCCCCTGATGCTGATGCTGCTGTTCATTCGAGCTTTTGCCATTGCCGTCACCCGACCTTCGGTGGTGCCCATCTGTGGCACGTCTCCTCCATGACCAAAGCCTCTACGTGATCCCCCTCAACCCACTCCTGGCCCCAGCGTCGACGGCCACCTCCCTCAGATCCCCGTTCATCGCGAGCAAGCCACCCTGTGACGCCTCTGCTTTCTATAGCTAGCAGGTGGACCCCCTGTTTCACTCTCTAGCACTAGGACGAAGCCTCAATTGTGTTAGACTGATTTTGGTAGTTCCTCTTTTCACGGCTACCCTTCCGTATCCTCTCGATTCTGTTTCTATAAATCGGTTGAGTGATTATGCTAAGAGGTGGCCTTTATATGTAATTCTCCGCGATCAATTCATTATCGCGTTGAGTCATTCCTTCTCGCATGGTATCAGACTTTGTTTGTTCTTCCGCTTCCGCTCTCTAATCTTCATCCGGCGATGTCGTCCGCCATCTCTCGTCCCGATGAGACGGCCCTCGACTCCGTTAGGATGCTGCCGCCGACGCTGTCGCGACGCCTTCCTTGAAGGCGACCGACATCACATCGCCGCTTATCGCCGACGATGCAAGCGTCCAGCTTCGGCGCAGACGCACGGCGCTTTCTCCTCGCTCGCTGCGTCTTCTCTGCGGTTCGCCACCACCACCGGCACGCCTGACGCGCCTCCTTCGCCTGCGCCGGCCGTGGTGACTACATCCCCTCAAACTGCGTTAGCTCCCCCCGCACCAGTGCTGGCTGCCCTCGTCGCGCTTTTTGCTTCCATGCGCTTCACTCCGGACGGCCCGTCAGCTCCTCCCGGCTACACCCTCTACGCCGGCTCTGGCGCTGCAACCTCCGGCGGCGCGTCGCACCCCCTCGCCTCTTCGCTTGACGCCGAAGCTCTGTCCGCTCTTCATGCCCAAGCAGTCATCGTCCTCAATGTCAAGGCCCTCGTACCGGTGACTCTCGACGTCTCAGCAACCAACTACACTCAGTGGCGCGGTCTCTTCCTCGTGGCCCTCGGCAAGTATGCCTTGACGAACCACATTCTCTCTGACGATCTCCACCCCGATCGTGCTGATTGGGCTCAGATGGATTGCGTCGTCCTCGGTTGGCTCTACGGCACCATCTCCAATGATCTTCTCCAGGAGGTCCTCACGCCGTACGCCACCGCTCGGCATATCTGGCGGTCTCTCAAACATCAATTCCTCGGCAACCGCGAGCACCGCACCCTCCAACTCCAGGCGGAATTCCATACCTTCCGTCAAGGCGATCTCTCCGTCGCTGACTACTGCCGCAAGCTGAAGGCCATGGTTGACACGCTCGGTGATCTCGCCGAACCCGTCGGCGACTGCACCCTCGTCCTCACCACTCTGAACGGTTTGTCCGAAAAATTCAGTCACTTGAAAACCCTCGTTCCCATGCAGCGTCCGTTTCCGTCGTTCGCTGAGGTCCGGTCACAGCTCCATCTGGAAGAACTGTATGCCACCAGGCGCCCTTCCGACGCCTTCGTCTTCCTTGCCGACGCGACCAGCGGTGGCAACATAACTGGTGCCCTCCACTCGACACCTTCCACCGACCATGGCTCTGGGAATCACGGCGGCGGCTCCAGCGGCACTCATGGCGGCGGCGGCAATTCCTGAAATAGCCGGCGCCGTAGTGGTAGTGGCCATCAGCAGGCCACCCCGAGTGGTGCCCCGGGTGGCGTCAAGGCTAGCGCCCACGGTCCGATCCAGGCGTGGCCCTCTCCGCACAACCCTTGGACTGGCACAATAAACATGTGGCCGGGCCCATTGGGTCGTGGCCTCCTTGGACCGCGCCCGTTGGCCCCTCTGTTTGTTGGTGCTGCTATTG
Organism: Guadua angustifolia; assembly: GCA_036346375.1. Classification (NCBI taxonomy): domain Eukaryota; kingdom Viridiplantae; phylum Streptophyta; class Magnoliopsida; order Poales; family Poaceae; genus Guadua; species Guadua angustifolia. Next base: position 39,196,418 of record CM070515.1, on the reverse strand, counting down.
GTGGCCCACCTCGCGGCCCACCTATGCCTGTCCAACAGCAGCAGCAGTCGGCGTCCCCCTTTGGCCTCTACGCTGCCCTCAAGCATGGTCCTCCAGACAAAGAGGCGCCTCGATCTTCTACACCGGTCGGGCTGCCACAGATGGGCTGGCTTGGCGGCGCTGTAGGGTCGAGGATGCGCCTAGAGGGGGGGTGAATAGGCGTTTTACAAAATTCGATCGCTTGTTAAAATCAATCGCTCTAATCAACCCCTATGTCAAAACCTACTCAATTTATATGCGGAAGCGATAAACTCGGTTTTGACAATTAAGACCTAAATCAACTAGGCTCACTAATGCACTAACTAAATTATATCTCTACACTAGAATTGCTAAATTGATCACACAAATAATACTAAGCAATTCTAATTCAAGCAATCAATAATATGCAAAAGGTAAATACTTGAATGTAAGGAGACAAGGGACAAACGATGTTTTTCCGTGGTGTTCGGAGACTTGCCGGTCTCCCCTAGTCCACGTTGAGGCAAGCCCACACTTGGACCGGCTCCCGCCGAGCACGCATCTTTCCACTAGTCGTGGTTTTTCACGCTCTTGCGTAGGCTCAACCCGAACCTTCACAAACTTGCGGGGCTTTCACACCTTGAGAGCTCACAAGACGACGCCCACGCTGCCTAGGAGTCGGCAACCTCCAAGAGTAATAAACCGCTCCTCCGCTTAAACTTCACCGAGCACAACGAATGCGCTCCCGGTGATCACCTCGTGCAACACATACACCAAGGCCTCCCTCACGTGTAACACATGCACAAGAGGCCCTCAAACCACTTCCTAATTGCAACACATGCAATTAGTCTCACTCTTTAGCTCAAGAATCAAATGTGAGTGTGCCACACATGCAACACCTCACCCAAACACTCAACCAAGCCAGCAACACCTGCCAAATGCCCCCCATGGGGTCTATTTATACCCCACCAAGAAAAACTAGCCGTTGGGGCAAAAGTACTGAAATTCGGGCAGAGAGGCCGGTCATACGCCTACAGGCGGTATGACCGCCCTCGAGGCCAACGGCTAGAAAACTAACCGTTGGCTGAAAAACACGGTCATACCGCACCCCCTAGCGGTCATATCGCTCCAGCGGTATGATCACAGGTGCCAGCGGTATGACCTCTCACAGCAGTACAAAAACATCCATAACTTTTTACTCCGAACTCCGATTTAGGTGATCTTTGATTCTATGCGAAGCTTATCATGAGGGCTACAATCTCCACCTATTTTCAAGATTTAAGCAACCATAGATATTTTTAAATATCACCAAAACCAAACTCTAATGTAGTCATTCAAGTCTAAAATTTGATTTTTCGAAATCCCTCGCATGAAGGGCATGACTACAAGTTAGAGAGTCAATAAGATCAAATATTGAGCCATGATGATCAAGTCATGATCAAAATAACTTTTGCAAAACACATTTGCAAATAACCCGAAAAGCTATAAGATCAATCCTCTAGCCATGTAAGGATCAACACATGATCCCGACACTTTGCAAAACACATTTGTAAATGCCAACACATGCTATAGGATTGAAACCCATAACCTCTAGCTTATTTACAAACCACATTTGCAAATAACAAATCAACCATATGAGCTCTCTACTTGCAACACATGCAAGCCTCTAGCTCCATACAAACACACAAACACCAAATTGTGCTTGAGCTCTCTCCTTTTGCAACACATGCAAAACTTAGCTCCAAGCAACCACATGTTTTAGAAAGATTTGTTTTGTAAACAAAAACAAAACATGAAGCTTCAACAATTGCAACACATGCAAAAGTGAACTTCACGCAAAAGCCAACGCATATTACTTATCCTATTTGCAACACATGCAAATCAAAGCTTTATGTGAAAATCAAATGCAAATGCTCTTCCTCTTTGCAACACATGCAAATCAGAGCATAAACCAACAACAACCAAGCATAAGCTTAACCCATTCGCAACACATGCCAAATGGTTAACTCTTATGCAAAAACCAAATCCAAATGATTTGAGCTCGAGTGAACGCGGATTGAGATCATCGACACATGATGAAGCTCAAGCTAGGAGACAACCCCTCTTAATAGTACGGCGATAAAACTAGACTCAAAGACTACAAAAGTCCTTAGCCTATCTAGTTATACCTTCGCCACAAGAAGCAATCCCGCTGGGGTCTTTATGATCTTCACTTGATACTCCTTGGAATCATCACTCGACTCCTCTTCTTTATCATCTCATCCATCTTTGGACCTAACTCAATCACAACTCATAAAGCTTGTTAGTCCAAGATGCATGGTTGTCTCAATTATCTCTTGCACTCCATTAACACATAATGGATGCCTTTAGATCAAGTGAGCACAACCTAAATCAATTTGAATGATTTAAGTGTGTCTTAAGTACAATAGTGCAACTCATGCTTTATTATACTTAAGAGCTATTCATTTGTCCTTAATTAATCAAGGAACACCATCAACACATGATGAAATGTTCTTTAATGATTAACAAGACAAATGAACTCAATTTAAATTATCATTTAAATTGATATGAGTATATATTAACTACACAAGTTTTCATATACTCATGTTGATGAAAAGTAATGATCCATTATGTGTAAACTATATGGAGATGATCATTACTCTAAGTCATCAACTATAGAATAAACCCCACATTTATATATATGCATAGATATGATTGATTTGGATATAATATGCACATATTCAATTTGATCATATTGGAGTATATCCTATATTACCATGAGTATACTTATAACTAGGCAATTCAAATATATACTCAAGGATTTAGTTTCTTTGTCTTGATCCTTATATGTGTCAATAAAGAATAAATCAATACAAAGAGACTTTCAAGTTAAACTACAAACTCCCCCTAAGTATGTGCATCCATGTAATGTGTGGATTGGGAAACATGATGCACATTTTGTGGTTAATTCAATGGGAATATTCATACTTTAACTTGAATCCAAAGTATACAACTAATACTAGAATAAATACGCATACATACCTTGGGTTTTCCATTTTTCAGTGCGATGAGACTAATCAAGGATATTCTAAATAAATGAGTTAGTCTCGATATAAGATTTGTCATTAATAACAAAAGCACATTAGGGAATAATCTCAATAGTAGATTTGTCATTAACACCAAAACCATAACTAATGAAGGTTGAACTTACAGGCGCACCGTCCCAGTGGGACCAAGCATCTCTCGCCGGCTCCTTCAACACTACGACGCTGCCTCAACCCACCACACACGAATGGTACATGGACACAGGTGCCACTGCACACATGACCTCCGACGCCGGTACCCTTTCTATCATCCACCCTCCCAACCCTCATCATCCCTCACACATCGTGGTCGGTAATGGTTCCACAATTCCTATTGCCTCCATAGGACACTCTCACATTCACCACCACAATCGTTCTTTTACTCTTCGTGATATCCTTTGCTCTCTGCACATTATTAAGAATTTAATCTCTGTTCGCCGCTTTGTCACTGACAACTGGTGTGCGGTTGAGTTTGACCCCTTTGGTTTCTCTGTGAAGGATCTTCGCACCAAGACCGTGATCGCCAGGTTCAATAGCTCCGGTTCACTCTACCCTCCATCCGCCTGCCTCCACCTCGCTACCATCGCCCACCGCCAAAGACTACTAACGCCCTTCGCACCGCCGTCTTGGTCACATTGGCCACGACGCGCTCGCTCGGCTTGCCACCGTCATTCCCATGACCAAAGGGGGCCTCACCGGAGTCTGTTACGCCTGCCAGCTCGGCCGCCATGTTCGCCTTCCTTTCACTCGCTCCTTCACTAGGGCCTCGACAAATTTTGAGTTGATTCATTATGATCTGTGAACATCTCCTGTCGTTAGTGTTTCGGGTTTCAAATATTATCTTATTATTTTAGAAGATTGCTCCCACTTTGTTTCGACCTTCCCGCTTTGTTTTAAATCCGACACTTTTTCCACCTTGTCGCATTTTTTTGCTTATGTTAAAACTCAATTCGCCACCACTATCCACAATGTCCAGTGCGACAATGGCCGCGAATTCGACAACTCTGCCACCCGCACATTCTTTCTTACCAATGGTGTCCATTTGCGGATGTCATGCCCTCACACTTCTTCCCAAAATGGCAAGGCCGAACGTATTCTTCATTCTCTTAACAACATCATCTGCTCCCTCCTTTTTTAGGCTAGCCTCCCTGGATCCTTTTGGGTTGAAGCTCTTCATACTGCCACACATCTCATAAATAGGCACCCCACCAAAACCCTTGCACATCACACGCCTTTCTTCGCACTACATGGAGTCCACCCCACCTATACACACCTTCATGTTTTTGGCTGCAAATGCTACCCCAATCTCTCCACCACCACCCCCCACAAACTTGTGCCCCGTTCCACGCCGTGTGTCTTCCTTGGCTATCCACTCCATCACAAAGGGTATCGGTGTTTTAATCCTATCACTAACAGGATTATTATTTCGCGGCATGTTGTGTTTGATGAGCATTCGTTTCCATTTGCCGAGATCACCACTAACTCTGCTGTTGATCTCAACTTTCTGGAGGATTTCTCTGTCCCTGTACAGGCACCTATCGGCACTTCTAGACGGCGCTCGTCGGCATCTCCAACTGCACCTGCGCCATCTTCTACTAGGCCGACTGGCCCCGCTGGGCCGGCCTCCAATGTTGCCTCCACCACATCATCCCCCCAATCGCCTGGGCGTGCCTCGCTGTCGGCTGGGCCGGTCCCGGCTAGGGAGGCCTCCCCCAACCTCTCCTCCGACACGGGCCAACTGGCGGCCCACTCGGCGCCTGGGCAAGCTCCTATTGCCGACTCCCCGCCCCGAGCCCCGATTCTGCCTCCGCACGTCACCATACCGACGCGCCCCCGCTCGGCTCGCCAAGGCGGTCCCGCTCTACATCTCCGACTTGGCATCTCTCTGGTCATCAACGAGCACACCATGACGACTCGTGGCAAGGCCGGTGTCCGCAAGGAAATTACTCAGCTGAATCTCCACGCCACTCCCCTTTCGCCACTACCGCGCACATATCGGGCCGCCTTGGCTGACCCCCACTGGCGGAAGGCCATGGAAGCAGAGTTCCACGCTCTCCTCGCTAACCGTACGTGGGATCTTGTCCCGCGTCCCTCCGACGCCAACATCATCACCGGTAAATGGATATTCAAGCACATGTTTCACGTCGACGGCACCCTCGATCGCTACAAGGCTCGCTGGGTTCTGCGCGGTTTCACGCAATGCCCCGGCATCGACTACGACGAGACCTTCAGTCTAGTTGTGAAGCTCGCTACCATTCGCACAGTTCTCAGCTTGGCGGTGTCTCGCGACTAGCCCATCCATCAACTTGATGTGACGAATGCCTTTCTTCATGGCACTCTCCAGGAGACCGTATATTGTATCCAGCCGCCAGGTTTCGTTGATCCCTCTCGCCCCGACATGGTGTGCCATCTCAACAAGTCCCTGTATGGTCTGAAGCAGGCACCCCGAGCTTCGTACGACCGATTCGCCTCCTTCCTGCTGACTCTTGGGTTTATTGAGGCCAAGTCCAACAACTCTCTCTTCATTTTTCGGCGAGGATCTGACACAATATACTTACTACTCTATGTTGATGATATCGCCTCATCTTGCATCTACCAAAGAAGCTTCTTCAAGGACCATCTCATCACTTGATCCGAAGTTTTCTATGAAGGATCTTGGGGCTCTTCATCACTTCCTCGGCATCGGCAGTGTCTCGGCAATCCTCGGCTTTCTCCTCACCAGCAGCAAGATCAAGATCGACATCTGGATCGCGCAAGATGACAGATTGCAAGTCTTGCAACACTCCGGTCGATACTTGTACCAAACTTTCTGGCAGCGAGGGTGACCCGCTTGTCGCCCAACCGACTTCGTAGTCTCATTGGCGACTTCAAGACTTTACCTTCACTCGCCCAGATATCTCCTATGCTGTCCAGCAGATATGTCTTCATATGCATGATCCTCAAGAGCCACATCTCAGTGCTCTCAAACGGATTTTACGCTATCTTCGGGGAACATTGGACTTAGGCCTCCACATTCAGCGTTCTGCCACTACAGACCTCCTCGTCTATTCTGACGCTGACTGGGCTGGCTGTCCTGACACTCGCCGCCCACGTCCGGCTATGCCGTCTTCCTCGGTGACAACTTGGTGTCCTGGTCTTCTAAACGACAAAGATACAAGATCTCGCTCCAAAGGTTTGAGGCCGAGTACCGCATTGCCGCTACTTATTTATTGTTGAGGTCACTTGGCTCTGCCAGCTTCTCCATGCGCTTCATTCTCCTCCGTCTAAGGCCACCCTGGTGTATTGCGATAATGTCAGTGCGGTATATCTTTCTTCCAATCCCGTGCAACATCAGCGGACGAAACACGTCGAGATCGATCTTCATTTCGTCGCGAGAAGGTCGCCGTCGGAGCCGCGGCGTGTCCTTCACGCATCCACGCCATCTCAATATCCGACATCTTCACCAAAGGACTACCTTCGCCGGTCTTCACCGAAGTTTCGGTCGATCTCAACGTCCGCTAGCTCCCGTGCCAGATTGCGGGGTGTTAGACCGATTTTGGTAGTTCCTCTTTTCACGGCTACCCTTCCTTATCCTCCCGATTCTGTTTCTATAAATCGGTTGAGTGATTATGGTAAGAGGTGGCCTTTATATGTAATTCTCCGTGATCAATTCATTATCGCATTGAGTCATTCCTTCTCACACATTGGAATCCCGAACTGCGCCTTCATTTGGTGAATACGTATTCTTTCATTTCGGAGGGATTTTCAAATCGGCAAATGTTCATTAATCATGATCTTGTGCGTCTTAGGGTCAATTTTAGAGAACTAAATTTCTAAATTCATGATAAATCATGTAGTATTTGAATATGCAAAAACATTTAAATTTTGTGTTTGAGTTTGACTTATTTAAACTTAAGTTTAACTCAACCCTAATATGGTCTACAATCAAAAATATCTCGTCTAAATGCAAATTTTAGAAGATTAGCCCAGAAACACTCTTTGACATATGAACTACCATATTCTAGAAAAATATCTTATTTACAACTTGCTTTGCATGTGAATCCTGCTAATGCAAATACCTAAGTGTTATGGTCGTCGTAAACACATTATATGAATAGTTGCACTTAAGAAACTTTTAGCTAGAGTACTTGTGTCGCAAGAATCGTGGTGTAACAATGTACATACTGCTAGTAACCTAGATTTGTAGACCCAACTCGTATAAACCACTTTCTATACAATAATACTTAAAGGTAAATACTATTCACATATAACATTCTAGCTAATGTCATGCTTCTACTAATCTAAATAATTTCAGCATCTTGTATTCGTAAACATTTATACTTATACACATAATTTTAGCCTCTTGAATGCGTAAATAACCTTAGACATGACTATAGATTTAGCTTCTTAAATCCGATGAATGAAAGTAGTATATTCATAAAAGGCCTCATATAAACTAAAAGGCCTCACATAAACTAAGTACCCTCAAAATCACCATGTTCTACTTGGTAAGTTTTAATTTAGCATTTACATCTAATTTCTTTTTGCCGTATTTAATATGTACTTATTTGCTTTTGTCACGGTTCTTGTTATTTGACGCGTAGACACTGACGTTTCAGAATCGGTTCACAACGATCTCAACTACGACCCCGATTACAACCCCGACGGAGAGCAACCAGGCAAGCGCCTAATTCTTTGATCATATTGATCCCATATTTTACAAAGTTATGTTGTTTTATCAAACTATATGCATGCATGCATGTTTTAAACTTGCTATGTTGTGGGTGTTGGTAGCTAATTCCAATTGCACTCATTTACCTTTCCTTGTTATTCGATTACCTACCATTGTAACCTAGATATGGAGTTGACATTACTTAGTATCACTTGGGTAATACTTGTGAAATAACTTATGTGCATGCTTAGACCTACTCACTAGAATGTCTTTTAAATGATGGGACACATTTTCAATTTGGCTTGAGGAACTTGTTTTAAATGTATGGAACCGAGGTATAGTTTCTGGGTCCAACCCAAAACTTATGGTTTAGACGCGGGTGAGTTATTACTTAAACTTGAGGAGTCAAAAAGGACCTCATGTATAGTTAGGGGGATATTCTCGCTCGGGTCAATTAAGTACCAAACTTGATGCTATTTACCTAAATAACTTGGTGCAACCACATGTGCTAGTACGGGATATTATAAACTCATAAGATTAGTTGAAGTTTAGCCTTGCACTTTGGTAGGCTAGAGTAGCAAGGGCACATCGAGGAATGGTGTTGCTCGTAGGTGCTCCCTTCACCCAGGTGTTGGGTCCAAAGCATTCCAATACAATGGTGCATGTCTTGTCATAGGGAGAGCTCCCGATGGGGCACCATCGTTGGTTCAAGATCTCTAGAACTACGGGAAGGGTTTAACAACCTCGGTGCTGGTGCAAGGCTAAGTTTTAACAAGTTGAATGGTTTTGTCGTAGTCTAGCAAATAAGGTACAATGAATATTGCGCTAATTAATTATCTGTGCTTGCGGTCATAAGTAACTTGGGAGAATACGGTCAAGTATAGTCTTTGTTCTTGCAAAAACTTTTAAAAATGGTGTTGCAATGGGTTGTTAAACTTGTGTAACATCCCAAAAATTTCAATAAAATAAAAATAAATATTTTAAATTTTAATGTGAATATTTCTGAGTTTTCTTGGTATTATTGGTTTTATTTGGATTTCTTTGGATTTTTGTATTGTGGGAAAAATCAAATAAAAGAGAAATAGGCAAGGAAAAAGATAAAAGATAAAAAGTAAAAATTTGGAAAATTTATCAAGAGAACCCTAAGCATGTAAGTAAATCATTTTATCCAGAAAAGGAACTTTAATACATAGAATAATGAAGAGATAAATTAAAGAGACGACTTTTAATTCTAAATAATGCATTGTCGAATTTATACAATATTTATGAGACATATCTAGAGCTGTAAAAATTATCAGGAAAATATTAATGTAATATATACCTCTGGTAAAAATATTATAAATTAATAATGTGGTTTAAGACTTTTATAAATTTAAAAATAGAAACTTTGAAAATCTGGAAATTGCCATGTCAGAATTTTTATAAAACAATGGTACAATATTTTGACTTGAAAATTTTACAGTGGTATTCCTAGCCATTTACAATAGTGATAAAAAGTTTCCAAAATATTTGAATTCATTTTTTACCCAAAGTAAAATTTAAATCAAAAACAAAATTTATGAGCAGTCACTGTTGTAGGAATATTATTAATTTTTTCGTAACTATTTTTTACCTTAAATTTTTATCAGACGTCAAAATCTGTCCGAAGAATTTGGTAAAAAATTTTGAAAAATTTCTACCAAGATATGGGAGCACAATAAAATCGGAGACTAGAACTATCCGAGCGGGATTCATCTCGTTGCTCCTGTGGTCTAGCTTACAGGTGGACCCGACTTCACAATAACTCCGTTCCCTGGCGCGACAGGAAATCAGTTTAGCCACTGCTGGTGGGTCATGGTCCCGTTTGTCAGGCTCACCCCTTTCTTCTTCCTTTGTTCGACCGACCGAGCTGGGCTTCTTTAATCCAATGAACCCGAGCGAGCTCTGTCCCATTGATTTCTCGCGCTGATTCGTTGCATCGCTTGTGTCAACCACACTGTCCAAGAGCTTGTTCATTGCCACGTTCCTCCTCAGCCATTCCCATGCCATACCACTCATTTACCACTTCCGCCAGCTCACCATTTCTGAGTGCCGAGTCAAGCTGATCATCGCCGCGTGTCCTAGCACTTGTGAACCAATTCGGCTGGCTCATCCGCAAAGTTCCTCGACTATAAGTTGAACGCAGTGATCCGCACAACACGTCTCAGCTACTCCCTCTTCGTCTCTACAGCCAGGCGACCGAAATCTCTGTGCTTTTTCGCTATGGCGAAAGCTTCAAAGAACAAAGCCGATCGCAATTCTCGTGACACAATCATCCATTCCCAACTTTGTTCGAGCTTTAGCATCACCAAGCCAAGAGAATCAAAAGCCCTCAAAAAGTTTCGGTCGTCCTCATACGAAATCAGGCCGTCACCAGTACCCTCTTTCCCCAACTCTGGCCTCTCGGTGGCAGAGCTCTTTGGCCACTCTCCGGCCAAACTAACTGGAAAAATGGGCTCCCTGCAGTCCCTGATTGCAAGCTCCCGCACTGTGGTTCTTCCTCCCGGCTAACCCGCCATTAGAGCCACTGCATGACCTCGGCAGCAGCTCACCTGAGACCTCCTTCAGTCGAATCGGTGACTCCCTTGAAAACCAGAGTTTTTGATTGTGACAAACCCAATGGTTCTATTTGGGTGACAAAAGGGGGTAAAACATGTGCAAAACAAAACATTGATCGGATTTTGCAGCCCATTTCTTGTGACGATCTTGAGGGGGAGACAGCTGCAAGTTATGAGGTGCCTCCTTCCATGGGAGGTCTGGTATCATGTGAGGTTGGAGTGGTGTCCCAGTCTAATTTCCAGGGGCTTAACAATGGAGAAGTCCAGGCTGGAAAGTTCAAGGATGTGGAGCTAGACATCTCGCAAGTTCAGACAGTGGATGGTGCGACTGAGCAGCCGCATGGGTTAAAGACTACACAGCCTACATCCCAGTCTGATTTCCTGCAGTTTTCTAGTGGTGCTACCCATTTGCCAGATTCTGGACAGTTCCAGGAGGTGGCGATTCCCATCCCACAGGTCCATGAGGCAGTGGATAATGGGATTGTGCTGCCGCATGTGTTGAAGACCTCACAGCCTGTTGGACTTAAAAGTTCGGCTGTTCATCCAAGCGATGTTAGTATATTGAACAAGGCGATGAATCGTACTGCAATGCGCAACCTAGACACGGAGCTGAGTTCAAGGACGATGGCGTCCTTTAAAGGGGCGTCAATTTCGTCTTCGACTTCGCTATCCATAGAGCCTGGTTATTTTTGCTATTACCCACTGGCTACGTACGTGGGCTGTGTTGCAGAAGCAGGAGATGCGAGCTACTTTGGAGGAGGCTACTCAATGTTTGGTTCGGGTGGCCAAGGACTTCTATTCCTGGGCGCATGGGTGGCGGTCTAGTCTTCGGATTGCTAGTCATTAAAGTCTGTGTGTTCCCTTTTATTCTTTTTCGCTGTGTGCTTCACGTTAAGCAGAGGCCGGAAGCAATTTCAAGAACTTGTATTATCTCGATGTAATGCTCTTGAAATTAATAAAATTCTTCCATTATCAAAAAAAAGAAGATTCAAAAAACATAAAAATCTGAAAATTAGAAAATTAAATAATATCCGAATTATTTTTATAAAACAAATTATATTTATTGTGTCATGCTGACGTTAGCACCGAATTGGTCCAATCAGACACTGACACATGGCTCGGCACTGTTCCGTGGACCCGGTGCATCGTGCGGCAGGTCCACCATAGACCCACAGCACTGTGCCGTGCACCAGCTAATGCCACTGCTGACATCATGCGCCATGCATTAACTCTCGATTGATCTGACCCGAGATGCAATTTGGTCCGCACGTTGAAGATCTAATGGCCACCAATCACGTTCTTGAGTGGCGCAATCCAAACATCTATCTTCGATCGGACGGTGAGGGTTAACTGGGATGTTCACTGCTTCACGGTGTGACGTGGCTTGATCGGCAGCATAGTGGAGAAAACTCACCATGGTTGGGGAAGATGACCACGGCGACAGCGATTCAGTGACGGAACATAGATGAAACGCGGCGGGCTCGGTTCAGCTTGACACGAGGACTTCGGGGCTGGGACTAGTGCGGCGAACGACGACTTGACAGCGGTAGCAAGTGGGAAAAATTGAGGCTATCTTCGATGACTTCTCTGGTGCAACCACGGTGGCACGGGTGACAAGGCATGGGCAGGCGATGTAGTGAGCGGTGGTGAGCTCAGAGCACACTAGACGGTGGCTTATATAGCCCTTGGGAGGCGTGTGGGAGGTGAACACACATCTCGTGTCCGGTGGCGACAGGCGGCACGGTTCTGAGTTCTTCGCGGGGATGATGATGCTCAGCTGTCTGATCCAGGATCAACAGCCACGACGCACTCTCGATCTCACCCGCTCATTCAGAACAACGGTCCAGATCGAACACGGTTGAAACGATCAAATCTAATCCCCACTGTGCGATGCTGATCTGACAACTCTCCTTTGCTAGGGTTTTGCGTCGATGCGGCTTGCTGCAGATCGCCTGATCTTGATCCAACAGTTCACGTAGCTTTTCTAGGATTTTTCTTTTAAAATAATTACATAAAATACTTTGATTTATTTTAGGCAATAAAAGCATTGGGAAAAATCCAAGAAAATTCTCAAAAATACTTTTAGACATTCTAGGCTCAAATAAAATATTTTTGGAAAAACTTTATTTAAATTTTATCTATATTTAATTAGTTTTCAAAAAAGGCCAATATACTTAATTTAAAATAATTCCAAATAAATTCCAAAAAATCCAATAAATCCAAAAAATTTACAAAACCCACAAATTACAATAAAACAAGAATAACTAATAACAATGGGTAAATTTTGGGACGTTACAAACCTCCCCCCTAAACAGAATCTTGACCCTGAGATTCAGGGCTATCTAGAGAATAAGTTTGGGAATTCTGACTTCAGGTCCTCCGCACGCTCCCAGGTTGCTTCGCTCTCGGAGTGATTGCTCCAATAAACTCCGCAAAAGAGAATAGACTTATTTCTGGTCCTGCGCTCCATCACATCCAAAATCTTGATTGGCTGCTCTTTGTAGGTCAGATCCTCTTGCAACTCAATTGCTTCTAACAGTGTCTGCTCTACTGGCACTCTAAGACACTTCTTGAGCTGCGATACATGAAACACATCGTGGACTCCTGCCGACGACTGCAGCAATTCCAACTGATAAGCAACCTCTCCTCGATGGCTTAGAATTTTGAACGGTCCAATGAATTTCGGTGCAAGTTTCCCCTTGGGGTGGAACCTTTTGACACCTTTAAGAGGAGTAACTCTGAGATACACGAAATCATTTGTCTCAAAGCTCAAATCGCGGCGACAATTGTCAGCGTAACTTTTTTACCTTGACTGTGCTGCTTTTAGCCTGTCTCTAATCATAGCAACCTACTCTTCAGCTTCTTTGAGAATATCAGGCCCAAATACTGAACGCTCTCCCGTCTCATTCTAATTCAAAGGGTACGATAGGCGTGACCATATAAATGCTCAAATGGTGACATTTGCGAGCTAGCCTGATAACTGTTGTTATAGCTGAATTCTGCATATGGCAAACATTTATCCCACGCCGTGGCATAAGCTAATGCACAGACTCTCAACATATCCTCTAAGATTTGATTAACTCTTTTTGTCTAACCATCTATCTGCAGATGATACACTGTGCTGAAATTTAAGCAAGTCCCCTTTGCTTCATGCAGCTTGTTCCAAAACCTTGAGTTTAATTGGGTACCTCTATCTAACACAATTTTCTTGGGCACACCATGCGAACACACAATCCTTGACATGTAATTTTTTGCCAAACGATCCCCTGAATAAGTTGTCTTCACTGGGATGAAGTGAGCCACTTTGGTCAATCGATCAATGATGACCCATATAGAATCATAGCCTCTTTGAGTCTTGGGCAAACTGGCGATGAAATCCATTTCGACTTTCTCCTATTTCCTCTTTGGAATCTTCAGTGGTTGCAACAAACCAGCGGGCCTTTGGTGCATAGCTTTCACCCTTTGGCATATGTCACACAATGCAACTTGCTCTGCTACCTCACACTTCATATTATGCCACCAAAATCTTCCTTTAAGATCTTGATACATCTTACACTACAAGAAAAGTGATTATCTATGATGAAAACGTCATGACGTTGTCAACTTTTGTCATGAAAAATCTATTTTCTATGATGAGTTGTTTATGATCATCATTAATTGTATCAGGCGCCGTTGCCCCATGTACTTTTGTGAAGAAACATAAAATTTCGTCATGAAACCATAATACAAATCGTCATAGAAAATGAATGGTTGTTTGTCTTGGACTGACGTCAAACATATGTCTGTATTGTGACGATATGCTTTTTCGTCACAAAGGCATGGCCTATCGAGAGCCTATATCTAGAGGGCCCCTTGTCCGAGGTGGCCTTGTTGTTATTATAGATAATAACTCATACAATTATCTTATGTTGTTTATATAGTCGTCTCTTTACGAATTATATTCTCTCCTCCTCCATGTTACTAAAAATCTTACGTGGCAAAACATATAAACGACTAACATCATATTATTGTACATGCTGTCGTAGGCTCTATCATAACAACATAAGTGATGCTATATTTACCTCCTATGGTTACAACTAAAAAAAATGCATGCCAGTTGTAACACACGGTGAGACATTTTTTCCCTCTATTATCTGAATCCGAAAGTTTAATATTTAAGAGGATTAAGAAATTTTGTATTGGATGTAACAAGAATATAAGAACTTTCATATCCCAAAAAGTTTCAATTAGATCCAAAAAAACATTCGGCTTTCAAACTTTCAATTTGGTGAACTTTCAGTTTCACTTAAAATTACAAAACTTTCAACTCAACTAGGACATATTTGAACAGAAACTTTCAAATTCCAAAGAACCCCTAGAACTCAACACAAAATGTACTTATTAGATACTAAAAAATAGTTAGCATCTAAAGAAATGTGGATTTAAGGTGCAACTACGTGCAAAGCATCCTATGAAATCCATGTCCCTTTGCAACCCTAAAAACTTATCATCATATAATACCTATACTATACCTATACTAAAGATTGAAGGTTTCCCAAGCAAATGGCCCAGCCACGTTAGCTCCCCATCACGCGCGGCTCACGCGAGGAGCTTGGCTCACTCCTTCCTTCGCGCGCGGCGTGCCCTCGTGACAAGTTCTCTCCCCCGCCACGCCATCGTCTTTCGGAGACTTCCATGCCGTGCACCGTCCTTAGCCCCGCGCTCACCTTCCCGATTTGAACCAGCCCAGCTCCTGGCCTCTTCATCTCCGTCAAGTGGGGAGCCGCGCTGACCCCTTGCTTCATGTGGCGCCGTCGATTCCCATGCCTATCCCATGGCGCGGCTTCCTCTCTTGCTGTTAGGTGTGAAAACGGGCCGGGTAATACCTGACCTGTATCCGTATTTGGAATAAAATTATCCGAAATTGCGGGTACAGATTCGGACACTTTTGGTTCGGGTACGGGTTCGGGTACTATCCAGATAATTTTTGTTTGGATATGGGTTGGATACAGGATAGAATATACCCGACGAAAACGGATCGGATATGGGTACTAAACGGATAATTTTTCCCAGGTACCCAGTTGATATGTCACTCCCGAGCCCCCAGCTCCCACCCCACGTAGTCCATCCGGCCCATGTCATTCGTGACCTAAATCGCCGAGACGCCGACGCCCGATGCCATTCACTTCTTCCCGACCTAAACCGCAAATCGCCCGCCTCGATCTCCATGCCGTCGCCCTCTAGGCTCCAAGCTCCACGCCGCCTCCCTCCACGCGGGATCGCGACGAGCCCATCCACGCCCCCGGACGCCTCGAGCAATCACCGCGCTACTCGCCACTAGCATCCTCATCGGCCGGCTCCGTCATCCGCTGCTGCTTCGGCTCCATCTGTCTGCAGCTCCAACGTCGAGACGCATGCCGACCATGTACCGCCCAAGGGTGGCTCCAAGCCACCGAGCGTCGTCGCTCCTGGTGGGGTCCCCAAGCTGGTCCCAGCCCCGCGCAGGAGGTGCCGTCATCGCGTCGGGCTGGGCCATGGAGGACCTCCTGCAGCTCTCGGACTATGAATAAAGCAACAAGGCAAGGAACTATATATAATAGCAAACCGATCTTCATGAATGAGTATCTACTATTGTTGTTCAGTGCTTTAACACCTTCTTTCATTTATTTTTGTAGCATTATTAATGCAGAACCCATGAATGTGGAGATATTAGATTTCCCTTTCATACTATATAAATCAGATCAGAATCAAGAAATTCAGTCCACGAGAATAATAACCCATCAATGCCATTTATCTGTTCATGCATAAGCTATTTTACATAGTAATTTATACCTTATTCCCATCTTTATGTCACATATATTGGATAATCAACAAAATATCCCCATTACTGATTAAATAGAATGGTCATCATATGCATGTTTTATGATATGAATTAATAAACATCAGCTATTTCAAAAAAAAGCATAGGATTAACAAAAATCACAGAGCTATGAGAAAATCACATAGCTGATCTCCTCGTTTTCCTGTTAAGATTTCACAAAAATCACATAGCTGTGAGAAAATCGGCACATTGGCAGAATGAGAAGATGGAAATGTAAGCAAGAAAATTAGCTACCATTTTGGGCAAGAACAATCTTAGGTGGACAGACAAAAGGTGTAGTTGCTAAGCCATATAAAGCATCTTATATCATGGACAAGTCTTCCTAGGATTGTTTTATGACATCTTCATTTAGTCAGTTTGAATTTGTCCATCCTTGCCTAGGCTATTACCTTTGGTAGTATGCAACTTTGTCCAATCGTTTTGACATGTACACATTAGTCCCTCCAAAGAAACATCCATACATGTGTCATAGGATATTTCGTTGCTTTCTTCGAGATCACATCGCAGATCAACTTCTGTATGAACGTACTTTACAAAGTTGAAAGTGATGCCAAGTGCGTCATATATTGCTGGAGCTGATCAAACCAAAGCATAGCTTGTTCACATACAGTACCTAACATTTCATTTGAGCATTCCTTCCCAGGTTGTCCTAAGCACCGGCGCTAGTATATTGGGATCTCCTTTGACATTACCACTTAACTAATCCATATTCTCTGGAGACACCAAGAATGCGGAAACACCAAATCATAACTTAGAAGGAACCAGAAACTGGGTTCACTTGAGAATTCCCCCCAAGTTGAACACTGCATATTCTTAATTCTTAGATTGCTGCGCACAAATTACTAATAGGTTGCTACAAGAAAATTTTCTTTGGGTCACTCCACACTAAGAAATTTCGTAGGATCACTCCACTTCATTTCATATGATTAATTCACACTCTTTTCTTTTAAGGGTTTGGAGGGTCAGAGGATTTGCAAATGGACAGGAATAGAAAAAAAGTCAACTTCAATGGCTTCCTTCTGTTCCTTTTGGAAGCATGCCTGATGTCCACCAGATGAGGTGCCAAAAGATCACTGCAATCAAGCAGCAACAGCCAGATATGGGTACATGTCA
Organism: Guadua angustifolia; assembly: GCA_036346375.1. Taxonomy (NCBI): domain Eukaryota; kingdom Viridiplantae; phylum Streptophyta; class Magnoliopsida; order Poales; family Poaceae; genus Guadua; species Guadua angustifolia. The sequence continues at coordinate 39,179,138 of CM070515.1, read as the reverse complement.
TCGTATTTACATTTACAGTGACTCATGAACTCATGAAAGCTCTATGCATTCAGGGATACTCTCCCAGTTCTGGAGCTTCCTTTGTCTCAGCTCTCGGCTGTGTTTCTACTTATTCCCAGTTTCTAATATCCAGTCATAGGGTGGGATGGTGAGCTCATCTCTTCACTCTAATATCCAGTCATTTGGTTGGTACAAAAAGTTGTTGGTTCGGTGAAGCGTGGAAAAAAAATGCATGGGCAGTTATATTGCAATGAAATGTCTGAAAGTTGACAGTATACAACTTTATGTTCATTGGACAACCATCACTTGGTTTTTTGCTTAATCTCTGGTGAATTTCTGCTCCACTCACATTAGGATCTAGGTTGCAGTGTAAGTGTGGGATCTTTTTGGAAAGTTTAGGGGTGTAAAATGGACTTACTCCTAACTGTCTTATAAATGTTGTTTTTATAGTTTGAGTTGTTTTTATTCAAGCTGAAAAATAACTCCTGAGGAACATAGAAAGTTACTAATAGTACTTTCTTCATTCTTGGGCAAGGTTATTCGATAGCTATCTTACTATCTCACTTGATCCTGCAAACGTGCGTGATGAACCATCAAACTGGGTTTAAGTTTGTTGAAAATAAAGGGAAAATATATATCTACATGGTGTGCACAATGGATAAATTTTTCATATCATGTTCCTTCTGTACTTTTACATTGCAAGGAAACAATTAGTTGGTGCCTAAATTCAATCAATGGCAATGGGACTATTAAATTATTTAATTTTTGCAGTCTGAATTTTCTTCTATGCTTTTCAGGTCAGGATGCACCTTTTTTGTAAATACATGTATCTGACTGAGGTGTCATAGCTTGCAGTTTTCAATTAGAAAACCTTGTACGATGCGTACAAAAAGAGGGCCAACAATATAGAAGTTGACATGGATGCATACAATAAGGCAAAGGAAGCTGTTCCTAAATTTTATCGTGACGCTTCAAGTTTTCAGTATGGGAAGATATTGCAATCACCAGTTAATTGTATAACACATAAATTTCATGTTGGTATTATTTCCAGTTCCATGTTTTTCTAGTGTTAGTAGTATGCCGGAAAATTCATAGTTTACCTATACAAAATGCTTGCATTTTTATTTTAAACTTCCAAAGTACGAAATGAACAAACAAAACTATATATCAATATGATATGTGTGATATGTAGTTCCTTTGGCATCCCGACATCCATATGAATAATTTGTAGGGTATATGCCTTTAGTTATCCATCAACACTTGCTATTTTGCTTTTCAGGTTGCATTTTGTTCGGATTATGTTTGTACCTTAATGCTTGCGTAGAAATAAATATTTTTCCCTGGCAATTCTTAGCCCCCAACACGTAAAATAAAATCGTTGGTTAGATAAGGTCTGATATATATACGTCAGGGATATGGAGTTTGATTGGTTACCCTCTGAAGACATGGGGTCAGCTTTTTCTGTAATATATATCCTCATTCTTGATATATATCCTTGCTCATTGTCATTAATCTCCCTTGATATATTAGCTTTACTAAGGTCTACCGCAGGAGCTTTCTTACTGTTCTTAGGAACTGCTATCGCTGTTGAATGTGTTGGATCTTCACCAGATACAGCACTACAAGAAAAGTTCTGAGAAGATTTGTTAACAGCTGCTTTTGTTGGGTATGTCTCAGATCTTCATCCTTAGATTTTCTCAGTTCTTTGTATCACCTCTTGTTAAGGCTGAAGCTATGGACTGCGAGATATTAGTAGTAGACTCAGGTATGTAGTTAATCTTGTTCTTGCTAACCAGTAACACAGTAACCACTGCTAGTTCTTTTTTGGCTCTCTAAACTATACGTTATAATTGCCTGCTTTTTGTATGAACTTGTTTACTTATACCTAGTAGATGAGTTTTGTAACTATCTCTTATACCCCCTTAGATGTAATGAACAAATCTAAGCAATACTTACAAAATTTATCCTTTGTTTATAAATAATATATCAAATATATTTATCCATTTTAGGAGGATTTGCTTGGTCAGAGTAAGAAGGCAGCTGATGATATGAGCAGAGTTGCTGGATTGGATAACCATTGCATGCCTACCTGGGCTAATTCCTTTGTCTATCCTAATAATTTGCATAACAAGATGAGAGTCTTGAGAAGCTGGAAGAGACAGTTCTGAGTGCAAAACATATCGCATTAGCAGTCAATGAAGAACTTAGAGCAACTCCAGCAACACTCTCCAAATCTCACTCTCCAAAAGCCACTTTTACATAACTCTCCAAAAAAATCCCTCTCCATATCTCCTCCCTCTCCAACAGCACTCTCCATATCACACTCCCTATCTTATCTCTCCTATATTCTAATCATATTCCACATAACACTATAACAAAGAACTGCTTTTTTACCGATAAATTCAAACAACTATATTTACATATGGGAATTTAAAATTAAAATTTATTGTGATGATCACATTGTAAATTCGAATGGCTATATTTGAACGTGGGAGTTTGAAATTTGAAATTTTCTGTAACGGTTATGTTATAATGGTGATTATTAAAATAATTGTACTCAGTGAGTCATGTCGTAACGGTTGTCGCAATGGCTATATTGAAACGGTCGTCGCAACGGCTATATTGAAACGGTCACCATAACGGCTATATTATAACGGTCATCTTAACGGCTATATTCTAACGGTCATCGCAACGGCTATATTCTAACGGTCATCTTAACGGTGTGTTCTGTGTTCCAACAAATATCGGCTAAATTCTAACGGCCATCTTAACGGCCACATTATTCTCGCTCTATATATAGAGACCCATTTGTAGTTCAATGGTTCCGCACATTTCAAAGTTGTTCACTACCTACAATATCGAATGAGTTGTCGAAACTTAGTCTCACAATGTCTCTCGGAAGATGAGGAGTCCGAGCGAAACAATGAGTACGTATTTCTTCTTACAACAGGATACGTAGCCCAGATGGAAGATCAAGGTGTGAATCTTCCACTCCATGGCGGTTCGACTCCTGGCCGTCAAGTCGTTCATCGCAATAGGCAAGAAGGACATGCTAGACTGTTTCAGGACTATTTTGCTGATCCTCCTATCTATGGCTCGTCCTTCTTTTGACGCAGGTATAGAATTATTCGTTCTTTATTTCGTCGCAGATTGTGTTCATCCTACTATCTACAGCTCTACTTTCTTTTCGACGCAGGTTTCGAATGAATCGGCCTTTATTTCTTCGCATATTGCATGCTGTAGAAGCACATGATAATTATTTTGTGCAGAAGAGGAATTGTGCTGGAAATCTTGGGTTATCTTGTTTGCAGAAGGTAACCGCAGCATTTCGGATGCTAGCTTATGGAGTAGCAGCAGATGCTATTGACGATTATGTTCGGATTGGAGAAAGTACTGCTATAAAGAGCCTGAAAAGGTTTGTGAAAGCTATTATTGAAATATTTGGAGATGAGTATTTAAGATCTCCAAATCAGAATGATACTGCTAGATTACTTGCAATTGGTGAGGAAAGAGGTTTTCCAGGAATGCTAGGGAGCATAGATTGCATGCATTGGAAGTGGAAAAATTGTCCTGCGGCATGGCAAGGCATGTATACTGGTCATGTTCACGAGCCAACAATCATTCTTGAAGCCGTTGCTTCCCAAGATCTTTGGATATGGCATGCTTTTTTTGGTTTACCAGGGTCTCACAATGATATTAATGTTCTTCACCGGTCCCCTCTCTTTGCTAAGTAAGCTGAAGGGCATGCTCCAGAAGTGAATTATACTGTGAACGGTCACAACTACACAATGGGATACTATCTTGCAGATGGAATATATCCTTCATGGGCAACATTTGTGAAGACAATACCAGCTCCCCAAGGGAATAAGAGAAAACATTTTGCAGAAGCTCAGGAAGCAGCTAGGAAGGATGTGGAACGAGCATTTGGAGTTTTACAGGCGCGTTTTGCAATCGTCCGTGGACCAGCTCGTTTTTGGTATCAAGAAACACTTCGAGATATCATGACAGCATGTATCATCATGCATAACATGATAATTGAAGATGAACGGATGGAGGTCCGATTGACTACAATTACGATGCAATGGGAGAAAATGTTGCAGTCTCCCATGAAAGAACACCTGAGCTTTATGAGTTTATTCAAACTCATCAATCCATCAGAAATAGACAAGCTCACTCTCAGCTTCAAGCAGATCTAGTGGAGCACTTATGGCGCCAAGATGGAGGGATGTAGGCTAACGCATGATGTACTAGTTTATGCACTTCAACTATATATGATGTACCAGTTTATGCACTCCAACTATGATGTACTAGTTTAAGCACTTTATATATGATGTACCGATTTATGCACTTCAACTATGATGTACCGATTTATGCATTTCAACTACCCAATTGTGCTGTGAGTAGTAAGATTGTGAGAAAGCAGCAATATGAATAACTGGTTTCCAAGGGGATGCACAAAACACAGGATGAGGAACAACTGCTAGAAATAAATAAATTCCATATTATTTTTTACATCCATATCCACAAGTCAATGCCATAGGAGATAAAAATACATATCCATGTCCATAAGTCAATGGCCATAAGTCCATGGCATACAAGAGAAAAATACATATCCATATCCATAAGTCCATTCCATTAGTTGACAATATTCATTTAGCTAGAGACAGGCGCACACAACTGCTTCACTTGCTCAATGCCATAGAAGAGAAAAATACAAGTGCCCAGAGTAGCTTCACTTGCAACATGAGACGCCAGGAACTTGTCCAATGCAAGACCTTCAATGTTGATGGCCTGAAAAATGTAGATTACTAGTCATATATTCATATCTACACAATTTCAATCCTCAATAAGCAAAAGATCAATTTTCCCAAACAAAAATTAGGCATCAGTAACTTGGAGCACTCAAGCCTAACCACAATTTCAACCAGAAGAGAGTAGACATAGTAATTGAGCACGATGTCTTGCTCTTTTCTTACTTAATTGAGCACTTAAAGTATCAGCTCTGCAAGAAGCCAACAGCAGCAGGTTCATGTTGACGGATGGCAATCTGTCTGCAGCATGATCTGGAAAGATACAAATTGATAAAGAATCATAAACGTCCATAGTTAAAAATTTACACTGACACCTATGAGGTATGAAATTTCAAAACAGTTACGAGGAGACAACACAATAACAGATGAAGAAGCTCCTAGTTCTATCTAGCCAATTTGAAGAATGACCTTTAACAAGTTGAACCAAACTAAAAGTAGCTAAGAGCAACTCGGTGCATACAAGGTTGCAAACTTCCAATTTCATGCATCCATTTTTCGTGAGCACAGGTACCATCATTCACATTTTCATGTCACCAACAGATATATTGCTTACAGCTTCTGACTGAATATTCATGAATCACAACTACGGGTAGAACGATGCTACTACCGAGTGTAGAAGCTCATGTAGGAATGGCAAGTGAATATTCATGAATCACAACAATGGGTGCGTATATAGGTGCGTAGTGTACCACTCATTACGGCAATGAAGATAGGGATGCAGAAGTAACAGGGTGTAGAACAAGTGCACCCAAATACTGCAAGTGTACCAGCTCATTCCCAGTAGAAATGATAATGCAAATGTAAAGGTAATAGAAAAATCAGAAAAGGTCTAAAGGATGCAAAATCCTTGATCTTTAATCATTACTTGTTCATTACTCACCGCCCTCGATGTCCATCTTGGCCTCTGCATGACAGGATTATAAAGCATATGAGATGCATGCAAGCATTTTATTTAGGAAGGAAGATTATCACAAAAGAGGAATAGGCCATATCAGGTATTCAAAATAGGCATCCCAGAAGCTGCAGAAGAAACACACTCATGTATGAAATCATAAATGAACACTGAAATTAGAAGACGAAGTTAGAAGGCACCACATCTCTCCATCAGGATTTTTAATTCCATGAGGATTTCGATGGACTGATAAGCAACTAAACAAGGCCTATTTCGATGGAAAAACAAGCATCATGATTTTTAATTCCATGAGACCCTATGACCAAAAAGGCCTAACCTGGTTGCTGCACTTACTCTTCAAACTGAAGTAGCAATACCTTAGTGTGCCCTGAAACCAAACTGAAAGAGCTAGGGCCTTTGTCGGGTGAAAAGAGCAGCAATAAACATTACCGGGCATGAAGTAATCACATCAAAATTACAGTATACAGAATTGTACTATTTAGCCTTCACTCCATATGATTCTGTTTCAAATTGGATTATGGCTTGGGAGCAGTGGTGGGAAGAAGCACACAAAATGATTTAGCATAAGAATTCAGCGATGAGCATTATTTTTCACATGATTGGCATAAGAATTCACCGATGTGCACAATTACGTGCACAACCAAAAGTAGATGAATCGCACCTTCCGAATCGCTTGCTTCTTGTCCTCCCCTACCGCCTCTACATGACAGATTATAAAGCATATGAGATGCATGCACCATTTTATTTAGGACGGAAGATTATGACAAAAGAGGAATAAGCCATATCCGGTATTCAAATACTTTTGAAAGTGCGAACAAACACAATCATGTATGAAATCATGAATGAACACCGAAATTAGAAGACTAAGTTAGAAGGCACCACATCTCTCTATCAATCTCGGACGTAAGTATATAACCTGCAATAAATGAAGGTGTTAGAAACATATGACGGTGTTAGAAACTTTTTGCACATCCACGCTTAGATTCACAAAACAAAAGCGTAACGATCATAATAGTTGGCAAGTGTCATTGTTTCCGCACCAAGTGAAGTAACTCAAGGATAAGAAAATAAAGGATTCCATCTAGACGTAACATAAATAATTAGTTCGTACATCAAGAGGACCTATTACATCTCGCGAGCCATTATGTCATTCTCAAGCGACAGTAGTATTGTTGTTGTGTCCCCAATCTGCTTACTCAGCGCCAACGCCATAATTCTCTCTTCTTCCACCATCCTCTTCAATTCCAACTCATTTTTCCTTAACTCAATCTTTTCCTCGTTCTTGCGATATGCTCGCTCGCATCATCATTCGTCCTTCTTCTCGCTCTTTTATGAGCTCCAATTCTCTCATTTCTTTCCTAAAATTTTCCAATGCTACCATGTACAATAACCGATTGCAAAGACTATCCTCTCAGAGATTTACCACGGCGCTTCGCGCTTTTTCGCCTTCCTACCGGCTGGCCTTGTCATCACATCACCTTCTCGCAGAGGGACCATCTTCATGAAAATGACTTTCATTGGAGCTAATGGACCGAACTACCCGAGAAGTATTAGAAGATGTTTTCGCTTTTCGAGATAAATGAGTAGTCCACTTTGGATGGTGTTGTAATACATTCCAGAATGCAAGTATGCAAATGATCGCTTTCTTCTTCTTGATACAATGATTTAGCTTGGAGAATCTACTAAGCACACGTGCCTTATTAAACATGGACATAAAAACAAAAGCTATAATACAAATAAGGCATATGGACCAACCTTATCCTCGCTCTGTTATGCCGCTTTGTTTCTACGGTCAATGCGGTCGAACATCCGCAAAACTTGTTGACATGCTCTTGAATAGATGACCATCGGTGCATAAGTGAATTCTGAGTACGATCCGAATCGAAATTTTTGTTTTCGTGGAAGTAATCGTGTATTCTCATCCAATAGGATGTACGATTTTGTTGGGTCCCATGCACTGCATCCAAACAACATTAAGCCATGCCGATACCAACAAGTTATCTTCATTCTCTCCAAAATTTTTTGATCTTTTATTGTGAGCTCTCGACTGCGGACTGGAATGGTCAACTGGAGTAGGTTGCTCCCCAATTGGGCTTCCATCCCAACGTATGTCACTTCCCCCTCACTCAACAAACGAGCATACCAGTCATCCATGTTGTACGAACTGTAGGCATCAATACTTCATTAAACACATATGCTGAATGTTAATAGGTCTTAACATGCTAAACATTCATAGGTTTTAGTAGGTCTTAACACTTAATTAAAAGTACAACACGTGTGAACATGCGGAATAATAATAGGTCCAAATACTAGAACGCGAATTACACTAGTCACTATAGTCGATACTTTCGTCCTCTCTAAATTGATGATCCTCGACTTTACCGTAATCATCGGCCTCAGAGTCGTATGGGCGTTAATCGCTCACGTATTTCTTCATCATCATCATCATCTTCTTCTTCTTCTTCAGGTGGATCAATACCGGCTGTTACCGCCAAGACTTCCGATTGTAGTGCAAGTTCATCAAAGGCGAGCAAAGGTCTTCGATCTCAAGTAAGAGTCGATTGAGTTCATTCAAGGCTCACACGAGCAAGGAGAAAAATTTTCCTACACTATGTTCTTAATATCGCTTGAAATTGCCTCTATGCGAGTAATTGTCCAAGCATGCACTGCACTGACGTTCTTTGATTCTCTATCCATCTATATGCAAGTAAATACAACGCTAAGACATAGCATAAATAAATAGCGGAAGATACCATAATCAAGACATACCATAATCAAGTCGGTACAATGCCAAAATGAAGGTAATATATATGATTGCTCTCAGATTTTAGGGTTTGCATGAAGATAAGAATCTTCACCGCAATCACGAATCGGCTAACAAATTAATTCAGCAAATTAGGCCTTGAACCCTTACCACCTTAATAAACACGAAATAATTGACATATTTCGCTTAATGTTAATACATTATCTACAACCGGAGTTTCAGATTGACAGATCAACCATTTGCCAACCAAGATTAACCATATTCATTCAGATCAAACTTCACAGCAAAATAACCAAGCAAGCTAACACAAGGAAATGTATAATTGTCAGACCAGCAGAAAGGTAATGTATATTTATCAGACCAGAAGAAATGTATATTTGTCGACCAAAAAAATGACCAAGCAACCAAACTTCACAAAGAAAATAACGAAGCAAATGTATATTTATCGCATCAACAGAAGGTAACACAACTCTCAAAGATGAATTCAGGATCGAGGCAAATATTGAACCACAGACTAACAAAGGTAATGAAACACCGGCAAGATAGCAACGGGTAATCAAAGCAAAGGAACAAATCAATCTTGACCAAGATATTAGCCTACGCTCAAGCCCTAATTAACACAAGTAATTGTTCTACTCATCTCGTAAGCTTCATCCCCTTTGTATATTAGTCCATCATGCACCTAAAACATTATATGACCGGTAGTTCTTTATAGTGCTATCATCTTAATGTGGTTAATTGTTCTACTCATCTCGAGCCCAAATCATCACCGAGCATTACCAATCTCAACCCCACACCAAGAACAAGCACGAACACGAAGTCGCCAAAACAGCAAAGACAAAGAACGGATAATCAAAGTAGTGAACAAATCACTTTTTACCAAGATTCATCAGCAGTTCAAGGCCTAATTAATAACAGAAGTTAATTTTTCTACTCATCTCAGAACCCACATCATCACCGACCATTACCAATCTCAACCCCACAGCCAGAAGAACATGCAAGAACACAAGGCAAAACAAGCAGTATAGCAACGGATAATGAAACTAGTGAACAAATCAATTTTTACCAGTATCTTACTCTACAGTTCAAGGCCTAATTAACAAAAGTTAATTGTTCTACTCATCTCAGAACCCAAATCATCACCGAGCAATACCAATCTCAACCCCACAGCCACAAGAACAAGCACCACCACGAAGCTGGCAACACAAAAAGAGCCCCCCTGTCACCGATCCAACGAACCCTACCTCCCAGCCCCACAGATCTGCTAAGCATTCCAGGAAAAGCACAGATCTACGGAAGACGGTCGCGTCGGTCCATACCTCTCAACAATGAACTGTCCTGAGAGGGAGGGGTCGAGGATCGGGAGACGGCGGTTGGGGGACGGCGGCGCCCGGGAGACGGTTACTGGGGACGGCGGCGCCTGGGAGACGGCGGCTGGGAGTCGGCGGCGCCCGGGAGACGGCGGCTGGGGGAGACGAAGACTCGCTGCGCCGCCGCCTGTGTCTCGAGCTCGATGTCCTGGCCGACGGCGGAGCTCAACGGCAACGCGAATAGGAGCGGAGAGAGGCTCGCCAGAAGTAGCGAGCCTCTCTCCTCTCGCTATTTTTGGCGAGCGCGATGGAGAGTCTGCTGGAGGCCGACCAACTGGGAGAATCGCTATTTTTTGGAGAAAGGGAGCCGGATGGAGAGGCTGCTGGAGCTGCTCTTACCCTGCATACAAGATTGATTGTTAGTGCTCCTAAAAGAGCCATATGCATTTTTTGTTTGTAAATCTGGATGATGATTGTTCTCTCCATGTTTACAGGATGATTTAGAAGATCATGTTGATGTTACAAACTCCCGTCTTCAGGTTAGTCTTTTATCCTTCTCCTAGATCCAAACTGTTTCTTAACCACTAGAGATTTTTTACTAGTGCTTATTTTTAATTGTTTCATGCTCACATGAATGGACCACTGATACGAGCCCTTTTCATTTAGCGTGTGCAAAATAGGCTTGCAATTTTGAACAAGCACACCAAAGGTGGCTGCTCATGCATGTGCCTGCTACTATCCAACGTCGCAATAGTGGTTCTCGCAGTTATTGTTTGGCTTCTCGTCAAGTATCTGTAAAAAAGAAGTATGTGTAACCTTTGTTTGCGTGCTACTTTGTTGAAATGTGCTGTCTTTTAAAGGTATACAGTGGTTTCCATTTCAATCTTTCATTTAGTGAGTGGAATGGTTATTATGTGTGGATAATTCGTGCTGCTCTCTATAATGTATTGATTGGTCTCCTGAAAATATTGTGTGTTGTGATTGTTGATGTGACACTGGAGTGTTCAATGATGAAAATGCATGTCCACGTGGCACTCATCTATGACAAAATGTTTGTGTCACAACACGTGCCACGTCATCTCACACCCTAGCTGATGACGTGGTACTAGAGTGTTCTGTGACGAAAATGAATGTCCACGTAGTAATCATCTATGACGAAATAATTACGTCACAACACATGCCACGTCACTTAACACCCTGGCTATTGACGTGGCACTTGAGTATTCAATGACGAAAATGCATGTTTACGTGGCAATAATCTGTGATGAACAATTTCGTCAAAAATAAAATAGTCAACGCTCATTTTTGGCCAACCGGATTGTTCTTTTATGACAAATTTGATATATTTTATGATGTTTTGGGTACAATTAATGACAGTTATATTCGCTGACGGAAATGTAATTCGTCACAGAAAAGTTGATTTTTCATGACGAAAATAAACAATTCGTCATTGAAAACTTTCTATGACGCACTTTCTATGACAAGTTAAATTTCATCATAAAAAACTTACGATGATGATTTCGGGACTAATGATGACGAGTTTGGACCGTCATTAAAAATCACTTTTCTTGTAGTGTTAGCACTTCCCGGATGGATAGAATACTTAGAGTCATGCACCTTTTCAAGAATCAACTGCTTAAGCTCTTTCCTATCTGGTACACAAATTCAACCTTTAAACCACATTGTTCCCTAATCATCCACAATGAAATCTTCCGCTAAGCCATCCTCCTTCTTGGACTTGATCTTGTTGATTTTCTCATCCTCATTCTACCCATCTCTGATTTGATCCTCAAGCGTTGGCTTTACCTCCAAAATAGCTACAAATCCTTGTGGGACAACCTCCAATCTCAATTTTTGAAACTCTTCGAACAATTTTGCTTGATCGCTTACTACCATCATATTTACACTATGGCTTTTACAACTCAATGTGTCGGCTACCACCTTAGTTTTTCCAGGATGGTAATGGATTCCAACATTATAATACTTAATCAATTCCGGCCATCTTCTTTGCTTCATATTAAGATCTGACTGGGTGAATATATATTTTAGACACTTATTGTCCGTATATATTTCCAATAGATAATGACGCCATATTTTCAAAGCATGCACTACGGTAGCTAACTCCAGATCGTGCATCAGATAATTCTCCTCGTGTGGCCACAACTGCCTTGACGCATAGGCCACCACCTTGCCATTCTGCATTAACACACATCCGAGACCCTGCCTTGAAATGTCACAATATATGTCAAAACCGCTCGGCACATCTGGCAATACTAACACAGATGTTGATGTTAACCACTTCTATAGCTCCAGAAAATTCTTTTCGCACTCTAGCGTCCATGCAAACTTTTTCTCTTTCTTCAACAATTGTGTAAGGGGTCTAGCAGTCGTTGAAAATCCTTCTATGAACTAACGGTAATATCCCATCATTCCCAAAAAACTACAAATCTAAGTAACTAACTTCGGTTGCTCCCAATGTAGCACAGCTTCTACCTTGCTTGGATCCACAACAACTCTTTTAGCTGTCATTACATGGCCGAGGAATTCCACCTTTTCCTTCGAAAAATCACATTTGCCAAACTTAGCATACAGCTGCTGCTCTTGCATCCTTTCCAAAACCAATCTCAAGTGTTCTGCATGATCTTCTCTTGTCTTGGAGTATACAAGAATGTCACTTATAAAGACTACCACAAATTTATCCAAATAATCCATAAACACCTTATTCATCATGTTCATGAAGTATGCCAGGGCATTTGTTAGTCCAAACGATATGACTGTGAACTCATAGTGCCCATATTGGGTAGAGAATGCAGTTTTAGGAACATCCTCCGTTCGAATCTTCAGTTGATAATATCCCAACCGAAGATCTATCTTGGAGAAAACTCTTGCCCCTCTCAACTATTCAAACAGATCATCAATTTTGGGCAAGGGATACTTATTCTTGATCATCACTTCATTAAGTGCACGATAATCGATACACATTCTTAAACTTCTGTCCTTCTTTCTAACGAACAGAACTAGTGCTCCCCACGGGGAAGAACTTGGTCAAATAAGACCTTTCTTGAGCAATTCTTCGGTCGCTTATTCATCTCAACTAGCTCATCTGTTAGCATGCGATACGACCTCTTCATTATTGGTGCTGTTCCAGGCACTAACTCAATAACGAATTCAATATCCCGATCTAACAGCATGCCTAGTAAATCTTCAGGAAAAACTTCTGGAAATTCTCTGACAACTGGCACATCCTCTATGTTAGCAACTTTTGCACTGTTGACCAGTAATTGCCCATCACGAACTGCGGTTGCACGAATTTCCACTTTCTTGCCACTAGGGCTTTCTAGAGACACCATCCTTTCACCACTGTCCAAAACAGCTTTATGTTTGGATAGCCAATCCATTCTGAGGATGACATCTAAGGTTTGGGTATCTAACAAAATAAGATTCGCTAGGAATTCTATCCCATTCATAAGAAACTTGACTCCCAAACACCCAAGGCTAGACCGAAGTTCAGATCTTAGGACTTGAACTAAAAGCACACATTTAAGATTGTTAACATCAAATCCATTCTTCATTGCAAAACTCCGAGAAACAAATGAATGCAAAGCTCCAGAATCAAATAAAACTATAGTAGGTACTGAGTTAACCAAGAACTTACCTAGTACGATGTCTGATGCCTCTTGAGCTTCATCTGCAGTGATATGGTTGATTCTACCACACTATTGCTTGAGGTGTTGCTCCTGCTTGCACTGGTACATGGTTTCCACCTGTCATAGGTGCCTTGGTTGGAGTAGTTCCTAGGTTGAAGCAAACTGGCATAACTCCTCCTTTCTTCAGACACTTGATAGCGAAATGTTTTGGCTCATTGCAAGAGTAGCATCACTTGACAGTGGACTGTTGACTCTCTACTGGTGCATTGCCCCTTGGTGCTGGTGTCTAAAAGTTCTGATTAGCGGGTGAGGTGCCGGGGTTGATGCCTTATTAGTTAACTATGGCTGAATCCTAGCAAACTGCTGGGGAGACATCCTCAATTTGAACTGATTTGGCCGCCCTTGTTGACTTGCTATCCTGCACTTGCGATCCTCACCTAGCTCTTTGTGTTTGTCTTCCAGGATCAAAAGCCTTATTAACCAATTCTTGAAAGTCAGGAAAATTGTGGGTGATCAATCCCACTTGCAGTCCAGAGTTTAATCATTTGAGAAAAAGAGACTGCCTGGCCTTATCTGTAGCCACATCCTTAGGAGCATAGCGTGCTAGCTAAGTGAACTTGTTCTGGTAATCTGCTACTAACTGACCTCCTTGTTTTAAAGCTCTGAACTCTTCCTTCTTCGGGTCCATCATGCCTTCAAGCACATGGTATTGGTGAAAGGTAGTGGAAAACTCTTCCCATGTAATCTCTTGCGGGGCTTCATGTGCAGCACAGTAGTTCTCTCACCACTCTGCGACAGTTCCATCCAGCTGATGAGAGGCATACAGTACCTTCTCATTGCCCTCACACTGAGTAATGTGCAGCTTCCTCTCAGTGGTTCTAAGCCAATCATCGGCTTCCAAAGGATTGACATTGCTTGTGAATGTCGATGGACGGGTCCTCATGAAGTCTGACAAGTTGCAAGAGGGACACGACCCATCGCTGCCATGCTGAGCGTTGTTGTTGATTACACCTTGATTTGTCACACTCTGCATCTGTTGCATCATTGTGTACATGAGTTGAGTTTGCGCTGCATGGAAAGCTCCCAAGTTCTGCACAGCACTGCAGTGGCGTTCCATCATTGAGATTATCACTTAGGCGAAAACCACTTCCAGAAGCTCTATTGTTTCCATAAGTGTTCACTATCTGCTGATTGCTTTTTGGGTTAGGAAAGGTAGATGCAGCATAGATAAGACGCAAGAATTTTTAAGGTGGGGGAAACAGGTTAAACCCAAACTGAAATAACTTTATTATTTAAACATGGTATGGTTGCTTACAAAAGCCTAAAGGCTTTGCAACACATACTACACACCCAGCAAACAATAAGAACCAAACTAAGCACACAACCTTAAGGATTATTATAGAAGGGTAGACTATCTTAAGGATGCGACTCAACACTCGAGTCTCAACCCAACACTAAGACTCTCACTCATTCAACCACCCTAGCTGAGGCTAACCCGGTGCATACACCGGTGGTTGCGCTGGCATGGGCGCAAACTGATCCTGATGCCCTGCAACTGGATGCTCCATCACCACATGCACATCCTTCTCCTCTGGCTTAAACTTGACCTCCTCTGGGTCTTTTTCTTCCTCCTCAATGTCTGGCAGTGCTGCAGTAGCCTGGGCACCCTCCTGCAGTGCCTCCTCGAGATCTATAATCTTCTCAGTGAAAGCAACATGAGTGTCCTGCAGCTCCTATTCTATCACTCTCCGGGCCTCATACACAATCTTCAACTCCTCTGTTGTGTCCCTCGCGTGAGCGTCCTATGCTGTTGCCAACTATGCCAGGTGCAGAACTGTGGCTTCCTCCTCCTTGATCCTCCACCGCCACGATGCTCGTCCCGATGGGTGAAGTCTGAACACAGTGTCATCAAGCTTGCGGGAGTAGTTGTGGCAGATCCTTCTCAGGGCAAGTCGAGAAGCCTCCTGGATACCAATCTCAAAATTAGCTCTCCTTACGGTGATGTTGATTTGTTAACTTGCTTTTTCATCCTCTCTGGCATAAATCAAGAGCCTACAAACAACTCCTCTTGCAACTCTATTGACAACCCAACACTTGCCTCTATACATCGGCCTTGTGAAGCCACCCAAAATTTGAAGAACCCTCCAAAGCTCTGCTGTGTAGCCACCCTCACGCTCTCCATAGGTCTGCTGCCTCCTCATCTATTCAAAAGAGAAATAGATAAGTCCACAACTCCCAAACAGCCACGAGAAAACAAAAATCTTAGCAAAAGCAAGGAGCGGAGAATAAGAAGAGACAAGAGTGTTATTTTAGTCAAATTTAGATTTTTCTTTAGAAAATAGTTTTGGACACACCTAGGACACCACCAAGCTAACTAGGGCCAAGACCTACAGTTAGTATGCTATGATATCACCTCTGTCGGGACCCGAATTCACCAATTCGAACCCACCGTATTTACCACATTAGTCCCTGGATCAACGCTAGTGCACACAACTCAACGCTGGCAAGTATCACATCATACACAACAATAAGAATAATAAAACTCCATTTATTGATATAGCTAAGTGTATGATCTTATGTCCAACTTACATTATTCAGTCACGTAGAGCTAGAGTGAAAATAAAGACTATGACAAATGCAGTAAAAATAGTAAAAGACTCTGGTGACTCATCAGCTCACCACAGATGACTAAAAAGACTTGGGCCTAGTGACTTGCATCCACCTGGAGCTCCTCCTCCAATAGGGGTGATGATTCCTCAACTGTTGATTTGTTGGTGATGGCAAGGATGAGTACAAAAGCACTTAACAAGTTGTGCACACAATGCAATCTAATATAGCTATATGAAAGGTTCATTCCTAAGGTATGGCTAACATGGTTATTTTGCAGTAAAGCAGCATTTATGAACAAGTACGATACATAGATTGGAAATATAGTAAAACTAATAACAGTAATAGATAGATTCAACACTTTCTCAAGTAAACCAAGTTTTCAACCCTAGGTCAAGTCTCATCCTTCCATATGGCAACGTGCCATCCTATTCGGTTTCCATTTTATTAACTAATTCTTGACTGTAATTCCCGAGCTATGCTCAATACCACGAGCACGGCTATCCGAATGGATATACGCTCTGCAAAGGTTATGCACGTTACCCACATGATACAACCATACACCACACAGGCAAGTGATCATAACAAAGCATTTACCATGCACTATCTTAATCCATCACTACCCACAGAGGTTTCAACACTGAAGGGCTAAACCACCACAACAGGGCCCCCCTCTTGCGTCATGTGAGTTCATCCGTTAACTCGGAATCACACCACCACAAGTAGTACGAAATATAAGACATTGCAAATTAGTCAGCTAGGCTACCCCCTAACAGACATGTGGTTGCATGATTAACTCAGGTCAAAGGCTCACAAGGTTAAGTCCTTAGGGTGATTAAAGCAAGACTTCCACATACTCAATCTCATTGTATGACCACACAAGGTTAAGTCCTTGGCACACTTGCCCCTTACCACTTGCTTCAATCTGAATGATTACCAACCCAGTTGATTACCAAGCACCACGTGTTATCCACAACTCAACATCGTTGCGTGACATCTCCCGCCACAGCAACTCAATCTCATTGTATGACCACACATGACACATAAATTCATAACATTGTTCCATATTCTATTAGTCAAGATTAATTCTCAATGATTCAAGTACATGTGATGACGTGGCATGGCTAAGCAAGCTAATACGATCTAACCATCCCATGTTGACTTTAATATTAATCAACTATAGTGAACCAATCTAAGGTGACAAATAGATTATGGCATACAAATGACAAGGTACGGTATACATCAAAGGGTATGATAACTAAGTCCCAATTTAGATTGAAAGCATTTGTACACATGAAATAATATGCGATATGGTAAAACAAAATAGCAACTTTATAAGCATGAGTTCAACATGATCAAAGCATAACTTGCCTTAGCAAAGGTCTTGGTCTTGTTCTGGAATTTGATCTTGAGTTGCCAAATCCTCCTCTGATGCGTCGCATAACTCAACGTCTACGTGAATTGAGAGAGAAAAGAAAATAAATTCTAAAATAGGGAGCAAATAAACT
This sequence comes from Guadua angustifolia, assembly GCA_036346375.1. Lineage (NCBI taxonomy): Eukaryota > Viridiplantae > Streptophyta > Magnoliopsida > Poales > Poaceae > Guadua > Guadua angustifolia. Next base: position 39,161,578 of record CM070515.1, on the reverse strand, counting down.
CCAAAAATCAAATAAAATTCACCATAAAATATATATAAATTTTAAAATTTTTTGGAAATTTGAATCACCTCAATCGGAGTTCGTATGAGGGAGAACGAGCTCTCGGAAGATTCAAAAATCGTAAAAATCTTAAAATTAGAAAATCAAACAATATCCGAATTATTGATAAAAAAGAAATTTGATTTATTGTGTCATGCTAATGTCAGCACCGAATCGGTCCAATCAACATCGACACGTGGCTAAAGATCGCTTCGCGCGGCAGTCCATCATAGACCCAGAACACTATGCCATGCACCAGCTGATGCCACTACTAACGTCATGCGCCTTGTATTGACTCCTGATTGGTCTGACCTGATATGCGATCTGGTCCACATGGCGTAGATCTAATAGCGACCAGTCACATTCTTACCCAAGATGGTGAGGGCTACCTAGGACGTTCACTGCTTCACGGTGTGATGTGGCTTGATCTAAGGCGTCCACAGGAGATCGAACGGCTGACGATGCTTGCTCTTGGTGATGGCAGCATGGTGGCAGAAACTCACCAGGGTTGGGGAAGATGACCACGGCGATGGTGATTTGGCGGTGGAACAGCGACGAAACACGGCGGGCTCAGTTCGGCTTGATGCGAGGACTTCGGGGATGGGACCAGTGCGGCGAATGATAGCTTGACGATCGCAGCAAGAGGGTAAAACCAAGGCAAACTTCGATGACTTCTCTGGCGCAACCACGGTGGCATGGGTGACAAGGCGCGGGTAGGTGATGCGATGAGCGATGGTGGGCTCAGAGCGCACGGGGTGGTGGCTTATATAGCCATTGGGAGGCGTGCGGGAGGCGGACATGCATCCAGAGTCTAGCAGCAACATGACGACATGGTTCCAAATTCTTCGCGGGGATGATGACGCTCAGCCATCCGATCAAGGATCAACGGCCACGACACACTCCCGATCTCACCCGCTCATTCAGAACAACGGTCCAGATCGAACATGGCTAAAATGACTAGATCTAACCCCCAGTGTGTGATGCTGATCCGATGGCTCTCCTCAGCTAGGGTTTTGCTTTGACGCAAGATGTCGCAAATCGCCGATCTTGATCCAACTGGCCACATAAGCTTCTAGAATACAAAGTCGTGAGGGTCGATTTGTCGAATGGGTCACACAAGGTCAAGGCATTAGTATCGCAGACAAGATCTTGGCTAGCCCAAGATTATTCACGCAGGTTTTCTAGGGTTTTCTTTTAAAATAATTACAAAAAATACTTTGATTTATTTTAGGTAATAAAAGCATAGGGAAAAATCCAAGAAAAATTCCAAAAATACTTTGACACATTCTGGGCTCAAATAAAATATTTTTGGTAAAACTTTATTTAAATTTTATTTATATTTAATTATTTTTCAACAAAACACCAATATACTTAATTTAAAATAATTCCAGAAAAATCCAATAAATCCAGAAAATTCACAAAACTCACAAATTTAAATAAAACAATAATAACTAATAATAAAGGGAAAATTTTGGGATGTTACATTGTTGCACTTGATCACTGTGCACTGGTCTCCCTTGATCGTTAGGGCTCCCTTTAGCGTTGGCATCTTGACGGTCTGATTTACGTAGTGCATCACCACCATGAATTTGGCTAGCATTGGGTGGTCCAGAATCACGTTATAGGCACTCTTAAAATTTGCTACGTCGAAAAGGATCTTTTCGGTGAGAAAGTTGTCCGTCGTGCCAAATGTGACTGGCAGCTCCATCTGGCCTAGCAGGGTTGAGGATGAGCACAGAGTTATGCCATGGAATGGCTCAGCTTCATCTTTTATCTCTGTTCAGGGAATTCCCATATTCTTTAGTGTCTTTGCGAAGATGAGGTTCAACGAGTTGCCTCCGTCAACTAAGATTCGAGTGACCTTGATGTTCATGATGGTGGGCTCAACCACCTTGGGGTATCACCCTAGATGTGGGACCATAGACGGGTGGTCCAACTGGTCAAAGGTAATTGATACTTTTGACCACTTGAGGAATCGGGGGAGAGCTGGCGTGGCCAGGTTGACCTCTCTTTCGACAACCTTGTATTGCCGCTTAGACTCATACGTGGCAGAACCCCCAAAGATATGTGCTAGCCTGTGTTCAGTCCCACGATATTCTGGCTCATCATCCTTGGGCTTCTCCTTAGCCTGCTCGATCCTATGCTCAGCGATTGTGGCCTTGAGCTTCTCTTGGACCTTTTTGCTAATCATCTAGCACTCATCAAAATTGTGTTTGTCCGTGTCATGGACGGGGCAGTATTTGTTTCCTTCACAACTCCAGCCCTTATTGTCACCTAGATTGCACACTTTGCCCCTTTCGACCATGGCTATGGTGGAGTCGCCTTTGCGCTTCACCCCATAGTCCTTGCTCTTCTTTGCCCATTGCTTGGATGACTCGGGCTTGTCATTGCCTAGATTGGGGTTATCGAGATGGTCTTGGGCCTCGGTGCATATGGCGTATTTGTCCGCCAACTCGAAGAGCTCCTTAGTGGTTTTGATCTTTCGGGTGGTGAGCTTCGTCTTAAGATCTCCGTCCTTGACCCCGTTCTCATGGCCACGATTATTGCCGCATCTGAGATGTCTGGGATCAGATTTCTCTCATCACTAAAGTGGTAGATGAAGCTGCACAATGACTCTCCTGGCTTCTATACCAGCCGATGAAAGTCGCTGCGTGTTTCAGGGCGTTCATACGTGCCTTGAAAGTTAGCAATGAACTGGGCCCCCAACTCTGCCCAAGATGATATCGACTGAGGTGGGAAGTTGAATGTCGGTGTATTCTACACCGGGGTACTCTCTCCACTGCTTTCAGGTGGGGCCACGTGCGCAAGACATGGAAAGAAGAAGGTCATGTACAAAGGATTCAACCTGCTGAGGAGAGGCTTGGCGGGCGACTAGGATGCGTGGCTGTTCGGTCGGTAGTCGAGCAACTAGGTCCCGACCCCCAACGACCAGGACACGTAGCCACTCGGAGAGCAATCGGGTGACCAGGCCATGTGGTCGTCCGATGAGTAGGCGGGCCCACTGTCAGCCATCCACGCATGAAGGGCTGGGAGGCTTCCGCTCGAAGCCTCCGCCAGGATCACTATGTATCATAGTCATTAAATGCGCATGGGAGCCATTAAATGTGCATGGAGCCATTACAATGCGCTTGGGAGCCATTAAATAGGTGTGGCTCCCTGACGCTATGATGACCTGTCCCTCCGACTGAGCCAGCTCCACCAACTCTCATTCCATCTGCACCACCCATGGCAAAGCTAGGAGACGCTGTAGCAAAGTGCTCACACGCAGATCCAACCCTCCTCGTGCAACTGAAGACAAAGTGTGTCTAGCAACAACAGAGACAAAGAGGCTCGATGACAAGAGTAATAGGACTCGACACAATCAATGTAATTAATGTAAAACCACTCCCTCCACTTGCCCTAGCCAGTCCCAGGAGTATATAAGGGAGCTAGTGTGCATGGGGTGGGGAGGTCAGTCGATCAGCTCACAACAGAGAAGAGATCCAAAGCTCGAACGATCAAAAGATCGGACGAACTAAGAACAAGCGGTATAGTAAAGCAACACGAGCTTAAGCAGGACGTAGGGCTGTTACCCGCATTGAGGGCCCGAACCTGGGTAAATCCTTGTGTATTCTTGAGTTTCTTGTTCTGCTCATCCTGAGAAGAGAGTCGAGAGTGACGCAGCTGCGAAGATCCCCCTCTACCAAAACTCGGTTATACACCCAAACCAATACTGTCTGGCTTAAACCTACCGACATTGAGTAACCAAGACCTTGCCGCTCCATCGAGGGTGATAAGTAGGTAATTGTCCATCACCTTCTCATTTCCTCTGGCTGCTCTCATGACCATAGTATAGATCTGCAACCACTCGACGGGTTAATCTTTCTCGAGTGCTTTTTGATCGGACCATGCTTGATCTTGTTCGGCCATTTGACCATGCGAAGTGCAGGAGTAAATGCTTTACATCTCTCATTGACATCCTCAGGGGTCATTTGGCGCTGCCATCCGTACGCATCTTGCCGAAGGGGAGGCATGTGTCGTGGTGGCGAGCAGCCCCTCGAGGGTGAAGATTTGCCTCGCCATGCATGTTGCATTGGGATCAGTCTCTTGAGGATGTGGACTCGTTTTCTCACCTTTTGTGGTGCTCGCGGACTCATTCTTCCCTTCGATCTCGCAAGACATCGCGCAAATCTCATCGATTGTGTGGAATTCGGTCTTGGAGATCTCCAAAGTATTTCTAGTGCGGTTTGGAGGGTTGGAACGGACTATTTTAGAATTACGATGACTAGAGCTAGCCACCACTGATCTGCCCGATGACTATCGTGAGATGGTCCTGGCAGCTAGCTTCGGGTGCCTTGTTGGCTAGGGAGTTTGAACCTTGGATTGGCAGCTCAAGCAGTCTGGGCTTGCGCTACGTTGAATAGCATTCTCATCTGGTCAAACACTTACGTCATTGGGTTGGTCAGATCTAGCGGCAGAAGAGACTTTGTGACATTGTGGCTATTGGTACATATTGCAACGAAATGGACCCTATTACAACGATTTCTCGCCGTTGCAAAAACCTGAAATTTTAGTAGTGTCAACTTAAGGTATGGTTGCAACACCCTACTTGAGGCAAGTGTACAACATACCCGGCACACAAGTAATGAAAATCCTAGTATACGCAGACTAAACGTAAATAAACCAAAAGGGAATGGCATTCTCAAACACCATATATAGAGCCCACAAACCTATCTTATATGGTAGTCTTCTCGGACATACTCTTCGACGGCTTGATTATTGTTTCCCTTGATTTGATTCCTTGCAGAAGACCCGAGGCTTTGAGAAGTTTCATAAGATAAGATCAATTTAAATTTCAAAACAATGCTTTAACAAAGGAGAGGAATAAGAACCTAGAAATAAGATGAGAGGAGACAAGCTATTAAATACCAATTTGTTGGTTTGATTTAGAAAAAATTTTTGAAGACCATGCTAACTAAGAGAGCGACCTACAGTCGATATGGTTTTGATACCATCTCTGTCGGGACCTGGACTTGCAAATCCAAAACCCTCTGTGTATATTGCATTAGTTCAGGATCACGCTAGTGCACACAGTGGCAACACAGATGAAATATCATTCCATACAATGAATTAACTATGAAGAAGCAAATTATTATTGAATAAAGCAAATGACCTTATGGTCAACGGTCATATGGTTCATTTGCAAAAATCAATAACTTGAATTTGAAATACAGTAAATATATTGAAAGCATATTAATGAAAATGATACTAAATAACTGGTAAATCAATGGTAGACAACATGAACAAAATGGTGAGGCATCACCCTACACCATCCAAAAAAAGTATCAAACCACTAAATTCAACAGTATAACTTTAGACAACAAAACAATAGTGAACTCCCCATTCACATTCCATCAAGTCCACATTCGCACATTTCATGAAACACTCTATACCCCGTGTGAAATCCCTAGGCTTGTCCATGACCGTGGACACGGCTATTCGAATGGTTTTACACTCTGCAGAGGTTGTACAACTTTACCCACAAGACATGATATTCTCCTGACGCCTAGCCATTAACACACTTCCTTTGGTGTGCCGACAGAGAAATCATGACAAAGCCTTTCCAATGCATGTCTAAACTCAGTACTGCCCTCTAAGGTTTCGCCCCTCGGGGCCCCCTCTTGAGCCATGTGAATCTATCGGTCTATCCCGGAACCCACACCAACAATTGGCAGTACTCAACACTAGACATTGCAAATTAATCAGCTAGGTCTGTCCCATACCAGACTTGTGGTTGTACGATTAGGCCCAATTCAATAGCGCACAAGCTTAAGTCCTTAAGTTGTCTCTGGCAAGACAGCCACATCCTAATGTGCTAGAAAGCATCCCCTTTACTACACGATCACTTGCCCGGGAAAACATTTTGTTCAACTAAGACCAATGGCATCCCCTACCGTGGTATATCATATTTTACAACAGTGGCTAACGGCCACGATTCAATATCTCATTCAGTCAAGATTAACATTAAATCACATGTGATATGAATCCCAACATACAACTAAGCAGGTCTAAGCATAGCTAGGTTAACCCATTGTTGGTATTATGGTTATGTCCAACTAGTAATGACCTAGCTAGTGGCTAACAATGGATACATGACATTCCAGACATGAAGGGGGTATAATGTCAACCAAGTGAATAACTAGTCCCATGAAATAAGCATTGATACACAAATAGCATGCAGTTGTATAAAACAAAGTAATTTTGCAAGCATAGGTTCAACATGATCAAAGGTTACAACTTGCCTTGCTGATCTAGTGCTGAGTCTTGGTCTTCAAAGTCTCTGTTCACTCCTTCAAGATTCGCGTCACCGCAAAAGAAAGCAAAAAAACTAAATAAATACCAAACAGAGGATCAAACAAGCTCAAAACTGAAAACAAATGGCTCTGGAAGGTTGAGCTCGATTTTACAAAAAATGAGAAACTTGAATCAGTTCAATCGGAGTTCGTATAAGAGAGAACGAGTCTCCAGAAAATTAAATTCAGAGAAAATGGCTAAAAAAAGATAAAATCTGAATTTCTTGATTTATTTTTCTATTGGAAAATCACTTTATTGTGCATACTGACGTCACAACTAACATGTGCGACGCTTTGTTCATGGACCGAATCCACGAAAGGGCTACGATCTACAGTAGACTGGGTTCACAGGAATAGGAGAGGGCTGGCGCAAGCACTCAGCTCAGATGACATCATCGTTGGCGTCATGGTTAACGTCAGCAATGCTTCGCCTCTCAAGCGACGGCTTCGGTGACTCCGTGATTCCGACAATGACCGATCGGCTTTACACGGCGGTGCTCCAGTAGGATGACGACGGATGACAGCAGCGTTGCAACGCGGTAGATTGGCATGTAGCGGAGGCTCACCGGGGCACAAAACAGTGACGAAGAAGACGCTTCGAAGCTCCAATGGCGTGGTGGCGATGCAGCAAAATGGCGAGCTTTGATCTCCGCAATGGAAGCGTCTCGGTGAGTGCAAAATGGGGCAACGAATGCGGCGGAAGACAAGGAGCACGAACTCTGCGACGGTGGTGGCTAGGGTTTTGCAGGCGCAGCGTGACGTGAAGGCACATTCAGGCCGTCCATGCATCACTGATCGGATGGCGGAGGCGCAGCTGGGCTCGCGAGCTGGCAGGCCACACGAAGGGCTAAGCAGGCCGGGGAAAAATGGGCCATGAGGACAGGCCGACGAAAGGAATAGGGATGGGCTGGAGAGATTTCGACCTAGAAGCAAAATTAGAAATTAAAACGTTTTTCCAATTAATTAAATTCTAGGAATTCAAGTAAAATCAAATAAATAGCAAATAAATTCCAAAAATTCTCCAAGAATATCGAAAAATTCCTTGGAGCACAAGGAAACCAAAAAAACTAGAAATCTTTAGTTTGATGTATAGATTAATCCAATTAAATCCTTTGATTTTTCAAAAATTCAAATTAAGCGTCGATAAATTCAAGAAATTGGCAAATGGTTCATTTTAAACTTCAAACATTCCAAAACTCAAATTTTGGGATGTTACATATATCTATGCCATATTGTGAATGGATGTAATGATAATGTTATGAATATGTGTACTAGACACTGATCTTGGACTTAGTACATAATACACATAAGATCCTTGTGTATTCCGCAGTTGAGTGAGGGTTCCGACATCAGGTTTTTCAATAGAGTGATACATTTGCCCACACAAAGGAGAACTAAATTTATGAGAAACTGTAGAGGTTTTTGGAGGACTTTTTTTTGCAACGTGGATTGCTCCAAAGGAATTCCATGTAAAAGTTTCCTCTAGACCTTTCAGAAGAAATCAATTACACACCGATACATAATACGTGTTTACCGCCGGGTCCACAACGGCATCACTGCCGGATGTGGACTCAGCACTACCTAAGTGACAGTGATAGTCGAGGACTATCACTGCCGAATGTAAACCGGCAATGATAATCATTATCACTGCCAATTCATACTGTACAACCGGCAGTGATAATAATTATCACTGTTGGTTATCGCTCACAACCGGTAGTGATAAGTAACTATCACTGCCACATTTTTATAAATATCCGGCAGTGATAATAATTATCACTGCCGATTAGCTCTAATAACTGGCAGTGATAAGTAACTATCAGTGCTACATTTTCACTAATATCCGGCAGTGATAAGTAGTATCACTGCCACTTTTACCTTGCCAACCGGTAGTGATTATATATATATGGCAACATATCCCTGCACACAGTTTTTCCTGTACACACCGTGTACACCAACCAACAAAAGTCACGAAAAATTCTGAAAAAATTGTAGATGTATTTCATAGATTACTCTACGTATGTATAAATTAGGTTCAAATTATTATATATCAAGAGTTACAAAAAGAGAAAATTCGATAGGTTTAAAGAGTTTAAATTTGTCGTAATTTTCTTTTTGTAACTCTCGATATATAATGAATTTGATTTTGAAACTTCATACATAGGTAGAGCAATAGTAATGAAATATCGCTAAAGGGTAATTCAAATACATTGAAGCATCATAATATTTAATTATTACATTGTTCATTCACTTTTGAAGCATCATAATATTTAAGTATTACATTGTTCATTCACAATCGCTGACATTTCACTTTGTTACAAACGCCAGGAAACCTCGCCCTTCGGGTTGATAATTTCTATAACGATGAACCCGGCTAGCTGCTCTCGAAGGGCTTCAATTTCGTTGTTGAGTAGGTCACGGTGCCCAAATTTCACATTAATCGTCATGGGAAAAATTGAAGCATTAATTGGTGTCATCATCTTTATAAAGAAAAGTATGGGTCAACATGTAATGATCGATATACCAGCACATTGTTGTAGTCCGTACTATCAGTGATGAACACGTGCATATGTGTCATTGCGTAGTATCTACAAAACGTTTTCCCTTGGGGTTGTCTTAGGCACGGAAAATTGGTTTTTATTCTGAACTTCTTCGTGAATAGACGACACCGCTGGTTCTTCTTGCGGTATTTTGCATACACCCTGTTCATGGTTTCGAGTAGTCATTAAACTTAATTAGGTGCAATGGAATGGAAGATTAGTGGAGCAATAATGCAACGACCGAGTTTACCTATCTAGTAACTCTATTAATTCTTTGTAATTGCTTATCGGTTTCTTCATTGAGTCCAAGATAGTAATGTTGTTTTCGTCTAACATGATGACGAGGACGATCCAGTGAAAGCTGCAGAAGCCAATTAGTCATCACATAGTGTTGCGCATCAAATATACGAGACTAGTAGGCAGTGAAACACGTACTGAAAGATGTAGGGTAAAAGTACGTAGGTCTTGTCTTGTAGCTTTAGCAGCGCCTTGAGTACGTACTCCTCAACATCATTTATCATTCTTGGATCTAGAATAAATTTGCAGTTGACAAGGCCGGAGTCGAGGAATCCTATCTTTTCATTTAAGTCTGCTCAAAGTGTCATTGCCTCTATTGTACATAAAAAAAGAAGTCAGACCTTTAGTTTAAGGGTACGTGAATGTACAACATGAATTATACAAGAGACTTACAGAGTCCACATTCTTAATATAGACACGTTCAGGGCATCCCATTGTACAACTGATATAGTTCCATGTGTTCTACCTAGAAAACGTCGTCCATATTGTGAAAATCCATATCTTTGTATCTGACAGGGAAAGCATCATTTTTTGTCTCTTGGACATACTGCTGGTACCATTGATGTAGACGCCGTAACTGTGTGATCAGTCTAGGCTCTTCATTTGTATCCACCAAAGCTTTCCCATTATTGAATGGCCACTTTAAAGGGGGCTTCCGCCGTTTAGCACCACTTTGGCCTCCAGCAACAGCTGCTTTACCACCATCTCCTTTAGATTTCTTCCTATTATTGTGCTCATAGTCTGATAGTTCACTAAGTTGAGGAGATTCAGTTGCCCATCCTATCTGTTTAACCGTCGCTAAGCCCACGAAGAAATCCCGTTTGGCAGCTTCGATTTCAACCTTACCAGGTGGTGGCATCTTCTTGAAGTGAGCTGCTACACTGGCGTCTACTTCCCTTCTTGTTTCTTCTTCAATCAGGTCATATGCTCATTTCTTGCTAAGAGTTTTGGCTGGCTTCACAGATATGAAACTTTTCCACCTTAACCATGTAGAATGTTGAGATCAGGGTGCTCTTTGATTACTGTCATGTGGCGCTGGAGCAGGAGAAAAACCTTTCTTCGGTGATGCCGGAGGAGGACTTTTCCTGGGTGGAGAGTCCACCTCATCATCGTTATTAAGACCATCATCGTTGTCATCATCTGAGGCAAACTTGATATAGCACTTGCGCCATGTGATGAATGTGCCCGGGCTTTGTCCAAGATTATTTTTCCCCTCCTCGCCCGGGATCTCAACCTCTACTTTGTGGTGTCTATAAACCATGCTGTCAATTGAAACTCTGACGTATCCCTGAGGAATTGGGCGGTTATGCAACATCTGACCCTCGATTTATGGCCAAGCCACCCCTTCGCCCACCTTGATGGTAATGCTCACTACGGGCAGGTGCAGACTGCAGCGCATCGGCTCTACAATTTTGTCGACAGGAAAACTACATGCTGAGTCCTCTTTAGGAGTGCCCGCAGACACTTGGCTGCTTTTACAAGCCCTGGCGGGACTCTAGAGCTAGTGGCTGCTGCCATGTGACTAACGTTCGCTAAGGACATTTGCTAGCATTTCTTGCATCTTTTGCATCATTTCTTCAAATTCAATTTCCCTTCTATGCATCCAGTCTTCTATTTCTCATACACGTTCATCCAACTGTTCTTGTCTGGATTTCTTTGGTCGCTTATAAATTTCAGCATCCTCTAGGAATGCTGCTTCCTAGGGCACCAAGCCGAACTCTCTGGTGTGACCAGGGTATTCTTTATTACCCAAGGCGTGTGTTAGCTTGTCATTCCCCCTTCTTGGCTTAAAGGAGCCCTGAGTAGCTTGGGAGTGGGCATCTGTGATCTTTTTCGAGATTTCTTCGTCTTTCTCGCTTCTGAAGCTTAAGCTACCATCATCCGATAGACTAGTTCCCATCGCAAGTAGCCAGTACTTTGATCTTGGGGCCATCTCAGACGTCGCAGTAATAACACCACTACGAGTTAGCTATTCTTCCCATGCATCCCACTTAGGTACTTTCCTCACGTAGCCACCGGTGCCTAGCACATGGGGGTAAATGTTCTTGTCCGAATTAGCCTTCTTCTGTTGGCTGATAGCCTGGGCTTCATCAGATTTCTTATATTACACGAATTCATCCCAAAATTCCTCTAACCTCGGGTATCTATTAAAATCTGGCATTTGATCCTTCTTGACAAACTCCTTATTCAGCTTTGTCTTCCAGTTCTTCCATGTGGATCCCATAATGGTTAGTGCACGTTTCCTGCCAAGCTCCAACTGATCTTCGGGAAACTGGAACTTTGGCTGTCAATTCTATCCACAATATTTCCTTGATGTCATCGGGAATATACAACGGGCAATCGCGCTGACATGTCCAGGATTTATAGATGATGGGCACATTATCTCTAGCCAGGACCCCGCATGCTGTTCGATATGGCCCAAGCAATTATGTGGGTATAGTTGGTTCCCCGACTACGTTAAGCTCCATGATCACTTTTCGTTCACTTGTGTGCATATTGCTAGAACCTTGCCCATGACACTTCCTTTGTTCACCTGATGCCTGACTCTGCATTTTGATCATTTCATTAGTCGTTTGGCCCTGCTAGAGAATTACCCCGTCTACATGAAGAATTTCATCAGAAAACACATCCTACTCAAGAATAGTACTAACGAATTACCTCGTGTACATTTGTTGCCTCGGGTTGTTCTAGGTTGAGGAACCTTGTCGGGCTTTGCTCCAAGCTTTGGTTCACGGTCTCAGTGCCATCCGACACTTTTCCCGGATTGGAGGCCATGTGCAGCAAGTTTGTCTGAAATTTTAAATTAACAAAGTCATGAGATGAATCTTCGCACAACTTGAATTACTATTTTGTCGTGCGTTAGAATTGCTAATATCAACATTTTGCATTTATAAGGCGTAATATCAACATTTTGCATTTATAAGGTATATCACCATTTTGTTGTGCGTTAGAGTTGCTAGTATCAACATTTTGCATTTATAAGGCGTAATATCAATGTTTTGCATATATAAGGCGTAATATCAATGTTTTGCATATATAAGGCATAATTACCATTTTGTCATGCGTTACAGTTTCTAATATCAATGTATGTGATGTGTCGTACTTGGCCTGAATGGGCACTACCCACCAGCGGTGGAACAAATTCACATGATGCCGATACATTTGACATAATACATAGAAATTTCAAAATTCAAATACATTACATTTCACATATACATGATACATAGAAATTGCGTCAAAATTCACATATCTATATAGAAATTTCGAAATTCACCAAGAATTAGAATAATTCACATGATACATATACATTTGACATGATACATAGAAATTTCAAAATTGAAATACATTACATTCACATATACATGATACATAGAAATTGCTTCAAAATTCACATATACATAGAAATTTTGATATTCACCAAGAATTAGAATAATTCACACGATACATATACATTTGACATGATACATAGAAATTTCAAAATTCAAATACATTACATTTCACATATACATGTTACTAAAGAACTGGCAGTGATAGTCCCTACGCCCCCTCATGTGTATTCCAAGTGCTAGTGTAGCGGAAATTGCTGCTGCGGCAAGGATTGGGTAGCCTAGTGTGGCAGAAATTGCTGCCGCGGCAAGGGCATGGCATAGGGAGGAGGGTAAAAGAAAAATACTTTTTTGATTTCTAGACAGCCACGTGGATTTAGATTTAATTGAACATCTAAATTGAGATTAAAAATTTTGAAATTTTTTGAGGAGGATACTGATGAGCTGATGATGTTTTTGTAAAATGTTTGGCTTGAGATTTGACCTAAGGATGTTTGTAAAATTCTGACAAGCTGACTAATTAACTATTGATTTCTCTGTTATTGATTTTCTACATGTATCAAACAATATTGAAATATTCTAAAATTTTTTCTGAATGATTATAATAATCAATACTCCATACATTACAAATTGAAGCATGTCCTTTGTATAAAATGTTTATATTACAAATTGAAGCTTGACCTTCATACAAAATAAAGCATATCCTTGATTATACAACTAAGTTGTGATTCGACCTTCGTTATGATCGCGTCATATGTATGTAACTTTCTCTATGTCTTCCATGACACCTAGGTTGATGTTCTCACTGAAAGGAGGAAGCTCATCGAATTGGTCATAGTCTTCCTCGTCGACTACATTCTCAACTCTCACAATCCTTCTTTTTCCTTGAAGAACCACGTGGCGTTCCTTGTCAGCCAGATCCCTTATAAAGAAAATTTGTGTAATGGCATTAGCAAGTAAGAATGGTTCTTCTCTGTATCTGATGTGTTTGAAGTCCACAGTAGTGATACTGTACTTGTCGATGTTCACGTCCATAGGTAGCCTGACCCACTGGCACCGAAAGAGGGGGACCTTCAAAGGCCCATAGTCAAGCTCCCAAATCTCTTCTATGAATTCGTAGTACGCCTGCATATTACCATTGCTGTCATAGGCATCTATACGGACCCCGCTATTCTAGTTGGTGCTCTTGTTATCTTGTGCTCTCGTATAAAATGTATATCCATTGATGTCATATCCTTCAATTGTCAAAATTGTATATGACAGTCCGTTAGCCAACACTCTCAATTGACCATACTCTATCTGTGTTTGCATCATGTGTCTAAGCAACCAATCTCCAAAGTTATCTCTGTGTTCTCTCGTGATCCAAACCTCAGACTTACATGGGTTTTTTCTTCGTAGCATGTTCTTGTGCATGTTGACATACGGGGCTGCTACAACTGATTGGTGCATGTCGTGCCCCGAATTTACAACTTCGGACACTCTGTGTATTCTGCACTAGTCCAGGATCACGCTTAGTGCACCTGCACCAACAGGTATAATATCACATCATACACAAATAAATATTAAATAAAGTACTTCAAACATTTATATAAACGAGTGTATGACCTTATGGTCATCCTTACAATAGTTATACACGCAGGGCTTACAATAATCAAATAACAAAAGTTCAGCAGAGGAATATAAAAAGTCGTGATGTCCATCTTCTCCACAGTCGCTCCGACGAAGGCTTGCCCCTAGTTTTCCGGCTCCTCGACATACTCCTCTTCATATGCTAGTGTAGTTTCTTCCTCTCGTAGGTTTGTCCGCAAGGGTGAGTACACACCGTACTCAACAAGTTATGCACAATGCAGATCTATTTACTACATGCATATCTTATCCAAAGGATAGGCTTTGTTGGTTATTTTGCTTTTGCATCAACATTTTGAACTATCAATTATTTAGATTGAAAGCATCAAACTCATAATTAATATATGTCTCAAATGGTTTTTCCACAATATTTTGGACACACAGTCCCTAGACAACTTCATTTCACAATTTGGCACACAGCCAACCACCCCATTTTATTTTTAGAACACTACCCCTTGACTGTAATTCCCGAGCATTGTCCATTACCGTGGACTCGGCTATTCGAACAGTTTTGACACTCTGCAGAGGTTGTACACTTTACCCACAAGATACAGTTGCACACCACAAAGGCGATTAACCGTAACAAAGCTTTTCAGAGACTTCTGTCTCAGCCTAAGAACCTCTCCGTGTTGCCTTCACTATCACTTCCCTCACTCAGAGCCGAAGTATAGGACCGACAAACACCGTTGGACGGGTACCAAGCCGAAGCACAGGCACGCTCCCCCGTACAGTTACCCCCGTGTAACTGCCACCCCGAGGTATCAAAGGTAAGACATCAGAATCCTACTAAACTAGGTCTTCCCATTCAGACATGTGGTTGTACGAGAGACTCAGGTCAAAGGCTTGCAAGGTAAGGTCCTTAACTGACCAAGGCAAGACTTCCTTCTCTCAAATTGGCACATAGCCCTCACAACACTCAACCCACCCCCACTTGCCACACAGGCCCACCTGGCACGAAGCCTCGGTCCACTTGCCCCAGTCTAAATCAATTCCACCCCAAGTTGTTAACAGTGCAACACATGCTCATATTCATCTTTCATGTAGATCCACACAGGCCTCTACATTTCAAGGTTAATACCAACATCATTCCACATTTCATTAAAAATCATTCACTATTCTTTAGTCAATGTTGATTTTGTAATCCAAATGGAATGGTTCACGACAAGCATGGCTAAGCAACTATTCACTGCCTAGCCTCCCGTGTTGGCACAATATCATTTAACCAACTAAATTTACCAAACTAAGGTTATCAAAGAATCATGGCATACAAATGATATCAAGGTGACATAAACAAATTGGTTGGATAGCTAATTCACCCAAAATAATTAAAGTCATCTTTAGTTGAATTAGCATGCATAGTTTAAAACAACATATATTTCAAAAATTAGGAGCAACATGGTCAAAGCATAACTTGCCTTTAAAAAGTTGTTGATCTTGTCCTGAAGCTTGGTCTCGCTCTAAGAATTCCCCCTCGAAATTCTCCGACAAATCAACGTCTAATTAAAAACAACATGCACACAATAAATACATTTTCCAGAGAGCTAAATTAACTCTACAAATTCCACAAAATTCACCAATAAATAGATCTTGATTTTACAAATTTTTAGAAATTGGAATCACTCAAATCGGAGTTAAAACGCAAAAGTTATAAGCGTTTAAAGTTTCAAAATAAATCAAAAAGAATAAACCGAATTTCTTTATTTATTTTTATACTGAAAATCCCGAAATTATGACGTCAGCACAGCTATTTATGACGTCATCACCGAAATATATTTCTACCGAATATATATATATTTGAAAAATCACATTTATGACGTCAGCATGACGTCACTGCTGACGTCAGCATGGACCGAGCCGGGTCTGACATGTGGGCCCCACTGCTGACGTCAGCATTGACACGTGTCAATCATCCGAGCGTGACACGTGTCAGCGCATTATCACCCGAGAGCTAGATCAATTCTCAGCCGTCCGATCAAAAACGAAGCGGCCGGATCGACCTTACCGACGATCGGGCCGACTCATCAAGCATCAAGATTCGTCGCGCCGCCACGTCACAATCCAAGCCGACAGAGAAATCAACGGTCGATATGCACCGACACTTTGATTCCCGCCGCGATGTGAACACGGGCGACCGGTGACCCTCGGATCAAAATCGAACGGCGACCAAAATCCGGTGACGCTGTTCACAGCCACGCGTCGCCTCGTTCGCTCGGCGACACGCGTCCCGCGACTTTGGATCGACCGCAGACGGCGCAAATCCGAGCGTTGATTTCAAAATCAACGGCTCAGATCAATTCTAGCTTACGCTCAATCATCCAGATCTAACGGCCGTAATTACTTAGGCTACGTGGCACATTATCAACCGTACGATTCAGATCAAACGGCTAACGTTAGAAGATGAGGTTCACTATTGCTAAGACTACGTGGCCAACTCTGGATCGTCCGATGCTAATCCAACGGCTGATAGCTAACGCAAGTTTTCAAGCACACGTGGGTAGTCCCTCACGGGCACGTGGCGCTATCCTAGCCCTTGGTCTCTAGATCTACGGCTACGGTGTAAAGATGGCACTCACTATTTAGACGATGACGTGGACGGATCGATGGCGTTGATTGTTGATCGAACGGTGAACGAAGCTCCGAATCCCGGCGAAGACACGCATTTAACCGAGGCGGCGGAGAGGAAGAAGATGATGGCTTCGACGGCGTTCCGGTGCTGCCCGGTGACACGGCTTGGTCGACTCGACGTGCCTCGTCACGAGCAGTACTCCGGTGACCACAAACGCGGCCGAGGGTGACCGGAGAAGGCACAAACGACGACGAGACAACTTCGGAACTTCGGCGAGGGCGCGTGGGTGCTACGGTGATCCTTGGAATGCGTGAAAGGGCTCCATCGGTGCGGAAGGAAGTGCTTTATACACGGACCAAAAGATGAAGTGGTGGTCGTTCTCCGGTGAGTAATGGCGCGGTTTCTCGTCGGGAAGAAGCGGTGGCGGCGAACGCTTCGAAGACGGTTAAACGAGCGTGGCTACATCCGTGTGTCCGTGCGGTGATCCAACGGTAGCGGGCGACGATCGACAACCGACTCTCAACCGTCGATGCGAATCCAACTACGAGATCTCGACGGCTTTAGGGTTTAATCGGTGCGACAAGAATGGGCTCGCCGTTCATCGCTCACGTGGATTTTCAAAGGTTTTTCGATTAAAAATAATTCCGAATATTCATTTAAATTATTTGAGGCACTTAAAATATCAGAAAAATTCTAGAAAAATTCCAGAAAATATTTTAAGACATTTTGAACTCAAATAAAATATTTTCACTTTTATTTTGTTAAAACTTTTCTTTATTAAATAGATTTCTAAATAAGAGTAAATTTCCAAAAATCCAAATAATTGCAAATAAATTCAGAAATTCTTAAAATTCAAAATAAATTATAAAATTCAAATTTAGCCGAATTTGAGGATGTTACAAACCTCCCCCCCTTAACAGAATCTCGTCCCCGAGATTCAGGGCTGGCTAGAGAAAAGATTAGGAAACTCCTTCTTCAAATCTTCTTCACGCTCCCAAGTTGCTTCGCTTTCTGAATGATTGCTCCACTGAACTCTGCAAAAGCAGGTTGACTTGTTTCTGGTCTGACGATCCATGGTATCTAAAATCTTTACTGGATGCTCTTTGTAAGTCAGATCTTCTTGCAGCTCAATAGCTTCTATTGGTGTTTGCTCTTCTGGTACTCGCAAACACTTCTTCAGTTGAGATACATGGAATACATCATGTACTCCTGCTAAGGATTGCGGCAATTCTAGCTGATATGCAACTTCTCCTTTGCGGCTCAAAATCTTGAATGGACCCACATATCTCGGAGCAAGCTTTCCTTTAGCATGAAACCTTTTAACTCCTTTTAATGGCGTAACCTTGAGATAGACATAGTCTTCGCTCAAAGCTCAATTCACGGCGTCGATTATCTACAGAACTCTCTTACGCCTTGATTGTGCGGTCTTCATCTTTCTCTAATCATAGCAATCTTCTCTTCGCATCTAAAAGTACATCTGGTCGAAAACATGACGCTCATTCGCCTCATTCCAGGTTCAATGGTGTCCACATGGTCGACCATATAAAGCTTCAAAAGGCGACATTTTTAAACTAGCTTGGTAACTATTGTTGTAGCTAAATTCTGCGTACGGCAAGCATTTATCCCACGACGTGGTATATGATAAAGCACAAGCTCTTAGCATATCTTCAAGAATCTGGTTTACCCTTTCAGTCTGACCATCTGTTTGCGGATGATACGCTGTACTGAAATTCAGACGAGTGCCCATAGCTGTGTGCAACTTATCCCAAAACCTCGAGGTAAATTGAGTACCTCTGTCCGATACTATCTTTTTAGGCACACCGTGCAAACAAACAATTCTTGCCATATATAGCTCGGCTAACTTATCTCCAGAGTAAGTTGTCTTCACGGGTATAAAATGAGCGACCTTTGTTAGTCGATCAACTATGACCCATATGGAATCATATCCACCTTGAGTCCTTGGCAACCCGGTGATGAAATCCATCCCAATTTCCTCCCATTTCCATTCTGGTATCTTAAGCGGTTGTAGCAGTCCAGCTGGTCTCTGGTGCATGGCTTTAACTCTTTGACATACGTCACATAACGCTACATGTCCGGCTACTTCTTTCCTCATTTTTGGCCACCAGAATCTTTCTTTTAGATCCTGATACATCTTTGCACTACCGGGGTGAATTGAATACTTGGAATTATGTGCTTCCTCAAGTATCAACTGCTTTAATTCAGGTTTATGAGGTACGCAGATTCTATTTTTCATCCATAGAGTACCTGCTCATCTACCCCAAGTCCTTAGCTAAGTCTTCGCCCATTTTGGATTTGATTCTATTAATCTTCTCATCATCTTTTGACCTTCCCTAATTTGTTCTTCGAGGGCTGGCTTAACCTCCAAAGTAGCTAGAAACCCTTCCCAGACAACCTCTATTCTTAGCTTCAAGTTCTTTACATAACTCGGTTTGCTCTTCCGCTATTATCATATTCAGATCAGAACTCTTCCGACTCAAAGCATCCGCCACCACATTTGCTTTTCCCGATGATAATGAATTCGATGTTATAATCCTTGATTAACTCTAACCATCTTCTTTGCCTCATATTTAAGTCCGATTGGGTGAATATATACTTTAAACTTTTATGATCTCAGATATATCTCACAATCGATTTCCCATAAGATAGTGACGCCAAATTTTAAGCGTGCACTCCGCCGCTAACTCTAGGTCATGAGTCGGGTAGTTTTGTTCATGTGGTCTTAAGCGTCTTGACGATAAGCTACTACTTTGCCATTCTCAGACAAGACACATCCAAGTCCCCGACGTGAAGCATCACAATATATGTCAAAATTATCCTTGGTATTCTAAGCAACACTAAAACAGTGCAAGTCAAACGCTTCTTCACTCTTGGAAACTCTTTTCGCACTCTGGCGACCAAGCAAACTTTTTCTCTTTCTTTAGCAATTACGTGAGAGGTCTCGCAATTGAAGAAAATCCTTCAATGAAACGGCGGTAGTATCACGCCATTCCGAGAAAACTTCGATCCGAGTAATCGACTTCGTTGTCCCAATGCAACATCCGCTTCTACTTTCTTCTGATCAACACTACTCCTTCTACTGTCATTACATGACCCAAAAACTCAACCTTCTTTTTCCAGAAGTCACATTTACTGAATTTTGCATATAGCTGATTTTCCCTTAACTTTTCCAAAACCTTCCTTAAATGTTCTGTATGTTCTTCCTCCGACTTGGAGTAAACTAATATGTCATCGATGAACACGACAACAAACTTATCCAAATATTCCATGAATACTTTATTCATCATATTCATGAAATATGCAGGAGCATTGGTTAGTCCGAAGGACATAACCGTAAATTCATAATGACCATACCTAGACGAGAAAGCTGTCTTTGGTATGTCTTCAGTCCGAATCTTAAGCTGATGGTATCCAGACCGAAGGTCTATCTTTGAGAAGACTCCTGCTCCTCTTAACTGATCAAAGAGATCATCTATTCTGGGCAATGGATACTTGTTCTTTATCGTCACTTCATTGAGTGCACGATAATCTATACACATTCTGAAACTTCCATCCTTTTTCTTCACGAACAATACCGGGGCTCCCCACGGTGATGAACTTGGTCTTATAAACCCTTTCTCCAAAAGCTCTTCAATCTGCTTCTTCATCTCCACCAGTTCTTCAGTGGACATTCTGTAAGGTCTTTTCGCGATCGGAGCTGTTCCTGGCACCAGCTCAATCACGAACTCTATATCCCTGTCTGGTGGCATCCCAGGCAAATCTTCGGGAAAGACATCCAGGTACTCATTAACTACCAAAACATCTTTTATTGCCATAGCTTTCACGCTGTTAACCATTAACTGTCTATCTTGAGCAGTGACTGCTTGAATCTCTACCTTATTACCATCTGGGCTCTCGACTGTTACTACCCTTCGTCCACAATCCAACACTGCCATATGCTTGGATAACCAGTCCATTCCCAAAATAACATCTAAGGTTTGGGTTTCCAATATGATCAGGTTCGCTAGGAACTCTATTCCATTTATTAATAATTTTACCCCGGAACACCCTACTTTAGTTCGGAGTTTTGATCCAGGGGTTTGGACTATAAGAGTATTCTTAAGGTTGACCATATCCAAATCATTTTCCATAACAAAAACCCATGAAACAAATGAATGCGAAGCTCCAGAATCAAACAAAATGGTAGCTGGTACTGAGTTGACTAGAAACTTACCCAGTACGACATCCGTAGCATTCTGAACTTCGTCTGCGGTGACATGGTTGACTCTTCCTCTCACAACAGACTGAGGTGCAGCTCCAGTTTGGACAGGTGCTCGGCTTCCTCCCTGAGCTGGTGTCCTTGCTGGCGTATTCCCCAGATTGAAGCGGACAGGAGTGACTACTCCTTTCTTGGGACAGACATTGGCGAAATGCCCCATCTCGTTGCAGTTGTAGCAACGTCTTCCTGCCATTGTTAGATTTCCAGCAGCCGGGCTGGCAATCCTTGCTGGTGTCTGTGGATTCTGACCGGTAGGTCTCTGTGCAGGCATTGGTGCTCTTGTGCTGCTTCCTGGCTGAAACCTAGTAATCTGTTGAGGTACCATCCTTGGTCTTTGCTGACCCTGGCGTCCTCCTTGCTGTGCCAAGCGACGCTTGCGGTTGTCATCCAGTTCCTTGCGCTTATCTTCAAGAATGAGCGCCTTGTTGACAAGCTCTTGGAAATCAGGAAAAGTGTGGGTGATCAGTCCCACCTGAAGTCCAGAGTTCAATCCCTTCATGAATCGGGATTGTCTTGCCTTATCAGTTGCTACGTCCTCAGGGGCATAGCGTGCAAGTTGTGTGAATTTATTCAAATAATCGGCCACTGACTGGCCTCCCTGCTTCAAAGATCGGAACTCCTCTTTCTTAAGTTCCATCATCCCTTCTGGCACATGGTACTGGCGGAATGCGATGGTAAACTCATCCCAGGTAATCTCCTGAGGATGCTCGTGGGATGCACAATAATTCTCCCACCATTCCGCAGCAGTGCCTTCCAGCTGATGAGAGGCGTACAGAACTCTCTCATTTCCCACACATTGAGATATGTGTAGTTTCCTCTCGATGGTGCGTAACCAATCATCTGCTTCAATGGGATTGACGTTCCCAGAGAAGGTTGGGGGTCTGGTCCTCATGAAACTGCGGCACCTTGAGTGGTTCCCGTGATGCAGCCTTTGGTTGTTGTTGTTGACGGCAACTGATTCTCAGATTTGTCAGATCTGTTGCATCATGGTGCGCATCAATTGAGTTTGAGCAGCCAAGAATGCTCCTAAGTTGTTCATATCTACGGGTGGTGCTTGAGGATTAGGTGCTTCATTGTTGTTATCCTCCGTTGAGAGTTGTGCCTCCAACTCCTTTGTTCTCTGGTGTTCACCATCTGAAGAATAAAGGTTTTTAGAGAAAAGGAAGAACAGCATAGACAAGTATACTAGAATCTTATACGGGGAGAAGATTTGTTTCGACTTAAACATAAGCACACGATTTTATTTAATACCATGAGAATATGGCCGCTCACAAGTGCCTACAGGCATTGCGGCGCATACCAAACACACATAAAGCAATCATAAAGATTGTTCACAACCATAACAACTCATAGTTCAATCAACCGTACTAGGGCAGACTCAAAATAACTAACTCGACATGACATGACTCAACGCAGGAGTCGACTCGAAAACATAGTAAAACGCTCAGTCGTCGAGCCATCCAGGCTGTGGCCCTCCAGGTGGGTAGTGAGGCGGGTGCGGCGGCATCGGAGCAAACTGGTCCTGGTGGCCCCCGGCTGGTGGGACGTAAGATCCCACAGACTCTGCTGGCTCGGGTGGTGCTCGCCGGTGTCTTGGCGGCTCTGGTATCACGGGCCGGTGCCTCCTGCATCGCGCGCTGGCCCCGCCTCCTCGGGGGTCTGGGTCGTGCAGCTCAAGCATCGGCTCGGCCCGTCCTCTAGCAACTCCTCCACTCATGCACCTCCGGATGTAGTGAGTCATGGCTACCCTGACATCCTGCAGCTGGGCCCTGACCTCGGCGACCTCGTCACGAGACCTCTGCAGCTCCCGGACAGTCTCGTCGATGAGCTCCTCCTGGGCGTCGACATACCTCGCCAAGTGAGTAACCGTGGCATCATCCTCCTCCTCCGGGTCTCTGGCAAACCTGTCGTCACGGCGTGGGTGAAGACGGAAGACAAGGCTAACGAAGCTCCGCAGCAGTAGCCACACATGGCTCTCCGAACGAGTGAATCCTCCTCATCTCGCCAAAACAGATCTCGCCGATCTAAATTTTTGAAAGAAATTAAACCGATACAAACATACAAAGATAGGTATGAAGTAAGAAAGAAAGGATAAGTCAAGATGTCATTTATAATCTTGTGCACTTTTAACCTTTAGAAATTAGCATTATCTTAATCGGCCAGTCTACTTAAGGTCAAGTCCTACAGTCGGTATGCTCTGATACCACCTCTGCGTGCCCGAATTTACAACTTCGACACTCAGGTATTCTCGCACTAGTCCAGATCACGCTTAGTGCACATGCACCAACAGGTATAATATCACATCATACACAGCGAAATATTAAATAAAGTACTTCAAACATTTATATAAACGAGTGTATGACCTTATGGTCATCCTTACAATAGTTATGCCACGCAGGGCTTACAATAATCAAATAACAAAAGTTCAGCAGCGGAATATAAAAAGTCGTGATGTCCATCTTCTCCACAGTCGCTCCGACGAAGGCTTGCCCCTAGTTTTCCGGCTCCTCGACATACTCCTCTTCATATGCTGGTGTAGTTTCTTCCTCTGGTAGGTTTGTCCGCAAGGGTGAGTACACACCGTACTCAACAAGTTATGCACAATGCAGATCTATTTACTACATGCATATCTTATCCAAAGGATAGGCTTTGTTGGTTATTTTGCTTTTGCATCAACATTTTGAACTATCAATTATTTAGATTGAAAGCATCAAACTCATAATTAATATATGTCTCAAATGGTTTTTCCACAATATTTTGGACACAGGTCCTAGACAACTTCATTTCACAATTTGGCACACACCAACCACCCCATTTTATTTTTAGAACACTACCCCTTGATTTGTAATTCCTTAGCATTGTCCATTACCGTGGACTCGGCTATTCAACAGCTTTTGACACTCTGCAGAGATTGTACACTTTACCCACAAGATACAGCTTGCACACCACAAAGGCGATTAACCGTAATAAAGCTTTTCAGAGACTTACGTCTCGGCTTAAGAACCTCTCCGTGTTGCCTTCACTATCACTTCCCTCACTCAGAGTCAAGTATAGGACCGACAAACACCGTTGGATCGGGTACCAAGCAAGCATGTGCACGCCTCCCGCATGCTTACCCCGTAATCGCCACCCCGAGGTATCAAAGGTAAGACATCATAATCCTACTAAACTAGGTCTTCCCATTCAGACATGTGGTTGTACGAGAGACTCGTGTCAAAGGCTTGCAAGGTAAGGTCCTTAACCCACCAAGGCAAGACTTCCTTCTCTCAAATTGGCACATAGCCCTCACAACACTCAACCCACCCCCACTTGCCACACAGCCCACTCCGCACGAAGCCTCGGTCCACTTGCCCCAGCCTAAATCAATTCCACCCCAAGTTGTTACAAAGGCAACACATGCTCATATTCATCTTTCATGTAGATCCACAGTGCCTCTACATTTCAAGGTTAATACCAACATCATTCCACATTTCATTAAAAATCATTCACTATTCTTTAGTCAATGTTGATTTTGTAATCCAAATGGAATGGTTCACGACAAGCATGGCTAAGCAACTATTCACTGCCTAGCCTCCCGTGTTGGCACAATATCATTTAACCAACTAAATTTACCAAACTAAGGTTATCAAAGAATCATGGCATACAAATGATATCAAGGTGACATAAACAAATTGGTTGGATAGCTAATTCACCCAAAATAATTAAAGTCATTTTTAGTTGAATTAGCATGCATAGTTTAAAACAACATATATTTCAAAAATTAGGAGCAACATGGTCAAAGCATAACTTGCCTTTAAAAAGTTGTTGATCTTGTCCTGAAGCTTGGTCTCGCTCTAAGAATTCCTCTAAATTCTCCGACAAATCAACGCCTAATTAAAAACAACATGCACACAATAAATACATTTTCCAGAGAGCTAAATTAACTCTACAAATTCCACAAAATTCACCAATAAATAGATCTTGATTTTACAAATTTTAGAAATTGGAATCACTCAAATCGGAGTTAAAACGCAAAAGTTATAAGCGTTTAAAGTTTCAAAATAAATCAAAAAGAATAAACCGAATTTCTTTATTTATTTTTATACTGAAAATCCCGAAATTATGACGTCAGCACAGCTATTTATGACGCTATCACCAAATATATTTCTACCGAATATATATATATTTGAAAAATCACATTTATGACGCCAAGATGACGCCATCGCCGACGCCAAGATGGACCGAGCCGGTCCGACATGTGGGCCCCATCACGACGCCAAGATTGACACGTGTCAATCATCCGAAGCGTGACACGGTCGGCGATTATCACCCGAGAGCTAGATCAATTCTCACCGTCCGATCAAAAACGAACGGTCGGATTCGACCTTACCGACGATCGGGCCGACTCACCAAGCATCAAGATTCGTGCGCCGCCACGCGCCACAATCCAAGCCGCACAGAGAAATCAACGGCCGATATGCACCGACACTTTGATTCCCGCCGCGATGTGAACACGTGGCGACCGGTGACCCTCGGATCAAAATCGAACGGCGACCAAAATCCGTGACGCTGTTCACGGCGCCATTGCGTCGCCTCGTTCTCGGCGACACGCGTCCGCGACGCAGATCGACCCAAGACGCAGGCGCAAATCCGAAGCGTTGATTTCAAAATCAACGGCCAGATCAATTCTAGCTTACGCCAATCATCCGGATCTAACTACCGTAATTACTTAGGCTACGTGGCACATTATCAACCGTGACGATTCAGATCAAACGGCTAACGTTAGAAGATGAGGTTCACTATTGCTAAGACTACGTGGCCAACTCGATCGTCCGATGCTAATCCAATCTACCGATAGCTAACGCAAGTTTTCAAGCACGTGGGTAGTCCTCACGCACGCGTGGCGCTATCCTAGCCCTTGGTCTCTAGATCTACGCTACGGGTAAAGATGGCACTCACTATTTAGACGATGACGTGGACGGATCGATGGCGTTGATTGTTGATCGAACGGTGAACGAAGTTCAATCCGCCAAGACACATTTAACCGAGGCGGCCGGAGAGGAAGAAGATGATGGCTTCGACGGCGTTCCGGTGCTGCTCCGGTGACACGGCTTGGTCGACTCGACGTGCCTCGTCACGAGCAGTACTCCGGTGACCACAAACGCGGCCGAGGGTGACCGGAGAAGGCACAAACGATTTACGAGACAACTTCGAACTTGGCGAGGGCGCTGGGTGCTACGGTGATCCTTGAATGCGTGAAAGGGCTCCATCGGTGCGGAAGGAAGTGCTTTATACACTGGACCAAAAGATGAAGTGGCAGGGTCGTTCTCCGGTGAGTAATGGCGACGGTTTCTCGTCGGGAAGGGCGGCGGCGGCGAAACGCCGAAGACGGTTAAACGACGCGGGCCACATCCCGTGTCCGTCGCGGTGATCCAACCATAGGCGATTTAACCGACACGGCCAGACTCTCAACCGTCGTGATGCGAATCCAACTACGAGATCTGACGGCTTTAGGGTTTAACGGTGCGACAAAGAATGGGCTCGGCCCACATCGTTCACGTGATTTTCAAAGGTTTTTCGATTAAAAATAATTCCGAATATTCATTTAAATTATTTGAGGCACTTAAAATATCAGAAAAATTCTAGAAAAATTCCAGAAAATATTTTAAGACATTTTGAACTCAAATAAAATATTTTCACTTTTATTTTGTTAAAACTTTTCTTTATTAAATAGATTTCTAAATAAGAGTAAATTTCCAAAAATCCAAATAATTGCAAATAAATTCCAGAAATTCTTAAAAATTCAAAATAAATTATAAAATTCAAATTTAGCCGAATTTGAGGATGTTACAGTGCAAAACTATAAAATGTGCTTGCGTGAATAAAGCACCATCATTTGTACAGATCAATTTCTGACATAGTGTCCCTTTCCGTTGTAGCCTCCCTTCATGGCGAGATACGGGCACACCAATCGGTTTGAGATCCATGTAATCGATGCAAAACTCGATGACCTCCTCGGTTCCCCAACCTTCAGCAATGCACCCTTCTGGCCAATGTCGATTACGAACATATTTCATCACAACCCCCATGAACCTCTCAAAAGGGTACATCTGATGTGGAAACACAGGGCCAAGAAACTATATCTCTTTCACAATATGAACAATGAGATGGACCATAAGATCGAAGAAGGATGGAGGGAAGCACATCTCAAGCTGGCATAGAGTGTGGATCACATCTTGCTGCAGCTTATCCAGTTTCAATAGATTGATGACCTTTTGTGAAATCGCATTGAAGAATGAACACAACTTTATAATTGGGTCTCTCACTTTCTCTAGCAGAACACCCCTAATTGCAATAGGAAGCATCTGTATCATCATCACGTGGCAATCATGAGAATTAATACCAATTAATTTCAAGTCTTTCATTGAGAATAGCATCTTTATGTTGGCAGAATAACCAGATGGAACTTTGACTCCGTGCAAGCACTCACATGTTAATTTTCTCATTCTTGCTAAGAGTGTAGCAAGCTACGGGAAGGTACTTTTTTCCTTGACCAGGTCTTCGTGATGCAGCTCCTTTGTGAGTTTCATATCTTTCAGGTCCATCCGTGCGTTGAGTGTATCTTTTGTTTTGCTAGGTATGTCTAGTAAAATACCAAGCAAGTTGTCACACATATTCTTCTCTACATGCATAACATCGATCGCATGTCGAACATCCAGGTGCTACCAATAAGGTAGGTCCATAAATACTGATCTTTTTTTTTCTACAAAGGAGCATATCACCGGAACTCGGGACTGATGGACTTCCCGGCTCCCTTTCCATGGATAATTTTAATATCCTTTATGGCCGCAAATATCTCTTTGCTGTTATGATATTGCGGAGCTGAAGTAGTCTCCTTTGTACCATCAAAAGCACTCTTGTTGTTGCGATATGGATGGTCCTTGCGAAGGAACCTACGATGCCGCATGTAACATATTTTTTGACAGTATTTTAGCCACTGGCTACCTGTATCACCCATGCAATGGACACATCCATTGAATCCTTTTATAGTCTAGCCCGAAAGATTGCCAAGAGCAGGGTAATCATTGATAGTTACGAACAACAACGCGCGTAGCATGAAGTTCTCTCTTTTATACCCATCCCATACCTGTACACCGTCGTTGCACAATACCAGAAGATCTTCAACCCTCAAAATCGTTGCCAGGTTGCCTCAGCCCTTGGATCAGCAGTGGCGTCGTAATGTACTTCCGCTTCATACAAAGCTAAGGAGGAAGGTTGTAGATACATAAAGTCAACAGCCAAGTACTATGACGACTACTCATGTTGCTGAAAGGATTCATCCCATCCGTACTGAGACCGAACCTTATATTCCTGATATCACATGCAATGTGTTTTTTGTATTTTCTATCGATATTCCTCCAATGCGCAGAGTCAGAAGGGTGTCTAAGCATTCCATCCTTCTTATGCTCTTTGGCGTGCCATCGCAACAATTGAGCATGCCTTTTGTTCACAAACAGACGTTTCAGATGGGTGATTATAGGGAAATATCACACCACCTTGGTCGGGACTCTTTTCTTCTTACATTGTGCCTCGATGTCATCATCACCGTGCTTATACCGAGATGCCTTGCAAACGGGACACGCATCCAAATTTGCAAACTCATTACGAAACAATATGCAATCATTTGGACATGCGTGTATTTTTTTCATTTTCAGTCCCAACGGGCAAACAACCTGCTTGGCCTGGTACGTGGTTGCTGGCAACACATTACCCTCTGGAAGGACATCTCTGACAAAACCTAACAGCTCTGTGATACTCTTATCGGACCAACTATTGCTTGCCTTCAACTGCAGCAGTGTAAGCACAATATGCAGCTTTTTGAGCTCTTCCTTGCAGCCTGGGTACAAGGGTGTTGTAGAATCCTCTACCATAGGCTGAAACTTCTAAAAATCCCTTTCACTCGTTAGGTCCTTCTCCCCATCATGTAACATCTGTTCTAGATCATCTTCATGGTTATCGATGAACGTGTCTTCATGGGTATCGACGAACGTATTTTCAACCGCAGTCGAGTCATTGTCTTCATCATCATCAATTAGATGCCCTTCACGTACAATCTCATCTTCACCGTTCTCGGTCCAACTGGTATAGGCAGGCTTGAAACCCCTTCTCATTCTTGCAATCGATGCACGGGCAAGAAATATAGTCCATTAGCTTATTTGACTTGTACGCCGCAGCTGCGCTCAGAAAACTAGTCACACTGTTAAAGTACTCTCAATCGTAATGGTCCGCTTCATACATTCATCTTTGGTCGATCTACAAATATTTATAACAAATAAAATCTCAGTAAATCAATAAGTGCTCACAAATTGTTTCATTTATTTAATTTGTTATGTAGTGCTAATTAATCTAGAAATTTTCATTACTTATAAATCTATATCCAAATCTTGGTTGTAAAATAATTAAATAATTGCTATTAATTATATATAATGGTCCGTCCAGCAAATTTACATTACTTACAGAAGTATTAAATTAACATACACGAAATAAAGAAACATTTTTAAGTAATTAGGTTAAACAATAGTTAATTATGAAGTGTTACCACATTTAAATTCAATCAATGTATTAAATGCAATCACTAATTTAGTCCTCTAAATACTTAAATTCAACCTACATCATAATCTCACCAATCACTATACATATAAAAGTTGGTAATTTCAAATCTAGCCTCTAGATTAGAGCTCTAATTGTGTTGACTATGCAATCAATAATTCTCACAACCTACAATAATATAGAACGTAATATGCAACTAAATACACTACCAAAAAAATGTACATCAAGATACATACCTTAGATCATGAGTTAGAAACGAATTCCACCAAATTTGAGAGCAAAAATTCGCCCCCTCTCCACGCCAACCGAGCAAGAACAGAGCTCCTCTCTATTTTGGACAGGTTGGGGAAGGAAGTCAGGATATATATAGTGCCACATTATCATTGCCGCCTTTTTCTCTACAACCGACAATAATATTTCACTGCCACTTCTACCTCTAAATCCGGCAGTGATATCACTGTCGTTTCCCGCGCTAATCACTTTATCACTGCCGGTTATATTGTTGAACCAGTAGTAATACATCACTGTCGTTTCTATCTCTAAACCCGACAGTGATATTTGCTTCCTTTTGCGAGTCGAAATTATACTGTTCTTATCACTGCCGGTTGAATTTAGAACCGGCAGTGATAAGATTATCACTGCTTGTTGAATTTAGAATCGACAGTGATAATTATCACTGTCGGCTCAGGCCTACCTGGCAGTGATGGGGGGTTGCGGATGAAGCAGTCTATAGTAGTGACATGATGTGCTCCAGTTTCATTGTAAAATTTCTTTGAGTCTCCAAAAATGCAATCTCTTTTAATTTCACTCTCTCAACTACATCTATCCAATACATATTTCTTAAGAAAATTTCTATATTTTTTCTCTAAATCATCAAAACATTATATTTTTACATATGCCGGTTATGTGTTTTTTTTCTGTTCTATTAGTTTTTGTTTGGTGTCTTATAAATGGACCCTTAAGTTTTCAGGTTGAATTAACACTTAATTTTCCTGTTGAAATATATTGCCTATATATCCTCAGCAACTTAGATTTTTGGGTGGATTGGTTGGCGCAAGCAACCTACTAAATATGGCATCAGAGCCAAGATACTAGACCAGGCTAACACATTTTTCCAAAAAAAGAAATGATTGCTGACAACTTCCAAAATTTCAATTATTTTAACGATGTTCTCATCTTCCCCAACCCGGCCCCTTACTTTGTGAAACTTAATAACCTTAATTAGTTATCATCCTGTAGAGATACAAATTAACTACAATGTATACGTACATGCTATAAGGGATAAACAAAGTTGGTATCATCTAGTATAGTTATTAATTTCTCCTTCATATCAGAAGGCACTATGGTATTGATGAAACACTGTGGCACTAATCCTGGGCCGTTAGATCTGAAAATAGGTGGCTGAGATTGCTTGCAGTTCTCGACGTGCAGTTGCTGCTTTTGGGACTGCAGGCGATCTCCTTCCCTATATATGGTATCCATGTTGTCAAAATTTTCAAACTCTATTCACGAATATATAGAGATTTAGGCCCCGTTTGGCAACTTGGAAGCGGACTGTTTCTCCTAGAATCTGAAATAAATCCAACCAAACGGAATAGGACTCGGAACGTTTCAAAGCGAATCGTTTCTGATTTTTACACGCCGTGGTTGAATCGGCTAGCAACCCGTTCCTCCGGATTCTGATTCTACCTGAAACGTTTCTACCAAGAATCCGAAACCGTTTCCGTTTCTACTAGAATCTGGAACCGTACCAAACGGGGCCTTATTTTGATCATAACACGTGAAAATAGTACATGTAGACGTATTATCAAAAGTATACATAGTTCTATAACATTTCAATAATAAAATAGTATTCAAACTAGCTAATGGTCAAAATTGCGTATCAGAACACTGCGAGACGTCCACGACAGCACCATATAAACACGAAATGGAGGCAGCAACAACGTTACAAATGTATACAGCACAACAATAACGGAGGCTCATTGATTTGGTTGGATAAAATATACTTCGTCATATAGTCGAGGAGTAAAAGACCACCTTTCTATGACAATGATGTAAAAAAATGGGTAGGTTATTGTTATTTGAGGAGGTGACTTGTTTCGTATAATTCTTCCTTCAACCGGACCAAGCAAAGGCCATTATTCCCCTTGCGCATCCAAGCAAAGGTAACACGTCCTCTGTTGTGCCCTATGCCTCTACAAATGGCCTCGCAATCACCGGTTACAGTACGTACAAATTAATGATGGTTTTCTTTCTTTTTCACTTTCTTTTAAAAATCAAACCACGTTGTCTAGTACTCCCACCATTCTAGAATAGACTTCATTATTCCCTCTTTATTAACCGGATGGCCTGCACTCAACCAAATATGAGAGCCACTTGATTGCACCATACATGCTTACACGTCTAAGAGAGTTTTGATTCTTTTCCGAATAACCTTACCGAGATTGAGACCAACCCTTCCAGGTATAGCACGCGCCAGCCGCCTCAGAATCTTAGTTTCGACCACACCCACCGAGGGGTATGCGTTGCAATAGACAAGTAACGATGGTCGCACATGTCCACACGTTTGATGGTTGAGAACAATTCTGGGTAACCCGATATGTAGCTGGTGCTACTTCCCAAGATCAAAGACTAGTGCCCACATATCCCGTATTCTAGATGTATCATTACACATATACACTTGTCAAAACATTGACATAGCATAAACATAAAATAGAGAGCTATTACATCTGCTTAATATTACAGGTCAATGGCTGACCGGCCCAAATATTATACATAGAAGTAAATTGCAACGCAACTAAGATAAATCTACAAATGACTGTGTTATCATGTATTATAATGGTGTGCCTTACTCTAGTTTATGTTACTAAATGTCAATGAAAATAGTTAAAATGGGGGATATAGAAGGAAAAAATGGTAAAAAAACTCAATGGATAAAATAGACTTCGTCATATAGTCGAGGAGTAAAAGACCACCTTCTATAAGAATGAGAATATAAAAAAATGGATAGGTTATTGTTATTTGAGGAGGTGACTTACTTCGCATAATTATTCCTTCAACCGGACCAAGCAAAGGTCATTATCCCCTTGCCCGACCAAGCAAAGGTAACGTGTCCTCTGTTGTCTCCTATGCCTCATTGCCTCTACAAATGGCCTCGCAATCACCGGTTATAGTACGTACAAATTAATGATGGTTTTCTTTCTTTTTCACTTTCTTTTAAGAATCAAATCATATATAAACTCAATAGTTTACCTTATGTATTTTAGCATATCTGGGCAATTTACAGTCTTAAGGGCGAATAGAAATTGATTATACTCAATTTGGAGCTCTTTCGCATAAGTTATGACTATTTAGACATTCAACATATGAAACTATCTCTTATAGGAGAATAGGTCTAAAACAAGTTGAAATTAAAATATGTTTACATATTTAAGTTTCTTGGGACGTAAATATTCTAACAAAATAGGTTTCATTCTATTCTAAGCTCATTTGCAAAAAATCTTTTATATGCCACATTTTGAGCCTTTTTATTAAACTTGTATTACAAAATATCCCACTAATCAAATTAAAAATGTTTTTGTATATTCTGAAACTACTGGATTTAACTTGAATTTATAAATTTGTTTTATTGAATTTGGAGTTTCGTAGCAAAAGTTATAGCCATTTGAATCCTGTCGGTTCTAGAAAATGTCTGAAAATTCAAAATACGCTATCCTACATAGAAAGCGTATTTGGCTTTTTGCGAGGGTTTTAAATCAAACTGCCAGATGACAGGGCAAGCCCACTTGCCAGTGGCACAGAGCAGATGAGCTCAGCCGAAAGCCTAATAGCTGTGGAGCATGGCCGGCGGCTCGGTGGACAAGAGGAGGACATTGTGAACCTAGGGGACCAGCTAGTGACGGTAAGGCGAGGCAGCAGCGGTTGGCAGCGTTGTTGGGTGGCACACAGTGGAGATGGCTGCCCGGAGGGAGGATGACCCACTACAGACTGGTTCATCCGCGACCTCCATCACTGCCAGGCAGGCATGAACCGGCAATGATAATCTTATCACTGCCGGTTCCAAGTTCAACCAACATTGATAAGAATAGTATATTTTTCCCGCACGAACGGCAGCAATATCACTGCCGGATTTAGAGATAAAACCGGTAGTGATGTATTACTTCTAGTCCAACATCATAACCGGCAGTAATAACGCGATTTCCCGTGCGAACGGCAGCGATATCACTGCCAGATTTAGAGATAGAAGTGGCAGTGATATATTATTGCCGATTCCAGAGCAAGAGCCGACAGTGATAATATGACACTATATATTCCCGGCTTCCTTCCCCAACTTGTCCAGAACAGAGAGGAGCTCTGTTCTTGCTCGGTTGGGGTAGAGAGGGGGCGATTTTTGCTCTCAAATTTGGTGGAATTCGTTTATAATTCGTGATCTAAGGTTCGTGTCTTGATGTACATTTCATTGGTAGTTTATTTAGTTAGATATTACATTCTATATTGTTGTAGATTGTGATCAAGCATTATTGATTACATAGTGAGCACAATTAAAGCTCTAATCTAGATACTAGATTTTAAATTACCAACTTTTATATGTATAGTGATTGGTGAGATTATGATGTAGGTCGAATTTAAGTATTTATAGGACTAAATTAGGGATTGCATTTAATACGTAGATTGAATTTAAATGTGGCAGCACTTCATAATTAACTATTGTTTAATCTAATTACTTAAAATTGTTTCTTTATTTCGTATGTTAATTTAATACTTTTGTAAGTAATGCAAATTTGCTGGACAGACCATTATAACTAATAGCAATTATTTAATTGATTTTACAATACAGATTTGGGTATAGATCTATAATTAATGAAAATTTCTAGATTAATTAGCACTACATGACAAATTAAATGAATAAAACAATTTGTGACCACTTATTGATTTACTGAGATTTTATTTGTTATAAATATTTATAGATGGACTGAAGATGGATGTATGAAGCGGATCGTCGTGATAGAGAGTACTTTAACGGTGTGACTAATTTTCTGAGCGCGGCTATAGCGTACAAGTCAAATAAGCTGATGGACTATATTTATTGCCCGTACGTCGATTGCAAGAATGAGAAGCAATTTTCTAACCTTCAGGCAATCCGTGCACACTTTCTTTGAAGGGGTTTCAAGCCTGCCTATACCTGTTGGACTGAGCACAGTGAAGATGAGATTGTACGTGAAGGGCATCTGATTGATGATGATGATGAAGACAACAACTCGATTGCGGTCGAACATACATTCATCGACACCCATGAAGACACATTCATCGATAACCATGAAGATGATCTAGAATAGATGTTGCATGATGGTGAGGACCTCACGAGTGAAAGGGATTTTCAGAAACCACTGATTGAAGATCTTCTGATACTGTGGAACGATGATGTACGTGTGTAGGCTGAGTAGAAAAGAGAGAACTTCATGCTACGTGCATTGTTGTTCATAACCATCAATGATTACCCTACTCTTGGTAATCTTTCAGGCTAGACTATAAAAGGATTCAATGGATACGTCCATTGCATAGGTGATACAGGTAGCCAGTGGTTGACATACTGTTGAAAAATGTGTTACATGCGGTATCGTAGGTTCCTTCACAAGGACCACCCGTATCGCAACAACAAGAGAGCTTTTGACGGTTCAAAGGAGACTACTTCAGCTCTGCAAGATTGCAACGACAAAGCTGAATAA
Organism: Guadua angustifolia; assembly: GCA_036346375.1. Lineage (NCBI taxonomy): Eukaryota > Viridiplantae > Streptophyta > Magnoliopsida > Poales > Poaceae > Guadua > Guadua angustifolia. Next base: position 39,126,264 of record CM070515.1, on the reverse strand, counting down.
GGAGTATGTCAAGAAGGATTAAACACCAGATTTTAATACACACCCAAGGTTAGAGCAATTTTAGGATGAATTTGTGTAGTATAAGAATTCTGATGAAGTCCAGGCTATCAGCCAACAGAATAAGGCAAATTCGAGCAAGAATATTTACCCCCATGTGCTAGGCACTAGTGGCTATGTGAAGGAAGTACCTAAGTAGGATGCGCGGAAAGAAGAGCTAACTCGTAGTAGAGTTATTACTGCGACATTCGAGATCGCCCCAAGATCAAAATACTGGCTGCTAGCGAGGGGAGCTACTCTGTCGGATGATGATAGCATAAGCTTCAGAAGTGAGAAAGATGAGGAAATCTCGAAGAAGATCGCAGAGGCCCACTCCCAAGATACTCAGGTCTCCTTCCAGCCAAGAAGGGAGAACGACGAGCTAACACGCGCGTTGGGTAATAAAGAGCACCCTAGTCGCACCAGAAGGTTCGACATGATGCCTTGGAAAGCAGCGTTCCTAGAGGATGCTGAAATTTATATGTGACCAAAGAAATCTAGAAAAGAATAGTTGGATGCGCATGTACGAGAAATACAAGACCGGATGCACAAAAAGGAAATCAAATTTGAAGAAAATATGCAAAGGATGCAAGAAATGCTAGCAAATGTCCTTAGGGAACGTCAGTCACATGACGTCGACCACCAGCTCCAGAGTCCTGCTAGGGCTTGTAAAAATAGCCAAGTGTTCACGGGCCCCCTAAAGAGGACTCAGCATGTAGTTTTCTTGTGGATAAAATCGTAGAGCCAACATGCTGTAGTCTGCACCTGCCCGTAGCGAACATTACCATCAAGGTGGCTGAAGGGGTGGCTTGGCCATGCATCGAGGGGTAGATGTTGCATAACCACCCAATTCCTCAGGGATAAGCTAAAGTATCTGTGGACAGTCTGGTTGACAGATACTGCAAAGATGAGGTTGAGATCCCAGGTGAGGGGAAAAATAATCTCGGACAAAGCCTAGGCACATTCATCACGTGGCGCAAGCGCTACATAAAGTTTCTCTCAGATGATGACGATGACGATGATCATAATAATGATGACGAGGCGGATTCTCCATCCAAGAAAAGTCCACCTCCTCCGGTGTCACCCAAGAAAGGTCCTTCTCCTGCTCTAGCGCCACAAAACAGTATTCAAAGAGCACCCGATCTCAACATTCTACACGGTTAGGGGGAAAAGTTCCTCATTTGTGAAGCTAGCACAAACTCTTAGCAAGAAATGAGCATATGACCTGACTGAAGAAGAAACTAGTAGGGAAGTAGACGCCAGCGTAACAGCTCACATCAAAAAGATGCCACCACCTGATAAGGTTCTAATCGAAGCTGCCAAAAGGGATTTCTTTGTGGGCTTAGTGACGGTTAAACAGACAGGACTAGCAATTAAATCTCCTTAACTTAGCCAACGATCAGACTATGAACGCATTTCTAGGAAGAAATCTAAAGGAGATGGCGGTAAAAGAGCCGTTGCTGGAGACCAAGGGGGTCCTAAAGTGCAGGAGCCCCCTTCTAAGGTGGCCATTCATTAACGGGGAAGCTTTGGTGCATCCAAATGAGGAGCCTAGACTGACAACACAGTTATGGCGGCTACATCAATGGTACCGGTAGTATGTCCAAGAGACAAAGAATGATAAATTCCCCGTTAGATATAAAGATGTGGATTTTCACCATAAGGACGGCATTTTTTGGGTAGAACACAACGAAATATACCAACTGTACCAACGAGATGTCCTGGACGTGTCTATATTAAGAATGTGGACTCTAGAAGTCTCTTGTATAGTTCATGTTGTACATTCACGTACCCGTAAACTGATGGTCTGAATTATTTTTATGTAGAATAGAGGCAATGACACTTAGAGCGGACTTAAATGAAAGGGTAGGATTCCTTGACCTGGGCCTTGTCAACTGTAAACTTATTCTAGATCCAAGAACGATAAAAGAGGTTGAGGAGTTGTTGATGCCAAAAACTTGAAGTATGGTTCTTGACTTCAGCACAACAAAGACTAATCGAAGGGTAAAGGTAGAATAACTCCGAGAAGGCGATGCACAACAAAACAGAGAGTGAACCAAACCTGGGCGAAATCGACAAAGATCAATAATCGGTGATGCGCAACTTTATTGATCAAAATCAATTTACAGAGACGTATTACAAGACTAAAAACTACGAAAAGGAAAAGACTAGTAGATATGATTTTTGTTGTGGACGATGATTCCCGTAGCCAGCCTGAGCCAATCTTATATACCCTCTAGCCGATCCGAGTCCTATTACAACACGGTAACAGAATCTGTGTCGGCTTGAGTTTTCTAATCAAACTTCTATCTCCAAATAGTCCTGTCATATGCATTTCCGATTTCCTATTTTATCTCGACCTGCCGATTATTCCGTACCTGCCAAATTTTGACGCAAACATATGTCCCCCATTTTTGGAAGATAATTTGTTGTCTTCCAAAAATCTTTTTCGGCTTCCCACCATCGGCCTTCTTCATCGGTTTGAAAGAAACTCTTCGATAACCGCTGCATTAAGGAGCTGTAAAAATCTCGGTGCATTTTAACTACGTGTCGCTTCAAAAAAAATTTTCCCGCCGTTTCAACTTTTCACCAAGCTATAAATATGTGGGACCCCCACGGTCGTGTTCATACTTTCGAGCTCCTGATTCATCAGCAATCGGCTTTTCCTTCCTCTTGCGATCAAGCTTCCGGATCAACTTCCCAAGTCGGCTGAATGGATTCTTCTAAGGTACTCATCCCGATCCTTGAAAGCAATGACCAATACTATCTAGGACCTGTACGGAACCTAGATGCCGATACAGTAATAAATGAAGAAATCTGGAGACTTCCCCTGTTGGCCAAGGGTTATAATGTAGAAGAGTGGGGTAAAAGTTTTAGAGCCTGGCCGACAGTGCTGAAAGGGTGGAGAAGTTGGTACATCCGAGTATCGGCCCAGAACAAATCAGAGTGGGAGAGAATAGGCATAGCCAAATGTCTTCCTTTATGTTAGCCAATCCAGAAGCCAATGTACCCTTGGTGGCCATGGCGTGCTATTTTTGGTCGGATACCTTCAACGCTTTCCTTTTCTGCCCCGGTCCAATCAGCCCAACTCTCCTAGATGTAGCCGAGCTGTGTTGCCTTAGGCCTAATGGCGAGCAAATATTAACTTTCAGTGGGAAACCCAGATACAAATTAATTCGATCCAAGGGTGAGGGATGGACGAAACATATTCAACATAACAACAAGGTAAATGGGCTGGTATCGGACGAGGAGCACGTCGCATTCCTAAATCTGTGGCTGGAGAGATTTTTATTCTATAGAGCCGCTCTTGGACCAACACAAGTCTATCAACTCGCGGCAAAGCAGCTGGTAGAGGGTCATCAGCTTGCTCTTGGCACGATGCTTTTGGGAGCCATGTACCAAATGATGCATGTCATAAGGAGTCGGCGTTTCTCTAGGTTCACTAAGTTTGTCGTCAGCAACGTAGGTGCTCCCTTATGTTCATCCAGTTATGGCTTTATAGCACTTTCAGCCAATAACTCATTTCTGAGCCTCTGGAAGATTCGGCTTTCCCTCGCGAAGATTACCTTGAGAACACTATCCTGCAGTATAGAGCTAGCCGATCGCACGAAGAAAGACTCATAATGTGTTCAAGTGGTTGACACCAAGATTACCTCCGCCGGCTTGAAGAAATACTTATCTTTTTTCTTGAATTTGGATGGTGTGATCTTTGGTCAGCAAGACTTCTTCTCTTATAGCAATGTGGCTGATTTCCAATGGCCTTCCTTTTTTCACTTGGATGCTGATAGTTTCTTAATGCCGAATCGACTGTTCTTGTTCCTTTTGAGCCGATCCAATGTAATTAGTCTTTGTTCTTGTCGACGATCGGGATCGCCTGACCGCAAGAGTGAGGAGGGGGTTAGTATGAATGAGAGACCCAAGAAGCGCTTCGCTCAACAATGGTGTGGACGTAGGTCGGTGCGTGGCGTCAACGAGCAGGGGACAGCGGATTATACTGGTTTGAGCCCCCGAGAGGGTAACAGCTCTACATCCAGTCTTCTCCTGTCGTGGAGGAACTTGTTGATCGTGATTACAGGGTGGATTACAGCTCGAGCTTGTGCGCTCTAATTGTGTCTACTGGCCTATTGCTGGAGTGTGTCCCCCCTATACGCACACCTTGCGGGATCTTATATCCTCCTGGACGTCCCCTGTAACGGACAGGAGAGATGCCAGGAGTAGTGGCCTTTGTGCGCATTGAAGGTGGGCTGCAACCGCCTCGGAAATACCGCCCACGTTCGCCTTAATGCCATCATGCAGGTCTTGGTAACCGCCGAGTAAACGCACTGTGCGGGGACAGGTCCCCCCCACTGCCTGAGCTCGAGGTCGTGCGGATATCAGTGTCGCTTAGGTCTTGGTCGTGGCCCCTTGCTATATCGTCCCGAGCTAGGGACCCTGTTGACCGTGTGTTGACTTGTCAGAGATTTCCCAGTCCTTGTCAATTCTGCCAAGTCGTCTAAATTATCCAGCATCAAGTCTCTGTACTCGCCAGCCGACAAATCATTTTGTCTAGCCACTCGCATCGAATTGATATTTATTTCTGTGGGCAAAACGGCTTCTTGACCATATACTAATTGATATGGCGAGAGCTTAGTTGACCCATGATAAGCTAGCCGATATGCCCATAATGATTCTGATAATGTCAAATGCAGTTTCTTGGTTTCTCATTGATTTTTCTTTTAATCAGCTTGATTAAAGTTTTATTGGACGACTCGGCTTGTCTATTAGCCTGAGCGTAATAAGGTGACAAGTTGAGCAGCCTTATACCCAAACTTTTTGCAAAATTTTGAAATTCATCGGACATGAACACAGTCCCTTGATCGGTCGTGATAGTCTGTGGGAAACCAAACCGATGAATGATATGTTCATTAACAAAGTTGATCGCCTCTATGCTGGTAACCTTTCTGAGTGGTATTGCTTCCACCCATTTGGAAAAATAGTCTGTGGCTGCGAGTATAAACTTATGGCCTTTACTTGATGCCGAAAATATTTGGCCAATCACATCTATTCCCCACCCTCTGAATGGCCATGGCTTAACGATTGGATGCAAAGTCGATGCTGGAGCAAGTTGCACGTTTCCGGACCTTTGGCATATTTGGCACCCTTTATAGTATTTGAAACAGTCTTCTAGCATTGTCGGCCAAAAATATCCTGTTCGTCTTAGTATCCATTTCATTTTATGAGCCGACTGATGAGATCCACAAATCCCTTCATGTACTTCACCCATCGCCATCTTCGCTTCGTCGGCTCCCAGGCATCTTAACAGCAAGCCCTTCACCGTCCAATAGTATAGCACCCCGTCTAACAATACATATTTTATTGCCTGTTGCCTGACTTTGTGCTCAGTCAACTTAGACAGATTTACCAAGTATTCCTTGATTTTTGCTCTCCAGTCAGACACATCGGCGCACATTACAGTCTTATCAACCGATTTGAATATTTCACATCGGCTATGGCCCTTGTATCCCGACGCCAGTTGTGCCAACAAATTAGCCCTTCCGTTCATCTCTCTGGGAACATGTTCAATGGAAAATAAAGTAAACAAGCTGATAGAATCAAGGCATTGCTCCAGGTATCTTGACAGTATATCATCATTGCACCGGAATTCACCCTTCACCTGTTGCACAACTAACAATGAATCACCATACACTTCTACATCGCTTATTCCAATGCATTTTAGTAATTGAAGCCCTTTGAGTAGTGCTTCATATTCTGCCTGATTATTGGAGCATCAGTTATCAAGCCGATATGCAAACTCGAAGCTATGCTCCTTTGGTGAAATTAATACTATAATGATACCATCCCCTTCCCGACATACTGATCCACCGAAATACATCTACCAAGGAGCCACTGTAACCGTCTCGGCCATGGTGTTGCATCCTGTGATGAAATCGGCTACTACTTGCCCCTTGACGGCTTTCGCCGATTTATATGCTAGGTCGAACTCAGTCAGGGCATACGCCCATTTGCCTAGTCGTCCGTGCAGAATCGGCACAGACAGCATATATTTGATGATGTCGGTCCTGCACACTATCGTGCAAGTCGATGCCAATATAGAATGCCTCAACTTTGAGCAAGCAAAGTACAGGGATAGCCATAATTTCTCTATGAAGGGGTACCTGACCTCAGTATCCAGGAGTTGTCGGCTTAAATAAAATATCACCCGCTCTTTTCCATCAACTTCTTGTGCCAAAACTGCCCCAATGGTTTCTTCCTTGGCCGATATGTACATTCTGAACGGTACTCCTTTCCTTGGCGCGGCCAGAATCGGGGGCTTCATTAGATATTCCTTGATTATATCAAAGGCCCACTGCTAATCGGCTCCCTAGACAAAATCTTGATTGTCTTTTAATTTTAATAACGGAATGAACGCCTGAATCTGTCTTGACAAATTTAAAATAAATCATTGCAAGTAATTGATTTTGCCGATCAGCTTTTGTAGCTCGTTCTTACACGTTGGCGGTTTTGTATTGGCTATGGCTTTGACCTTCTCTTGGTTAACTTCGATCCCTCTCTCGTGCACCATGAACCTGAGGAACTGGCTAGCCGATACGCCGATCGCACACTTCAAGGGATTCATCTTCAGCCCATGAGCCCTTGTGTTCTGAAACACCCTTTCCAAATCAGCCAAATGTTGCCAATCATTCTTGGATTTTACAACAACATCATCAATGTAGATTTCAACAATGTGGCTGATTAAGTCATGAAAAATCAAATTCATAGCACGCTGGTAAGTAGCGCCTGTGTTTTTTAATCCGAACGTCATAACAGTCCATTCATACAGCCTTAAAGCACCAGGGGATCTGAAGGCCATTTTTTATACGTCGACTTCTGCCATCGAGAAAGCATCAAGAAAGCTAATAACCTTATTACCCGATGCAGCATCGATGAGCATATCGGCTAGAGGCTTTGGATATTCATCTTTCGACGTAGCTTTGTTTAAGTCCCTAAAATCTACACATAATCTGAGCTTACCATTCTTCTTCATCACATGAACGATATTGGAGACCCATTCAGCATATCGGCAAGGTCTGATAAACTTAGCGTCTAATAATCGTTCAATCTCTTCTTTGATGACATTGTACAAAGCCGGATTAAAGCATCGCGGGTATTGCTTAAACAGCCAATAACCCGGCTTTATGGGTAGCCGATGTTCAACTAGTTGTCAGCTCAAACTGGGCATCTCATAATATTCCCAAGCAAAACAATCCATATACCTCCTAAGCATTTCAACCAACTTGGCCTTATATTCCGTATCTAACCTTGAGCTTACGAAAGTTGGTATTTTCCTGTCACCTTCTCCTATGTCGACTTCTTCAAGCAAAACGGCAGAAGTGAATCCTTAACCTAACTTCTCTTCCTGAAAATCCTCGAGGGCTTCACAACAGTCTGTTACCTGCCGATAGTTGTAACATCCCAAAATTTGGCCTTTTTGAAATTCATAAGTTATTTTGAATTTTTGAAAATTTTTGGAATTTATTTGGATTTAATTGGAATTTCTGGAAATTAATTCTTCTTTGGAAATTAATTAAATAATGAATACGTTTTTGCAAAATATAAATGAAATTATTTTATTTGAGTCCAAAATATTCTAAAATATTTTATGGATTTTTTCTAGAATTTTTCTGATATTCTATAAACCCCAAATGGTTTATTTAAATTTCTTGAATTATTTTTAATCGGAAAACTTAAGAAAATCGACGAACAAGATCTTGGTCGAGCCTCAGATCGCGGCGCTGCCGCCACCCAAACCAAGCGGAGCCCTAATCACCTCGTGCGGTGGCCGTTCGATTTAATGGGATGGTCCGAAAGAAGCCACGTCGCTCGAGTTTCGGCTGTCGTTGATTCGTCACCAAGTGTACGTCGGAGATCAAGCCACGTCGATCGTCTTCAGTTTCTGGAAGCGCCGCCGCCGTGCGTTACCGCCATGGACTCCACGCGACATTAACGCCGGTGTGTTTAATCCTCGCCATCATTACCTAGCGCATCGTGCAGAGCACCCTCTTCCGCTTCATTTGCATCCTTTCACGCCTCCCAAAACACACCGTAGTGCCCACACGAGCTCGCCGTAGTTCCGAAGCTTTCCAGCCGTGTTTGCGCCACCGCCGTTCACTCTCCACCGCGTTGGAGGTCGTCGCCGAGTTCTTCGCACCGAGCCGCATCGACTCGTCTACTTCGTGTCACCGGAGGGAGCCCCGAACGTCGTCGCCGTCATCATCTTCTTCCTCTCCAGCAACTCATCCTCGCCGCGCCATCGTCGAGACTTGGAGCTCCATCGACCGTTTGATCATCGACCGACGCTCTAGATTCATTCACGTCGTCGTTGCAATAGTGAGTCTCATCTTCAATCCTTGATCGTTAGATCTTGATCGCATGGTTTAGATTACACCGCGTAGCCTAGTTAATCGTAGCCGTAAGATTCATGCCGATTGCGTTAGATTGCGCCAAGTGCCATCGCATGCAGCTGTTGGATTTCAATCAACGGTTTAGATTGTATTGCGTAGATCTGTATTAGAGTAATATTAGCCATTAGATCTTTTGATTTGTGACTCAGATTGAGCCACGTCGATTAGGTTAACAGTGAAGTCCTCGGTTAACTGCTGCCGTTGGATCGGGGATGTGTGGTTTGGATTGCGCCGCGTGCCGGACCAGTTTCACGCTAACGCGTGTCGCGCAGAAATCGAGAAGTCAGCGCCGCGTCTATGTTGATGTCGCCGTTTAAATTCTAGCCATCCGATTGGGATCCAATGGCCGTGGTGATGCCACATGTTGGCTCCGGGGTAAACCAGAGCTGAATCGTCGTATGAATCTCGGCCGTTCATTTTGAATCGGACGGATGAGATTGAATCAAGTTTCAGTTGATAGTTTTGCGCCGCGTGTCGCATCCAGATCGTGCCACGTGTCAAGCTGACGTCATCAGTGGGACCCACATGTCAGTCGTGGTACTGTGGATGCTGACGTCATCCGTGACGTCATTCGTGACGTCATCAATGGAGCTAATGTGTCAGTGAATGTACTGTTCCGTAGACTGAGTTCACAGCGGACCAAACCCGAACGGTAAACCAAGTCTATGGACCGGCTGACGTCTTGCTTGCGCAATAATTCGATTTTCTTTTAGAAAAATAATTCGTGGAAATTACTTGGTGATGACGCTATGTCGACGCTATAATTCCAAATTTCGATAGAAATAAATAAAGAAATTTGGTTTATTCTTTTAATTTGATTTTTAAACTTCAAATGAGTATAACTTTTATGCTTTTAACTCCGATTTGAGTGATTCCAATTTCTAAAAATTAACATACCTTACTGATAATATTGGGTCGACGGCTCAAGCCAAATACCTGAATCACAGATAAAATTGCTCTAGTCAACAAGAGGTGAAACCTAGTATGTAAATGTAAATGCCTAGACTATGCCACAATCACTCTAGTTCTAAAACAAAACATACATACACAGAATACGAGACTATCATAAAATACCAAGCATCACCAGTAATGACAGAAATATGTGTGGAAACAGTCTCTAAATTTTAATAACAACAATGTTTGAGCATCTAAAAATACAGTTCATGCAAAAATAATTCCATACAAAACACCACAACTTTGGTCCTCATACATGTATACTGTTGCAAATGAGGCAATAAAGCCAAGGAACAAAATGTTAATTTCAATATGTGATAAACAAAGGCACTCTGGGTTCAAACTTCAAACCAAAGTGAGGTATTTTATATAGAAAAGTAATGAAAACCACATAAAAATCTCACCAAACCAATTGCAGTCAACACGTCAAAGATAATGTTACCCCACCGGTACTCGTTGAAATTTGGCAACATATGACGAAAAGTGAGCTGCAGTGCATATAACACTCCATCAGGAATCTAAATTCAAAATACCGAAGTGAAAAGGAAGTTGAACACATAAGATAAAAGAATGCATACCTCCATTAGCTCAAAACCAATCGTTAAACCTCATTATTGCCTTTCCCCACCATCCAAGAATATGGGCAATAACAAATTCATAAAAAGGATCTCCTAGAGAAACCTATATTGAAGTCAAGAAGTGAAATAAGACAAATCAAATTGAACAAAAAAAGTAGTTAGGTGGATGATCCCATCATACATAAACATTGTTAAACCTGCTTTTGGATGATCGTGTACATATATACGTAGTTAGTTCCATAAGATCTTTCAAGTAATTCTCGCTCAAATGTTGGTAAGCAAATAAGGATTTCTTCAATTACGTAAATCTCTAATATTAAATCGATATAGAAAATTAACTCAATTGCATTACCTACATCCAAGATCAGGGTGAAGATACTTTATAAATAGACATATTGTCACCATGAGTCTACAAAATTAAGTAAAAGAATTAAATTTGAACTGAAACATTTATCGATTTCAGATGTACTTAGAACAGTCCGCTATTACCCTTTTTTTAAAAAAGGAAGTTGATAATTTTCTGTTGGCATTTTGGCTACCTGTAAGAATAATACCTGAACATGGGACCATGCTATGTGGGAAATTTCCTATTCAGAAACAAGTTATGAGGGCGATTCAAAAAGGGATATTGGCTACTGTAAGAATAATACCTAAACATGGGTCCATCAACGTGATTTGCCAAGGGATGCCCGCAAGAAGGAACAAATGGAGCTGATTTTAGCATTAGGGTTTAGTTCTCGCAGTGAAGTGAGGATAATGACACACTTGGCAATCACAATCGCAAGATGACACACCCTATAAACGCAGGTCTAATCAAGTCCCTTTGATCAAGAAAGAAGCAAATTTGATCCAGATCGATCCGAACCAACAAAAAGGCATCTTTTTGCCATCGAAACCGTAAAACATCGCCGCACAAGTCAAACACGAATATCGGAATAATTAGTTCCATAAGATCTTTCGTAATTCTGCTCAAATGTTGGTAAGCAAATAAGGATTTTTTCAATTACGTAAATCTCTAATATTAGATCGATATAGAAAATTAACTCAATTGCATTACCTACACCAAGATCAGGTGAAGATACTTTATAAATTGTCTATTGTCACCACAGTCTGCAAAATTAAGTAAAAGAATTAAATTTGAATTTCAAACATTTAGCGATTTCAGATGTACTTAGAACAGTCCTCTATTACCCTTTTTTTAAAAAAAGGAAGTTGGTAATTTTCTGTTGGCATTTTGGCTACCTGTAAGAATAATACTGAACATGGGACCATGCTATGTGGGAAATTTCCTATTCAGTAAACAAGTTATGAGGGCGATTCAAAAAGGGATATCTGGCACTGTAAGAATAATACTTAAATATGGGTCCATCAACGATTTCTCCAAGATGGAAGTGAGGATAATGACATACTTGGCAATCACATCATGAAGATGACACACCCTATAAACGTTAGGTATAATCAAGTCCCCTTTGAATCAAGAAAGAAGCAAATTTGATCCAGATCGACGTGGAACCAACAAAAAGGGCATCTTTTTTGCCATCGAAACCGTAAAACATCAGTCTGCACAAGTCAAACACGAATATCGAATACGATAGAAAGCAAGCAGATTTGACTAAAAGAGCAGAGCGGCGATGAATGAATTGACGAATCTACAACCCTGCGAAGGAACTAAAAAACACACAAAGCTTAACTGAGTAGAGCATACAAAGAACACGCAGAGGCTTGCTTACTAACCAACTCACAAGGCCCCTAGAAATCCCGAGATGCCCTATAGCCCTTGAAATCCTGAGATGCAACCATTCTTGTTCATGCTTAGTTAGAGAGGAGCAGGATCACTCACCTGTAGGCTGTAGCCCTTGACCGTGGTGCAGACAGTGGGGGAGCCAGAAAATTTTAAAGAGGAAGGCTTAAAAAAAAAGACATCCAAAATCAACTACTATGACTATCGACATATTGTAAAATAGTTGAAATTTAAATTATGTGCAATATAAGTATGCAACTATGAAAGGAGAAAAACGTACCATTCATTACTTCAAAAGAGTTGACAGTTGATATTTACAAGTTTTTATATTTTGAAAACATTGTAAGATATCTTCCATGTCTATCTCTACAGGCGCTGATAGACCAAGTCGAGCAAAGGATAACTCACAAGTACTCAGATTACACCTCATTGTTCAGCTCAAAGACGCAGCCTACGACACTGACGTTCTCATCGACGGGCTGGCCATGCAAGAACGACTTCAAGGTGAGAAAACTTTCTCTTTAGTATGCACTTTTCTACGCGATCTGATGGCCGACGCTGCCTCGTTTCTACGCAGTCTGAGCCATTGGCGGGTGGGCTCAGCCCACCCCGCCCCACCGATGGCTCCGCCTGGTGCGACAGGCTCGTCATTGAAGGGTGCATCTGCGATTCAAGACAAAGACGCCGGCCGCCCTTCCCCAACCACGCCGCCGCTGCAACGTAAAATCCCCAAATCAACCTCGAAGCACCGAGAATGAGCCGAGTAAATCGGAATGGATATCCGCATCATGGGTGCGGAGGAGAGGGAAAAGGGCTGGGGCACGCAGGTGCGGCGACAAAGCACGAAGAAGGGCGCACCGAGAGGAGGAGAAGGGCGAAGGCTACCTCGCGGGGAGGAGCGACGGAGGCGGAGGCCGCGGAGCGGAGCGGAGCGATCGAAGAAAGAAACAGAGAAAACTGGATGCTTCGCGAGGCACACGCACGCGTCGAGCGAGGAAATGATGAAGCGGTCGACGGACGCGAATGCAAAAAAAACCACCGGCAAAAACTGCGGCTCCGTAGAGTGCTAACGACACGCGTCGCCCGCGAAAAATCGTACTCAAGCGAGCGCAAGGGGAATCGAACGCGTGATCTCTTCCTCGCAACGCTGCGCGCTACCACTGCGCTATCGCAGCGTTTATGTTTTCTCGCCACGATTAATTACTTAAGCTTGACAACTAGGTTAGCCAAGCGGTGGCGGCGCAACGACGCGCGGCCCCATCGGCCCGAAATCGACGTGGCCGCGTGAGAGCCGGCAAAACCTCTCAAGTTTAATATAGGAATGATTATATGTGCAACGAGGGAAGATGTTATTTACTACACTAAATGTAAGCAATTAATTAGAATAAGGGGTTTTTAGTACCAATTAAATTAGAACTTGTCTTTAAAAGAGTTATTATTGGTCCTAAAACAATAACCATGTTGGTAGGACATCGGAGAAACCGAGAAACTAAGCCCGACAGATGTTCAAATTTGGCAATACACAAGTTTGTACATCTATTTAGCACATGTTCGGAACGTATGAATTTCACTGGAACTGTTCAATTACTGCAGAAATTAGAAAAATATTTCTACATTTTAAACATGGACTTAATTAATTTTTCAGGGTGGATTCCATAAATGACATGCTTGAAAATTTGAGTTCATCCCGAGATTACTGCTTGAAAGGAACTCGATCACAAGAAGGTAAATTTCATTAACAACTTTAATTATAACTTTAGTCTTTCTTTTCCTTCTGTTCATCGGAATCTTTTATGTGCATCATTATTGCTAGCCGTAGATGTCAACCCCAACAGTTCACCGGTCCTTATCAAAGGGCCCCACCTATTTACATTTGGTTCGTGAAACTCGTCTTTTGGATTTATGACCTTGTTGTAAATGAAGCCGACGAGTTGTTCTTGGATTACTCTCACTCGCGCCTGCGAGAGTTCTGAACCTTGTTCCGCAAAATATTGAGACACCTGTCGTTAAGTCATTATCTAAAAAGCCACGACAGGCCAATAACCGTTGAACCAGGACTATTGTAACTGTCAGTCCCAGTTCAAGCTCAACCAGCACTGATTGGCCGGTATCAAAGGCAAATTCTGTAGTATATATTGCTTTCTATGTAATAAAAAGAAATATTAAAAAATATTAAGACTCTAAAATAAGTCCACCGCTCAAGCCAAACGCAACCTTATTTTTTATTGCAAAATACCAAAACGACATCGGGACAGGCAGCAGAAAACATCAGAAGTGTAACCTAGGCTACAGACACTGTTTTAATCCCAGACCTAAATAAGGTTCAGCCGGATCCTCCTGTGGTAAAGCCCCAGCGCTTGTCAGGTTTTGCCCCGGCCACCGATATGTTTTCCTTTTTCTGCTCGGACTTGCCAACGGTCACCACTAGCATACCGGCCTGGAGCTCGGCCTTCACATTGTCTCTGTCGTACTCCTTGGTCATGAGCAGCCGAACACGGAAGGAGCCCACCCCGTGCTGGTCCTCCTGCGTCCGGTCGTCGTCGTTGCCGATCTTGGCACCCTTCCTCTTAATCTCGAGCATGTCCTCAGTGACGCTGATGTCGAGGACGTCCTCTGTGAGCCCGGGCACCTGGAACTATAGCTTGACGTGGTCGCCCTCCTCCTTGATGTCCCACCGCTCTGTATCATCTGTTGGCGACACAGGGTACAGCAGAGCTGCACGCATGCAAATCAAAGTTGTACAACTCCTAGCGCAATCCCACACATGTATAATACATTCTTCTTCTAGAATAGTTACTCCTATGTTTGAAATACTAACTAAACGAAATTGAAATACATTGATATCATTTTAGGTACACTCATATACTAATTATAAGATATATTTCAATATGAACCAGATAAAAAAATTACAAAAGAGTACATAATTTTCGACGTTCTTGGCAAATACCTTTATATATACACATAAAAAGAGTATACCCTAAAAATATAAATACCACCTAGCTAGTCTTATATACTCATATACAATACATACAGACCATCCATTGCACGAGATACTCCCTACGTGTGAGATACGGCTTAGGGTGTAACTATTGCTGGAGTAGAAAAGATGCTTTCTTTATATATGTATATTTTCTAGATATACTCATTTTTACATGCATATATAATGGTATTTACAAAATACACTAAAAACTATGAACTCTATTTCAATTTTTCCATATAGTTCATACTTGGGTTTCTTATAATTAGTATACGGGTATATCCTTGTGATAAAGAGTACTTTAAATTTGTTTAGGTGGTATATCAGATGTGAGAGTAACTACTCTAGAGAATATAATGCTGATCCTAAACAATATGATCTAGTTTTACAACGGATTTTTACGTTGATCGGACGGCTCACCGCGGACGTTTGTCGTAAGAACATAAAAGGAAACGAGCATGCTTAAAACAAAATTCAAAGAATTGCGTTGAGGGCAGTCACCGGTGGGGGGAATGCTGAACGCAGGCAGCTGCTTCTCCGGGTGGGCATATGTCACGGACAATGGCCACCGGCACTTGACAACGACAGAAGCAGGGAACGCCGCTGCCGGCTTGCAAGAACGGCTAACTGGCCGCGTACCCGATGAAGCCGGCAGCACCGGCGTACGACACACTGGGCTGTAAGAGGCAATGACCGTCGACATGGCATCAGTAGTTGCACCACTGATTTATCTTGCCTCTGGATTGTAATTAAGAACTACCTGAACTGAATGGATAATAGATTTAATGCATGTTAATTCCGATCTAGTTTGAGGCTGTTCTAATTCATACTATATGCTTGGTAGCGTTTATATAGTTGGAGGAAGGATCAAAGTTGGTCGTTTAATCACCTTTGCTTGGTCGGAATGGGAGGGAATAAAGATAGATCACGGTGGCCGGGAAGCTGCTTTGGTACGTAAAGTGACGATGCATCATGCGGAGGGATGCCACGCTTGCTGTTGTGGTACGATGGACTGTAGAAGTAATCCTTTTGTTGGACATTGTGTCTTTTTTTCCCCTTTTCATATTTTTCTGTTAGAGATATGTCCTAGAGGCAATCATCAATATGATTATATTTCTTTATATTTATGACTTATTATCTTGTTCCTTGAATAATTTATTATTGCTTATTTACAAGTATGTGATTTGTTTGTGAAACTCTATATATGACCTTGTGATAATTATTCTGAAAGTAATCCCTAGTCAATTGTTGGAGGAGAACTTAGCGCCCCCCCCCCAAAGGGGAGTCTTACACCACTACAGACTGGTTCATCCGCGACCTCCCATCACTACTGAGCAGGCCCGAGCCGGCAGTGATAATCTTATCATTGTCGTTTCTAAATTCAACCGGCAGTGATAATCTTATCACTGCTGGTTCTAAATTCAATCGGTAGTGATAAGAACAATATAATTTTTCCATGCGAACGACAGCAATATCACTGCCGGATTTAGAGATAGAACCGGCAATGATGTATTACTGCCAATTCAACAGTATAACCGGCAGTGATAACGTGATTTCCCGCACAAACAGTAACGATATCACTGCCGGATTTAAAGATAGAAGTGGTAGTGATATATTACTGTCGGTTTTAGAGCAAAAGCCGGCAGTGATAATGTGGCACTATATATATCCCGGCTTCCTTCCCCAACCTATCCAGAACAGAGATGAGCTCTATTCTTGCTCGGTTGGGGTAGAGAGGAGGCGAATTTTTGCTCACAAATTTGGTGGAATTCGTTTCTAACTTATGATCTAAGGTTCGTATCTTGATGTACATTTCCTTGGTAGTTTATTTAGTTGGATATTACGTTCTATATTGTTGTAGATTGTGAGAATTATTGATTGCATAGTGAGCACAATTAGAGCTCTAATCTAGAGGCTAGATTGAATCATCAAGCTTAAGGAAGATTGGATTGAAGAAGTGTTTCAAGAGCTCGAAAACCCAGTGCTTCCAGTAGACAGTTGAGACTCATGTGTGGGAGTCACATCTTGCAACATCCCAAATTTCACTCTTCAGTTTTAGTTAATAGAGTTTTATTACAATTTGTGAGTTTTGTGAATTTTGTGGATTTATTGGATTTTTCTGAGATTTATTTGAAATTATTTTAAATTAAGTATATTGGCCTTTTGTTGAAAACTAATTATATATAGATAAAATTTAAATAAAATTTGCCAAAAATATTTTATTTGAGTCTAGAATGTCTCATAGTATTTTTGAGATTTTTCTTAGATCTTTCCTAGTGTTTTTATTGCCTTAAATAAATCAAATTATTTTTGGTAATTATTTTAAAAAGAAAAACCCGAGAAAATCCTTCGTGAATAGTACTGGACCGAAGCCCAGCACTGTGCTCGCTCTGCCCAACAGTTGTGCATCCCGCACGACCAATCTTCTAGAAACCCACCGCTGACCGTTGGATCGCAATCAGATGGACCGCAGCAAGCCACGTCATAACCGAAACCCTAAATGCCCATCGCCGTCAGATCAGCATCGAACGGTCACCGTTTGTTAGAGCGAATCGAAACCCTAGCCAATCTCGGCAGTTTGATGTGATGTGTGGTTGAGATTGTGTTGAGGCAGGAGAGTTGCGTGGCCGTTCGATCGGAATCGTGCGGTGGTTGTGCGTCGTCTCGAAGAGGGATTCGGACGCCGCTGTCGTAACCATTCCGGACATCGCCACCGTGTCGGTTAAGATCCCTGGGACCGTACGCGTCCTCTGCGGGGTATTTAAATGCGTCGCATCCCTCCTGAGATTCACCAAAGCTCTTCGTGCACTTCACCTGAAGCATCATCGCCGAAGGAGCACCAGAGGACCCAAACGAGCTCGTCGGAGTTGAAGACAAAGCCACTATGGGTTTTGATCGAGAGCGTCGCCGACGAGCCATCTTCCGCCATTCTGATCCCGATTCCAGATTCATCGCGTCGTGCCACACCCATTCTGTCGTTCCTCATCGCCGGATTGTCACTGAAATGCCAAGGCCTTCATCTTCGTCTCCAAGTCCGGTGAGAGTCGCCACCGTGCTGCCATCGCGAGGACTGAGAACCTTCAGCCATTGGATCGCCATCATACTATCGGGACCAAGCCACGTCGCGGAAGAGAACAGTAAATGCCTCAGGTAACCCTCGTCATCCGATCAAGGAAGGACGATCATGATTGTGCCATGCTAGATCATGACTAGCTACCGTTGGATCGGATCGGGTGGTCACCGCTTTGCCATGTGGCCGAGATCTGAGGCTGAAGGATCGAGATGGCGAACAGAGGGGGGTGAATGGTCGCAAATAAATTTTCCCCCAAAATACTCCAACTAAAACCGAGAAAAGATCGCGCAAGGGAAATCGTGAAAAACCCGCAAAAACCGGAACGACTAGACAACTATATGCATCCCTAGCTTACATGGATATTATCCATAAAATATGTGAGGGATTTTTCAATCACAATCCTGGTTGTCAAGTGTCCAAAAGAAAGAGGAATCAATTCAAATACTTCTTTTCTAAAAGAGATCAAGCCAAAACACAAAAGTCTCTTTTAGAAAAGCAAAAGCAGATATTTTCAGAATCTGTCTTTAATTTGAACAGGAGGTTGGTGGGTTTCTGCTGCTCAAAAAATTATGAGAAATTTTCTCCCTATGAGAAGATGAGTCGTGAAGCTCTCCACCAAAATTCAGATCAAAAAGCCAAATATAAAAATCATCATAAATCTATGAACACAGACAGTCAGAAACTTCGGGCAGAAAATTTGGGGCTCGGTTTTCACTTCATAGAACCCAAACAGTGAAACCAGTGGACTCCAAACTTTTTCTACAGATGGGTATAGGGGTCCCGCACAATCTCCAACAAGAATCACTCAAGAAGAATTTTTCTAGATTTTTCTAAAAATCAAAGACTAACTGCTGCGTGAAGAACAAGTTCTGGACAGAACTGGAACTTGAAAGAAGAGATGATCTCTACTCAATCAAAGAGTGCAAAAGAGATGTAAAACCATATGAACACACTCAAAACATCCAAGATCAGCATTTAGAAGGAGGAGGCAAATCCAAATTGCATGAATGTAGATTATGGAAAGTAAATGCGTAATGTAAATGCTGAATTTAAATTATGAAAGTAAAGACATAATGTAAATGCAGAATTTAAATTCACAATGATGCAAAGAAATTTCTTTGTATTTCTGGTGGAAGGTTTACAAAGCCTCACTTCATGTGGGCAAAGCTCAAAGGAGCAACTCAAACCTTCAAGGAGGAGGCCACCCTCCACCCCTATTTATACAACTCTTGGGTCACCTACCACCCTTGGATGAGTCCTCAACCCTAGGACACTCATCTAAGGGCTAGGATTAACCCACTCACACAGCCATGCAAGGGCTAACCCAAAACCCACACACATACCGGGTTTTCTTGCACGGTTTTCAAAGCATACTACCTAGACCCGCTAACCTATCAACTAGACCGCAATCCGACGGCCCTCATTGATCCACGCGCATCTAGCTAGCATCATCTCCTTTCCTTATCTTCTTGGCTTGCCCGACTCCGCCTCCGGTCATCTTCCGCGATCTCCCGACCGCTCGACCTCCGACGCCTCGCCTAGTCCCGGCCATCCTCCGCCTCACCATGACCTAGCACCGCCGCTCAAGCAACCATCAAAGACAAGGAAAACCTTTCACATAGCAATGCCCACATATATATTCAATGATCATCACAAAATCATTAATCAATCTTAATTACGCTCAACGGTCCAATGCTACCGCCCACGCGGTAGCACTAGGAAAAGCAACCAACACTCAAATTGCTTCATACCGAAAATCCAATTCAAATCAAACTCAATTTCAAATCAAACCAACCTCAACTCTTGTCAATTACTCATCACACACAAGGATAGACCTCCACATGGTCTTTCAATCTCCCCCTTGATGAGTATATTGACAAACACATTAAAAGGCATAAGTTTTGAGTTTGAATAAAGAGAAGAAAGCAATTTGAATGCAAAGCCAAACTCGGTCTAGAGAGAAGGAAATAATATCATGACCAAGTTGGCTAGAAAGATTTTTTGAACAATATAAAAGAAAGAGTAAGTTTTCCACAAAAGCTCTAAAATATCCAATAAAACTCACAAGGAACACTCGAATATGCTTATGATCATAAAAATTTGCAATTGTCACAAAGATCATAAGAACCAATGTGGATTAGAATTTTTCCTTTGAAGATGCCTTTTCTACATTTTCTCCCCCTTTTGGCAATATAGGCATCAAGAAGTCAATTTTTTATTTTATCCCCCTTTGAATATGTATGTATGAGATGCAACCTAAGGAGCTTTGAAGATTATCCAACTGATCATAATGACAAGATATGACACCAAGCTAATCAATTTAGAAAATGACTAAACTAGGATGTCTCCAAGAACAAATTCATTTTGCTCACAAGCTTTGTGTACAAGATTGTATTTTAGCAAGATTTGAACAAGTGCAAAACTTAGCAAAAGTTTCAAAACTAGAAGCAAACACCACTCATAGCATCAAATGGAAAACCTAGAGTTCAACCTACTCAACACTTTGGGGAATCTGAAGTGCATACAAGGTCCTTCGAGCTCATTTTCCATATAATGCAAATTTTGCCTTAGTATTTGAAAAGACATAGCGGGTGCAAATGTTTGACATAATTTGCATTCTTTACCCACATATGTTTTTTGTTTATTTGCATTTTTCAAGAGTAATTGACTCATGCCATCATCGACCATCTCAAGAAGAACTCTTAAGAGGATGGTCTTGGTCATACACGATGCATTCCAAGTTCATCCCAAGTGCAATAGGAGGCGCCTCGTGAATGCAAAGTGTTGAGATCAATTTTGCACAAAAGAGTCAATTTTTGTTTTCATTTTAGCACATATGAGCAATTTGAAGGACTCAAGTATGGATCAAGCTAGTTTCACCCAAGTTGCTATAGGGACTCTAGAGAACTCCAAAATTTCACAAATCATGGTAAATACCTCTAGAGACTAAACTTAGCAAGAAAAAGCAACATGTTTCATCAAGTTTTTCAGCTTAAAACTTTCAATTTTCAAATTTTAACAAGCTTAGCATGATGGATGAACTTGGACAACTCAAGCTAGTGATTTTCTTCAAAAGATGTAGCAAGGTGCATTACATGAAGATTGAGTCAATTGCATAATAGACAAAGCTCATAAAACAAAAGAAAATGCAATCTATATGCAATGCATCCACAGTTCCCAAACTCCCTCAACATGTGAATCAATTTTAAGCACAAATTTGGTTCAAATTGAGTTATTAGCAGAATTAGGCAAATGAGAAACTCAAGAACTCAATCAAGCCAAAAATACGTAAATGAGGAGAGAAAGATTGAGAAACTGCAAACCGGGTGACTATAGAGTATAGAAAAGATAGCAGAGAACACTAGGCTCAAACTCGCCTCATCTTCCCCAATGATCGACAAAGGAAAGCTAGCTCTCAAACTCCAGCCTCAGAGCAAACATGCACTGCCTACCCAGGGGCCCAACACCTGCTAGACCTACAAGACGTGAGTGAGCTCAACCGAGAAGAAGAAGAGAATAGCATCCTAAAGCATAAGATGAGAGGTCCATGCCGAGGCATGCCAAGTCTAGGTGAAGTGAACTCGTAACTCTAGAAAATAAAACCCATAGCACCCGTAACAAGACAAAAGAAGGGAAAAACTCGAAGAAAATATATACATATAATACATAAAGTACAAACCAGCCCCTCACAATAAGCCGAAGGACACACAACACCAAGCTCACCTCGTGGCAACAAACCTAGAGCTATCCAAAGGCTTGGTAAAGATATCGCCAACCGGTGGTCACTTCCACAAACCAAGCACTATGTCTCCTTTCTCCACATGGTCTCTAAGGAAGTGATATCTAATATCAATGTGCTTGGTCCGGAGTGTCGACCGGGTTCTTGGCAATACAAATAGCGTAGTGTTATCACGTAAAAGTGGAACACTCTCTATCTCTAACCCAAAGTCCCGCAAGGTCGATCTCATCCAGAGCACTGCTACAAAGAATCGGTCTGCAAAGAACATACTCGCCTCGCGGTGGATCAGGCGACTCGGACCGCCGCTTAGATGACCAACGAACAAGAGAAGTGCCAATGAATTGGCAAGTGCCGGTGTTTTTCCTATCTATCCTACAACCGCAAAGTCAAGATCGAAAAGGCTCTAAGGGATAGACAAGAGGAAGAAGAGTACCAGATACCATAATCAATGGTAGCTCAAAGGTACCTAAAGATGCGCTTCACCACCGGCGATGAGAGACGCGAGGAGAAGCTCGAAGCGAGCGCACATACACACAAAGAAAGTGTATGTCCGCCATGAGGCAAGAAGATACAAGAGGGAGCCAATCATGCTTCAAACTCCTTTTGATCAACAGCTCACCATCCTCATCGGGCTCGAGGACAAGAATGGTGGCCATAGGAGTCATCACGGCTTTCCATCGCATATATCAAACCGCCTCAGAGGTCCCGAGTGTACTTACCTTGGTGCAGAAAGTACCTCCCGAGTCCGCTTGATTTGAAAGCCAAGAAAGTAGCTCAACTCACCCATCATACTCATCTCAAATTCTGTGCTCATCACCTCGTAAAAATGAGACACAAGAGACCGAGATGAGCCACCAAAGATAATATCGCCCACATAACCGACGAGAAGGAGATGAGAATCCTCGTGTCCGATGAATAGAGTTTTGTCTACTATACCCATTTTGAAACCATGACCGAGAAGATAGGACTTAAGCCTCTCATACCAAGCTCTAGGGGCTCGCTTAAGTCCATACAAGGCTTTGGAAAGCTTGTAGACATGGTTCGGTATTTGGGGTTCTCAAACCGGAGGTTGCTTGACATACACCTCTTCATCAATGAAGCCATTGAGGAATGCACTCTTGACATCCATTTGATAGAGCTTGAAGCCCGGGATGCGAAAATGCAAGCAGATTCTAATCGCCTAGTCTAGCTACAGGGCAAAGGTCTCCTCAAAGTCAAGACCTCAACCTCGAGTGAAGCCTCGTGCAACTAGCCTAGCCTTGTTTGTAACGACAACCCCATCCTCATTCTGCTTGTTTTTGAACACCCACTTGGTCCCAATGACATTATGACCAGATGGGGCTCTACAAGTCGCCAGACTTTGTTCCTCTCAAAGTTTTCTAGTTCTCATGCATAGCATTAATCCATGATTCATCGGATAATGCATGAGTAACATCCTTTGGCTCAAAAGAGGCAACAAAGGCAGAGTGAAGGCAGAAAGAAGATAAGCCTGATTTTTGCGCGCCACACGCCAAACAGATCACCAATAATCTGCTCAGTGGATGAGAACGCTGAATGTGACGTGGAGGACCAAAAGGAGTGGCCTCTACCTCTTGAGGAGAAGAGGTAGGAACAGAGCCACTCACCAAGGAGAGTCTCAAGGCAAAGGCCGATCTTCCCGAGGTGCGTAAATGGAAACAGAGGCACCTAGGTGAAGAGGAGATCGGATCGTGGAACACCATCATCTCCATCATCCTCATCCTCTACAAAGATGGTCTCTGAGGGATAAGAAGAGCTCGAAATATCGTGTCTAGCACTGGCTAGCCTCATCAAAGGTCACGCCACGTGTCTCTATGATCCTATTCGCATCACAACCTGCACTTATAGTTACGAGAGGAAGTCGAGTAACCCGTAAAGATACCATCGTAAGAACGAGACTCAAACTTATCTAGGTTACCGACTTCAAGATAAAACACTTGCAACCAAAAACGCGAAAATGAGAAACACCGGCTTTCGCCCATACCTCAACTCATAAGAAGTGCGATGCAAATGTGCTCTCAAAACACACGATTAGAAACATGACAAGCAAGAGCTATAGCCTCAGCCCAAAACTTCCTAGGAGTATCAGATTGTCTAGCATCGCCCGCCATCTCAACCAGGTCCTATTCTTCCTTTCCACTACGCCATTTTGCCGAGGGACGATGGAGAGGAGAACCGATGCTCTAACCTGCACTCCACACGAAACTCTCAAAGTAGGAGTTCTTGAACTCAGGCCATTATCATCACAGATAGCTCGTAATGCACCGGAGCTCAATAGACAACCTACTAACAAATCCTCAAGTGAGAAAAAGTCTCATCCTTCGAGGCCATGAAAATACCCAAGAATATCTCGAAAAATCATCAACAATGACAAGGACATACCACTTCCTCCCGCCGATCAGACTCTAGCCGACCAACAAAGGTCCATGTGTAAAAGCTGTCCCGGTGCATCACCATCACTACGGGATCGGAGGATGAGAAGCAAGAACTATCTTGCCATGTCGGCAGGAGAGCAAACTAGGTCTTTGACCATCTTGAGTTTGGGCAAACCACTTAATAAGATCGCGGTCGCTAACTCGTCAAATGATCAAAACCAATGTGACCAAGTCTCCTATGCCGAAGGAGAGATCACGGACTCGTATAATCAAACACCAAGAGAGTCTCCAAGAAACAGAAAAATCAGCACGAAAGACTCTCCCAAATCTAGAAATCCCAAAACTAACTCTCCCGATGAATCGAGAATTCTACAAGCATTGCTCTTAAAGCTTACCTCAAAAGAGTCATCGATAAGTCGAGAAACGTAAAGCAAATTATATTGCAGCTTACTCACTAAGGCAACGCTTTAAGAATAAAATTGTCATTAATGCAGACGGTACCTTTTGCAATGACCCTACCAAGACCCATCCCCAAAAGTGATCAACTCATCACGGGGCTCGGACTAGGAAGAGAACCAACGAGAATCTCCGATCATATGACGAGAACAACCGAATCAACAATCCAAACATCTCCTTCCCCATCCGATTTAACCCGATCAAGTCAAAGAGAGAGAGAAGACTCAAGATCGATAAAGTGAGGACCGGGAACCCAATATCAATCACACGACGCCTCAAAGTACCACCACAGAGGAAGAAGATCGACTCTAGTGTCTCTCGACGCCAACTCTAACAAGATCGAAGAAGCAGCTCTAGTGGAAGATCTAGAGTGCCACCGGTTTGGCCCGCCGTGGTGCAAAGGCCGACCATCCCAATGAGGTCGCCTAAATCTCCTACCGAAAACACCTCACGCCACCGATATCTACCTCGATGGGAAAAACGAGGAATATCAAGAGGACGGCGGAAAGATCGACCACGAGCAACTCCAGACTAAAACTCGATCAACAAAGATGAAAACCAAGTCCCGGACGCCGCCCAAAAACAAAGCGACTTTCTAACTCGTTTAGTAGTAAGCAGGCGCTTTAGAGCACTCGAGTCCGGGATGACCTCAATACCCCTAAGAGCATCAACACGCTCACGCCTGGTGATCTTGGCGCGTCTAAAACAGAAATCTACTAGGTGACCATCCTTCTTACAGAAGGTGCATGAATACTTCGCCTTGCTAGAGGCAGAAGTGACAGGAGAAGCATCCTTCTGGTCAGAAGTCCCATGGACCACACCAGCAGACCTAAACACAGTAGTGCTCACCCTGGGAGCAACCACAATCTCACCACTCTTGGATGCACGCACAATGGTAGGAGGATGAGTCTTAGCGTGCTCCAAGTAGTCAAATCCTAGACCCTGATTAAATTTGCTAATCTTAGATTGGTCTAGAATGAGATTGAGCTTCTTCTTACCTCCTACAAACTTCTCGAGAGTGCTCATGAGATACTCACACTCCTAAGAGAGAGGCACAAGAAGAACAAGGAAGAGAGGAAGAAGAAGAACCAGAGAGAGAAGCTCTCAAAGACGTGCCTTTTGTTCCCTTAGCACGGCCGCCTCAATCTTGAGGGCCTCACAAGAAACGCAGAAGCATCTCTAATCCTACGGACTTGGTTTGCTAACTTCTTCCTAAGCTCGACATGGATTTTATCCACGCCATCCTTAACCCCAACACACAAGAAGCAACCAGCTTTGTGATTTAACTAGTAAATCCTTAGCAAGTTGATCACACTTGACATTCAAAGCATCATTGTCAAGTTTTAGTTGCTTACACCCTCACATGAGTTGACAGGTCCTTAGAAGCATGCATTTCAAGTTCATCGCTTTCTAGCGTAAAGCTTCCTAAGGTGACAACTCATGGCATCAATTTCAGCAAGTAGCTTAGGGCAATTTTCACAAGATGCGCTTGTGTGAGCATGAAGAAAACTAGCGCCTAGAGAGGAAATATCAACAAAGACAAGTGCTAGCATTCTTCGACCTAAGACTTTCAAGTTCAATTTGCACACTATCATGCAAAGTCCTTAGGTTCTCAAGCTCCACAAGCAAAGCATCACACAAGGAACAATCATCGTGACTCTGGAGGAGAAGATCTAAGAGAAGCTAACTCCCGAGTCAAGGTATCTACTTTCTTCTCAAGCTCCATAACCCTAGCTCTAGCTTTAGCATGAAATTTTCCTAATTTGCAAAAAGCTTCATTGAGCTGGTCATAGGAAGGTACTCGTCCGAGTCAGTCAGAGAGCTCGGAATCGCCGACGTCGTTGGTGTTTGCCATGAAGCACATGCCGAGAAGTCATCGCCGCCTTTCTTCTCTTGCGGATCATCCTCGCCTTGCCGCTTCCATGTCTCCGTGTCGGAGAGGCTGATGTCGCCGAGGGCGGCGAGGACGCTGTGGAAGAGCTTCTTGTTCTTCGAGAAGTTGCGTATTTCTTCTCGCGCCGGCCGCGAACCGGAGGCTTTTGTTGCGTTCTTGTCGGTGTAGTCGTTTGCTTGAACCGCCGAGTCGTTTTGCCCTTCTCCGCTTTAGATAGTTCACTCAATGTGGTTGGGGCCGCCACATTCAAGTGTGATCCCACCACCTCTCTTCTCTCTCTCACCCTCTTGTAGGCATGAGAAAACTTGCGAGCTAAAAGAGCAAGCTCGTTTCGAAACTTGTCCAGCTTGGTCATCGCTAGCTCGCAAAGTGCGAGAGGGAAAACCAAGAGAGGAATCAAAAGAAGGTCCAATGGGATCAGTGACCAAGGCCATCGATCGTGATTTCGTTTACGAGAGACGACGCCGATCTCATGAGTCTTGAGTCGAATAGAGCCCGCCAAGAGTCAAGGTCGACAAGTCGGTAGTATCCTTGATGGTGGTCACTTTCATTTCCCAAACACGAAGATCGAAAGTGCGTCAAGAAATGACGAGCATTATCCGAGTCGGTATGTGCAACCAACCGCCCGGAGATCGCTCAAAATTTTAGTAAATCGACCAAAACACTCGTCAAGACTCTCACCAACAGGTTGTTCAAACTTGTTGTACTCACGCTTGTGTTGATCCTCGCCAA
This sequence comes from Guadua angustifolia, assembly GCA_036346375.1. Classification (NCBI taxonomy): domain Eukaryota; kingdom Viridiplantae; phylum Streptophyta; class Magnoliopsida; order Poales; family Poaceae; genus Guadua; species Guadua angustifolia. Next base: position 39,099,250 of record CM070515.1, on the reverse strand, counting down.
GATGCCTTGATTTGGGTAGTGCCTCATGGTATGCATCGAGGGTCACCCAAATCTCATGAGCGGATCGCAGTGAGAGATCCGATCATACTCACTGGGCCGAGTCCTCAGATGAGAATGTTCTCGCCTTAGCATTTGCCTCAACGTCACCTATATTGCCGGCCAGGACGTTTCATCGGCAGAACCTCATATGGGAGCTTCACCTTCGCCATATCAGAAGCCCCGGCAGTGATGTATGACTCCATCCGGATTTCCAAAAGGAAAATCGACACCACAAAAATGGGAGGCTTAGTGGAATACTTGTTTGTCGCCATGGCTCTCGAGACCGTCAAGATCTATGGAAGAGCAAAACCGCTCGATACCAATTGAAGGATCGAGATGGCTAACAGAGGGGGGTGAATGGTCGCAAATAAATTTCCCCAAAATACTCCAACTAAAACCGAGAAAAGATCGCTAAGGGAAATCGTGAAAACCCGCAAAAACCGAACGACTAGACAACTATATGCATCCCTAGCTTACATGGATATTATCCATAAAATATGTGAGGATTTTTCAATCACAATCCTGGTTGTCAAGTGTCCAAAAGAAAGAGGAATCAATTCAAATACTTCTTTTCTAAAAGAGATCAAGCCAAAACACAAAAGTCTCTTTTAGAAAAGCAAAAGCAGATATTTCCAGAATCTGTCTTTAATTTGAACAGGAGGTTGGTGGGTTTCTGCTACTCAAAAATTATGAGAAATTTTCTCCCTATGAGAAGATGAGTCGAAGCTCTCCACCAAAATTCAGATCAAAAAGCTAAATAGAAAAATCATCATAAATCTATGAACACAGACAGTCAGAAACTTCGGGCAGAAAATTTGGGGCTCGGTTTTCACTTCATAGCACCCAAACGGTGAAACCAGTGGACTCCAAACTTTTTCTACAGATGGGTATAGGAGTCCCGCACAATCTCCAACAAGAATCACTCAAGAATAATTTTTCTAAAAATCAAAGACTAACTGCTACGCGAAGAACAAGTTCTGGACAGAACTGGAACTTGAAAGAAGAGATGATCTCTACTCAATCAAAGAGTGCAAAAGAGATGTAAAACCATATGAACACACTCAAAACATCCAAGATCAGCATTTAGAAGGAGGGAGGCAAATCCAAATTGCATGAATGTAGATTATGGAAAGTAAATGCGTAATGTAAATGCTGAATTTAAATTATGAAAGTAAAGACATAATGTAAATGCAGAATTTAAATTCACAATGATGCAAAGAAATTTCTTTGTATTTCTGGTGGAAGGTTTACAAAGCCTCACTTCATGTGGGCAAAGCTCAAAGGAGCAACTCAAACCTTCAAGGAGGAGGCCACCCTCCACCCCTATTTATACAACTCTTGGGTCACCTACCACCCTTGGATGAGTCCCTCAACCCTAGGACACTCATCTAAGGGCTAGGATTAACCCACTCACACAGCCATGCAAGGGCTAACCCAAAACCCACACACATACCGGGTTTTCTTGCACGGTTTTCAAAGCATACTACCTAGAACCGCTAACCTATCAACTAGACCGCAATCCGACGGCCCTCATTGATCCACGCGCATCTAGCTAGCATCATCTCCTTTCCTTATCTTCTTGGCTTGCCCGACTCCGCCTCCGGTCATCTTCCGCGATCTCCCGACTCGTTCGACCTCCGACGCCTCGCCTAGTCCCGGCCATCCTCCGCCTCACCATGACCTAGCACCGCCGCCTCAGAACCATCAAAGACAAGGAAAACCTTTCACATAGCAATGCCCACATATATATTCAATGATCATCACAAAATCATTAATCAATCTTAATTACGCTAACGGTCCAATGCTACCGCCCCACGCTGGTAGCACTAGGAAAAGCAACCAACACTCAAATTGCTTCATACCGAAAATCCAATTCAAATCAAATTCAATTTCAAATCAAACCAACCTCAACTCTTGTCAATTACTCATCACACACAAGGATAGACCTCCACATGGTCTTTCAATCTCCCCTTGATGAGTATATTGACAAACACATGAAAAGGCATAAGTTTGAGTTTGAATAAAGAGAAGAAAGCAATTTGAATGCAAAGCCAAACTCGTCCAGAGAGAAGGAAATAATATCATGACCAAGTTGGCTAGAAAGATTTTAGAGCAATATAAAAGAAAGAGTAAGTTTTCCACAAAAGCTCTAAAATATCCAATAAAACTCACAAGGAACACTCGAATATGCTTATGATCATAAAAATTTGCAATTGTCACAAAGATCATAAGAACCAATGTGGATTAGAATTTTTCCTTTGAAGATGTCTTTTCTACATTTTCTCCCCCTTTTGGCAATATAGGCATCAAGAAGTCAATTTTTTATTTTATCCCCCTTTGAATATGTATGTATGAGATGCAACCTAAGGAGCTTTGAAGATTATCCAACTGATCATAATGACAAGATATGACACCAAGCTAATCAATTTAGAAAATAACTAAACTAGGATGTCTCCAAGAACAAATTCATTTTGCTCACAAGCTTTGTGTACAAGATTGTATTTTAGCAAGATTTGAACAAGTGCAAAACTTAGCAAAAGTTTCAAAACTAGAAGCAAACACCACTCATAGCATCAAATGGAAAACCTAGAGTTCAACCTACTCAACACTGGGGAATCTGAAGTGCATACAAGGTCCTTCGAGCTCATTTTCCATATAATGCAAATTTTGCCTTAGTATTTGAAAAGACATAGCGGGTGCAAATGTTTGACATAATTTGCATTCTTTACCCACATATGTTTTTTGTCTATTTGCATTTTTCAAGAGTAATTGACTCATGCCATCATCGACCATCTCAAGAAGAACTCTTAAGATGATGGTCTTGGTCATACACGATGCATTCCAAGTTCATCCCAAGTGCAATAGGAGGCGCCTCGTGAATGCAAAGTGTTGAGATCAATTTTGCACAAAAGAGTCAATTTTTGTTTTCATTTTAGCACATATGAGCAATTTGAAGGACTCAAGTATGGATCAAGCTAGTTTCACCCAAGTTGCTATAGGGACTCTAGAGAACTCCAAAATTTCACAAATCATGGTAAATACCTCTAGAGACTAAACTTAGCAAGAAAAAGCAACATGTTTCATCAAGTTTTTCAGCTTAAAACTTTCAATTTTCAAATTTTAACAAGCTTAGCATGATGGATGAACTTGGACAACTCAAGCTAGTGATTTTCTTCAAAAGATGTAGCAAGGTGCATTACATGAAGATTGAGTCAATTGCATAATAGACAAAGCTCATAAAACAAAAGAAAATGCAATCTATATGCAATGCATCCACAGTTCCCAAACTCCCCTCAACATGTGAATCAATTTTAAGCACAAATTTGGTTCAAATTGAGTTATTAGCGAATTAGGCAAATGAGAAACTCAAGAACTCAATCGAAGCCAAAAATACGAAATGAGGAGAGAAAGATTGAGAAACGCAAACCGGGTGACTATAGAGTATAGAAAAGATAGCAGAGAACACTAGGCTCAAACTCGCTCTCATCTTCCCTAATGATCGACAAAGGAAAGCTAGCTCTCAAACTCAAAATTTCAGAGCAAACATGCACTGCCTACCAGGGGCCCAACACTGCTAGACCTACAAGACTGTGAGTGAGCTCAACCGAGAAGAAGAAGAGAATAGCATCCTAAAGCATAAGATGAGAGGTACATGCCGAGGCATGCCAAGTCTAGGTGAAGTGAACTGTAACTCTAGAAAATAAAACCCATAGCACCTGTAACAAGACAAAAGAAAGGAAAAATCGAAGAAAATATATACATATAATACATAAAGTACAAACCAGCTCCCCTCACAATAAGCCGTAAGGACACACGACACCAAGCTCACTCCTCAAGGCAACAAACCTAGAGCTATCCAAAAGCTTGGTAAAGATATCGCCAACCGGTGGTCACTTCTCACAAACTGAAGCACTATGTCTCCTTTCTCCACATGGTCTCTAAGGAAGTGATATCTAATATAAATGTGCTTGGTCCGGAGTGTGCAGACCGGTTCTTGGCAATACAAATAGCGTAAGTGTTATCACGTAAAAGTGGAACACTCTCTATCTCTAACCCAAAGTCCCGCAAGGTCGATCTCATCCAGAGCACTGCTACAAAGAATCGTCAGCAAGAACATACTCGCCTCGCCGGTGGATCATGCGACTCGGACCGCTTCTTAGATGACCACGAAACAAGAGAAGTGCCAATGAATTGGCAAGTGCCGAAGTGCTTTTCCTATCTATCCTACACAAGCAAAGTCAAGATCGAAAAGGCTCTAAGGGATAGACAAGAGGAAGAAGAGTACCAGATACCATAATCAATGGTAGCTCAAGGTACCTAAAGATGCGCTTCACCACCGACGATGAGAGATGCGAGGAGAAGCTCGAAGCGAGCGCACATACACACAAAGAAAGTGTATGTCCGCCATGAGGCAAGAAGATCTGAGAGGAGCCAATCATGCTCAAACTCCTTTTGATCAACAGGCTCACCATCCTCATCGGGCTCGAGGACAAGAATGGTGGCCATAGGAGTCATCACGGCTTTCCATCGGATATATCAAACCGCCTCAGAGGTCCCGAGTGTACTTACCTTGGTGCAGAAAGTACCTCCCGAGTCCGCTTGATTTGAAAGCCAAGAAAGTAGCTCAACTCACCCATCATACTCATCTCAAATTCTCGTGCTCATCACCTCGTAAAAATGAGACACAAGAGACCGAGATGAGCCACTAAAGATAATATCGCCCACATAACTCGGACGAGAAGGAGATGAGAATCTCGGTGTCGATGAATAGAGTTTTGTCTACTATACCCATTTTGAAACCATGACCGAGAAGATAGGACTTAATCCTCTCATACCAAGCTCTAGGGGCTGCTTAAGTCCATACAAGGCTTTGAAAAGCTTGTAGACATGGTTCGGTATTTGGGGTTCTCAAACTCGGAGGTTGCTTGACATACACCTCTTCATCAATGAAGCCATTGAGGAATGCACTCTTGACATCCATTTGATAGAGCTTGAAGCCCGGGATGCGAGAAAATGCAAGCAGATTCTAATCGCCTCTAGTCTAGCTACAGGGCAAATGTCTCCTCAAAGTCAAGACCTCAACCTCGAGTGAAGCCTGTGCAACTAGCCTAGCCTTGTTATGAACGACAACCCCATCCTCACTCGCTTGTTTTTGAACACCCACTTGGTCCCAATGACATTATGACCAGATGGGGGCTCTACAAGTCGCCAGACTTTGTTCCTCTCAAAGTTTTCTAGTTCTCATGCATAGCATTAATCCATGATTCATCGGATAATGCATGAGTAACATCCTTTGGCTCAAAAGAGGCAACAAAGGCAGAGTGAAGGCGTAAAGAAGATAAGCCTGATTTTGACGCGTCACACGCTCAAACAGATCACCAATAATCTGCTCAGGTGGATGAGAACGCTGAATGTGACGTGGAGGACCAAAAGCAGAAGTGGCCTCTACCTCTTGAGGAGAAGAGGTAGGAACAGAGCCACTCACCAAGGAGAGTCTCAAGGCAAAGGCCGATCTTCCCGAGGTGAGTAATGGAAACAGGAGGCACCTCTGTGAAGAGGAGATCTGGATCGTGGAACACCATCATCTCCATCATCCTCATCCTCTACAAAGATGGTCTCAGAGGGATAAGAAGAGCTCAAATATCGTGTCTAGCACCTGGCTAGCCTCATCAAAGGTCACGCCACAGTCTCTATGATCCTATTCGCATCACAACCTGCACTTATAGTTACGAGAGGAAGTCGAGTAACCCGTAAAGATACCATCAAGAACGAGACTCAAACTTATCTAGGTTACCGACTTCAAGATAAAACACTTGCAACCAAAAACGCTAAAATGAGAAACACCGGCTTTCGCCCATACCTCAACTCATAAGAAGTGCGATGCAAATGTGCTCTCAAAAACACGATTAGAAACATGACAAGCAAGAGCTATAGCCTCATTTCAAAACTTCCTAGGAGTATCAGATTGCCTAGCATCGCCCCGCCATCTCAACCAGGTCCTATTCTTCCTTTCCACTACGCCATTTTGCCGAGGGACGATGGAGAGGAGAACCGATGCTCTAACCCGCACTCCACACGTAAACTCTCAAAGTAGGAGTTCTTGAACTCGTGCCATTATCACTGCAGATAGCTCAGAATGCACCGGGGCTCAATAGACAACCTACTAACAAATCCTCAAGTGAGAAAAAGTCTCATCCTTCGAGGCCATGAAAATACCCAAGAATATCTCGAAAAATCATCAACAATGACAAGGACATACCACTTCCCTCCCGCCGATCAGACTCTAGCCGACCAACAAAGGTCCATGTGTAAAAGCTGTCTCGGTGCATCACCATCACTACGGGATCGGAGGATGAGAAGCAAGAACCATCTTGCCATGTCGGCAGGAGAGCAAACTAGGTCTTTGACCATCTTGAGTTTGGGCAAACCACTTAATAAGATCGCATGCCGCTAACTCGTCAAATGATCAAAACCAATGTGACCAAGTCTCCTATGCCGAAGGAGAGATCACGGACTCGTATAATCAAACACCAAGAGAGTCTCCGTAAGAAACAGAAAAATCAGCACGAAAGACTCTCCCAAATCTAGAAATCCCAAAACTAACTCTCCGATGAATCGAGAATTCTACAAGCATTGCTCTTAAAGCTTACCTCAAAAGAGTCATCGATAAGTCGAGAAACGTAAAGCAAATTATATTGCGCTTACTCACTAAGGCAACGTCTTTAAGAATAAAATTGTCATTAATGCAGACGGTACCTTTTGCAATGACCCTACTCAAGACCCATCCCCAAAAGTGATCAACTCATCACCGGGGCTCGGACTAGGAAGAGAACTAACGAGAATCTCCGGTCATATGACGAGAACAACCGAATCAACAATCTAAACATCTCCTTCCCCATCCGATTTAACCCGATCAAGTCAAAGAGAGAGAGAAGACTCAAGATCGATAAAGTGAGGACACGGGAACCCAATCTTGAATCACACGACGCCTCAAAGTACCAGCCACAGAGGAAGAAGATCGACTCTAGTGTCTCTCGACGCCAACTCTAACAAGATCGAAGAAGCAACTCTAGTGGAAGATCTAGGAGTCGCCATCGTTTAGCCCGCTGTGGTGCAAAGGCCGACCATCCCAATGAGGTCGCCTAAATCTCCTACCGAAAACACCTCACGCCGATATATCTACCTCGATGGGAAAAACGAGGAATATCAAGAGGACAAATGAAAGATCGACCACGAGCAACTCCAGACTAAAACTCGATCAACAAAGATGAAAACCAAGTCCCGGACGCCGCCAAAAACAAAGCGACTCTCTAACTCGTTTAGTAGAAGTAAGCGCTTTAGAGCACTCGAGAGTCCGGGATGACCCTCAATACCCCTAAGAGCATCAACACGCCACGCCGGTGATCTTGGCGCCTAAAATAGAAATCTACTAGGTGACCATCCTTCTTATGAAGGTGCATGAATACTTCGCCTTGCTAGAGGCGTATGACAGAGAAGTATCCTTCTGGTCAGATGTCCCATGGACCACACCAGCAGACCTAAACACAGTAGTGCTCACCCTGGGAGCAACCACAATCTCACCACTCTTAGATGCACGCACAATGGTAGGAGGATGAGTCTTAGCGTGCTCCAAGTAGTCAAATTCTAGACCCTGATTAAATTTGCTAATCTTAGATTGGTCTAGAATGAGATTGAGCTTCTTCTTACCTCCTACAAACTTCTCGAGAGTGCTCATGAGATACTCATACTCTCGGAAGAGAGAGGCACAAGAAGAACAAGGAAGAGAGGAAGAAGAAGAACCAGAGAGAGAAGCTCTCTCAGCACGTGCCTTTTGTTCCCTTAGCACGGCTGCCTCAATCTTGAGGGCCTCACAAGAAACGCAGGAAGCATCTCTAATCCTACGGACTTGGTTTGCTAACTTCTTCCTAAGCTCGACATGGATTTTATCCACGCCATCCTTAACCCCAACACACGCAAGCAACCGGTTTGTGATTTAACTAGTAAATCCTTAGCAAGTTGATCACACTTGACATTCAAAGCATTATTGTCAAGTTTTAGTTGCTTACTGACCCTCACATGAGTTGACAGGGTCCTTAGAAGCATGCATTTCAAGTTCATCATTTCTAGCGTAAAGCTTCCTAAGGTGACAACTCATGGCATCAATTTCAGCAAGTAGCTTAGGGCAATTTTCACAAGATGCGCTTGTGTGAGCATGAAGAAAACTATGCATCTAGAGAGGAAATATCAACAAGACAAGTGCTAGCATTCTTCGACCTAAGACTTTCAAGTTCAATTTGCACACTATCATGCAAAGTCCTTAGGTTCTCAAGCTCCACAAGCAAAGCATCACACAAGAAACAATCATCGTGACTCTGGAGGAGAAGATCTAAGAGAAGCTAACTCCCGAGTCAAGGTATCTACTTTCTTCTCAAGCTCCATAACCCTAGCTCTAGCTTTAGCATGAAATTTTCCTAATTTGCAAAAAGCTTCATTGAGCTGGTCATAGGAAGGTACTCGTCCGAGTCATCAGAGAGCTCGGAATCGCCGACGTCGTTGGTGTTTGCCATGAAGCACATGCCGAGAAGTCGTCGCCGCCTTTCTTCTCTTGCGGATCATCCTCGCTTGCCGCTCCATGTCTCCGTGTCGGAGAGGCTGATGTCGCCGAGGGCGGCGAGGACGCTGTGGAAGAGCTTCTTGTTCTTCGAGAAGTTGCGGTATTTCTTCTCGCCGGCTCGCGAATCGGAGGCTTTTGTTGCGGTTCTTGTCGGTGTAGTCGTTTTGCCGAACCGCCGAGTCGTTTTTGCCCTTCTCCGCTTTGGGGATAGTTCGCTCAATGTGGTTGGGGCCGCCACATTCAAGCGGTGATCCCACCACCTCTCTTCCTCTCTCTCACCCTCTTGTAGGCATGAGAAAACTTGCGAGCTAAAAGAGCAAGCTCGCTTCGAAACTTGTCCAGCTTGGTCATCGCTAGCTCGCAAAGTGCAGAGAGGGAAAACCAAAGAGAGGAATCAAAAGAAGGTCCAATGGGATCGGTGACCAAGGCCATCGATCGTGATTTCGTTTACGAGACGACGCCGATCTCATGAGTCTTGAGTCGAATAGAGCCCGCCAAGAGTCAAGGTCGACAAGTCGGTAGTATCCTTGATGGTGGTCACTTTCATTTCCCAAACACGAAGATCGAAAAAATAAGAAATGACGAGCATTATCCGAGTCGTGGTATGTGCAACCAACCGCCCGGAGATCGCTCAAAATTTTAGTAAATCGACCAAAACACTCGTCAAGACTCTCACCAAGTGTTGTTCAAACTTGTTGTACTCACGCTTGTGTTGATCCTGCCAACATGCCTTGATTTGGGTAGTGCCTCATGGTATGCATCGAGGGTCACCCAAATCTCATGAGCGATCGCAGTGAGAGATCCGATCATACTCATCATGGCCGAGTCCTCAGATGAGAATGTTCTCGCCTTAGCATTTGCCTCAACGTCACCATATTGCCGCCGTGACGTTCTCATCGGCAGAACCTCATATGGGAGCTTCACCTTCGCCATATCGAAAGCCCGGGCAATGATGTATGACTCCATCCGGATTTCCAAAAGGAAAATCGACACCACAAAAATGGGAGGCTTAGTGGAATACTTGTTCGTCGCCATGGCTCTCGAGACCGTTAAGATCTATGGAAGAGCAAAACCGCTCGATACCAATTGAAGGATCGAGATGGCTAACAGGGGGGGGTGAATGGTCGCAAATAAATTTCCCCCCAAAATACTCTAACTAAAACCGAGAAAAGATCGCGCAAGGGAAATCGTGAAAAACCCGCAAAAACCGGAACGACTAGACAACTATATGCATCCCTAGCTTACATGGATATTATCCATAAAATATGTGAGGGATTTTTCAATCACAATCCTGGTTGTCAAGTGTCCAAAAGAAAGAGGAATCAATTCAAATACTTCTTTTCTAAAAGAGATCAATCCAAAACACAAAAGTCTCTTTTAGAAAAGCAAAAGCAGATATTTCCAGAATCTGTCTTTAATTTGAACAGGAGGTTGGTGGGTTTCTGCTACTCAAAAAATTATGAGAAATTTTCTCCCTATGAGAAGATGAGTCGTGAAGCTCTCCACCAAAATTCAGATCAAAAAGCTAAATAGAAAAATCATCATAAATCTATGAACACAGACAGTCAGAAACTTCGGGCAGAAAATTTGGGGCTCGGTTTTCACTTCATAGCACCCAAACGGTGAAACCAGTGGACTCCAAACTTTTTCTACAGATGGGTATAGCAGTCCCGCACAATCTCCAACAAGAATGACTCAAGAATAATTTTTCTAAAAATAAAAGACTAACTGCTACGCGAAGAACAAGTTCTGGACAGAACTGGAACTTGAAAGAAGAGATGATCTCTACTCAATCAAAGAGTGCAAAAGAGATGTAAAACTATATGAACACACTCAAAACATCCAAGATCAGCATTTAGAAGGAGGGGAGGCAAATCCAAATTGCATGAATGTAGATTGCGGAAAGTAAATGCGTAATGTAAATGCTGAATTTAAATTATGAAAGTAAAGACATAATGTAAATGCAGAATTTAAATTCACAATGATGCAAAGAAATTTCTTTGTATTTCTGGTGGAAGGTTTACAAAGCCTCACTTCATGTGGGCAAAGCTCAAAGGAGCAACTCAAACCTTCAAGGAGGAGGCCACCCTCCACCCCTATTTATACAACTCTTGGGTCACCTACCACCCTTGGATGAGTCCTCAACCCTAGGACACTCATCTAAGGGCTAGGATTAACCCACTCACACAGCCATGCAAGGGCTAACCCAAAACCCACACACATACCGAGTTTTCTTGCACGGTTTTCAAAGCATACTACCTAGAACCGCTAACCTATCAACTAGACCGCAATCCGACGGCCTCATTGATCCACGCGCATCTAGCTAGCATCATCTCCTTTCCTTATCTTCTTGGCTTGCCCGACTCCGCCTCCGGTCATCTTCCGCGATCTCCCGATCGTCTCGACCTCCGACGCCTCGCCTAGTCCCGGCCATCCTCCGCCTCACCATGACCTAGCACCCGCCTGCAACCATCAAAGACAAGGAAAACCTTTCACATAGCAATGCCCACATATATATTCAATGATCATCACAAAATCATTAATCAATCTTAATTACGCTCAACGGTCCAATGCTACCGCCCCACGCGGGTAGCACTAGGAAAAGCAACCAACACTCAAATTGCTTCATACCGAAAATCCAATTCAAATCAAATTCAATTTCAAATCAAACCAACCTCAACTCTTGTCAATTACTCATCACACACAAGGATAGACCTCCACATGGTCTTTCAATCTCCCCCTTGATGAGTATATTGACAAACACATGAAAAGGCATAAGTTTTGAGTTTGAATAAAGAGAAGAAAGCAATTTGAATGCAAAGCCAAACTCGGTCCAGAGAGAAGGAAATAATATCATGACCAAGTTGGCTAGAAAGATTTTTAGAGCAATATAAAAGAAAGAGTAAGTTTTCCACAAAAGCTCTAAAATATCCAATAAAACTCACAAGGAACACTCGAATATGCTTATGATCATAAAAATTTGCAATTGTCACAAAGATCATAAGAACCAATGTGGATTAGAATTTTTCCTTTGAAGATGTCTTTTCTACATTTTCTCCCCCTTTTGGCAATATAGGCATCAAGAAGTCAATTTTTTATTTTATCCCCCTTTGAATATGTATGTATGAGATGCAACCTAAGGAGCTTTGAAGATTATCCAACTGATCATAATGACAAGATATGACACCAAGCTAATCAATTTAGAAAATAACTAAACTAGGATGTCTCCAAGAACAAATTCATTTTGCTCACAAGCTTTGTGTACAAGATTGTATTTTAGCAAGATTTGAACAAGTGCAAAACTTAGCAAAAGTTTCAAAACTAGAAGCAAACACCACTCATAGCATCAAATGGAAAACCTAGAGTTCAACCTACTCAACACTCTGGGGAATCTGGAAGTGCATACAAGGTCCTTCGAGCTCATTTTCCATATAATGCAAATTTTGCCTTAGTATTTGAAAAGACATAGCGGGGTGCAAATGTTTGACATAATTTGCATTCTTTACCCACATATGTTTTTTGTCTATTTGCATTTTTCAAGAGTAATTGACTCATGCCATCATCGACCATCTCAAGAAGAACTCTTAAGATGATGGTCTTGGTCATACACGATGCATTCCAAGTTCATCCCAAGTGCAATAGGAGGCAGTCTCGTGAATGCAAAGTGTTGAGATCAATTTTGCACAAAAAGAGTCAATTTTTGTTTTCATTTTAGCACATATGAGCAATTTGAAGGACTCAAGTATGGATCAAGCTAGTTTCACCCAAGTTGCTATAGGGACTCTAGAGAACTCCAAAATTTCACAAATCATGGTAAATACCTCTAGAGACGAAACTTAGCAAGAAAAAGCAACATGTTTCATCAAGTTTTTCAGCTTAAAACTTTCAATTTTCAAATTTTAACAAGCTTAGCATGATGGATGAACTTGGACAACTCAAGCTAGTGATTTTCTTCAAAAGATGTAGCAAGGTGCATTACATGAAGATTGAGTCAATTGCATAATAGACAAAGCTCATAAAACAAAAGAAAATGCAGTCTATATGCAATGCATCCACAGGTTCCCAAACTCCCCCTCAACATGTGAATCAATTTTAAGCACAAATTTGGTTCAAATTGAGTTATTAGCAGAATTAGGCAAATGAGAAACTCAAGAACTCAATCAAGCCAAAAATACGAAATGAGGAGAGAAAGATTGAGAAAGCGCAAACTGGGTGACTATAGAGTATAGAAAAGATAGCAGAGAACACTAGGCTCAAACTCGCTCTCATCTTCCCCTAATGATCGACAAAGGAAAGCTAGCTCTCAAACTCCAGCCCAGAGCAAACATGCACTGCCTACCTGGGGGCCCAACACTGCTAGACCTACAAGACTGTGAGTGAGCTCAACCGAGAAGAAGAAGAGAATAGCATCCTAAAGCATAAGATGAGAGGTACATGCCGAGGCATGCCAAGTCTAGGTGAAGTGAACTGTAACTCTAGAAAATAAAACCCATAGCACCTGTAACAAGACAAAAGAAGGGAAAACTCGAAGAAAATATATACATATAATACATAAAGTACAAACCAGCCACCCTCACAATAAGCCGTAAGGACACACGACACCAAGCTCACTCCTCGGGGCAACAAACCTAGAGCTATCCAAAAGCTTGGTAAAGATATCGCCAACCGGTGGTCACTTCCACAAATCAAGTACTATGTCTCCTTTCTCCACATGGTCTCTAAGGAAGTGATATCTAATATCAATGTGCTTGGTCCGGAGTGCCTGATCGGTTCTGGCAATACAAATAGCGAAGTGTTATCACGTAAAAGTGGAACACTCTCTATCTCTAACCCAAAGTCCCGCAAGGTCGATCTCATCCAGAGCACTGCTGACAAAGAATCGGTCAGAAGAACATACTCGCCTCACCAAGAGAGGAATCTGACCAAGGCCATCGATCGTGATTTCGTTTACGAGACGGCGATCTCATGAGTCTTGAGTCGAATAGAGCCCGCGAGTCGACAAGTCTGTAGTATCTTGATGGTGGTCACTTTCATTTCCCAAACACGAAGATCGAAAGGGCCAAGAAATGACGAGCATTATCCGAGTGTATGTGCAACCAACCGCCCGAGATCGCTCAAAATTTTAGTAAATCGACCAAAACACTCGTTAAGACTCTCACCAACAGTGTTGTTCAAACTTGTTGTACTCATGATCTCGCCAAGACAGCCTGATTTGGGTAGTGCCTCATGGTATGCATCGAGGTCACCCAAATCTCATGAGCATCGCAGGAGAGATCCGATCATACTCATCGCGCCGAAAGTCGTGATGAGAATGTTCTCGCTTTAGCATTTGATCACCATATTGCCATCCGGACGTTTCATCGGCAGAACCTCATATGGGAGCTTCACCTTCTCGCCATATCAAAGCCCCGGCAGGATGTATGACTCCATCCGGATTTCCAAAAAGGAAAATCGACACCACAAAAAATGGGAGCTTAGGAATACTTGTCTGTCGCCATGGCTTTCGAGACCGTTAAGTTTCGAGATGCAAATAAATTTCAAAATACTCTAACTAAAACCGAGAAAAGACGTAAGGAAATCGTATAGACAACTATATGCATCCCTAGCTTACATGGATATTATCCATAAAATATGTGAGGATTTTTCAATCACAATCCTGTCATCAATTCAAATACTTCTTTTCTAAAAGAGATTCCAAACACAAAAGTCTTTTTGAACAGGAGGTTGGTGGGTTTCTGCTACTCAAAAAATTATGAGAAATTTTCTCCTATGAGAAGATGAGTCGAACCTAAATAGAAAAATCATCATAAATCTATGAACACAGACAGTCAGAAACTGCAGAAAATTTGGGGCTGGTAGAGAAGATAGAAGGAGGAGGAGTAAATGCTGAATTTAAATTATGCGGGTGGATCAGGCGACTCGGATCGCTTCTTAGATGACCACGAAACAAGAGAAGTGCCAATGAATTGGCAAGTGCCGTAAGTGTTTTCCTATCTATCCTACACGGTAAAGTCAAGATCGGAAAAGGCTCTAAGGATAGACAAGAGGAAGAAGAGTACCAGATACCATAATCAATGGTAGCTCAAGGTACCTAAAGATGCGCTTCACCACCGACGATGAGAGATGCGAGGAGAAGCTCGAAGCGAGCGCACATACACACAAAGAAAGTGTATGTCCCATGAGGCAAGAAGATACAGGAGGAGCCAATCATGCTCAAACTCCTTTTGATCAACAGCTCACCATCCTCATCTGCTCGAGGACAAGAATGGTGGCCATAGGAGTCATCACGGGCTTTCCATCGACATATCAAACCGTCTCAGAGGTCCCGAGTGTACTTACCTTGGTGCAGAAAGTACCTCCCGAGTCTCGCTTGATTTGAAAGCCAAGAAAGTAGCTCAACTCACCCATCATACTCATCTCAAATTCTGTGCTCATCACCTCGTAAAAATGAGACACAAGAGACCGAGATGAGCCACCTAAGATAATATCGCCCACATAAACCGACGAGAAGGAGATGAGAATCCTGGTGTCTGATGAATAGAGTTTTGTCTACTATACCCATTTTGAAACCATGACTGAGAAGATAGGACTTAATCCTCTCATACCAAGCTCTAGGGGCCTGCTTAAGTCCATACAAGGCTTTGAAAAGCTTGTAGACATGGTTCGGGTATTTGGGGTTCTCAAATCCTGGAGGTTGCTTGACATACACCTCTTCATCAATGAAGCCATTGAGGAATGCACTCTTGACATCCATTTGATAGAGCTTGAAGCCTGGGATGCGTAAAATGCAAGCAGATTCTAATCGCTCTAGTCTAGCTACAGGGCAAATGTCTCCTCAAAGTCAAGACCTCAACTTTGAGTGAAGCCCTGTGCAACTAGCCTAGCCTTGTTGCTAACGACAACCCCATCCTCACTGCTTGTTTTTGAACACCCACTTGGTCCCAATGACATTATGACCAGATGGGGCTCTACAAGTCGCCAGACTTTGTTCCTCTCAAAGTTTTCCAGTTCCTCATGCATAGCATTAATCCATGATTCATCGGATAATGCATGAGTAACATCCTTTGGCTCAAAAGAGGCAACAAAGGCAGAGTGAAGGCAGAAAGAAGATAAGCTCGATTTTGAGCGCCACACGCCAAACAGATCACCAATATTCTGCTCGGTGGATGAGAACGCTGAATGTGACGTGGAGGACCGTATAGAGTGGCCTCTACCTCTTGAGGAGAAGAGGTAGGAACAGAGCCACTCGCTCAAGGAGAGTCTGAAGGCAAAGGCTGATCTTCCTGAGGTGCAGAAATGGAAACAGGAGGCACCTCAGGTGAAGAGGAGACTGGATCAGGTGGAACACCATCATCTCCATCATCTCAATCTAATTTGGGGACTTAGCTAGCATACCATTTGATGTATACCCTACATTGTCAATTGTATGCCATGATCTATTTGTCACCCTAGGTTGGTTCACTATATTTGATTAATATGAAAGTCAACATGGGATGGTTAGATCAGATTATATTGCTTAGCCATGCCATGTCATCACATGTACAAAATCATTGATTATTAATCTTGACTAATGGAATATGGAACAATGTTATGAACTTGTGTATCATGTGTGGTCATACAATGAGATTGAGTTGTGGTGACGAGGGAGCTCACGCAATGATGTTGACTTGTAGATAGCACGTGGTTCTTGGTAATCAGTTAGATTGAAGCAAGTGGAAGGGGCAAGTGTGCCAGGGTGGGCCCGATGGGCTGAGGGTATGTGGAAGTCTTGCTTTGATCACCATATAGACTTAACCTTGCGAGTCTTTGACATAAGTCAATCATGCAACCACATGTCTGTTATGGGGCAGCCTAGCTGACTAATTTGCAATGTCTTAGCTTTAGTACTGCTTGTGGTGCCATGAGTCCGGGTGTACAGATGAACTCACATGGTGCAAGAGGGGGGCCCTGTTGTGGTGGTTTAGCCCTTTAGTGTTGAAGCCTCAGCGGGTAGTACAGGGTTAAGGCAAGGCATTGTAAAGACTTTGTTATGATCACTCGTCTATGTAATGTATGGTTGTATCATATGAGTAAAGTGCATAACCTCTGTAGAGTGTAAATCTATTCGGATAGCCATGCTCACGGTACTGAGCATATCTCGGGAATTACAGTCAAGGGTTAGTTAATAAACTGAATAATTATATGGGATGGCAGGTTGCCATGTGGAAGGATTAAAACTTGACTTAGAGTTGGAAACTTGGTTTACTTAAGAAATATTGAATCTATCTATTATTGTTATTTATTTTACTGTCTTTTCAATCTATGTAATGTATGTGTTCATAAATGCTGCTTTACTGCAAATAAACCATGTTAGTTGTTCCTCGGAATAAGCCTTGCATATAGCTATGGTAGAGTTGCATTCTGTGCACAGCTTGTTGAGTGCTTTAGTATTCATCCTTGCCAACCAACAAATCAACAGTTGAGGAGTCATCGCCGTTATTGGAGGAGTTACGGGTCGACGCGAGTCACTTGGTCCGGGCCCAAGCCTTGTCAGTCGCCTGTGGTGAACTGATGAGTCACCAGCGTCTTTTGCTATTTTCGTTGCATTTGTCTTAGTCTTTATTTTTGGTCTAGCCCTGCGTGGCTGAATAATGTAAGTTGATAATAAGATCATACAATTAATTATATTAATAAATGGAGTCTTATTATTCATATCGATGTGCATGATGTGATACTTGCCAACGTTGAGCTGTGTGCACTAGCATTGATCCAAGGACTAGTGGTGATGGCCCTAGTTATCATGGTGGTGTCTTAGGTATGTCGACAGAGGTGGTATCAAAGCATACTGACTATAGGTGATGGCCCTAGTTATCATGGTGGTGTCTTAGGTATGTCGAAAACAATTTTCTAAAGAAAAATCTAAGCTTGACTAAAATAACACTCTTGACTCTTCTTATTCTCCGCTCCTCACCTTTGCTGAAATTTTTGTTTTCTTGTGGCCGTTTGGGAGTTGTGGACTTATCTATTTCTCTTTTGAATAGATGTGGAGGCAGCACACCTATGGAGAGCGTGAAGGTGGCTACGCAGCTGAGCTTTGGAGGGTTCTTCAGGTTTTGGGAGGCTTCACAAGACCGATGTATCGAGGAAGAAATTGGATTGTCAATGGAGTTACAAGAGGAGTTGTTTGCAAGCTCTTGATCTATGCTAGAGACGATGAAAAAGCAAGTCATCCAATCAACATCATAGTGAGGAGGACTACCTTCAAGATCGGTATCCAGGAGGTTTCTCGACTTGTCCTGAGGAGGATCTATCATGACTACTACTGCAAGCTCGACGATACTGTGTTCAGCCTTCACCCTTTAGGATGAGCATTGTGGAGATAGAGGATCGAGGAGGAGGTGGACGCTAGGACACACACGAGAGACACTGCCGAAGAACTAAAAAATAGTGTACGAGGCCGTCAGAGTCACAGAGGAGGAGCTGCAGGACACTCGCACAGCTTTCACTGAGAAGATCATGGAGCTACTAGAGGCACTGCAGGAGGGTGGCTAGGCTGCACTAGCACCACCACACGTGGAGGAGGAAGAGGAAGACCCAAAGGAGGTCAAGTTCGAGCTGGAGGAGTAAGAGGTGCATGTGGTGATGGAGCATCCAGTTGCAGGGCACCAGGACTAGTTTGTGCCCATGCCAGCCCACCCACCGGTGTATGCACCGGGTCATCCTCAGCCAGGGTGTCTGGATGGGTGAGAATCTTAGGGAGTAGGTTGAGACTCGAGCGTTGAGTCACGTCAATAAGGTAGTCTTACCATTTGTAATAGTCATTAAGGTTGTGTGTTTAGTTTGGTTCTTATTGTTTGCTGAGTGTGCAGTATGTGTTGCATAGCCCTTAGGCTTTTGTAAGCAACCATACCAAGTTTAATTAATAAAATTGTTTAAGTTTGGGTTTAACCTGTTCCCCCGCTTTAGAAATTCTTGCATCTTATCTATGCTGCATCTACCTTTCTTAACCCAAGAAGCAATCAGCGGATGGTGAACACCTGAGGAAACAACGGAGCTTCAGGAAGTGGCCTTCGCCCAAGTGACAACTTCAATGATGGAGCGCCACCGCAACCAACACCACCAGTGGACATGCAGAACTTGGGAGCTTTCCTCGTAGCATAGACTCAGCTCATGCAGGCAATGATGCAGCAGATGCAAAGTGTCACTAGTCAAGCTGCAACCAACAGCAACGTTCATCATGGCAGCAATGGGCCAAGTCCCTACTCCAAGTTGTTAGACTTCATGAGGACCCGCCCACTGACATTCTTAGGCAATGTCAATCCCTTGGAAGCCGATCATTGGCTGAGAACCATTAAGAGGAAGTTGCACATCACTTAGTGTGAGGGCAATGAGAAGGTGTTGTATGCTTCCCATCAGCTAGAGGGAACTACCGTAGAGTGGCGGGAGAACTACTGTGCCGCGCATGAAGCCCCGCAGGAGATCACCTGGGAAGAGTTCTCAATTGCCTTCCGTCAGTAGCATGTGCCTAAAGGAATGATGGACCTAAAAAAGGAAGAGTTTAGAGCTTTGAAGCAAGGAAGCTAGTGCTAGTCAGTGGTAGAGTACCTGAACAAGTTTACTCAGTTAGCACACTTTGCTTCTAAAGATGTGGCTACAGATAAGGCTAGGCAGTCGCGTTTTTTGAAAGGGCTGAACTCTGGACTACAAGTGGGATTGATCACCCACAATTTCCCAGATTTTCAGGAATTAGTCAACAAGGCCTTAATCCTAGAGGTCAAGCGCAAGGAGTTAGGTGAGGACCGCAAGCGTAGGATGGCAGTCAAGCAGGGCGGCCAAATCAGTTCAAATTAAGGATGTCTCCCCAAAAGTTCGCTAGGATTCAGCCGCAATTGTCAAGCAAGGCATCAACTTTGGGACCTCACCCCACTAATCATAATTTCCAGACACCAACGCAAGGGGGCAGTGTATCAGTAAGGAGTCAACAGTCCGCTATCAAGCGATGCTACTCTTGTAATGAGTCTGGACATTTTTTTAACAAGTGTCTGAAGAAGGGAGGAATTACTCTGGTTCACTTCAACTTGGGCACTACTCTAGTCAAGGCACCTGTGACAGGAGGAAACCGCGTACCAGTGCGAGCAGGAGCAACTCCTCAAGCAACAGTGCATGGTAGAATCAACCACATCACTGTAGATGAAGCTCAAGAGGTATTGGACAACGTACTGGGTAAGTTCTTGGTTAACTCAGTACCTGCTACAGTCTTATTTGATTATGGAGCCTCGCATTCATTTGTTTCTTAGAGTTTTGCGATGAAGAATGAATTTGATGTTAAGAATATTAAATATGTGCTTTTAGTCCAAGCCTTAGGATCTAAACTTCGGTCTAGCCTTGGGTGTTTGGGAGTTAAGTTGCTTATGATTGGGATAGAGTTCCTAGCAAATCTTATCTTGTTGGATACCCAGACCTTAGATGCCATTCTTTGAATGGATTGGCTGTCGAAGCATAAAGCTGTTTTGGATTGTGGCCAAAGAATGGTGTCCCTAGAAAGCCCTAAGGGCAAGAAAGTGGAAGTTCGTGCAACCGCAGTTCGCGATGGACAGTTATTGGTCAACATCATAAAAGTCACTAACCTAGAGGATGTTCCAGTTGTTAAAGATTTTCCAGAAGTTTTTCCTCAGGATTTACCGGGCATGCCGCCAGATCGGGATATTGAGTTCATCATTAAGTTAGTGCCTAGAACAGCACCAATAGCAAAGAGACCATACCGAATGCCAACCGACGAGTTAGTCAAGATGAAGAAGCAGATAGAAGAATTGATTGAGAAAGGTTTCATCCGACCAAGTTCTTCCCCGTGGGGAGCGCCAGTTTTGTTCGTTAGGAAGAAAGATGGAAGTTTAAGGATGCGTATTGATTATCATGCACTTAATGAAGTGACGATCAAGAATAAGTATCCATTGCATGAAGTGACGATCAAGAATAAGTATCCATTGCCCAGGATTGATGATCTGTTTGATCAGTTGAGAGGAGCAGGAGTTTTCTCCAAGATAGATCTTCGATCAGGTTATCATCAACTGAAGATTCGAGTAGAAGATGTTCCGAAAACTGCATTTTCTACCCAACATGGGCACTATGAGTTAACAGTGATATCTTTTGGACTGACAAATGCCCCTGCGTACTTCTTGAATATGATGAATAAGGTATTCATGGAATATTTGGATAAATTTGTGATTGTCTTTATAGACGACATCCTTGTGTACACCAAGACAAGAAAAGAACATGCAGAGCACTTGAGATTGGTTTTGGAGAGGTTGCGAGAGCAGCAGTTGTATGCTAAAATCAGCAAATGCGATTTTTAGAAAGAAAATGTGGAATTCCTTGGTCATGTAATGATAGCTAAGGGAGTCGCTGTAGATCCAAGCAAAGTGGAAGCGGTGTTACATTGGGAGCAACCGAAGACAGTTACCCAGGTCCGTAGTTTTCTGGGAATGACTGGTTATTACTGACGATTCATAGAAGGATTTTTGACGATTGCAAGACCTCGCATAGATGTTTTCTAGAGGGTTAATCAATTGGACAGGTAGCAATGCTTGCCCCACAAAATACTGCCTCACATAGGTGGAGAATCCACACGCTAAAGTGCCACTGCCCACTGATAAATGGAAATTAAGAGAAACAAAGAGAAACTTAATGCCTTCGGAGGAGTTCTGACAAATAGAGGTAGCCAACGGGGAGGAGGAGCAGTTCGTCGACGAAGGAATTCGCGCACGTGCCAGGGAGAAGGAGGAGGTGGCATCGTCACACTCACGAAAGCTCAGGAGGAGTTCGCTGAGGAGGAGGTTGCCGGGGGGATTGCCAAGGTCTAGGGTTTGTGAGAGACGAAACGCATGGGTCGATCTGCACTACGAAACTCTATCGGTATGGTTGTATAGTTGTGATACTAAATTATCACAAGCGGTTTTCATTTAAAACGGTTTGTAATAAGGTCACAGACAATTTTTAACTAAAACCATGTGTAATAGGACTGACGGTTCATGAAGAGAACTGTCTGTGATTCTCTCACTAACGGTTTCACTCTAGAACTGTCAATGATGATTTTTATCATAGACGGTTTTACCCAACCGTCTATGTTGAGACATCTAATATAAGCCTTTCTTTAGTAGTGCTCTCTTGTATCCTTATCACTACAGGAATCGACACTATTTTCGTCGGCTCAAAATATTTTCGTCGGCCAAAAGTAGACCGACGTAAATAACAGCGTATTTTTGTCGGTCAAGAGGAACCGACGAAATTAACTTTATTTTCATCGGTATAATAAAGAAGGCCGACGAAAATACAAAAGCACATCGCGCTTGGGTAATTCGAATTTTTTTTGGAGTTAGTTTCGTCGATCTGGACCGATGAAATTATGTGACATGGATGACGCAACTATTTTCGCTATCGGGTTTACCTAAAATATGACACGTGGCCTCATCTACCGATTCGTTGGTTCCACCACGTAAAATAGCCGGCTTTAGGGTTCCGCCAAAAGGCCCGCGTGCATCCTCCCGATCGATCAAATTACTTCTCGCTCCACACACCGCGCCGCCTTCTTCCCGCCCCGCCACGCTAAGGCGTCATGGGCACCGGTCCCCACCTCAAGACCACGAGCGCCGCCGCCTGCCCTCACCCCGCCACGCAGCAAGAGTGCCGCACCGCTGCCGCGCCGTCCCCGCCTCACCATGCTGCAAGAGTGCCGCACCGTGCGGGCGCCGCCTGCCTCCCCACCCCGCCGGAATCGCACCGCTCTGCCGAGCCATAGCACCACACTGGCCGGCCGCCAGACGCCCCAAGTCTCTACGTAAGTGATCTGTAAGTTAATCAGAATATTGTTATAGCTATGCATATACTAATTGCTTGAGATGTCTTTGCTACTTATGCGCTTAAGCTATAGCCCTGCTAAGATTCTATTTGTTAGAGAAGCAATCGAGTACTAATAATTTAGATGGCGCAATCTATCCATCTCTGTGTATAGATGTAGTGCTTTTTCAAAGGTATGGCAAACCAAAAGTCTTGGGTCTTGTTTTCTCAAACTCAGCGCCCAAAGAAAATATCATTGACATATTGATTTCATGTTGTTGCACTCCAATCTACTTGTTAACTGATCAGTAGTATGCAATGCAATGTATTTGTCAACTCGTGTACCTTGTGGTTTGATCTCCTGGGGAAGCTGAAATTTCAAGGCATGTGTGTTTTTTACTAGTACAAATATCATTGGAATTTCAGCGGGCATGGATGTGGTTGATCTGTGGTTTGGCCAGGCAAGAGTCTTAAGTAGGCGAATAGACTGGTGACTTGGCTTGCTTAAT
This sequence comes from Guadua angustifolia, assembly GCA_036346375.1. NCBI lineage: Eukaryota > Viridiplantae > Streptophyta > Magnoliopsida > Poales > Poaceae > Guadua > Guadua angustifolia. The sequence goes on along the minus strand of CM070515.1, from coordinate 39,076,276 downwards.
TGTAACTATAATCTGTGAAAATTGTTGGATGCTCACTAGAGTACGGATTGTAAGTATGGTCTGTGAATTCCATTTATGGATTGTAACTATGGTCTATGAAAGTTGTTGGACGCTCACTGGAGTATGGATTGTAAGTATCGTCTGTGAAAATTGTTGGCCTAAATTATTTTCGTCGGCCTAAATTATTTACATTTTGAATTAAAGACATTCTCAATTAGTAAGAAGTAAGAAGTAAAGATATTCTCAATTATGGTATTAAGATATTCTCAATTACTTGTCTTCCTCAAGTATGCTGTCCAACTATGGTATTAGGTTTTGATTAAGAGTTTATCAGAGTATATGAGCTTGATATTCTCAATCAAAGTACAAAGTTCAAATGTAGATTTTATTGATAATATAGTGACCAAAGTGCACTTGTCGGTTTTTGGGGGTGGTTTAAAGTTCGATCGATCTTACCCTTTCAAATATGTAAGTTCTGGTCTTGCTCAAGCGTGTTGTGATAGTTTAATTCACCAAAGAATAGTCTCCAATGCGACTACCTAATGCAAACACATCAACCTTCTCTCATTATATGACCTCTCATGGAATACTTAAAAGGCTTGCATGTTTCCAATCGCCATCAGACGCAGATGGAGGAACCCGACTTCCTAGTACACTATTCCTAGTTTATGAATCGCCTAAAAAATCCTTTGTTTTGATTGATATTTGGTAGTTGCATGGGGGGCAAAGAATTGAAAATATGTTTGGCAAAGCAGCAAACAAGTAGGATTTGTTAGGAAGCAAATAATGATCTGTTTATATAAAGACCCTCACAAACTCTTAAATATATATAAAGAGATGTTGCTAGTTAGTGTGTGCCTCAGAATCGTGGAGTGTTAGTTCATTGCTCTATTGGTTTAGAATGTATGTTATGAAGTTTCACGCAACTATAGTGCGGAGTGGTGACAATCAATTATAGTATAGTATTGTTGACCAATGTTGAATATCCTTTAGTGGTTCTCTAATTGAAACTTGATGGTGCTATCATGTCGTATGGTTTTAAAGATTAGACAATATCATCTTAAAGACTATACATTAAATTGTGAATTGTGTCGGTCCGAATTGTCCTCGTTTTGGACACTGAAAATGGGAGATGATCGTATGTGGATGTACAAGTGGTTGGAGAAGTAATGAGATGCCCACTTAACGCAGTGGATGGTGAATACAGAAGCTTTCGTGGATCTTGTGTACTCCTCATCTCCAGGTGGCGGTTTGGCAAAGTGTCCATACTCTAGGTGTCGAAATTATGCTCGACATGTCAAGTCTGATATGGAGCGTCACCTCTACAAATATGGTTTCATGCCGGATTATCAGACGTGGTATGAGCATGGTGAGGCCCCGAAAGGACATATGTCCAATCTGGTCGATGCTTTCGATGACCCGGAGGATCGAATGGATGAAATGATGGGTGATTTTGTTCGACAGTTTGAGGATCAACCTGGGCCGGAGGTTAAGGAATTCTTTAGCCTTCTTTCAGCTTCGAAAGAATGTTTGCATGAGTACACAAGTGTTACGCAACTTGCTGCCATGACACGACTAATGGCTATCAGATCAAAGTACAATTTCTCTATAGGTTGTTACAATGATCTGATCGATTTGATATATGAAATTCTACCAAAGCCTCATAAGATGCCCAAGGACTTCTACAACTCCAAAAAACTTCTGTCCGGCCTTGGAATGCCTTACTGTAAGATTGATGTGCATCAATAATTGTATGTTGTTCTAGAAAGAAAATGCAAATGCAAATCATCAGACATCTTGCAAGAAATCTAGATATGTGGAGCTAGTGAACGAAGAGGGAATTGTCGCCAACAAGAGTACCAAAGGAAGGTGTTACGATACCTACCTCTCACACCAACGCTCCAACGGTCGATTTATCAAAATCAACTGCCAAAGATATGAGGTGGCATATGGAAAGCGACGTGTCAACAAGGGTTCTATGGGTCATCCATCGGATGGAGAGGCGTGGAAGACATTAGATAGATATGACCAGATTTCGCCAAAGAACCTCGGAACGCATGGATTGGGTTGGCTAACGACGGTTTCACACCTTTCAACACAAGTGCTGCCTCATACTCTTGCTGGCCTGTCTTTGCAATTCCATACAATCTTCCTCCCTCCCTATGCATTAAGGATTAGTTTGTATTTCTAACCCTTGTCATTCCAGGGCCTGATCATCCTAAAAAGCACTTAGATATGTTCATACAGCCTTTGGTTGATGAGCTGAAGCAGTTGTGGAATGGGGTGAGGACATATGAAAATAGTAGAAAAGAGTATTTTACCATGCATGCCGCGTATCTTTGGTCCATACATGATTTTCCTGCATACGGCATGTTCTCGGGATGGAGTACACATAGTCGGTTATGTTGTCTAATATGCATGGATGATAGTGATGCATTTCGTTTGAAAAATGGTGGCAAGTTCTGCTTCTTTGATTGCCATAGGCATTTCACGCCTTGTGATCGCCCATTTAGAACACAGAGAAAAGCATTCCGTAAAGACACAATCATTACGAAGGGTCCACCGAAGCGTCGTACCGGCCATGAGATCGTTGCTTGGCATAATCGGCTGGTCCGAACAGATGATGGGTGAAGGATCGAGGTAGTCGCCTAGAGGGGGGGTGAATAGGCATTTATAAAATTAAATCTTAAATTGCAGCGGACAAATATCAGATTATCCGACATGTATATCGGACTATCCGATGGTTTCGGACTATCCAATTTTCATAGTCGGATTATCCGATCGGAGCATAAGCAGACAGATTTATCACAGGTAAAGGTTGAGCAAGTGTAGGCAACTAATAAGTAGAAGGCTAGCTACAGCAGTTAATTCAAGACAAGTTTGATCAAGGCAACAAGAAAATACCAAACCAAAGATTTGATGCACGGTTGGTTTTTCCCGAAGTTCGGATCCTTGAGGGGATCCTACCTCTCCGTTGAGGCAGCTCGGTCACACTTGAGCCGGGGTTTCTCTCAACCCTTTTCCTCCCGGTGTTGCACAAATGCACTCGTCGGTTTCACTCCTTTGATTCCTTCCCTTGCGGAGGCGGAATCCGGCCTTCACAAACTTCCGAGGCGCACCACACAACGTCTTGGTGGCTCCCGGTGACTCCTAGCCGTCTAGGAGACCTCAATCTCCTAGAGTAACAAATGGAATGTAGATCCGCTCTTGAAAATCGCACTAGTGCTCAATTGAACTTTCACGGTTTGAAATCTAAGCACTAGGAATCAACTTGCTTCAACTCTCAACAAATATCTCAAAGAAGACTCAAGAGAGAGCAAGAGAATAGCTAAGAGGCAATAAATGTTCAACACACAGTTTGTACTCATAAATGAGGGAGGGGGTGGAGTATTTATAGCCAAGACACAAAAACTAGTCGTTATGCACTGTGTCAGACCCACATCGGACTATCCGATATGTGTAAATCTCCAGATCGACTCTACCTAAAATTCAAATTATTTTGAACGAAAAACACAGATCGGACTATCCGATGATACACATCGGACATTCCGATAATTCCAGAGAGAATTCATTTTCAAAGAGTTATCAAAAACTTTCTAAGTCCATATCGGAATGTCCGATATAAAACATCGGACAATCCGATAATTCTAGAGAGAATTCATTTTCAAAGAGTTATCAAAAACTTTCTAAGTCCATATCGGAATGTCCGATGTAAAACATCGAATAATCCGATAATTCTCGAGAGTGCCCTTTTCAAATCCTTAGAAAAAATCTCAGTCCTCATCGGACTATCCGATGTTAACTATCGGACTGTCCGATAATTCCAGAGAGGACCCTTTGAAAAAGCACATACTCACAACGGAAAATCCGATTTCATCGGACTATCCGATGTTTAACATCGGACAATCCGATAAAACCAGCAAGCTGAAAAACTGCGATGTGAGTGCTGTGCTTGGTGTCTTCCAATTCTAATTTTGTAAAAGCAGTTCATTTGAGCATAGAGACCATTTCTAAAGCACCTACATCCCATCCCTCTTGATAGAGCGGCAATCCTATCGACTCAAACAAATGAAAAATCTACACCGAGTCAATGCCGTTCTTCTTTTTCCTTTTTGAGAGTCATCAACGTTTGTAGATGCGTTTCACTTGGGACTATTACCTGCTCATAAGCTCATTGAAGCTGTTAGTCCCTTAAACGTTTGTCACTAATCATCCAAAACACAATTAGGAGCCTAGATGCACTTTCAATCTCCCCCTTTTTGGTGATTGATGACAACACGATTAAAGCTTATCACTAATAAATGAATAATGATTTTGTGAATATACAAGATATGTTGAGCTCCCCCTAAATGTGTGCACAAGTTAGTGGTGAAATTTGAGAGGAGCTCCCCTTATATCTTGGCAATTAGGTTAGTTGCAACAAGTGATAAGGCTTTATATGATACTATGAATGCATATCAGAGCATATGAATATGACATAATATATGTTGAGCTGAAGTAACCAACCAAACAAATATAGCACCAGTTCAAGAGAAGCGAATGCAAAAGATATCCAAACTCCAAAAGATATCCAAACGGTTTTAACACAAGTGTTCACAGCTCACAAAGACTCAGGAATAACTTTTCTCTCCCCCTTTGGCATCAAGGCACCAAAAAGGGAGAGAAGAACAAGGATCAGAAAATTAGTCGTCATCAGCGCTCCCAGACTCATCTCCTGAGCTCTCGGCGTAGTCGTCAGATGCGGATGGATCAGCACCAGTCGGAGGGGCGAAGGGATCCTCGATCTCATCTTCGCTAGAACAAGGAAGGTTCAGGTGCTTCTGAATAGCCTTGAGCCTCTGAGCATTCTTCTTCGCCATCCCAACAAGAAATTTCAGAACTCGGTCAGTAGAGGAGGATGACTGCGAAGAACCGGTTGGAGCTGCTGAACTAGGAGGAACTGAGGCAGGTGTAGTACGGGGGACTACTTGCTTAACAGGCCTGATCTGTAGTCCAAGATGCTTCATGTCACACTCGAACTTGAGCTTAGTGACACCCTCAATGACCCTCATGATATAGGGTGTGAAACCACAACTGCGCTTAGGGTCCAGTTAGTTAGCATGAATCTCATTCCATAGATAGAGAGCAACCATGAAGGGTCTTCCACCAGGTAGCATTCTGTTCAAAATATCACGAGTGTACGAGAGGATGTGAGAGGCATCACCCTCCTTTGGAGCTATAGTCTTCCTGAGGAGTCGTTAGCTGCTGCAAGCATCGGCTTCAGAAACTTTGTGTGCCCTGGCTCGAAAGCGGTGTCCTCAATGTACAGGGAATTGAGATTATCAGCAGTCAGCGAGCGAGTGTTGTGAAGATCATCTCTGCCAATACTTTCTTCAACTTTGAATCCTAGAATTTGTCCAAATCTGCCAACGGACATTCTGTAGCGTACACCTTCAGTCATCCATGTCATGTATTCATTCTCGACGAAGAGGGTTGCATAGAACTGAGCAATCACCTTAGAGTTACAATCTTGCTTCAACCCCATTATCCGTTTAATTCCAAGCCTCTCACAGGCTTCGATGACATCGTTGAAAATAGGATCGTCGAGTCCTTCCATGTACTCCCAGTCTACCCATTGCATATTGACTGTGGGGCTCTTGCGAGGAAGAATGACTGTCTCGTAGAAATCTTGTTGAAAAATGTTCCAGAAGCGATTATCCGAAGAGAATTTTCCTTTAATCCATGGATCGACTGATCTAGCCTTGGTGACTAACCCTGACTTGCCTTTATAGTTCACGACTTGCCGCTTAAGATCGGGTCATCTAGAAGGCTTGAACATCATAGGGAAGGGTAGCAAGTCGTCTTCTGCGGCTGATCCTTTTCCCTTATCTGCCTGAAACGGGGTACTGGAGACGGGCTCTTTGCCCTTTCTTGATGGAGGAGGAACACCAGAGGAAGGGGCACGAGCAGGAGGAGTATCACCTTGATGGCTGGGCTCAATAATGGAAATCCCCTTTTGCTTAGGTCCTTTTGAAACAACCTGCTTCTTGGATCTTCCAACTCCAGGATTTTGAGCTGGAGCAGTTTCCACTTCAGGCTCATCTTCCTCAAACACAGCCATTGAGGTGTCTGAAGGATTTCCTCGACTGGTCACTGCCTTAGTCCTTTTGTCAGTGGGAGTTTTCCTCTTGTATTTGCCCTGGTCATCAGTATGGAGCATTCTCTTCAACTTCTCACCCTTATCATCACCAGCAGCCATGGCAGAGTTCTAGAAGAAAAGATAAAGGAAATTGAGACGATGACAGATGGAAAGGAAAGAAACTGTCAAGTTTTGTAACTTACTGGAAACATCGGATAATCCGATATTTCAGGTCGGACTGTCCGATGATAAAATCGGATAGTCCGATATCCACGGGAAGAACAAAAATGCCAATTTCTCGAAGATTATCCACGCATTTTGCAACAAACTTGCGGGACACCATCCTAGGATGAAGGGGAACAATTCTACCAAGGAATTTGACAGAAAAAATGACTGAGATGAGAAACCCTAAAGAGAGATAGGATTAGGGTTACCTCAAGACCAAATACAAGATGAGGTGAGAAGGAGGGAGTGAAACTTCGGGAAGATGGATCAAATTCGAGGAGGAAATCCCTTGCGCTGCGGATGAAGAACTTGGAGCACCAAAATCGCCGGAGGAGAGACGACCAGGGGATTTTCGGAGAAGTGTGAACACGGGGAGAGAGAAAAACCCTTCGTTTTCACTTAAACCTCCCCACATCGGATAGTCCGATAAGGATATCGGACAATCCGATATGTGCAAACTCCCAGATATCGGACAGTCCGATATAATATATAGGATAGTCCGAACAGTGTAGAATTACAGAAATCGGATAGTCCGATACAAAAATCGGATAATCCGATATGTGTAATCTTTTCAGCACACAGAGAATTGATTTTGAGGATTGAGCTGATATGAAATGTGAACACCTTAGCTGTCTCCCCACTTGTGATCAGCGAACACATAAGCATTTGGGGCAATGATCACAAGTGGTTTGACTCAAAACAAGAATCAAAACCAAACAATTTACAAGAAACACACAAATTTGTTTTGAAATTTATTTTGGTTGAAATCAAATGAATATGGCATTGTGATGTATGCAATCTTTCAAGCCACGATCCGAGAATCTAAAATGTTTAGCCCACTTCTCAAATCGCAGAATCTCTTTTCATCAAGAGGCTTGGTGAAAATATCGGCTAATTGATCATTTGTGCTCACATGTTGAATATCGATATCGCCTTTAGAGGAATGATCTCTTAGGAAATGATGGCGGATATCAATATGTTTTGTGCGGGAATATTGAACGGGATTGTTGGCAATTTTTATAGCGCTCTCATTGTCACATAGAAGTGTAACATGGTTATAGGTTAATCCATAATCATTTAGAGTTTGTCTCATCCGAAGCAATTGGGCACAACAACTTCCGGCGGCAATATATTCGGCTTCGGCTGTGGATAGAGCTACAGAATTTTGTTTCTTGGAGGACCAAGAAACAAGGGATCTACCTAAGAATTGACAAGTCCCCGATGTACTCTTCCTATCCACTTTACATCCGGCATAATCCGCATCGGAATAGCCAACTAATTCAAATGATGAACTTTTTGGATACCAAAGCCCAAAATGAGGAGTGTGCACTAAATATCTCAAGATTTTTTTTACGGCCACCATGTGGCACTCTTTAGGAGCGGCTTGAAATCTTGCACACATGCACACACTAAGCATAATAACGGGCCTAGATACACAAAGATAAAGTAGAGGGCCGATCATTGAACGATATATCTTTTGGACGACCGGTTTACCTTCTTTGTCGAGGTCTAGATGCCCGTTGGCTTGCATTGGCGTCTTGATTGGCTTGGCGTTCTCCATACCAAACTTCTTGAGCATGTCCTTGATGTATTTGGTTTGACATATAAAGGTTCCTTCCTTGAGTTGTTTGACTTGAAAACCGACGAAGAATTTCAACTCGCCCATCATGGACATCTCAAACCTTTTGGTCATTATCCTGCTAAACTCCTTGCATAGGTGTTCATTAGTAGACCTGAATATAATGTCATCAACATATATTTAACAAATGAATAAATCATTATTAATATGTTTAGTAAAGAGAGTGGGATCGGCCTTTCCGACTACAAAACCTTGTTCGAGAAGAAAATCGCGAAGACACTCGAACCAAGCTCTTGGTGCTTGCTTAAGGCCATAAAGAGCCTTGTGTAAGAAGTAAACATGGTCCGGATGATCTGGGTCTTCGAAGCCGGGTGGTTGCTCAACATAGACCATCTCAGAGAGTGGTCCATTCAAGAAGGCGTTTTTTACGTCCATTTGATACAACTTAAAATCATGGTGAGTAGCAAAGGCAAGTAATATTCTAATGGATTCAAGCCTAGCTACTGGAGCGTATGTTTCATCGAAATCCAAACCTTCGATTTGTGTGAAGCCTTGAGCGACCAACCGGGTTTTGTTTCTCGTCACAACCCCATGCTCATCTTGCTTGTTCCGAAATACCCATTTTGTTCCAATCACATTTTGCTTGTGTCTTTTGACAAGCTTCCACACTTGATTTCGCTCAAAGTTGTTTAGCTCTTCTTGCATGGCCATCACCCAATCCGGATCTTGGAGTGCTTCTTCTACCTTAAGAGGTTCAAGAGAAGAAACAAAAGAGTAAAATTCAAAAAAATTTGCAACTCTAGACCTAGTGGATACTCCCTTGTTAATGTCTACAAGGATGTTACCGACGGGGTGATCTCGTTGCACGCTTTGATGCACTCTTGGGTGAGGAACTGTTGCATTTGATTTTTGAATTTGGTCATCATCATCTTGGGCGATGTTCGAGCCATCTTGAGCTTGTATTGAAGAGGAGGGAGCATCAACCAAAGTTGCATCCTGAGTTGGAGTACTCAGGATTTCTTCTTGCTCAAGAGGTCTCACTTCTCCAATTGCCAATTTCTTGATTGCTTCACACGGTGGTTCTTCCCTGTCAATCACAGCACGATCAACTTGTTCTACTTGAGAACCGTTAGTTTCATCAAATGTCACATCACGCGAAATTTCAACCACACCAGTGGTGTTGTTGAAAACTCGGTATGCTAAGCATTTGATCCATAGCCAAGCAAGAAACCTTCATCTACTTTAGGAGCAAATTTGGATGACTTAGCTTTCTTGTTGAGGATATAGCATTTGCTCCCAAAGACTCGAAAGTAGGATACATTTGGCTTCTTGCCGGTGAGGAGCTCGTACGCCGTCTTCTTCAAGATCTTGTGGAGGTACAGACGGTTGGTACTGTGGCACGCAGTGTTGATGGCCTCTGCCCAGAAGATGTTGGAGACCTTGTACTCATCAAGCATCGTGCGCGCCATCTCGATGAGTGTACGATTCTTCCTCTCGGCTACCCTATTTTGTTGTGGAGAATAGGGAGCCGAGAACTCGTGTTTGATGCCTTCTTCATCAAGATACTCCTCCACACCGGTGTTCTTGAATTCGGTGCCGTTGTCACTCCGAATTATCTTTATCTTCACTTCAAATTCATTTTGTGCCCTTCTCATGAATTTCTTTAAGCTTCCTTGGGCTTCACTCTTATCATACAATAAAAACACCCAAGTAAAGCGAGAAAAATCATCAACAATAACTAGACCATACTTGTTTCCTTCAATGCTTATGTAGGCGATTGGACCGAATAAATCCATATGTAGCATCTCTAGAGGTCTTGTAGTAGTCATCACATTCTTGGTGGGATAAGAGGCTCCAACTTGTTTCCCGGCTTGACACGCGCTACACACCCTATCTTTCTCAAAGACAATATTTGTTAGTCCAAGGATGTGATTGCTTTTAATGAGTTTGTGAAGGTTCCTCATACCAACATGAGCAAGCCGGCGATGCCATAGCCAACCCATGCTTGATTTAGCCATTAAGCACGTTTCATGGTTAATTCTATCCGCAGTGAAGTCTATGAGATAGAGATTTCCCTTTAAACGACCCTTAACAACAATTGAACCATCATCCCTCTTAATGACATCTACACCCTTATCACTAAACACACAATTGTAGCCCGCTTCACATAATTGAGCAACGGACAATAAATTGTAGCTTAGTGATTCGATAAGTAAAACATTGTTTATATGAAAATCATTAGTGATTAGAATCTTACCGAAACCTATCACTTCACCTTTTCTATTGTCCCCAAAGATGATTCTTTCACTATTTGCTCCATTTGCTTCCAAATGTGCGAACATTGCCCTTTCTCTAGTCATGTGATGTGTACATCCGCTATCCAAGATCCCACTTGATCCACCGGAGATGTAGGCCTACAAAATGAAATTTAGTTTTTGTTATTTGGTACCCAAACTTGTTTAGGTCCACGCATATTAGAGACAAGTGACTTTAGGACCCAAATAGATCGCACGTAAAAAGCAATTTTTGGCTTACCCCCAATGTGACAAGCAACTATTCTACCAAGACTAGTCTTTTTAAGAACATAAGAAGCAAAGAAGGTAGAGTGAGTCTTATACTTAGAGTTTGCTTCGGCCTTAACGAAGTGAATGGGCTTGTTTAAAGGAGCGACCACAATGTGGCTTCCTTTGCCCTTGGGTGGAACATTCCCAAGCCCATGTTTCATGACGTTACCTTGGCGCTTACCGAGGAACTCCTCTAATCCTTTGCTAGCCTTATATGACTTTTGAAGTCCATCTTCAAGCATTCCCTTGAGCTTCTCATTTTCATAAGCTAATACTTGCAAAGTCTCAAGGTTAGTGGCACAAGCATCAATATTAACGTTGTAACATCTAGCACATCCATTGCTAGTAGAAGGCAGTGAGGAGTTGGAGTTAATTTTTGAGGCGAGAGGAGGGCTATTCGAGAGATCAACAAGCTTCAACTCGAGAGCCTTGCAAGCATCCTTTGCTTTTGCAAGTTCCTCTATAAGTGAAGCATTAGTGATCTCAAGATTTTTCACCTCGGATTTAGTCAATTTTGAACTTTTGACTAATTCCTCGAATTTTCTCCTCTCACTAGTTAGGCTTTTTTCTAGCTGAAGATTTCTTTCATTTTCAAGAATAAGCAAATCCTCTTGAGCTTCGAGAGTGGCCTCCTTTTGCTCTACTATTTCCTCCAACCTCTCAATATCTTTCAATAGCAAATCTAACTTTTGCACATCAAAGTTCTTAATCGACTTGAGTACACAATCATCGTCACTATCGTCATCACTATCATCAAGACATGGATCAATAATAGAAGAAATTGATTCTTTAGTTGATACCTTGTGTCCTTTAGCCATAACACACATTGGCCATAAGACACATTGGAGTGTCTCCGTCGTTGTTGCTCAAGTTGTCGAAGAGGTTCTTCGACGTTGTCGGAGTAGAGGGCACGGCGATGGCGACGGAGGTGATTCCTCCTTCGTCGGAGTTGGAGCTTGAATCGGAGTCGGAGTTCGAGTCCCACTCTTCTCCAATGTGAGCTTGCCCCTTGTGCTTGTGATACTTGTACTTCTTGCTCTTCTCTTTGTCTTTACCCCGGTGCTTGTCCCTTTTGTATGATTTATCTTCTTTCTTCTCACGATGTGGACAATCGGCGATAAAGTGGCCGGGCTCCCCACACTCATAGCATTTCTTTGTTGAGTGCCATCCTCTTGATTTGCTCCATTGGTTCTTGGAGTGGCTCCCCGGCTTGTAGCCCTTCTTCTTGAGAAATTTATTGAATCTTCTCACGAGCAATGCCATGTCATCATTGGTTAGGGGGCTATTTGATTCCTCATCTTCACTTGTGCCTTCTTCGGCTTCCTTCATGGTCTTTACGGCCTTCAAGGCAATGCCTTTCTTCTTTCCGGATTTGAGCTCTTCAACAACCTCCACCTCCTTGATCATCATTTCATCCATCACTAGCCGACCAATAACATCATGAGGCGTCAAGGTGTTGAAGTTTGGCCGGTCTCGGATTAATTGAACAAGGTTGCGGTTGGTGGGAGTGATCACACAGAGAATAATCTTCACCACGGCCTTATCGGTAAGATCAGTGCATCCAAGACCTTTAGCTTGATTCACAAGCACCATCAAGCGGTCAAACATCTTTGTGTATGTTTCTCCTTCCTCCAAGGTGAAACGACTTAGCTCACCAATAATGAGCTCAATCTTTGATTCACGGACACTTGAAACTCCTTCATGAGTAACCATGAGTCTATCCCAAATAGCTTTAGCTTCTTCAAGTCCATCAACTTGGTTGAACTCGGAATCACTCAAAGCAAGGCATTGACGGCCAAGTCATTCAAATGTTGAGCTTTGTCTTCTTTGGGAGTGAGATTGTTTGGATCAACGGGCTTGAAACCTGTTTCTACAATCTTCCAAATAGAGGGATGAAGTGATCTCAAGTGCATCTTCATCTTGTGTTTCCATACGGCATAATGAGTGCCATCGAAGTGAGGTGCTCTACCGGAAGAGACGGAACCATAAGATGAAGAGCTTGAGACTCCAAATGGAGGATATTGATAAGGAATCTCAACCCCTTTGCCGGAACCCATGCCCTTGTCTTGGTCATGGCTTCCGTCATTCTTCTCTATTAGCGATATTTTAGATTCTCCAAGCGGTTAAGCCAAACTACAGAGATTTGGCTCTGATACCAATTGAAGGATCGAGGTAGTCGCCTAGAGGGGGGGTGAATAGGTGTTTATAAAATTAAATCTTAAATTACAGCGGACAAATATCGGATTATCCGACTTGTATATCGGACTATCCGATGGTTTCGAACTATCCGATTTTCATAGTCGGATTATCCGATCGGAGCGTAAGCAGACAGATTTATCACAGGTAAAGGTTGAGCAAGTGTAGGCAACTAATAAGTAGAAGGCTAGCTACAGCAGTTAATTCAAGACAAGTTTGATCAAGGCAACAAGAAAATACCAAACCAAAGATTTGATGCACGGTTGGTTTTTCCCGAAGTTCGGATCCTTGAGGAGATCCTACGTCTCCGTTGAGGCAGCTCAGTCACACTTGAGCTGGGGTCTCTCTCAACACTTTTCCTCCCGGTGTTGCACAAATGCACTCGTCGGTTTCACACCTTTGATTCCTTCCCTTGCGGAGGCGGAATCTGGCCTTCACAAACTTCCGAGGCGCACCACACAACGTCTTGGTGGCTCCCGGTGACTCCTAGCCGTCTAGGAGATCTCAATCTCCAAGAGTAACAAATGGAATGTAGATCCGCTCTTGAAAATCGCTCTAGTGCTCAATTGAACTTTCACGGTTTGAAATCTAAGCACTAGGAATCAACTTGCTTCAACTCTCAACAAATATCTCAAAGAAGACTCAAGAGAGAGAGCAAGAGAATAGCTAAGAGGCAATAAATGTTCAACACACAGTCTGTACTCATAAATGAGGGAGGGCGTGGAGTATTTATAGCCAAGACACAAAAACTAGTCGTTATGCACTGTGTCAGACCCACATCGGACTATCTGATATGTGTAAATCTCCAGATCGACTCCACCTAAAATTCAAATTCTTTTGAACGAAAAACACAGATCGGACTATCCGATGATACACATCGGACATTCCGATAATTCCAGAGAGAATTCATTTTCAAAGAGTTATCAAAAACTTTCTAAGTCCATATCGGAATGTCCGATATAAAACATCGGAGAATCCGATAATTCCAGAGAGAATTCATTTTCAAAGAGTTATCAAAAACTTTCTAAGTCCACATCGGAATGTCCGATATAAAACATCGGACAATCCGATAATTCCCGAGAGTGCCCTTTTCAAATCCTTAGAAAAAATCTCAGTCCTCATCGGACTATCCGATGTCAACTATCGGACTGTCCAATAATTCCAGAGAGGACCCTTTGAAAAAGCACATACTCACAACGGAAAATCCGATATCATCGGACTATCCAATGTTTAACATCGGACAATCCGATAAAACCAGCAAGCTGAAAAACTGCGATGTGAGTGATGTGCTTGGTGTCTTCCAATTCTAATTTTGTAAAAGCAGTTCGTTTGAGCATAGAGACCATTTCTAAAGCACCTACATCCCATTCCTCTTGATAGAGCGGCAATCCTATCGACTCAAACAAATGAAAAATCTACACCGAGTCAATGCCATTCTTCTTTTTCCTTTTTGAGAGTCATCAACGTTCGTAGATGCGTTTCACTTGGGACTATTACCTGCTCATAAGCTCATTGAAGCTGTTAGTCCCTTAAACGTTTGTCATTAATCATCCAAAACACAATTAGGGGCCTAGATGCACTTTCAATGGGTTTGAAGGGGTTAAAGAAACACACAATTGGACTCACATATCTTCCATTTGGAATCTTCCATATGCTAAATCTCTAATTCTCTTGCATAATATTGATGTTATGTACCAAGAATGAAATGTTGCGGAGAGCATCGTTAGCATTTGTTTTGACTTCAAAGATAAGACAAAAGACAATATGAAGGCATGTAAAGATATGGCCGAGATATGTGACCGCCCAACCCTAGAGGTGAGAGAAGATAAAGAAGGACGTAGAGAGAAACCACGAGCTCCATATTGCCTTAAACCGGCAGAAAAGAAAGAGATACTTGTGTGGTTGAAGAATATCAAATTTCGATGGTTACGATCAAACTTGAGGCGTCACGGTGAGCATTGTAACCGGAAAGTTAAATGGCTTTAAGAGTCATGATTACCATATTATGATAGAAAGGCTACTCCTTGTAATGTTCCGTGGTTACTTTAAAGAAGAAGTTTGGACAATATTAGCAGAACTTAGTTTTTTCTATAGACAGTTATGTGCTAAGGAAGTATCCACTACAATGATGAGAAAATTGAAGAAGGATATCACGGTGCTTAGATGCAAGATGAAGAAGGTATTCCCACCGGGCTTTATGATTGCAATGCAACATCTGTTGGTGCATTTGCCATATAAAGCGGAGGTTGGCGGTCCTGTGCAATACCGATGGATGTACCCAATAGAACGAAATCTTAAACAAATTCGGGCAACCATCCGTAACAAGGCCCGAGTTGAAGGATGTATCGCGGAAGCATTTTATCTCAAGGAGATATCGTACTACACGAGCACATATTTTGCTGATGAACACAACATCAAAATTCATATACCACGATATCACAGCTCTCAAGATATTCCTGCCAGTAATCTGAAAATATTCTAGTGGAAAGGCAAGGTTGTTGGTGGAAGTTCGAATCATGCTCTGCCTTCAGAGGAATGGAATGCCACGTTGTTGTATATGTATGCGAATATCGAGGAAATGGATAAGTATTTTGAGTAAGTATTAGCATTTTGTTTGACTACTTTCTTTCTTGACCAATATTTTAAGTTCAATAAATTTTCGATAGGTTGTTTGATCAACAATATTGGAGATCAACCCAACAACCTACGTCCAAACAACTAGACAAATTACGACGTGAAGGTTTACAAGCAGGCCCTAATTTTGTCACGTGGTTTCAACAACATGTAAATTTCTTTTCAACAACATGTAAATTTCTTTCAACACATACAAATAATTCATTAAGTTAAATATCTAGTTGAACAAACGCTCTACCTCTTGCAGTGTATGAGTGACAACACCGCTCATGAAGACCTAGCACAGCTATCCCACGGAAGCATTACAGCAAAGAGCTTTGGACGCTATGATGTAAATGGATTTCGCTTTCGCTCTACAAAATTTGAAGCAACACATCCACAATTAGCGACAACAAATAGCAGAGTTGTCACTAAAGCCTATGATGTGAATGGGCGCGACACAGAGTACTATAGTGTGATTCAAAACATAGTAGAATTCAAGTTCGGGGGAGCTAAAGACTTGAGAGTAGTCTTCTTTTATTGTGACTGGTTTAGTATAGTACCAAGGGTAGGGATAAAGCGTAACAACAAAGTTGGTCTGGTCGAAGTTAATCATCAATCACGTCTCACTTGCTATGATCCATTTGTCGTATCTATGTACCTTGCAAAACTTGTCATCTTGGTGGGTTGTTCAAAAGGTTAATCCCCCTTGTCATTTGCCAACTCCTAGAGGAGACGACTATGGTGAAACTGATGTTGACAACACCGTTCACGAAGCATATCAAGCAGATGGTTTACCAAGCTCCTTTCAGGTTGATCTTGGGTTGGGAATTGATGAAATAGTTGGCGATACAACAGATGTTATTGTTGAAAATGTTCGAAGCAAGAAATGCTCTCGTCGTGGCTCAAATGGCTCGCAAAATAGTCATAGATCCATGCCTCGTCATGGTAGTGCACAAAATATTTCCATTGAACCTCCTCAAGATGAGGACTTCTAATAAGTATGCCTACATATCTTGTATTATTTTTGCTAATAATATCTTGTTTTATTTATTAGTTATCCTTCTTTTTACTAATAATATCTTGTTTTATTTATTAGTTATCCTTCTTTTGCTAACTATATCTTGTATTATTTTTTTCATGTAGGATGAGGTCGTTTACTCATATCGAAAGCAAATTTCTCTCAAAAGGAAAGAAGAAAGATGGCTCTTCATCTTCGAAGGGCCAAGTTTCATTAGAAGGTTCTCTCTTTAGAGGCTGTAGCTCTCAGCAAAGTCGACGAAGTGCGCTTGAGAGATGCCTTGAGGAGGCTCAAAACGAGGTTGCTCCACCAGTTGAGGCTCGAACAGAGGAGGTAATGTTATATTTTTCCAAATATTACGCTCGTATATAGCATTAAACTCATATCTTATTTGTTTGCTATGTAGCAGGAGGCATGGGATGGTGGGGATGGAGCTGGCCAGGAGGCAGGGGATGATGGGGATGGAGCTGGCCAGGAGACTGGGGATGGGGAAGATGAAGGGGATGGTGATGGTGCTGCACCTGTGTTTAGGTTTAGAGGGTCTAACTTTGATCAAGTGAGGTTCCAACTGACCTTCGTGCACTGAGACAGTTGTGCCACATGGTGAATGGTGAGTAAATGATGCAAATTTTGTTGTCATTTTATGATTACTTATTTTGTAACAAAAAACTTGTAATTTGCAGGTAATGGGTTGATCTTATGTGGGAAGGAAGAAACCGGTTGCGACATGTTAATGCTAACTTGGGAGGTCTTTGTCGGTACCACTATCCAGGGTTGGTTTTGGTGGGCGGTGTTTCTCAACCGGCAGTGAAGTGGGAGCACTACCAGTTGGCTACAGATGGCCAGCACGGTATTGTTGCCATGCGGGTGTGAGCAGATTTTTGGGTAATATTCATAATTCTCACTTTTCTTGTACATTGTTAGTTTTATAATAAAGATGTCTAACAATATTGTGTTTCCACAATTAGTTGAGGTATCGTTTTCCTGAAGGACAAGAGGAGGCATTGGCCACTAAGGCAAAATATGTCATTGAGAATGCTGCAAAAAAGGTGGTGAAGGACATGATGTCCAATGCTCGTATCCAAGCAGTATGCATGTACTACAAAATGTTTAAACACCAGGATATAAGCAAGAAGTTAGGCGCTTCTAAAATCTACCTTCGAGAAGATGAGTACCTACAGGTGGACTTGCCTTGGCTGAGAAAGTGTCCTGATGCTTGGCAAGCACTCTGTGCCTACTGGGCCTCGCCTGCCTTCGTGGGGCAGTCTAGGAAGAAGAGGGACAATCGTCAGGCAGGCCCTAGGGTAACACAGTGATATGACGCCGATGGACATCTTCGTCTCGCTAAGTGAATGGTATGTTTGTTATATCGTACTAGTTTTAGATTATATCTTACAATTGTACTCACTAATACAAGTGAACATTGAATTACAAGAGGCTCAAAGTGGCGTTGCACCAAGCTCTATTGAGACGTATCTTCAGGGCCACTACGGAGTTGATCCTACACAGCCATATCAGCTTTGTAGTTCTACAGCTTCACAAAATTTGGTCAGTACGTACAATTTCCAAAATACCAACTCAATGCATTTTTAAGATTTCTCCTAAATTGCATATATTGTAGGCTTGGTATGGAGAATTAATGGTGGAACGTCATGGAGAAGACTTTGATTGGAGGAAAGAGCAGATCGATAATGTTGCTTTATACTCAAGTGGTGCTGGGAAGAAACATGGTAGATTTCCCATGTTCAACGGGATCATCGATTCTAGTGAAGCCTTAGCTGAGGCGAGGTCGTCTTCTTCTCAAAGTAGCTCACGAAGTTCTTGTGATGCTAGGCGACTAAGAGATGTTGAGGCGACAAAGAAAAGAATAAGGCAACAAGAAGAATTATTGAGACAAGCAAAGGAAAGGATGAAACAACGTGACCAATACATGATTGAATGGCAGAGATCACAACAACAACACATTCAAGTAAGTACATTTGATCTTTTATGAATTCAAATGCTTTAAGTTAAAAGAAATATCTTGAATTGTGCTCCATGAACCGTATAGTTGTTACCTAGTCGTGAAGTTTAAAATTTGCAAATGAAATTGATGTTTTTACCTTTCAGGACCTTTTATCTGCTCACTTGGGATCGGCTGTCTCACTCCCACCATTTCAACCTCCTTCACCTCCTGCATTTTTCTTCGCACCTACAAATATGGTATATTTCATTCCAATTGTTTGGTTATTCACATTAATCGTGGTAATTTTTGCAAACTTTTGGATACATCATACAGGGGCCACCACCGCCTCCTGAAGCTAAAGGCGATGTTGGTAGTAATTCAGGGTCACCAGCAGTGGGTGAATATTTCAACTCAAGCATCGATGCAGGTAGCAGCCACGACTTCCACACTTCACCAAATTAAATTTGAATTTGTGAGGTAAACTTGTTGCATGTGTGTGCGATTGTAATATGATGAACCTATTTGGTTGTAATGTGGATTTTGTGAATTTGTGATGGAGACTATATATATATATATATATATATATATATATATATATGTGGTTGTGTGATGTGGATTTGTGAACTTGGACATTACTATGGTGAATTTATAACATGAATGTCTGTAATGAACTTGTGATGGAGACTCTATGGTTGTTAGAATTTTCTACAATTTTTGTGGAATTAGCCAACCACTCAAGGTAATATTGCTCTAAACTGTTTTACTTCCATTAAAAATGTTTCTGCATTTGACACATAAAACCACTTGTAATCCTTGGTAATTTTTTGAACATAAATGCAGGATCAAATTCATCTGGATGAGGTCAAGGACCCTCTTGAAAGTTTTAAGGTATGACGTTCAGCTTATTTTCATATATATGCTTTTTCCTGCTCTAGGTACTTGCTCCTGATCAGCAATGAAGTTCTTGTGGAAAATAATACACATCCTGTTGTGCAGCCAGAGCTTCCTTTCACCAGAAGAATAAATATGGATGAGGGTACTATTTCAACAACAGTATGTGCCAAAGTTTCACGTTGTATTTGCTGTCCTACATTTGCACAATAGTAAAATCTTCCTAATAACTAATGGTTTGTTGTGTACAATGCATAAATCTCCAAACAGATGCCCCCAGAATCATCATCTCAAAACTCAGGCATGCAGATACCGCCATCGGGTCTCTGAAATATTATTACATAATACCATATATGATGTTGTTCCTGATTCTAGCAAGGTAAGATTCTTCTTTTTTGGTCAACACTTTGTCTTAAACCATGTGAATAATCATATTTCATATAAGCATTTCAGATAGCAATTTTGGATGCTCAGCTTCCAGTCAAGCAAGCATTTAAAATCATGCATGATGAGGTATGTGTTTGCAAGAATTGTTCCTGTACTTAATTTTTTTCCCCTCTTTTGGTTGATTGTTTACTCTCATTTGAACTTTGCTATGTTTGATGATCATGTTATTGAAGAATTTTAAACAATATGCTTGCAAGAATTTTAAACAATATGCCTTGCTTTGGGTCCTCTTTGGGATAATCAACAGCAAACCATAACAGGCATGCTAACTTCAGTTTTATGGGGGGGCCTGATGTTGCTGCAATGCAGAGAAGGCCATTACTTCATGTATTTTTCCTATATATTTGCCAGACTTCTTTCATTTGATTTATTGTTTAAAGAGTCTCAAGATGAACACAAAATAGGGGAAAAATTATGTGTAATAAATTCTTTATTTGGTCAGGAAACACTCTAAGTTTAATGCCATTTTTGTGCAGAAGTAGTACAAATTGACGGATGTATGTAATGATGAATGAAGTGGTGTTGTCTCGATCAAGGCCGACATTCATAAAATTAATAAAACTCATGTCTTTTACTTTTGGAATGTGATTTTGTTATTATTACTTGGTCCTGCAGATTGAGTGTTCTATATTTCATTGTTATTATTACTTGGTCTGTTTGGACCTGTGCCTTAAGTTGAGCTCACTTTATCTTGATGGTGTATTTAGTTCTTTGCTCAAGGCTCCAAGAATAGCCTGGAGGTTATCCATTTCTGCAAAATCAGATTGTCAAGATTCCTATTGGTACATGGTCGCCACATCTTTGGGAGGGCAAGTGATGACAAACTGAAAACTTTGCAACCGAGTGCTCCTCTAAATTCTCGCTCGACTTGTCGCTTGAAGGTACCATATAATTGACATTTCAAATTCCCGCTTTTTGCATGTGTAATCGGTTCGCTATTTTTACGTGTGATGCGGCTTACTTTGGGTGCCAATGTGTTTCTCTGCATTCTTCTTTCTTTGTTGGACCAATGCACGGGGATCACGCCGATGTTCGACACTGCCGGTGAGCGAAAGCAGAGGCCGAGGATCCGAGCAAGAGGTGAGATCTGGGTCCTCCACGTGCGATTTCGTCCCGATCTGCTCGATCTGTGATTTCGCTCCACGTTTCGATTTTGTCAACTCGATCCGATCTAGCAATGTATGTCAGGCTCGTTTGGATGTATGGTTTGTCCAATCGATGTTTCAAATTCTGACTACCGGTTGGGCTACTCGGTTTTTAAGAGAAGTGGCGGTGAAAATTTTAATGTGTGCGATGCCTCCTCATGGTGGGTTCTTTGGAGAGTAGTCGCTGCAGTGGCGATGGGTTCATGTCAGTGGACCGTCGCAGGCACAAAGGCAAACATGCACTCTGCCATTGTCCAAATTTGTGGTATTAGTCTTGGATTATGGGTGGTGCTAGAGTCCAAGTTTTAGCAAACCTTTGTTAATTGGAAGTGATGCTGAAAGTGATTTGGGGTGATGCAAATGGCAAATGTCGATTCAAATTTGGATATTTCGCGTGGATGCCACAAATGCACCAAAAATTAGTGAATAAGTTGAGTCATGTGGTGCCCGATTGCATCGACTTGCAATTGTGGGCATGTCATTGTCTGCATTTTCTATTTTATTGCTTATGGTAATTGTTCAAAAACTCACTATCATGCAATTTTGATGTGTACGATGAGCCTCATATGGTATGAACTCTTTATGTGTATGAAGCCGAAAATCGTTTTCGAGAATTTGGTGATGGATTATTTCCTTGGTAGCCAAATCATAATAGATGTTCTAGTTTATCTACCTTCACTCTTGCTTTTGAAAGCAATCTTTTGCATGGGTTGAAGGCTCGCTTGAAATTACCTAGGCTTGCATGATAAAGCTGTAGTTGGGTTTCTTACGAGATAATTCCAGTTGAAATTGTTGAGGATATGCATTTTTCGAACGTGGTGATATTATTGTCGACGGGACAAAAGTCCGGCGCTTAGTAGTATCTTCGATTCAGGACATCCATCTTATTTCTGGTTTCATTGGTTTATTTACCATAAATAAGTCTGATAGGCAACTCATTTGCTTTCAGTCATAACAAAATCAGTCAAGTTTCTTTTATTCATATTGTTGTGGACGCTTTTGTGGGCAAGTTCTATGAGCGTCGTCACAAAAGGGCTCAGGGAGAGACAAGTCAGCCTAGCGCAGTCAAGGAGGGGGCTTAAGGCAAGGTCTGCGTTCTGAGATGGAAGGCCTAGCCAATAGAAGTAGTATATCTTAGTATATCTTATCTCTTTTAAATTAGTTAAGTATTCGGATATGATTGGTTATCCTTTTCCTTATCCAATTGTAGCTTATGAAATAATTAAGGCAGGTCTCCCCGATATATAAAGGATAGTCCGCTTGTTTTGAAAGCAATAAAGAATTCAGTTTTGCCCTAACTCGAAGCAGAGCCTCTTCCGCCAGGAGAAACCCTAGGCCGAGGAGGGCGTTGATCGCCTATCCCCTGTTCTTCAACCACCACCAAATCCCCAAACCCTAATCCACATCATTTTGGTATCGAGCCATCCCACCACCCTTCAATGGAGCCGGCAGAGAAGGAGCAATTGGCAGAAATGTGCGGATGATGGGGCGATGGCAGACCTCGAGAAGGTGGAAAAAGCTGAGCAAGCGGCAGCTCGGCTCCAAGTCGGCTTGATCAAAGTAATGGCAGCAATCGAGGGGACTTCGAGATCGATGGAAGGAAGAGGAAGAGGACCAAGTTCGGGAGTAGGGGGCACCCGATTCCATAAGTTGTCCTTTCCCATCTATGACGGTAAGGAAGATCTTGTTCCATGGTTGAACAGATCTGGCAAGTTTTTGGACAATGGACCTTGGAGGAAGAGAAGGTGTGGCTTGCATCATATCATATGACGGGAGCGGCACAACAATGGTATTATCGATTGGAGAAGAACCAAGGTGTACCCACATGGCCTCGCTTTGTAGAACATGTGAATCTTCGCTTTGGTCCTCCAATTTGGAATAACCCATTGGGAGAACTCATTCAGTTGAGGAGGAAGGGATCGATGGCGAGTATCGGGGAGCGATTTCTTGCTCTTCTCTGTCGTTGTAGAGGATATGACTAAAAACAGCAAGTACAAATTTTTACCACTGGGTTGCGCAATCCATTGCGGACCGATGTGGAGCTGCAGAATCCGGCAACTCTTGAAGTGGCTATGAGTCTTGCCAGGGCTTATGAAAGACGTCTTGAAATGGAAGAAGAAGAGGGCGGCCAATTCCACCAAAGTGGCGCCCAACACCAAGCTCAGAGCTTTGAACAGAGCAATGGTAAACAAGAACTCTCCAATGCAGTCTACTCCAGTTCCGGAGCATGATCCATAACAAAGCTCCAGGAGGAAATTTATCCGATCGGCCCATCAAATCCAAGGACCTGCCCGGCTCAAGGGGCTCAAGCTCCTCACCGCCCGAGATGGCCGATGTAAGGCTCAAGGGATTGTGTTTCAATTGCCCGAGAAGTTCTCCAAGGAACATGTTGGCAAATGCTCTATGAAAGGAATTTATCTTTTGGAATTAGATGAAGAAGAGGAGATGGAGGAGTCAATGGCTGAAGATGTGGAAATCTCTTTGCATGCGCTCACAGGGATCCGGATGGGGAAAACCATGCAGCTGCAAGTCCTGATTAATGGGACCGAGGTTCGCGCACTGGTGGATTCCGGTTCTACCCACAATTTTGTGGGGGACGCCGCAGCCAACCGGCTTGGGTTACTATCAGCTGCAAAGGAAGGAATTAGCGTGGCTGTCGCTAATGGAGATAGAATTTCCAGTACAGGCCGATGCAAGGCAGTAAAGTTGACGATTGGCAAAGAAGAATTTGTACTAGATTGCTTTGTCATTCCTTTGGCCGGTTTTGATCTGGTACTAGGAGTTCAATGGCTGCGAACCCTCGGGCCTATTTTATGGGACTTCCAACACATGACGATGACCTTCTGGTTGTCAAACCATCAAGTCACTTGGCATGGGCTTGGTCAGGAGCAACATCAGCTTAAAGTGATGATGGCGGCCGAAGATGAGCTAATGGACTGTTTGCTGCAGGAGTTTGACGTTCTATTTGAGCCCCCGGCCTCTCTTCCTCCCCCACGGTCCTGCGACCACCGCATTCATCTCCTCCCGGTACAGCCCGATGAGGTGCGGCCCTCTGAGATACCGCAGCCATCGAAGATGAAATAGAGAGGCAGTGTGACGAGATGCTCCAACAAGGTATAATTCGGCCCAGCACATCACCATTCTCTTCACCAGTAATATTGGTTCGGAAGCGAGATAATTCTTGGCAATTTTGTGTGGATTACCGTGCTCTCAATGCTCAGACGGTGAAGGACAAGTTTCCCATTCCTGTGGTGGATGAGCTGTTGGATGAACTTAAGGGTGCTCGATTCTTTACAAAGCTGGACCTTCGCAGTGGGTATCATCAAGTCCGAATGCATCCCGACGACATAGAGAAAACAGCCTTCCGTACTCATCGAGGTCATTATGAGTTCTTGGTCATGTCCTTTGGCTTGACTAATGCTCCAGCTACTTTCTAAGCTCTCATGAATGATGTCCTCAAGACCTACCTTCGTCGCTTCGTACTGGTTTTCTTTGATGATATATTGATTTACAACTAGTCTTGGTCAGCACATCTTCAGCATGTTCGATTGGTTTTTGAGGTACTAATTAGCAACAAGTTGGTGCTCAAACGCTCCAAGTGCCTTTTTCGAAAGGAGCTCTGTGGAATACTTGGGGCATATCATCTCCGTCAGGGGTTGCTATGGATCAAAACAAGATTGCATTTGGAACAATCGCCGACACCTCATTCTCGTCCAAGGCGTTGCGTGGATTTCTCGGATTAACGGGTATTATCGGAAGTTCATTATGTCCTATGGGACGATAGCCGCCTGCTGACTAAACCGCTGAAGAAAGAAGCCTTCTCTTGGTCCCTGGAGGCAGAGCATGCCTTTGAACAAATTCAAAACAAAATGACCACTGGGACCCATATTGCAACTCCCAGATTTCGCACAACGGTTCTTGGTGGATTGTGATGCATCTGGTACTGGTTTTGGCGCTGTCCTGCATCAGGGAGCTGGTCCCGTGGCCTTCTTCAGCCGAGCAGTGGCGCAGCATCACATGAAGCTAGCGGCATATGAGCGCGAACTGATAGGGTTGGTCAAGGCGGTGCGGCATTGGAGGCAGTATTTATGGGGGCGCGCTTTTACCGTCAGAACGGACCATTATACACTCAAATTTCTCCTGGATCAGGGGCTGTCCACAATTCCGCAGCACACTTGGGTGAGTAAGTTACTGGGCTATGACTTCACAGTAGAGTACCGGCCAGGCAAACAGAACGCAGCCGCCGATGCTCTCTCTCGGAGGCAGGAGGGTTCGCCCATGATAGCTGCGATTTCTTCTCCAACCTTTGACGTCTTCAATCAACTTCGCAATGAACTTCAGTCTTCCCCATCCGCTTGTGAGTTATGTGACCAGGTTGTTGGCGGTACTGCTGCTCCGGATTGGTCCTCGGTGGACAACCTCCTCCTCCATAAGGGCAAGGTCTTTGTTCCGGCCGACCCCTTCCTGTTGCCGCAACTATTGGCAAGCGCATAAAGCAAGGCATGAAGGTGTTCAAAAGACCCTTCATCGCTTCCGACCTCTTTTTATCGCCTCAATGCTTCCAAGTTGGTACGGAATTTGTTTGGGGCTGCCCTGTGTCGTCAGTAACAAGGAACACCTTCATCCAAAGAAGTTCTATACGGTAGTTGGCGATACCCTCATCGTGTATGGCAAGACATCAGTATGGATTTTGTGGAGGGTCTTCCTAAGGTTGGCGGCAAATCAGTTATATTGTCTGTGGTGGATCGGTTCTCAAAGTATGCGCACTTCATTGCCTTGGGACACCCCTATACTACCAGTTCAGTGGCAAGAGCATTCTTCAATGATATTGTTCGCCTCCATGGGATTCCGACGTCTATTGTCAGTGACCGTGATCCTGTTTTTACCAGTGCTTTTTGGTCTGACTTATTCCGTCTCTCTGGTGTGAAGTTACATCTGAGCACAGCTTTTCACCCCCAGAGTGATGGCCACACAGAGGTGGTCAACAGCATTATTGTCATGTATTTGCGCTGCCTCTCCTGTGACTGTCCAAAACAATGGCTCCAATGGCTTCCATGGGCGGAATTCTGCTACAATTCCTCATTTCAGACATCCTTGAAGACGACTCCCTTTTAGGTTGTCTATGGCCGGGACCCTCCGACTCTTGTGTCCTATGAGCCCCGTACGGCTCGGTGGCTGCAGTAGACCGACAGTTACAGGACCGCGATGAGTTTTTGGTTGAGATCCGCGAGCGTCTTCTTCAAGCCCAAGACCAGATGAAGCACAATCAGGATCAGTCACGGCGGGACGTGAGTTTTGCAGTTGGTGATTGGGTTTGGCTTCGGTTGCACCATCGCACCGCCTCAGGCGTCAAGGATACTTCTTCGCCGGTTGGCTCCTCGCTTCTATGGTCCATTCCTTATTCTCGAGAGGATTGGTTGATGCCGTGATATCGTGCGACTCCCAACCAAGGCCCGTGATTTACAATGTCTTCCATGTGGCTCTCTTGAAGAAGTTTGAAGGGTCTCCTCCGACTTCTGACATTCCGCCTCAGATTTTGTGCATGGGCGAGTGGTTCCTTCTCCGTAGCATTGTTCGTGACTCGCCTTAATCGGGAGTTTGGGAGCTCTTGGTCCAAAGGGAAGGGTGTCTGTCACATGGATGCGACTTGGATGCGATTGGATGTTTTCATGACCAAGATTGTAGATTTCAACTCGAGGACGAGTTGTTTCGCCAGAGGGTGGAAATGTTGTGGACGCTTTGTAGGGCAAGTTCTATGAGCGTCGCCACAAAAGGGCTCTGGAGAGACAAGTCACCTTAGCGCAGTAAGGAGGGGGCTTAAGGCAAGGTCTGCGCTCGAGATGGAAGGCCTAGCCAATAGAAGTAGTATATCTTAGTATATCTTATCTCTTTTAAATTAGTTAAGTATTCGGATATGATTGGTTATCCTTTTCCTTATCCAATTGTAGCTATGGAAATAATTAAGGCAGTCTCCCGATATATAAAGGATAGTCCGCTTGTTTTGAAAGCAATAAAGAATTCAGTTTTACCCTAACTCGAGCAGAGCCTCTTCCGCCAGGAGAAACCCTAGGCTGAGGAGGGCGTTCAGTCGCCTATCCCCTGTTCTTCAACCACCACCAAATCCCCAAACCCTAATCCACATCACATATGCCATACTTATTTGAAGGCAGAATACATTGAAACCTTGTTGATTCATTATAGTGAAAGGAAATTTTGCTCGGGTTCGAAGTTGAAAGAAATGACTGGGAGTGGGATATTTGCTGAAGGGAGTGAAAATGGTGATTCAGAGGCTTCAAATCCGCTAACAAAACTTCGTGAGGATGTTCGTATTTTTCCTGCTTAGAAACATGTCGGGTCCCGCTTTTTGCTGAGTATGTCGCCCTCCACTTGGTATTACAAGTGGTGGCTTCAGTGGTATTAACATTGTAGTGTGTGTTGATGGACGTAGTTCTAAGTCAATACACACCTCATACTTTTTCTCGTTAAGAAAACTGCTATTTGGTTTGAGACTTGAAAAGAAGCACATTTGCAAGAATGTTTTATTATGGTTTACGTTTGTAACCCTTAATGTCTCTCAAGAGTATTTTTTTTCTTTTGGTTTGATTAATCCAAAGCTCAATCTTTGATTTCTTTCAACATATAATTCACTGATGAACCTTCTCATGACAGCAAACTGTAACTGGAATAAGTCAGATCTCATTTAGTGCTGATGGAAGTGTTTCTCCAAAGAAGCCATCCTCATTGCCTGAGGTGGCTAATTAAGCAGCGGGAGCTTTGTGGCTCTAGCGAAGAATGATGTTTACACTCGCATTGAAATTGAGCAAGTGACTGTGGAGCATGTATGTCCCTCTTGCTTTTCAATTGTACTTGTGACCTTTTCTTTGACATGCATACATATATGGAGACATGCATTCCTGTGATGTCTCTGATTTTTCATTTTTGATGATCAGTTATATTGTTAAATGTCTGTTAGATAAACAGATAACACAAAGCTTTATGTTATGATCAAATGTGAATAGGAAGAAAACAAAACTTGAAAGTTATCTGGCCAGGCTGATGTCCAATGGCTTGTTTAAATATAACTTCTGTTGCATTAATAATAGAATCACCGACGAAAATATCTTTTCAGGAGGGATTTTTTATTTTTTTTAAATTTAAAATATTACTTTTGTCGGCCCAGGCCGACAAAAATAGAGCAAATTGCCGACGAAAATATCTTTTCAGGAGGGATTTTTTTATTTTCTAAAAAAAATTTAAAATATTATTTTCGTCGGCCTTGGCCGACAAAAATAGAGCAAAATTACCGATGAAAATATCTTTTCAGGAGGGATTTTTACTTTTTTTAAAAAAATAAAATACTATTTTCGTCGATCGTAGCCGACAAAAATAGAGATGCCACGTCAGTTGTAGCGGGGACATCCAGTAGTCGGTCTATTTTCGTCGGTAAACCGACGAAAATAGCTATTTTTGTCAGTTTTTCCCATATTTTCATCGGTTTTGGGCCGACGAAAATAGGGCGGATTTCGTAGTGTGTAGTTAAAATTTTCAAACTGTATTCACGAATGTATAGAGATGTATTCTGATCATATAACAAGTGAAAATTGTACATGTAGACGTATTATCAAAAGTATATATAGTTTGATAATATTTCAATAATAAAATAGTATTCAAACTAGCTAATGGTCAAATTTGCGTATCAGAACACTGCGAGAGACGTCCGCGACAGCACCATATAAACACGAAATGGAGGCAGCAATAACGTTACACATGTATAGAGCACAACAAACGGAGGCTCATTGATTTGGTTGGAAGCACAAAACACGCATTACATAGAATTAAATACGTATACGGACGAATTTAGGAAAACAAGAGGTACGTATACTGAGTAGTTATTCATGAGCGCCTTGGACAAGTGCTCCTTCACGGCATTGACATCAACGGCAGTGTAGTCATGCATACGCTTGCACACTCCTAGCTATTTCGCTTCACGTGGATGTCGACATTGATCCTCCTGCGCGCGTTCTCCTTGACCTTGGCGATGGTAACCCCTAGCACGCCGGAGGCGAGCTCGGCCTCGACGCTCTCCCTGTTGTACCCTGCCGGGATAAGCAGCCGCGCGTAGACGCCGCTGTCGTAGGCTGCGTCTGCCTTGGCCGCTGGCTTGTCCCTGCTTGGCCTGCCCTGATCCTTGCCAGGCCTGGCGCCGGCACTGGTCCGTTGGTCTTCGACGTCAGTGCTAACCTGGCCCTTGGGCTTCTTCCTGATGACGAGCACGTCCTCGTCGATCTCGACGACGAGGTCCACCTCGGAGAGTCCCGGCACCTGGAACCAAAGGTTCACGGCGCTCGCCTCCTCCTCCAGCTGCCACCGCTCATCCCGCCGCGGCACCGGGTGCACCAGAGCTTCGTACATTTCACGATGTCAAATGAATGAATGAATTAATTAATTAGCTGAGCATGATCAATTTGATGGAAAAATGCAACATCATACAATGCATTAAGTATAAAATTAAATACTTAATTATCTCCATCTTTAACGACTAATTTATATAGAGGTAACAGATATTAATTTGCTATCAAACTTATTTCCACAACATTTCTCTTTCATAATCTTTTTACTAACATTCTCCAAGCGGTAGAATTAAATTGTTGGTCAATGCTGTACATCAAAGAACGAAAAAAAGAAACGCGAGACAATGAACGATCGATGTTAAGAGGATACATTAGCTTACCGACGGGTGAGATGTTAAATGGCGGCAAATCCGTCTTTTGACTGTGCCCCTCCTTTGTACTATTTGCAAAGCACACAGAAAGAGGCCGGGAGCTTCTTTGGAAAGAAAGGACAGCAACAGCTGCTACCTTGCCGGACTGAAGGCGACTGCCGGAGGTATCCACCGGTGTCGCCACCAGCCGGCCGGTCAGGAGGGTGCAAGAGGTGACCGTCGACATTGCAATTTCTAACTGCCTGTCGTGTAACTGTAGAAAGTGAGATCAAGACCAGAAGAGAGTGGATCAGCTAGCACTTGTGTAATGAGATTCATGGAAGGGATTGCCTGAGGGTCCTTTTTATAGATACAAAGGACAAAAACTGACGATCTGATGAGTCACCTTTGCTTGGGCCATGCATTGGTGGGAATAAAGAGGTTTGTGAGCTGCTTTGGTAAATGAATTTGCAATTGGTGCAATTGATTCCAATCCAGTTGTTGCAAGCTAGGAAAAAGAATAAGACCATTAGTACGTGGTCATTTTTTTTAGGGTTCTAGATAGTCCCATTTGGTGTAGATCTAGTGTAAGGAGATCGAGTTCTACAGGCATTGCAGGAAATCGATCTGACAAACAAAGCGAGATTTCCATTGCAAAAAGAAAATAAAACGTTAATTTTGACTCATTTAAAAGCTGGTAGTATTCAGTTCTACTAAAAAGCTCAAGGGATAAAATAGAATTGATCATAGAGTTGAGGAGATCAAGACGACGACATTTCTATAAGAAAGATAATATAAAAAATGGATAGATTCTCGTCTTTTGAGAAGGTGTTATATTAAGACTTATTTCGCATAATTCTTCCTTTAACTGGACAAAGCAAAGGTCATTATTCCCCTTGCCCGACCAAGCAAAGGTAGTCGTCTGCTGTCCCTGTACCTATACCTCTGCAATATAATTGGCCTCCTTGCAATCACTGGTTATAGTAGTACAAATTAATGATAGTTTTCTTTCTTTATTTTTTATTTTTTTAGAATTAAATCATGTTTTATAGTACTCCCTCAATTTCTCAATAGATGTGATTTTAGATTCTTGTACTTTTAGTACTCCCTCCGTTTATTTTTGTAAGGCATATTTAGACTTTGCACAAAGATTAAGATTACGTTGAAATTGAGAAAGATACGAGAAAAAATGACTTAGATGCCCCCACTTAATTGTCTTGGAAGATGAAAGATATATTTTGTGTGGGTGGTAATGAATAAATACATATGGATGAGAGAAAATAAATAGGGGTACAGAAGGAAAGTTCTCACTAAATCTACATGCAAGTCTTACATTTGTAAACAAGACCATTCAAAAAATATGCCTTATAAAAATAAACAGAGGGAGTAAGATACATCTACAAAAGGCTGTGTTATCATGTATTATATCTTTGTATAGTGTGCCTTACTCTTGTTTGTGGTAGTAAATGTCGTTGAAAATAGATAAAATGGGAGGTACAGAAAGAAAAAATGGTAAAAAAAACTCAAGGGATAAAATAGACTTCATCATATAGTCCAGGTGTGGAATATATGGACCCCGGGTATCTGCATATTGGCGGGCTACGAGGATAACCCAAGAGGGGATGGGCCGAGCCGATTACACAGAGAGGCACCACCCGGACTATAACCACCGTGTCCAACAAGGAAGGGCTAAACCGACCTTGAATTGGTAGGATACGATTGTAATCCCGGATACTAACATATTCAGTTAGAGATAGAATCTCTACCTTATAACCGACTAGAACTCTTCGTTGCAACCGCGCTCCTTCACTATATAAGGGGGGCGGGGGACCCTAGGAAGGGGAGATCACATCCACACATTGAGATAGATCATCGTAATTCCAGAGCATAGGACTAGGGTATTACCTCCGCCGCAAGGGTCTAAACCTGTATAAACCCATGTCTTGTGCTACCATCGAGTTTGGATCCAGCACCTAGCTCCATAATCATTATTGCCGAGAACAAGCATCGATAGTTGGCGTGCCAGGTAGGGGAAGCACGAAGATCAACCTCATCAAGCTCGATGGCTGCAATCAGCGGAATCGTCGTGACCTTCGCTCCCGGCCAGGTTTTCCATTTCGGGAGCCTGGACTTCATCACCAACAACCTTGGCAAGCTTGTCCTCTCGAATTCGGACCAAATCCGATCTGGGAGGGACTTCAATGGTGCTTCATCCGGGCTTCCATTCGGGTCAGAAAACGCCGCAGCCATCTACTCACAAGTAGTGCGCCAGAACCTTCGATGATATGAAGATCCCTCGCTCTGAGCTGAAGCGAGGCTCATCATCGGCGGTATCACTCGGGCAGATCACCCTACTTATCACATTCGGTACAAAGGAGAATTACTGGACCGAGTACTTGAATTTTGAAGTGGCTAATTTCGAGACAGCGTACCACACCATCTTGGGAAGGCTGGGCTTAGCCAAATTCATGGCAGTACCGCACTACACTTATTTGGTGCTGAAGATGCCGTGGCCAAAAGGCATTATCATGGTTTGTGGCGATGTCAAGTAGTCCTTTATGTGCAAAAGGGAGAGCTGCGAACTGGCTGAGATGCAGGAGGCGTTGGCCGACAGGGAGAAGATTCGACTGGAAGCTGCAGTCTTTCGCAAGGAAGCATGCCAAGTCAGGAATAAAGCCTGACGAAGTTGTCAAGAAGGTAATTCTCGACCCGTCCAACTCGGCCAAGACGGCTCTAATTGGGACAGGGCTCAATCATAAATAGGAAGACGTGTTCGTCACCTTCCCCTAAGCGAACAGAGACATCTTTGCTTGGAAGCCATCTGATATGCCTAGTGTCCCTAGGGAGGTGATTGAGCACTCTCTAAACATTGACGAGAAGGCAAGACCAATTAAGCAACGGCTCCAGCGGTTCATTCAAGATCACTGCAATTCTATCAGGGAGGAGATCACGAAACTTCTAGCCACTGGCTTTATAAAAGAAGTATATCATTCCAATTGGTTAGCAAATCCTGTTCTTGTTCGCAAAAAGAATAAAAATTGGTGCATGTGTGTTGATTATACTGATCTCAACAAGGCGTGCCCAAAAATCCATTTGGGCTGCCTCGCATCGATCAAGTGGTGGACTCAACCACCGGGTGCGAGCTCCTGAGTTTCCTAGATGCCTACTCAGGGTGTCGGTGTACCTTGCTCCGGGGTACCCTCTCCATCGTGTAAGTTATAGGCCCAAAAGCGGCTGCCTGGCGTGGCCTGGCGGCAAGTGGTGGTCGCGCTTGCCCCCGGCGAAGCACGCATGGCTCGGCGCAGCGGTGGGCAATCATGCCCCGCTCATGGGTGGTAAGTCCATGTGGCCCCTAGCAGCGGTGGGCGGTTCGCCACCACTTGGGCGAAGCGGCCGCGTGGCTCCTTGGTGAGCAAGTGGACGATCATGCCCCTTTCACGGTGGTAAGTCCATGTGACCCCCTGGTAGGCAGGCGGTTACGCACTGTCGGCAAGCGGCCGCGTGGCTCTGGCGGCGGTGGGCGATCATGCCTGCGCCGCCCGGTGGTAAGTCCATGTGGCCCCGACAGGCGTGGGCGGATTCGCCGCCACGGGCGAAGCGCCCATGTGGCTCCTGGCGGCGGTGGACGATCATGCCCTGCACGCCGGGCGATAAGCCCACGTGGCGGTCTGGCGAGCGGGCGAGCGATCGAGCCCCGCTCGTCAGGCCACGGAGGCAACCAAGGGAATAAGGAGAAGGCTTCGCCTCGAAGTTTCCTTCCCCTGACATGCTGCGCCAGGGCCATTAATTGTGAAGAATTCTGCCATCGACACGACGAAGGTCCATCCCTCTGACGCCTCTCACCAAACCCGTCGCAGGAGTGTCATATCCCGGGCGAACCGGGCGAAGCCACGCAGCGGCATTAAATAGCGCTTGAAGGACAAGGCTACAGCGACGGGCATAATAAATGAGTCGTGGGTTAGTGAAATAAGGCTCGAATGATGGGTGTAATTAATGAGTGGTAGATCGTATAGCGTACCCTCTCACCTGCCCGGGCCAACCCGTCTATATAAGGGCGCCTCGGTGCATGGAGGGAGGGGAGTCGAAGGTTGGGAGAAAGAAGAAACAAGCTAGAAGAGCTATTGTAATCACCTCCATACTTCCTCAACAAAGGTCTAGCAGGACGTAGGGCTATTACCCGCGCCGAGGGCCTGAACCTGGGTATATTACTGTGTCCATTGATCTGTTGATCCCCGGGATTCATCGTGAGAGAATCATTAGGGTTTCTGGCCACGAAGACACCCTTTACCGAACCATACCCTCCGTCCCGGGAGAGGTCAACCTTGTTCGTTGACGGGGTCCTGTCAGGCGAAATACGCCAACAGGGGCGCGCCAGGTACGGGGCTAGTGGTTGGCTCACCCAGCCATCTCTCCGGTAGATTTCGGCCTTCTGTTCGCAAGGACCTTGCATCTAGTGATGGCGGGTTCACACTCGCAGTGGCAAGAGGTGGCGGAGGCTAGCAGCGCCTAGAACACATCCCGGCACTCTTGCCGGACGAGGGATCGCAAGACCGCCCCAGCAGAGGGCGGTGGTGCCCCCGGCAAGGGCCGAGTTTGGTTGGCGTCTACCGCCATGGAGGCCGCGACTTATTCGGCCCAGAACCTGTATGCGGTCCGTCTCCTCCTGGACCACCCTCTAGTGGAACTTGCAGGAGACACCCCGACCACGCCGTGGTTGCGGGATATTGCTGGCCTTGTGGACGCAGCCCAGCTCCTTGTAGGGATGCCTGATCGGTCTGGAGCCGTTGGTACCCCTCAACCAAGGGTGCACATCAACCGCACCCAAGCTTCTAGCCGCCCAAGTGGGAAGCGTTCTAGCCAGGAGGGCCAAAGTAAGGGAAAGGGCATAAAAGTGGAAGGTCCCAGCTCTGCGAGGAGCCGTGAGGACCTGAGGGTCCATCTGGAGAAGCGTCGCTAGCGGCGCGGCGGTGATTTGCAAGATCACCTACAGCGTTGTCGCGCTCGCGACGGACGTATGGCCCCTGGGGGTGAGAGTTCCTCT
Organism: Guadua angustifolia; assembly: GCA_036346375.1. Taxonomy (NCBI): domain Eukaryota; kingdom Viridiplantae; phylum Streptophyta; class Magnoliopsida; order Poales; family Poaceae; genus Guadua; species Guadua angustifolia. Next base: position 39,041,790 of record CM070515.1, on the reverse strand, counting down.
TGCGACTCTCACCTTCAGAGCGAGGAGGAAGTCTGCTCCTCTGACTCTCTGGGGAGTCGCGGTCTGCACTCCCCGGCACGGTCTCCGAGCCGGGGTTTAGGTGGATGGATGGATTCCCCCTACGGCGTTGGATTCCAAGGGTTCCCGACGGCTGCGCCGCGTGGCATGGCCCGAGAGGTTTCGCTCGGCCTCCATCAAGAAGTATGATGGCACCACCAACCCAGAGGAGTTCCTGTAGATCTACACCACGGTGGTGCGTGCCGCTGGCGGGTTTGAAAAGGCCATGGCCAACTACTTCCCAACGGCCCTGACGGGGTCCGCCCGGTCCTAGCTGTCGAACCTCCCGCGAGGGTCAGTGCGCTCGTGGGGGGAGTTGTGCGGCCTCTTCGTCGCCAACTATCAAGGCTCCTTCGCACAGCCGGGCGTGGAGGATGATCTCCATGGCCTCGAGCAGGAAAAAGGGGAGTCATTGCGCGACTTCATTCGGCGATTATGCCATTGCCGCAACATGATCCCCCAGATTTCGGAGTAGTCGGTCATCATTGCCATTCGAAAAGGTGTTCATGACCACAAGATGCGGGAAAAGATGGCGACCCGCGACATCGCCACCACCTCTGAGCTCTTCTCCCTAGCGCACAAGTGCGTGTGGGTGGCGGAGGCTCGGGGCCGGTGCCTGGCACCGCACGAGGATGCGGCGGGGACGAAGCCGGGACCTCGAGGGGCCCCGGCCCTGCAAGCAAGAAGGCGCAGAAGCGTGAGGCGGTTGAGACCAGGCGGGTCCTGGCCGCTGAGCGCGAGTGTGAAGACGCCCGGCTGCAGAGGCGCGACCGCCGTGACCGGTGGGATGACTGCCAAGGCCGACGTGGCGATCGCCGCGGTAGGAGGAACGACTACCGCGAGGAGAAGGAGGGCGAGCCCTTCTGCCCAATCCACTAGACCAACACCCACGACCTAGACAGTTGCCAGGTTGTGAGCAAGATGGTCGAGCAGCGGCTCAAGGAGCGCCGCCCTCGTGACGACGACCAAGACGAAGACCCCGCCTCGCTAGCCTTCCAGCAGGCGGACCGCGCCGTGGCATACATTCACGGTGACTCGTCCACCTACCCCTCCAACGCGTCCTACAAGCGGCTAAGGAGGGAAGCCTACGCTACGGCGTTGAGTTCAGGGACGTGTCGGATGCTGAAGTGGTCGGAGGAGCCGATCACCTTCAGTCAGGCTGACCACCCCGAGAGCACTGCCGGCATAGGACACCTTCCGGTCGTGGTTTCTCCCATGGTCCGAAACGTGAAGCTCGGGCGAGTGCTGATGGACGGAGGGAGCTCCATCAACCTCCTATCCTTTGAGGCATTCCGGGCGCTCTAGGTGTCGAACCAGGAGCTGCGCCCGGCCTTGCCCTTCTATGGCGTAGCCCCGGCGGCCGGCTTGGTCCCCCTGGGCCAGGTGCACCTCCCTGTCACCTTCGGGGAGGAAAGCAACTACCGTACGGAGCTGGTCGACTTCGAAGTCACCGATTTCGACCTCCCGTACAATGCCATACTTGGCCAACTAGCGTTGGCCAAGTTCATGGCGGCAACCCACTATGGCTACATGGTGGTGAAGATGCCAGGGCCAGGTGGCCCCATAATCATCCGTGTGGATAGGCCAGAGGCTTTGCGCTGCCACAAGCACGCGCTAGACCTGGCCGGTGCCACCTGCATGAAGCCGGCTGATGCCGCCTTTCCGGGAGCCCCCTAGGCACAGACTCGTGCCTCGCCCAGCTAGGCTAGCGAGGTGAAGGTGGTCTCCCTGGGTGGGGGCGAGCCCGAGAAGTCCATCTTCATTGGCGCCAGCCTCAGCGCCAAATAGGAAGACGCGCTCGTCACCTTCCTCCGGCCTAATTCCGACGTGTTCGCCTGACAACCGTCCGATATGACTGGGGTCCCCAGGGAGGTGATCGAGCACCGACTGGCAACGCTCCCCGAGGTGTGCCCGGTCCGTCAGAAGGTCCGGCGCCAAGCACCAGAGTGGCAAGACGCCATTCGGGAGGAGGTACAGAAGCTGTTGCGCGCAGGGATTGTTCGGGAAGTCTCTCACCCTGAGTGACTTTAAGGTACACAAAATCGTTGGGTTCGAAACTCAACTCTCGTCGACGATTGTCAAGATAGCTCTTACGCTTCGATCAGGTTGCTTCAATCTTTTCTCGATCATGGCAACTTGTTCCTCAGCCTCTCTGAGCTACTCAGGCCCAAATACCGAACACTCCCCCGTTTCATTCCAATTTAACGGGGTACGCATAAGCATGACCATATAAGGCTTCAAATGGTGACATTTGCAGACTAGCTTGATAACTATTATTATAACTGAACTCGGCATATTGCAAACATTTATCCCACGATGTACTGTACGATATTGCACAACCTCTCAACATATCCTCTAAAATCTGATTAACTCTTTCTGTCTGACCATCGGTCTGTGGATGATAAGCAGTACTGAAATTCAGACGAGTTCCCATTGCTTCATGCAGTTTATCCCAAAATCTTGAGGTAAATTGGGTACCTCGATCCGATACAATTTTCTTAGGCACACCATGCAGACATACAATTCTCGACATGTGTAATTCTGCGAATTGATCCCCTGAATAAGTTGTCTTTACTAGAATGAAATGGGCAACTTTAGTCATCCGATCAATAATAACCCATATTGAGTCATAACCCCTTTGAGTCTTGGGCAATCCCGTGATAAAATCCATACCAATCTCCTCCCATTTCCATTCAAGAATCTTTAATGCTGCAACAGCCCTGCAGGCTTTTGATGCATTGCTCTGACACACGTCACATAATGCAACATGCTCCGCAACTTCACGCTTCATACTTGGCCACCAGAATCTTTTCTTAAGATCCTGATACATTTTGGCACTTCCTGGATGAATAGGATACTTGGAATCGTGTGCTTCCTCAAGAATCAATTGCTTAAGTTCCTTCTCATTTGGCACGCAAATCCGGCCTTTAAACCACAGAGTTCCTTGTTTATCTACCGAGAAATCTTCGGCTAAACCCTCTTCCTTCTTAGCCTTGATCCTACTGATCTTCTCATCTTTACTCTGCCTTTCCCTAATTTGATCCTCAAGGGTTGGCTTCACTTCTAAGGCAGCTACAAATCCTTGCGGCACAACCTCTAATCTCAACTTCTGAAATTCTTCATACAACTCTGGTTGATCGCTGGCTACTACTGTATTTACACTGTGGCTTTTACGACTCAGGGCATCGGCTACCACATTAGCCTTTCCAGGATGATAATGGATTCCAACATTATAATCCTTAATCAATTCTAGCCATCTCCTTTGCCTCATGTTAAGGTCTGACTAAGTAAATATGTACTTCAAGCTCTTATGGTCCGTATATATCTCACACCTATTTCCAATGAGATAATGACGCCATATCTTTAAGGCATGCACTACGGCTGCAAATTCCAGATCATGCGTCGGATAATTTCCTTCATGCGGCCTCAATTGCCTTGACGCGTAGGCTACGACCTTGCCATTCTGCATTAACACACAACCAAGACCCTGCCTTGATGCATCGCAATAAATGTCAAAGCCACACTGCACATCTGGCAATACTAATACTGGTGCAGATGTCAATCGCTTCTTTAACTCCTCAAAACTCTTTTCGCACTCTGGCGTCCATGCAAACTTCTTTTCCTTCTTCAATAATTGCGTAAGAGGCCTAACAATCGTCGAAAATCCTTCGATGAATCGACGGTAATATCCCGCCATTCCCAGAAAACTATGGATTTGAGTAATCGCTTTGGTCGCTCCTAATGTAACACAAACTTTCACCTTACTTGGATTTACAAAGAACTCCTTTAGCTGTCATTACATGACCAAGGAATTCTACCTTCTCTTTCCAAAAATCACATTTGCTAAATTTGGCATATAACTGCTCTTCCCGCAACTTCTCCAAAACCAATCTCAAATGCTCTGCGTGCTCTTCTTCCGACTTAGAGTACAGAAGGATATCGTCTATAAAGACAACCACAAATTTATCCAAATACTCCATGAATACCTTATTCATCATGTTCGTGACTCCAGCTAGGTCAATAGCTGATACGCACAGATCATAGCAGCTTAAACCATAACTAAGTAGTAACTTAAAAATTCAATGTCAGAGCACTGCTCAACACATCCTTTATTACTAACATAGGTCACCTAGCGACGAGAATATTAAACTGGTAACTAAACTTTAGACTAAGCAAAAACCTCTAACGGCGTTTGGCTATTCCTCCTCTTCACCACCTTCACCGCAGATATCGAACGGAGGATTGCAGGCTCTTGGATAGCTTTCTTCGTTCTCTTGTTTTGGTCAGCGAAGAGAGAGTCGTCCTCTTGCTGATCAGCGGTGGTGTCGACATCGGGTATCTCCAGCACAACTTCCACGGCGTCCTGGACTTCATCCGTCGTGATGTGATTGATCCTTCCACGCGTTGTCGTCTGTGGCGATGCACCTGATTGCACTGGTACTCGATTACTTCCTGTCACTAGGGCTTTAGCTGGGGTAGTTCCTAAGTTGAAATGAACTGGAGTAACATTTCCCTTCTTTGGACACTTGTTGGCAAAATGTCCCGGTTCGCTACAAGAGAAACATTTCTTGACAGCGGTCTGCTGGGTTCCTGCCGATGCATTGCTTCTGGGTGCTGGTGTTTGAAAATTCTGATTAGTGGGGCGAGATAACTGCTACCGATGTCTTGTTGGTCCTTTGGGGTTGAATTTCGCAAACTGCTTGCGGTGTCATCCTTAACCTAAGCGATTAGGGTCGTCTGCTGACTAGCCATCCTGCGCCACGATCTTCACCCAATTCTTTGCGCTTATCCTCAAGGATTAAAGCTTTATTAACTAACTCCTGAAAATAAGGGAAATTGTGGGTGATCAGCCCCACCAGTAATCCGAAGTTAAACCCTTCAATAAACGAGACCGTCTAGCCTTATCTGTAGCTACATCTTCAGTGCATATCGTGCTAATCACAGTAAACTTGTTCAAGTATTCGCCATCGGTGGCCTCCTTGTGAGCCCTAAACTCTTCCTTCTTAAGGTCAATCATTCCTTCCCAGACATGATGTCGATTGGAAAGCAGCTGAAAACTCTTCCCAAGTAATCTCTTGTGGTGCTTCATGTGCTGCGCAATAGTTCTCCCACCATTCTGCGGCAGTCCCTTCTAGCTGGTGCGAAGCATACAACACCTTCTCGTTACCCTCACACTGCGTGATATGCAACTTTCTCTCAACGGTTCTTAACCAATCGTCGGCCTCCAAAGGGTTAGCATTGCCTGAGAATGTTGGAGGACGGGTTCTCATTAAATCCAACAGTTTAGAATGAGAACACGACCCATTGTTGCCCTGTTGTATGTTAGTGTTGCCTATGGCTTGATTGGTCCTGTTCTGCATTTGTTGCATCATGGTTTGCATAAGTTGAGTTTGCGCGGCTATGAAAGCTCCCAAATTCTGCACATCTATTGGTGGTGATGGTTGCAGTGGTGTTCCATCATTGAACTCATCATTCTGATGAAGACCACTTCCTGTCGCTCCATTGTTACCGCGAGTGTTCACCATCTGCTTGATTTGTTTTTAGGTTAGGAAAGATAGAGTTAGCATAGATAAGATGTAAGAATTCCTAATGCGGGGGAATAGGTTAAACCCAAAACTTTATACCTTTATTAATTAACTTGGTATGGTTGCTCACAAAAGCCTAAAAGCTTTGCAACACATACTGCACACTCAGCAAGCATAAAAATCCAAACTAAACACTCAACCTTAACATCTATTACATTTGGGTAAGACTATTCTATTTGACGCGACTCAATACTTGAGTCTCAACTTAAACTAAGACTCTCACTCCTCGAGCCATCCTCCACGAGAACTCCCCGGTGGGTATACCACGGGTGAGTTGGTGTCAAGGCTGAATCGATCTCGATGTCCCACAACCGGTGACACTTCCTCCTCGAACTCAGACTTCATCTCCTCGGATGATGGTGGTGTAGCGCGACCTCTCTCTCGTAATGCCTCCTCGAGCTCCATGTAAGCTACTCGAGTCTCGTGCAGTTCTTTCTCCGCACTCGAAGCGCCAGAGGCAGTCCTTAATTCCGTGTCAGTGTCGTTGACATGAGTCTCCTGAACAGTTGAAAATCGTGCTAAGTGCATCGCGGTAGCATCCTCCTTCCGGGAGACGTATGAATGCCAAGAATCTCGAACCAAGGGTGAGTACACCAACACGTACTCAACAAGTTGTGCACATAATGCAATTCTATCATAGCTATATGCAGGCTTATTCCAAAGGAAAGGCTAAGGGTTCATTTCCAATAAAAGCAGCATTTAAGAACTCATACGATACATAGATTGAAAAGACAGTAAAACAAATAATAACAGTTAAGTAGATTCAGTGATTCTCAAATAAACCCAAGTTTTCCATCCTAAATCAAGTTCCATTATCCATATGGCATCCTGCCATCCCATAACAGTTGTTCATTTTAATTAACTACCCCTTGACTGTAATTCCCGAGCTTTGCTCAATACCGTGAGCACGGCTATCCGAATAGTTTGTACACTCTGCAGAGGTTATGCACTTTACCCACATGATACAACCATGCACCACACAGGTGAACGATCATAACAAAGCCTTTACAATGCATCCTCTTAACCCAGTGCTACCTGCTGAGGTTTCAACACTGAAGGGTTACACCACCACAACAGGGCCCCCCTCTTGCGCCATGTAAGTTTTCTCCGTACCTCGGACTCACACCACCACGATAGCACTCAAGCTAAGCATTTGAAAATTAGTCAGCTAGGCTGCCCCATAACAGACATGTGGTTGCATGATTGACTCAGGTCAAAGGCTCGCAAGGTTAAGTCCTTAGGATTAATTGATTAAAGCAAGACATACACATACTACCCTCAGCTCCACTGAGCCCACCCTAGCACACTTGCCCCTTCCACTTGCTTCAATCGTAAAGTGATCACCACCCGGTTGGTTACGAAGCACCACGTGCAACTCACAAATCAACATCGTTGTGTGACCTCCCCGCCACGACAACTCAATCTCTTTGTGTGACCACACATGACACACAAGTTAACATCATTGTTCCATATTCCATTAGTCAATATTGATACTCAATATTTCATGTACATGTGATAACGTGGCATGGCTAAGCATTCTAATCTGATCTAACCATCCATGTTGATTTCTCATTAACCAACTATAGTGAACCAACCTAAGGTAACAAGTGGATTATGGCATACAAATAACAAGGTAGGGTGTAATTCAAACGGTACATTAGCTAATCCCAAATTTAAGTTGAAATCATTGATACACATAAAATATCATGCAATAGGGTAAATCAAAATAGCAATTTTGCAAACATGGGTGCAACATGATCAAAGCACAACTTGCCTTGCTTAAGTTTCTGGTATTGCTCTGAAGATTGCTCTTGAGTTATTAATTCCTCCTCAGAAACCTCGCTCAACTCAACGTCTACGCGAATCGAGAAGAAATAGCAAATAAATACAAAAACCAAAGAACAATTGAACTCAAAAATTCAAACAAACATCACCATTAGAAAGATCTCAATTTTACAAATTTTTTGAAATTTGAATCACCTCAATCGGAGTTCGTATGCAAAAGTTATAGCACTTTGAAGTTTTAAAATCCTGAAAAATCCCTAAAATCAATAAATCCGAATTAATTGGATTATTTTTATAAAGAAAAACCGAATTTCCCACCCTCAGCTGTACGGACAACACGTGGCCTAATCTGGACCTTTGGATACCAATCTAACGGCTCCGGTTAAATCTACTACGTGGCTTAGTATCACTCGTCCGATCCAAATCCGACGAGCCATGCTTACCCATACGGTGCACTGTGCTCATAAATGACGTGGCTCAACTCCGACCTTACGATTTTAATCTAACGGTGAGAGCTTACCTGTGTGATTCACTATTCCCCGGCGACGTGGACGATTCCTGGCGCTTCGATGAAGATCCAACGGTTGATGCGCTTCGCGAATGGCAATGGCTGGCGACGACTCGGTCTCACCGGCGCTGGGGACGACGAGACCTCCAACGGCGATTGAGCGGTCTCCGGCGAAGAAGAGACAATGAATCCGACGCGTCTCGAAGTGGCGAACTTGAAGCTAGTCTCGGATCGGCGGAAGAAGCTCTCAACGGCGACGAAACCGCAACGCAAACACCTCGGCGATCCTCTCGGACTCCGGCGAGCTCGCAATCCCTCGTGGCTGACTCTTCGGCGGCAGCGCTTTAGGGAAAATATGCGGCAGGGTGTGGTGATCCTCGGGGAAGTACCCCGGACCATTTATACCCAGCGGTGGCACGGAAATCGCGGAAGGTTTGGCGGCGGCGTCGTGTCCAACTCGGAGACGGCGGCGGCGCGAGTTCGTCTCGGACACGATGACCGGCAGCCGTGTGATTAAGATCCGACGGCTCGGATAGAAGATAGAGTCCGAATCGGTATGATCTAATGTGGACCGTCCGATGATCATCGAACGGCCACATAGCATTAGGGTTTTATCACATACACGCGTTGATGAAGTCCGTTGGATCTAAATCTGACGGCGCACACAGTGTTGGGCCGCGGCCCGTTACTGTTCATGGAGAATTTCCGGATTTTCCATTTAAAATAATTAAGAAAATTCATTTGATTTATTTAGTGTAGTAAAATACTTCTAAAAATTCCAAGAAAATTCTCAAAAATACTTTGAGCTATTCTGGACCTAAATAAAATATTTTTGACAAAACTTAATTTTAAACTTTTCTTTTTATAATTATTTCTTAACAAAAGGCAATATATATTAATTCAAAATAATTCAAATAAATCTCAGAAAATCCAATTAAATCCAAGAAAATCATAAAAATCACAAATTGCAATAAAATAATATTAAATAATTAAAATGTCAAAAATTGGGTTGTTGCAAACCTCCCCCCTTAACAAAATCTCGACCTCGAGATTCAGGGCTGACTAGAGAATATGTTTGGGAATTCTGCTTTCAGATCTTCTTCACACTCCCAAGTCGCTTCATTTTCTGAATGATTATTCCATTGATCTCTGTAAAAACGAGTAGACTTATTTCTGGTCCTATGCTCCATTACATCTAGAATCTTAATCGGCTGCTCTTTGTAAGTCAGATCCTCCTGTAGCTCGATAGCTTCTAACGGTGTCTGCTCGGCTGGCACTCTGAGACATTTCTTAAGTTGCGACACATGGAACACATCGTGAACTCCCGCTAATGACTGGGGCAACTCCAACTGATACGCAACCTCCCCTCTGCGGCTCAAGATCTTAAATGGTCCTACATATCTAGGTGCGAGTTTTCCTTTAACGTTGAACCTTTTTACACCTTTCAAGGGAGTGACTTTAAGGTAGACAAAATCGTTGGGTTCGAAACTCAACTCTCGTCGACGATTGTCAGCATAGCTCTTCTGCCCTGACTGTGCTGTTTTCAATCTTTCTCTGATCATGGCAACTTGTTCCTCAGCCTCTCTGAGCAACTCAGGCCCAAATACCGAACACTCCCCCGTTTCATTCCAATTTAACGGGGTACGACAAGCATGACCATATAAGGCTTCAAATGGTGACATTTGCAGACTAGCTTGATAACTATTATTATAACTGAACTCGGCATATTGCAAACATTTATCCCACGATGTATTGTACGATATTGCACAAGCTCTCAACATATCCTCTAAAATCTGATTAACTCTTTACATCGACCATCGATTACTGTGGATGATAAGCGATCAAATTGAGCACGAGTTCCCATTGCTTCATGCGCTTTATCCAAAACCTTGAGGTAAATTGGGTACCTCGATCCGATACAATTTTATTAGGCACACCATGCAGACATACAATTCTCGACATGTGTAATTCTGCCAATTGATCCCCTGAATAAGTTGTCTTTACTGGAATGAAATGGGCAACTTTAGTCATCCGATCAATAATAACCCATATTGAGTCATAACCCCTTTGAGTCTTGGGCAATCCTGTGATAAAATCCATACCAATCTCCTCCCATTTCCATTCAGGAATCTTTAATGCTGCAACAGCCCTGCAGGCTTTTGATGCATTGCTCTCACACACGTCACATAATGCAACATGCTCCGCAACTTCACGCTTCATACTTGGCCACCAGAAACTTTTCTTAAGATCCTGATACATCTTGGCACTTCCTGGATGAATAGGATACTTGGAATCGTGTGCTTCCTCAAGAATCAATTGCTTAAGTTCCTTCTCATTTGGAACGCAAATCCGGCCTTTAAACCACAGAGTTCCTTGTTTATCTACCGAGAAATCTTCGGCTAAACCCTCTTCCTTCTTAGCCTTGATCCTACTGATCTTCTCATCTTTACTCTGCCTTTCCCTAATTTGATCCTCAAGGGTTGGCTTCACTTCTAAGGCAGCTACAAATCCTTGCAGCGCAACCTCTAATCTCAACTTCCGAAATTCTTCATACAACTCTAGTTGATCGCTGGCTACTACTGTATTTACACTGTGGCTTTTACGACTCAGGGCATCGGCTACCACATTAGCCTTTCCAGGATGATAATGGATTCCAACATTATAATCCTTAATCAATTCTAGCCATCTCCTTTGCCTCATGTTAAGGTCTGACTAAGTAAATATGTACTTCAAGCTCTTATGGTCCGTATATATCTCACACCTATTTCCAATGAGATAATGACGCCATATCTTTAAGGCATGCACTACGGCTGCCAATTCCAGATCATGCGTCGGATAATTTCCTTCATGCGGCCTCAATTGCCTTGATGCGTAGGCTACGACCTTGCCATTCTGCATTAACACACAACGAAGACCCTACCTTGATGCATCGCAATAAATGTCAAAGACACACTGCACATCTGGCAATACTAATACTGGTGCAGATGTCAATCGCTTCTTTAACTCCTCAAAACTCTTTTCGCACTCTAGCGTCCATGCAAACTTCTTTTCCTTCTTCAATAATTGCGTAAGAGGCCTAACAATCGTCGAAAATCCTTCGATGAATCGACGGTAATATCCCGCCATTCCCAGAAAACTACGGATCTGAGTAACTACCTTTGGTTGTTCCCAATGTAACACAGCTTCCACCTTACTTGGATCTACAACAACTCCTTTAGCTGTCATTACGTGACCAAGGAATTCGACCTCCTCTTTCCGAAAATCACATTTGCTAAATTTGGCATATAACGGCTCTTCCCGCAACTTCTCCAAAACCAATCTCAAATGCTCTGCGTGCTCTTCTTCCGACTTAGAGTACACAAGGATATCGTCTATAAAGACAACCACAAATTTATCCAAATACTCCATGAATACCTTATTCATCATGTTCGTGACTCCAGCTAGGTCAATAGCTGATACGCACAAATCATAGCAGCTTAAACCATAACTAAATAGTAACTTAAAAATTCAATGTCAGAGCAATGCTCAACACATCCTTTATTACAAAAGTCGGACACATAGGTCACCTAGCGACGAGAATATTAAACTGGTAACTAAACTTTAGACTAAGCAAAAACCTCTAACGGCGATTGGCTATTCCTCCTCTTCACCACCTTCACCGCAGATATCGAACGGAGGATTGTAGGCTCTTGGATAGCTTTCTTCGTTCTCTTGTTTTGGTCAACGAAGAGAGAGTCGTCCTCTTGCTGATCAGCGGTGGTGTCGACATCAGGTATCTCCAGCACAACTTCCACGGCGTCCTAGACTTCATCCGTCGTGATGTGATTGATCCTTCCACGCGTTGTCGTCTGTGGCGATGCACCCTTTGGTACTCGACCGTACTCGACATTCCTTTCGGGCTTTAGCTGGGGTAGTTTCTAAGTTGAAATGAACTGGAGCAACATTTCCCTTCTTTGGACACTTGTTGGCGAAATGTCCCGGTTCGTTACAAGAGAAACATTTCTTGACAGCGGACTGTTGGGTTCCTGCCGATGCATTGCTTCCGGGTGCTGGAGTTTGAAAATTCTGATTAATGGGGCGAGATGATGGCGCTGATGTCTTGTTGGTCCACTGGGGTTGAATTCTGACAAACTGTTGCGGTGTCATCCTTAACCTAAGCTGATTAGGTCGTCCTGCCTGACTAGCCATCCTGCGCTTACGATCTTCACCCAATTCTTTGCGCTTATCCTCAAGGATTAAAGCTTTATTAACTAACTCCTGAAAATAAGGGAAATTGTGGGTGATCAGTCCCACCTGTAATCCAGAAGTTAAACCCTTCAAGAAACAAGACTGTCTAGCCTTATCTGTAGCTACATCTTCAGGTGCATATCGTGCTAACTGCGTAAACTTGTTCAAGTATTCTGACACTGACTGGCCTCCTTGCTTCAGAGCCCTAAACTCTTCCTTCTTAAGGTCCATCATTCCTTCCGGTAAATGATACTGACGGAAAGCAGCTGAAAACTCTTCCCAAGTAATCTCTTGTGGTGCTTCATGTGCTGCGCAATAGTTCTCCCACCATTCTGCGGCAGTCCCTTCTAGCTGGTGCGAAGCATACAACACCTTCTCGTTACCCTCACACTGCATGATATGCAACTTTCTCTCAACGGTTCTTAACCAATCGTCGTCCTCCAAAGGGTTAGCATTGCCTGAGAATGTTGGAGGACGGGTTCTCATTAAATCCGACAGTTTAGAATGAGAACGCGACCCATTGTTGCCCTGTTGTATGTTAGTGTTGCCTATGGCTTGATTGGTCATGTTCTGCATTTGTTGCATTCTGGTTTGCATAAGTTGAGTTTGCGCGGCTATGAAAGCTCCCAAATTCTGCACATCTACTGGTGGTGATGGTTGCAGTGGAGTTCCATCATTGAACTCATCATTCTAACGAAGACCACTTCCTGTCGCTCCATTGTTACCGCGAGTGTTCACCATCTGCTTGATTTGTTTTTAGGTTAGGAAAGATAGAGTTAGCATAGATAAGATGTAAGAATTCCTAATGCGGGGGAATAGGTTAAACCCAAAACTTTATACCTTTATTAATTAACTTGGTATGGTTGCTCACAAAAGCCTAAAAGCTTTGCAACACATACTGCACACTCAGCAAGCATAAAAATCCAAACTAAACACTCAACCTTAACGTCTATTACGTTTGGGTAAGACTATTCTATTTGACGCGACTCAATACTTGAGTCTCAACTTAAATTAAGACTCTCACTCCTCGAGCCATCCTCCACGAGAACTCCCTGGGTAGGCCGTGGTGGTGAGCAGTGTTGGCGCTGAATCGATCTCGGTGTCCAGAGCTGGTGACACTTCTGGCTCCTCGAACTCAGACTTCATCTCCATGGATGATGGTGGTGTAGCGCGACCTCTCTCTCGTAATGCCTCCTCGAGCTCCATGTAAGCTACTCGAGTCTCGTGCAGTTCCTTCTCCGCAATTCTAAGCGCTTCGTAGGCTGTCCTTAATTCCGTGTCAGTGTCGTTGACATGAGTCTCCTGAACAGCTGAAAATCGTGCTAAGTGCACCGCGGTAGCATCCTCCTTCCGGGAGACGTATGAACGCCAAGAATCTCGAACCAAGGGTGAGTACACCAACACGTACTCAACAAGTTGTGCACATAATGCAATTCTATTATAGCTATATGCACGCTTATTCCAAAGGAAAGGCTAAGGGTTCTTTTGCAATAAAGCAGCATTTAAGAACTCATACGATACATAGATTGAAAAGACAGTAAAACAAATAATAACAGTTAAGTAGATTCAGTGATTCTCAAATAAACCCAAGTTTTCCATCCTAAATCAAGTTCCATTATCCATATGGCATCCCCGCCATCCCATAACAGCTTGTTCATTTTAATTAACTACCCTTAATCAGTAATTCGAGCTTTGCTCAATACTAGTGAGCACGGCTATCCTAATAGTTTGTATACTCTGCAGAGGTTATGCACTATACCCACATGATACAACCATGCACCACACATGTGAACGATCATAACAAAGCCTTTACAATGCATTCTCTTAACCCAGTGCTACCCGCTGAGGTTTCAACACTAAAGGGTTACACCACCACAACAGGGCCCCCCCTCTTGCGCCATGTGAGTTTTCTCCGTACCTCGGACTCACTCCACCACGATAGCACTCAAGCTAAGCATTTGCAAATTAGTCACTAAGTCTGCCCATAATGTACATGTGGTTGCATGATTGACTCAGGTCAAAGGCTCGCAAGGTTAAGTCCTTAGGATTGATTAAAGCAAGACATACACATACCCTCAGCTCCACTGAGCCCACCCTGGCACACTTGCCCCTTCCACTTGCTTCAATCGTAAAGTGATCACCACCCGGTTGGTTACCAAGCACCACGTGCAACTCACAAATCAACATCGTTGTGTGACCTCCCCGCCACGACAACTCAATCTCTTTGTGTGACCACACATGATACACAAGTTAACATCATTGTTCCATATTCCATTAGTCAAAATTGATACTCAATATTTCATGTACATGTGATAACGTGGCATCGCTAAGCATTCTAATCCGATCTAACCATCCATGTTGATTTCTCTTTAACCAACTATAGTGAACCAACCTAAGGTAACAAGTGGATTATGGCATACAAATAACAAGGTAGGGTGTAATTCAAAGGGTACATTAGCTAATCCTAAATTTAAGTTGAAATCATTGATACACATAATATATCATGCAATAGGGTAAATCAAAATAGCAATTTTGCAAACATGGGTGCAACATGATCAAAACACAACTTGCCTTCCTTAAGTTCCTGGTATTGCTCCGAAGATTGCTCTTGAGTTGTTAATTCCTCCTCCGAAACCTCGCTCAACTCATCGTCTACGCGAATCGAGAAGAAATAGCAAATAAATACCAAAACCAAAGAACAATTGAACTCAAAAATTCAAACAAACATCACCATTAGAGAGATCTCAGTTTTACAAATTTTTGGAAATTTGAATCACCTCAATCGTAGTTTGTATGCAAAAGTTATAGCACTTTGAAGTTTTAAAATCCTGAAAAATCCCTAAAATCAATAAATCCGAATTAATTGGATTATTTTTATAAAGAAAATTCTCAAAAATACTTTGAGCCATTCTGGACCTAAATAAAATATTTTTGACAAAACTTAATTTTAAACTTTTCTTTTTATAATTATTTCTTAACAAAAGGCAATATATATTAATTCAAAATAATTCAAATAAATCTTTAAAATCCAATTAAATCCAGGAAAATCATAAAAATCAGAAATTGCAATTAAATAATATTAAATAATTAAAATGTCAAAAATTGGGATGTTACAATCTGGCTATTGCCAATAATTGCCCGCATCAAAATCATAGTTTTATTTTGGATTTTTATCCAAAATACCCATAACCATTAATATCATATCCCAAACACATTTTCAATTTCCTAGAAAACAACTTTTGAGCTGATCATCATCATCATTGATTCATCGTTGATTCTAAAGCATGGTTAAGCATAGTTATTAAGTCGCATATACCCCGAACTGACATATTGTCATTCCCTTTCGTACCACTAAATAGCGGATTTACTGAAAATAAGCGCATGTATGAAACCATTTGATAAACAAAATGAAAATAAAGACTGGGAGCAATATGATCAAAGGGGTGCTTCCTTGCTTATTTGTCGCTTACGACGGAGTTGTGGTTGTAGCTGACGTTGACGGTGACGGGGATAGCAACGTCGAGTTCTACACATCATTTGACGGAAATAGCAAATAATAAACTTTAATAAGGGCAAAAAGAAAGTAGATAGAAAAGCAAATAAAGACTCTTTACAAAGATAGGGATTACTCTTTATGAATTTATTAATTTTATTTTACGAATTCAAGATGCAAAAATTGTTTGAATTATTAGAAGTAACTTGGTTACAAGTTCCATAAATTTTACTATTCATAATATGCTTCTCATAACCTTATTACTTACGGGTTTTGCTCTATTAGGATTCAGATTCAAAGCAAGATGTAATAGGAATATTTTCTTAGATTACTGCAAATCATATCCTAAAGATCATTTCTAAGTTAGTCTTCATTGAATTCAAATTTAGACGAGCTGCTCTGCGAGCTGATGAAAAGGCTTAAATGATATATTATATTATGAATGAATACTTCTTCGCCTTTGATTGGCTTTGAATAGAATTAGCTTCACGCAAGTTAAGATCTATTGATTTATGTTACCAGCTTTGTTTTCATGTTATTTGAGAAGGTTCTGGTGATACAAATATTATAATTATTGATTCCTCAAAGTTTGTTCAATCATATTATGCACTTAAGTAATATGAATACTTAGGGTTATTAAACCATCAATATTAATATACAAATCATGGTGAAATGAGATTACCTTTTTATAATAGGGTAGTCTATACTTTGGAGAGTACTATCAAGTTAATTTCATAAGTTTTAGGATTTGGACAAGACATTATATTCATCACTGAAAAAGCTTATGCGACATTATAAAGTTTACGCTAACGAAATCGGCGAGAATATGAAGCGCAAGGTTAACACTTAAGGGTTTTGATCTAGCTAGATTTAGATGGAAAGCAAGTTATAAATATAATGTTTTTCTAGAATATGGTAGCATGAACTTTGTACAATGCTTCTAAACTAGTTTTACTGATTTTAGCATTTAGACAAGTTATTTTATTTGCAACAGAAGTAGTCTAAATGATCATATGGGTAACCTTAAATCTGCTAAGATTCAAACTTAATTTCCAACTACACTATACATGATTCTTGATTCATATTTCAGGTGTTAGCAAGAAGCAATCCTAGAAATGTTTTAAAGTTGATTTGGCATTATTTTACCCTTAATTGCAATAGATTATCTATTTACTTATTGTTATAATTAACATTTCCTTTCATTAAGAGAATGCAAATTAAATCTTATTTTAAATATTTTTACATACATAGGTCCTTACTGTTTTTAGGAACTTAATATCAATTATTTCATCATTTTATGAGTTTTTATGCTTTTGTTTTCACTAATGGTCGATTAGGGTTTACTAGTGATCATGAAGCAAATAATTTAAAATGAGATCAATATTCAAATATTTTTGTATATTTGAGTTTATTATGGTTCTAGAGACACATGAAAATTTAGTTGATTATTTTAGGAATTATATTTTCCCATATGTGTAACAATGTTCATAATGGTATGTTTATCTTATTTCAAATTTTAATAATTATTCTATGACTCAAGGATCAAATATTTTGTAGACTTGAATTCATCTTAGTCTATTCATTATATGAGTATTTATTTTATTATTTTATGACTTATCGTGCACATATTTGCATTAAAGACCATATTAGTATTATAAACAAATTTAATCTAAATATTTATTACGCAACTCAAGAATTTAATATTTTTGTATATTTATATTCTTATTCATTTTATATGAATATAAAAATTTATTTCACTCAATTTGGACTAAAATCGCAGAAGATATTCATGTTTGCATATTTAATCCGATTGGAAATGAATGGAAATTCGCAAATACGTTTTCTGTGTTGGGAAGGCGTCTTTTACCGTTTCACTGGAGTGTCTCGCTCTGACTGACAGTGTGGCCCTGCGCGGTAGTGAGAGAAGAGCAGAGCAGTGGCTAGGGCTGAACGGCGAGAGGACTCCAGCGGTCTTCCGGCGAAGGTGAGGTCACCATGAGGAAGAGCTCGGCAAGGTGCATCCAATGGTGGAATCCATTCGACTGGAGAGAAAACAGGGAGGTGCGCCACCGAGCTTCAAGCGGCGACGTTAATGGTAGATCACCGGAGAAGATGAACAGGGCTCTTGGGATTGAATCGGTAGCATTTTAAGCATAAGGGGATACTAGGGAATCCATTTTTGTGGTTATTTCGGTGGAAGAGACATCGGATTGAGCTGCCGTCGGATGACCGGAGCTGAGGAAGGAGGCGCACGGCTGCGGCGAGTTTTGGCATGAAAATCGGTGGAGTATTTTGAGCGCTTTTGATCCTCTCGGCTTGGTGATGGTCTAGTTCGAAGGAATTTGGTAATTGGTTCCTCTATTGCTCGAATTGATTTCGGCTCAAAGCTTTGAAGCCTTCGGTCATGGCGGAAGACAGGGGGATTTCGGGCGGCTCAGTAGGGGAGAGGAAGAGGGAAGTGAGGGGAAAGAAAGCGCAACACAAGTGATCATCTGGAGCTATTTATAGGCAAGGGAAGAGGATGAATTCGGCCAGGGTGAGCTTAGCTCGGATGGAAGCTTCCCCAGGTGCGACAAGAAGCATTGATGGCTTGCACATGAGGAGGCATGATGGTTCCCGGGAAACACGGGGGAGATTGCCGCGTGGAGGACCGGTGGCAAGCTAGGGTTGGCTGGACGGTGCTAGGCACAGAGGTGTGACGCAATGCACAGGAGGCTATGTGGGGCTTTCGCTTGGGAACACCAGGCGCTGGAGGTTGAAGACGATGCACAGGGGTGGCTGTCGTGTGGGCCTGCACAGGGATCGGGTCCCACATGGCAGCGAGAGGATCGTGGATAACTAGCAAAATTTGGAACTAGCTGCCAGCTGAACGAGATAAGGTTCAATGAATCGATTTCATGTCTCATGAAGAATTTATAATAATTTTTCTGTGTAATGGTTTGCTAGTTATCTTCATACTGTATAAATTTCAGAGCAAAATATTGTCCGTAGAATTTACAATAATTCTGACAATGTACAGTGCACATATTTCTATTTTCTGTTCTGGATTTATCAGAGAGATTAAATCTTTTCAAACCTTTTTAAAATTTTTATATAAATTCATACTAAACATGTGAGTCTTCAGTAAAACTTTCAGATTTAAATATTGTTTATTTAATTTATTAAAATTCTGACATTCAGAGTACTACTTTTAAGTATTCTCTGTTTTTGAATTTTATATATTCCAAATAATTTATTAATTTCTGATATTTTTACTTTAGGTTAACTAACGGCTCTAGGATATAATATAAAATTTTTATATTGAAAAGATGATGGAATATTTTCATTTAATTCGGACATTGTTACTATTTCTAGTCAAGATTCATTAAATAGCATTTAATTCACCCATAAATGCGTGATATGACATTTTAAAATTTGTAAATGAGTCACTGGGGTTTCCTAGTTTTATATAAAAATTTTTAATTATTTTATTGTTGTAATCATTTTGCTCCTCTCTTTATCCATTATTCCAATTTATATTAAATGGATTTCTTAAGAACCAAAATTCAAGGAAATTTATGACTAAATTAAATTTCAAATTGAATTTTATTTTCAATTTATTTTCATATTTTGATTGATCTATAAATTTTATTTTGTAGCTCATCCTTTGATTAAGGTTGATTTCATCATGTTGAGATGAAGGATAAGATTTTAATTTATTCTCTAAATTTTAACTGAAAATTTTATTCAGTTTCATTTTCCAAATTTTTATATTTTTATTTTATTATTTAAAATTTTTAGGATGTTACATGTCTAGGCGAGGCATTGAGGCCAACCCTAACAAGATAGCAGCCATTGAACACATGAAGCCGCCGGTTCGGCTTAAGCAGGTGCAGTGCTTGGCTAGTCGCCTGGCCTCCCTTAGGCGATTTATTGCCCAGCTGGGAGAAAGAAGCCTGCCCCTTTTCAAGCTTCTGAAGAAGACGAATCACTTCGAGTGGACCGAGGAGGTTCAACGAGCATTCGAAGACTTGAAGTAGTACCTCTCCTCCCCGCCTGTACTGGTCACCCCTCAGCCCGACGAACCATTGCTCCTGTACATCGTTGCTACCCCAGCAGTGGTGAGCGTGGTACTGATGGCGGAGAGGGAAGGCGTCTAGAAGCCGGTCTACTACATCAGCAAGGTGCTACACGAGGCAGAGACCAGATACCCACAAGCGCAGAAGATGTTGTACGCCGTCCTGGTGGCGTCCAGGAAGTTGCGGCACTATTTTCAAGAGTGAGAGATCACGGTGGTCACTGCCTACCCCCTGCGAGAGATCCTTCACAACCGGGAAGCAGAAGGCCGCTCGTAATCTCAAATCTCCCGATGTGATTCATGACAAAGCTGGGGGCTGATCGCCCGATGATCGAGTTGAGCAAACACAACCGAAACGCAAGCAAGCAAACATGTACAGGTAAAACCCGAAGGTGCTAATTTCATCACGATTACTAAGGGTGTTCTGGCATACAAAAAAACAGGAACAAGAAGAAATGGAGAAAACAAAAGAAGCGGCCTAGGCCATCAGTCGTCGTTGACGACTTGGATGCCCCCATCGTCCTCCTCGGCCTTCGGCTCCACTGCCGACGTGTCGAGGTCCGGGCCCTCCACCGCCATCATGCCGACGATGTGCTCCGCGGCCTCGTGCACGCGTGCCTGCGCCGGGGCCTCGTCTCTCTCAATGCCGTCCACGACGGTCATTGGGTTGAAGACGACGTCGCGGCTGGCGTAGCACGCTAGCACGAAGGTCACGGTGGCCCTGGCAACCTGCCGCCTTCCTGGACGGAGCGGACAGCCAAGGCGGCTGGTAGGCCAGAGAGTACCACGGTGACTCGAGTGATGCATTGGGCGTACTGCATCACTGTAGGCTCGAGCGGCTCACGAAGATCCACCCCAAGCGGCTCCAAGACCCTCGCCATGCACCGGTAGGATGGCCGGAGCATGGTCACGAGGTTGTGCAGCGCGCGCCGCTGCTCCTCTGCCGCCTCCCTCCGCGCTGCCTCGGCCTTCTGCGCCCGGGCGAGTAAGGTCACCCCGGTGGCCCTCTCTTGGGCCAGCAGCGCCTCTTTCCTCTCCAGCTCCCCACGTAACACCGCCACCTGTTGTGCCACATGGGCTCGCGCTGGGTGGTTGCTATGAGGAGAGTGCTCGCGGCTGTGAGCGCTTCGCCAAGCTCGGCAAGCAGCGCATTCAGGCCGGTGGCGCGAGTGGTGAGGACGACCGGAGTGGGGAGGAGCTGGAGTGCTGGCCCCAGCGACATCCAGTCCGGCTGCTTCCGAGCACTGGCTGCCTTGAGCGTAAGTCCCCGCGCTCACATGGCGATGTGGATGTCTGTGGTCGGGCATTTGGCGAGCGCCTTGGGGCGACTTGAAGCAGAAGGAGGTGGCTGGGACCGTAAGCCCACTCTGGCGGGCACCAGCAGCGGTTGGAGTCAGCGCCGTTGGAGCTGGCGTCGGTGGAGTCAGTGCCAATGAAGACGGTGCCGCAGGAGTCGCCGTCGGTGCAGCCGGCGCCGAAGGAGGGGCAACAGGCATCGCCGTCCCAGATGAAGATGCCGCCACTCGAGGTGCGCTTGGCGAAGCGGCGAAGTCGGTAGCAGTAGGAGCTAGGCCCTCGGTGCAGACCCTCTTGGGGTCCACGCCCGGGGCATCTGGAGCGATCGGCCGTTTGCCTGTGCTCCGATCATTGGCCCGGGGCTGGTCCCTAATCACCAAGGGGCCGCGGGCCGGCACCACGGCGGGACCAGTAGAGTCCATCGCCGAGAAGGATTGGATGATTCGAAGGCGCTCTGCGGACTTCAGGTCACAGAACGATCGGGCCTCAGCTGGGAAATCCAGGCCGCTCGGCACTGGCGGGAGCAGCCCGGATAGCCATCTTGTGATGGTAGGGCCGTCCAAATTTCCCTCGCCTGGCATCAAAAGAAGACAAGAATATTAGTTGATGGAGACCGCAAAGAGGAATATGCATTCAAAAGAAAGGCCAGCGGGACTTCTATCGCTGGTATGCGTCTTGCGTCATATCGCTGCCCTCAGATATCGCCATGCGTAGGCGGGCACGATGATTGAGGGGGCTGATCCCTCGAGCCATGAAGTCCCAGACTACCAGCACCCCAATCAAGCCGGCGGCCCGCAACCAATCGATGCGGGCACCATCGCCAGAAGCTCCATCGTCTCCTCAACGGGCGAGCTCCAGCTTTCGTGGGCTTCTGCCCGCGCGCAAGGCACCCCAAGGAGGTCGACCCCGTTGTCGTCGCCGACGTAGAGCTAGTCGCTCCGCCACGTCTTCCAGTTGGATCTTAGCTGGAAGGGAATGTAGCAGGGGCCGACCCATCGCGGAGGCGGAAGTGGCAGCTCCCGGCGATCCCACTGTCAGGGGAGCTGCGGTAGGTGAAGAAGTAGCGAAAGAGGGAAAGATTGGGCATTACCCCCACGAACATCTCGCAGAGGTAGGCGAAGGTGGAGAGAAGGACGATGGAGTTGGGGGAGAGATGAAGATGATCGATCTCGTAGAAGTGAAGGATGGTGAGGATTCGGAGAATGGCGGCACCAAGCACGCCAAAAGCCCCCAGGCAAAGACGATGATCTCGCCTGGCTCGCAGCCTGGCACGAGGGTCCCCTAGCGAAGGTGGAGGGAGCCCTCGAGTGCCATCTTGGCAAGAAAATCCACCCTACCCTGGCCAGCGGTGGAGGAAAGAAGAGGCTGCGCCATTGAAGCGGAAGAAAACTTCTTTGAGTAAGGACGATGAAAGGACAAAGAGCAAAGTGCGAGAAGAGCAAAAGGCGTGAACTGCTAAGTGGGGGCGCATATATATATAGACCCCCCCCCCACGAAGACAGTTCGCGAGCAGGCAAGAGGACACGACGTTTCGGGTCCCAAAGAAAATCGGCGGAAGTGGACAGGACCGTGACGGTTGCATGCTCAGAAGTGGTGGGCCCATCCAGGAACGCACTGACATTAAATGAGGTCTGAAAAAAAATTGGCGCGTGTTCTAGGACGGACCCGGCTACTGCTTGTACCTTGCACCGGGTACCCGCCTGTCACAGAAGTTCTGAGCCCAAAAGCGGCTGGCCTGGCTTTGGCCCCTAGCGGCGGTGGGCGGTTGTGCCCTGCCCGTCGGGTGAGCAAGTGGGCGATCAAGCCCTGCTCGCCGGGCGGTAAGTCCATGTGGCCCCCTAGCGGGCAGGTGGGCGGTTACGCCCTGCCCATCGGGCGAGCGGCCCGCGTGGCTCCCTGGCGAGCAGGTGGGCGATCATGCCCTGCTCACCGGGCGGTAAGTCCATGTGGCCCCCTGACGGGCAGGTGGACGATCATGCCCTGCGCCCCAGACGAAAAGCCCACGTGGCGGCCTGGCGAGCGGGTGGGCGACCATGTCGTGTTTCGCCGGCAGAAGCCCACATGGCGTTCGGGCAGCGGCGGCGGCGATCGGCCTCGCTTCGTGCCACGGAGGCAACCAAAGGAATAAGGAGAAGGCTTTGCCTCGAAGTTTCCTTCCCCTGACATGTTGCGTTAGGGCCATTAATTGTGAAGAATTCTGCTATCGACACAACGACGGCCCATCCCTCTGACGCCTCTCACCAAACCCGTCATAAGAGTGTAATATCCTGGGCGGACCGGGTGAAGCCACGCAGCAGCATTAAATAGGGCTTGAAGGACAAGGCTACAGTGACGGGTGTAATAAATGAGTCGTGGGTCAGTGAGATAAGGCTCGAATGATAGGTGTACTTAATCAGTGGTAGACCAGTATAGCGTCACCCTCTCACCTGCCCGGGCCAACCCGTCTATATAAGGGCGCCTCGGTGCATGGAGGAAGGGGAGTCGAAGGTTGGGAGAAAGAAGAAACAGGCTAGAAGAGCTATTGTAAAAACACCGTGTCCATTGATCTGTTGATCCCCGAGATTCATCGTGAGAGAATCATTAGGGTTTTCGGCCACAAAGACGCCCTCTACCAAACCATACCCTCCGTCTCAGGAGTGGTCAACCCTGTTCATTGACGGGGTCCTGTCAAGCGAAATACGTCGACACAGGGTATCACCATATCAGATTAAAAGAGGAAGACTGCATTAATACTTTGTTTATCATGCCGTTTGGGGCTTTTTGCTACGTCACAATTTCATTCGGGTTGAAAAATGCTAGCGCAACCTATCAGCGCGCGATACAGCGATGTTTTCACACTCAACTTGAACGCAACGTGGAGGCATATTTGGATGATGTCGTTGTCAAATCTCGAATAAAGGAGGACCTCGTCTTTGATTTGGCTGAGATGTTCGAAAGCCTATGGGTCAACAAGATGAAGCTCAACCCTGAGAAGTGTGTCTTCGGAGTCCCTTCGAGAAAGCTACTTGGATTCATCGTGTCTCATCGCGGTATTGAGGCAAACCCGGAGAAGATCAATGCCATCATGAGGATGAAACCCCCAACTTGCCAGAAGGACATCTAGAAGCTCATAGGATGCATAGTCACACTCGGCAGATTTATTTCCCACCTAGGGATGTGGGGGATGCCGTTTTTCAAGCTCCTTAGGAAGTAGGGCAAATTCCAATGGACTCCCAAGGCACAACAGGCTTTTGAAGATCTCAAGACGTTCCTGACCACACCTCTAGTGTTGGTTTCACCGATGCCCGAGGAACCCCTTTTGCTTTACAAGGCAGCAATGACTCATGTAGCCAGCACTGCAATTGTTGTAGAGCGGGAGGAGGCAGGACACCTGTAGAAGATTCAACACCCAGTTTATTTCATCAACAAGGTATTGGGCGAGTCCAAGGTACGGTACCACAAAAACAGAAACAACTATATGCCGTACTGATTACCTCTCGTAAGCTCAAGCAATATTTTCAAAAGCACACGATTTCAATTGTCATTTTTTTTCGATTGGAGACATACTCGACAGCCGGGAGGTCTCTAGGAGAATTGCAAAGTGGGCAGTCAAGCTCGGAGCCTTCAAAATTTTATTCCAATCATGAACTGCCTTCAAATCACAAGCACTCGCCGACTTCACCGCCGAGTGGATAGAACTGCAAAATTCCACCACCGTTGAAGAGTTGGAGTATTGGACAATGTACTTCGATGGTTTTCTCATGCTCAGCGGCGCGGGGGTGGCGTAGTGCTCATCTCTCCAAGAGGGGAACAGTTGAAATATGTTCTTCAAATTTATTTTCCAGCATCAAACAACGCCTCTGAGTATGACCACTCATCCATGGGCTCCGTATCGCCATATCGCTTGGTATACGATGATTAACGGTTTACGGGGACTCGTATCTCGTGATCAACCAAGTACAGAAGGATCGGTCGTGCATTAGCGATAATATGGCCGCATACTATCAGGAGGTACATAAATTGGAGGACAAATTTGACGGGCTAGAGCTTATCCATGTGCTCCACCGAGACAATGAAGTAGCGGACGAGCTCGGAAGATTAGGTTCCAGTCAGGCAACAATTCCGGCTAGCGTATTCATTGAAGTGCTTCATAAACCTACGATAAGCTGACAGCAGGAGTCGAGTAAGTCAGAGGAAAAGCTGGCCGAGGCAGAAGTTTTGGTCATTAACCCTAACTGGACAATTCCCTATCTGGATTATCTATTGAAGGACAAGCTCCCTGAAGATTGCACACAGGCAGAACGCATTGCACGCCAGAGTAAAAGCTATATGGTGGTTGGAGAAGAGATCTTTCAGAAGAGCGCCTCCGGAGTCCTAAGGCGATGTATATCAGAATAAGAAGGGAAGAATCTCTTCAAAGAAATCCACTCGAGAGTTTGTGGACATCATGCAACATCACGCACTTTAGTTGGAAAGGCTTATCGTCAAGGTTTCTTCTGGCCGATTGCAGTAGCAGACGAGGAGGACATCGTCCGTACATGCGAAGGCTGTTAGTTTTTTGCTCGGCAGATCCACGTCCCGGCGCAGGAGCTACAGACTATTCCAATCACCTAGCCATTTTCAGTTTGGGGGCTCGACAAGGTTAGACCCCTAAAGAAGGCTCAAGATGGTTTCACTCATCTCTTCGTCACTTCGACAAATTCATGAAGTGGATTAAGGCCAAGCCAGTTGCCACTATCACAGTGGCCAAGGCCAGAGAATTCTTTCAAGAAATTGTGGTCAGATTTGGCATGCCGAATAGAATTATCGCAGATAATGGCACTCAATTCAGAGGCGGTGAATTTCAAGATTGGTGTGATGAACTTGGCATCAAAATCTTCTTTGCTTCCATAGGGCATCCCCGAAGTAATGGGCAGGTCGCACGAGCCAACGGCATGGTGCTACAAGGCTTAAAGGCAAGGATATTTGATTGTCTTAAACCATATGCTACGCGATTGATGGATCGATATGGCGAACAGAGGGGGGTGAATGGTTGCAAATAAAATTTTCCCCCAAAGTACTCCAACAAATACCTCAAAAGGATCATGCAAAGGAAATCATGAAAAACTTGAACAACTAGACAACTATGTGTACCCCTAGCTTGCATGGATAAGTACCATAGAATATGTGGGGATTTTTGAGACACAACCCTGGTTGTCTAGTGTCCAAAATAAAAAAGAATCAATTCAACTCTTGCTTTTAGAAAGGAGATCAATCCAAATCACAAAAGTCACTTTCAGAAAAGCAAAAGCAGAATTTGCAGAAACTATCCTCAACTAGAATAGGTGGTTGGTCGGTTTTTGGTACTCAAGAAATTTTGAGAATTTTTCTCCCTATGAGAAAATTAGTTCTGAAGAACTCCACCAAATTTCACCTCAATAATCCTTATATAAAAATCAGAAAAAAAAAATCAAAGAGCACAGATAGTCAGGAACTTCAAGCAGAAAGTTTGGGGCTCAGTATTCACCTTATGGCGCCCAAACGGTGCAACAAGTGAACTTCAAAATTATTCTACAGATGGATATCAAAGTCTCGCACCTTTTCCAATAATAATCACTTTAAAATTATTTTTATATATTTTTATAAAAATCAAATACTGACTGCTACGCAAAGAATAAATTCTGGACAGAGTTGCAACTTGATAGAAAAGATGATCTCTAGTCTATCCTAGAGTACAAAAGAGAGATAAAACCATATAAACACACTCAAAACATCCAATATCAGCAGCATTTAGAAGGAGATGAGGCAAATAAAAGACAAGAAAAAAACCTTTCACATAGCAATGGCTACAAAGATATTCAATGATTATACCAAAATCATTAATCAATCATAGTTTTGCTCAAAGGTCCGGTGCTACTGCCCCTAGGTCGGTAGCACTGGGAAAAGCAACCAACACTCAAATTGCTTCAAATTGAAAATCTAATTCAAATCAAACTCAATTTCAAATCAAACCAAGTTCAAAACTCGTCAATTACTCATCACACACAAGGACAGACCTCCACATGGTCTTTCAATCTCCCCCTTGATGAATATATTGACAAATACATGGAAAGGCAAAAGTTTTGTGTTTGAATAAGAGAAGAAGAAATCAATTTGAATGCAAAACCGAACTTGATCAAAGAAATAGAAATCAAGAACATGACCAAGTTGGCAAGTAAAAATACTTATGATCTATGAAAGATAGCAAAGATTAACAAAGATTATAAGAATTAAGATGAATCAAGATGCAAAATGATGCCTGTTCTACGATTTCTCCCCCCTTTTGGCAATATAGGCATCAAGATGGCATTTTCTTTTCTCCCTCTTTTTTTGTTGTTTTTATGCAAGTAATGCAGCCTAAGAGAGCTTTGAAGATTATCCAAGCGACCAACAAGACAAGTTATGACACCAAGCTAAGTTGTGGCAAAAATAGACTAAGCTAAGGTACGTCCAAGTGCAAATAAACATTTTGCTAGCAAGATTTAATTGAAACTATGTCATTTTTAGCAAGAATGAACATGAGCAACACTTGTTATTAGTTTCAAACGGAAAACCTAGAGTTCAACATACTCAACACTTTGGGTAATCTAGAAGTTCATACAAAGTCCTTCGAGCTTATATTTTTTATTGTATGCAAATTTTTCTTTGAATTTTTGAAAGACATAGCGGCATGCAAATGTTTGACATTATTTGCATTCTTTACCCCCCATATGTTTTTTTCATTTTTAAAGCAATTGACTCGAGCCATATTCGATCATCTCAAGGAAAAATCACTAACATCGGCTAACGTAGGATTTAGTGAAAATTATATGGATTCTGGCAATTTATGAATGATCTATATAACAAGCCTTTACTATAAAGAGAAATTCTTTAGCCTTAAGAATGCCTCTCACCTCCCATGGCACTTGGCACTCAACTTCTATACATTTTCAGCTTGCAAAGTCAGAACAGTTGATATTTGCCAAAATGTCATGTTTCCCAGCATTCAGCATATAAAGTGGCACATTGGCCATTGTTTTGTGTCGGTGTATTTCGCCGGACAGGACCCTGTCAGTGAACTGGGTGTCCTCTAAGGATGAAGGACAAGGTTCGGTAGAGGACGTCTTCGTGATCGAAAACCCTAATGACTCTCACGCGAGGGACCCTGGGGGTCAGCAGACCAAAGAACACAGCGATGTACCCAGGTTTAGGCCCCTAGTGTGGGTAATAGCCCTACGTCCTACTAGATCTTTGTTGATGTGTATCGAGCGGGTTATAATGCTTTTTTTCAATTCGTTTTCCTTCCCTTTTTTCTCTCTAAGTCTTGGTCTCCTTTTTCTTCTTCTAGGGCTCAGTTCACTCAGATCAGGGTCCAGTCCCCCTCTCCATGCACCAGAGCTCCCTTATATAGACTGGGCTGGCTCGGGCAGGTGAGGGGATGACATCATATTGATCTATGACTCATTTATTACACCCATCACTGTGGCCTTGTTCTTCAAACCCCATTTAATGACGCTGTGTGGTTTCGCTCGGTCTGCCCGAGATGTGACTTTCCTGCGATGGGTTAGGTGTGAGGCGTCAGAGGGATGGGCCGTCGTCGCATTGACAGTAGAACTCTTCGCAATCAACGGGTCTGACACGGGGTGTCAGGGGAAGGAGACTTCGAGGCGAAGCCTTCTTCTCATTCTTTTGGTTGTCCGCGTGGCCCGGCGAGAGGGGCCTGAGCGCCTGCTTGCTTGCTAGGCAACCACGTGGGCCGCCCGCCTGGCGAGAGGGCTTGAGCGCCCACTTGCTCACCAGGCCACCACGTGGGTCGACGCTCGGTGAGAGGGGCCTGAACGCCAGTCTGCTCACTAGGTCGCTACGGGGGCCAACACCGAGCGAGTAGGGCCTAATCGTCCGCCTGCTCGCCAGGCCGCCTACGGGGGCCGACGCTTGGCAAGCAGGGGCTGATCGCCCTCCTGCTCGCTAGGCCGCCATGTGGGCCGCTTCGCTCGCAAGTGGGGCTGGATTCGCCCACTGCTCACATCAGCCATCACAGGCCGTTCGCCCAATGAGTGGTGCTCGATCGCTCACCGCCGCCAAAGCCACGTGATCTTACTTATCTGCGGTAGAGAGGGTACCCTGGCGTAAAGTACGCCGACATCTTGTGTGTAGAATGCAATATAACGATGATAAAAAGATGGAAAAACGTGTCGGGTTCCTTGACCCCGCATGGATTAGCCAGCCCAACTTAAGAGTTGTACTCAATGACAAGGAGTTGAAGGATAAGGGGATGACGTAAATAGAGATAGAAGAAAGGCGACAGATGCTAAGCTGGAAACGCCAAATAGAGGTGGGGCTATACTTATTAAGAGTAATGCTCCAGATGTAAGACAAGGACGTCATAATGGCTCCCTACAATTTTAAGTAATCTTCTCATTCGTCAATCATTGCTAAAAGTTTAGTTCGCACCATGATTACTCGCGAAACTTACATAAGTTTTCGTTGCAGCGATCACTTCATTTGTTTCATGCTGTACCCGACGTAGAGCCGATATATGGTCATTGACTCATCCAGAACCCCACCGGAATCTTATGATGAATTCATCCGCATCTTAAATACGTAAGAAAAATACATACACAAACATACATAACATAATTTGTTTTATGATATGATAGTTACTTGTTGTTGTTGACATTCGAGTAGGGCTTTCAAGCATTACGCGACCATAAAAGGTGGACAACATGATCCTACGAAGGGGTCAAATAAGATGCTTTGCTATGTCCACCCATCGGTAAGAAGACACTTGTAATGCTTCAACATAATTGCACTAGTAAGGAGGGGTATTACCAACTTGTCGGCATGTTTATGCCAGACAGTATTGGTTCGAGTGTATAACCACGTTTCGATAGAGGGGGGTCTTCACAGCTACGTCACTCTTGACTCTCTTCTCATGATGAGCAGGACAAGAAACTCAAGAACACACAGGGATTTACCCAGGTTCAGGCCCCCAATGCGGGTAATAGCCCTTCGTCCTACTCAAGCTCGTGTTGCTCTAGTATACCACTTGTTCTTTGTTCGCCCGATCTTTCGATCGTTTTAGCTTTGGATCACTTCTCTGTTGTGAACTGATCGACCGACCCACCTCCTCACCCCATGCACACTAGCTCCCTTATATACTCCTGGGACTAACTAGGGCAAGTGGAGGGAGCGGTTTTACATTAATTACATTGATTGTCTAGTCCTATCGCTACTGTCCTTCTGAGCCTCTTTGTCTACACCGTTTCTGGAGACCGCCTATCTTTGGATTGCCCAAGGGGAGGGGTTCAAACGTGCCATGACGAACGCCTGGTACACGCGTCTTGCCGCCTTGCCCTAGGCGGTGCAGATGGAATAGGAGTTGGTGGAGCTGGCTTAGTTGGAGGGACAGGTCATCATTCCGTTAGGGAGCCACGCCTATTTAATGGCTCCCAGGCACATTGTAACCGCTCCCTGCGCATTTAATGGCTCCTATATGCATTTAATGACTGTGATACATTACAATCCTGGTGAAGGCTTTGGGTGGAAGCCTCCCAGCCCTGTCTGTGTAGATGACTGACAATGGGTCTGCTTGCTCGTCGGACGACCACGTTCTAAACCGTGGGCGAAACCACGATCGAAAGGTGCCCCAGGCCAGCCGTGCTCGCAGGGTGGTCGGTGCGGCTGATGGTGATCGGCTCCTCTGACCACCTCAGCAGCCTAGCTGCCCCTGCGCTTGGTACGGTGGCACAAACTTCCCTCATTAGGAGCTTGAACTTCGAGTTGGTGGTGTGGGTGGCCGAACCACCATTGATGTAGGCCACCCTGTGCTCTGCCTGCTGGAAGGGCAGCGGGGCAGAGTCATCGCCCTTGTCATCGTCGTGAGGAGGGCAGCGTTCCCTAAGCCGCTACTCCACCTTCTTGAGCACAACCTGGCAATTATCCAAATCGTGCACATTAGTGTTATGGATGGGGCAGAAGACCTTACCCCTATTTTCTTGCCAATAGTAGTCCTGCCGATCGTGGTGGCCATCCTGTTGGTCACGGTGATCGTCCCGCCGCGGCTTGAAACCCTTGTGCTCAAGGGTGGCTAAGACCTGACCGACTCGGCAACAGACGCTTTTGTTTTAAACCAGACTTTTCGAGGTTTTTGCCGCCTCCAATGCGAACACCGTCCGCTCCGGCCGTCTGCTCCCACACCTGCGTCGCCCGAGCGTACTTGTGCGCTAAGGCCAATAGCTCGGACGTGGTGGCGATGTCGCGGGTAGCCACCTTCTCCAACATATTGCGGTCTCGCACGCCCCTCCGGAAGGCGATGATGACGGACTGGCCGAAGATCTTGGGGATTGTGTTGCGGTAGTGGCTGAATCACTAGATGAATGCACGCAACGACTCCCCTCTCTTCAGTTCTAGGGCATGGAGATCATCCTCCACACCTGGCTGGGCGTAGGAGCCCTGGAAGTTGGTGACGAACTGGCCACACAACTCTGCCCATGAGTGCATCGACCCTCTCAGGAGGTTCATCAGCCAAGAACAGGCAGAGCCCACCAAAGCTGTCTGGAGATAGTTCGCCATAACCTTCTCGGAGCCACCTACAGCTCACACCACAATGGTGTAGATCTGCAGGAACTCCTCCAGGTTGGTGGTGCCGTCATACTTCTTGAAGGTTGCCAGGTGGAACCTTTCTGGCCAAGCGACGTGCCGCAGCCGGTTGGAGAACGCCTGTCACCCCACGCCGTAGGGGGAACCGTGCAGCCCCCCTGAACCTCGGCCTAGAGGCCGCGCCGGGGACCGCAAGACATAGATCCCGCAAGACTCGGAGGAGAAGGTCTCCTCCTCTGCAGGAAAGTCAGGGTCGCGGGAGGAGTCATCTTCGCCAGGAGCTATCTGCTTACCGTTGTCTTGCTCCTGTGCTTGACGACGTTGTAACTCGCCGTGCAAGTCACCACCACACCCCCGCCGTCACTCCTTCATGTGAGCCCGAAGATCTTTGTGGGCGGCCCCCTCACACCTGGGGGACGCACGAGATAGCTTTGGAGCCATCGCACGACCCCCCGCAAGAGCGGGATCTACGCCTTGAATGCCCTTTCCCTTGCTTCGCCCACCATGACGTGGGCGTTCTTCGCTTGGGTGGCTCGAAGCCTACGTGCACTCTGCGCGCGACTTCGACCGCGGGGCACCAGAGGTACCCAGCCGTTCTGATGCCTCTTCATGGAGCTGGGCCACGTCCACGAGGCGAACGATGTCCCACAGCCATGACAAGCCCAGGGTGTCGCCCCCCAGCTCCACCGGTGGGAGCTCCAGAAAGAGGCGAGCCGCATGCAGGTTCTGGGCCAGCGTGGCCTCCTCCTTCGCTAATCATTGCCGACGCTTGTGCTCGCCATGGGCGCCGCTTTTCTACTGAAGGCGTCGGACGGCCTCTACCGACGGAGCGCTGAAGCTTCCATCTTTGCTGTCGACGCTTGATGATCTGCTAAAGAAAGCAAAGGGTGAAATAGCTACTACAACCCCCACGCGCGCTACAGCTTGCGTGTTTATGCGAACAGAGATTGGTTCGAGTGTATAACCCAGTTTTGGTATAGGGGGGTCTTCTCAGTTGCGTCACTCTCGACTCTCTTCTCGTGATGAGTAGGACAAGAAACTCAAGAACACACAGGGATTTACCTGTGTTTCGCCCACAATGCGTAATGTTTCTACATCCCGCTTCAAGCTCGTGTTGCTCTAGCATACCACTTGTTCTTAGTTCGCCCAATCCTTCGATTGTTCGAGCTTTGGATCTCTTCTCTATGGTGAACTGATCGATCGACCTACCGACCGACCGACCTAACTCCTCATCCCATGCACACTAGCTCCCTTATATACTCTCGGGACTGACTAGGGCAAGTGGAGGGAGTGGTTTTACATTAATTACATTGATTGTGTCAAGTCCTATCCTCTTTGTTCACGCCTGTTCGACACCTTTGCCTTCGAATTGTCCGAGGGAGGGGTTGGACACAAAGATGACTAACGCTGGTACACGATCTCCTGGCTTGCCTCGGGCGGTGCAGATGGAATGGGAGTTGGTGGAGCTGGCTTAGTTGGAGGGACAGGTCATCATACCGTCAGGGAGCCACGCCTATTTAATGGCTCCTAGGCGCATCGTTGCGGCTCCCTACACATTCAATGGCTCCCATACGTATTTAATGCCTCCAATGTGCATTTAATGACTGTGATACGTTGCGATCCTGGCGAAGGCTTCGGGTGGAAGCCTCCCAGCCCTTTCTACGTGGATGACTGACAACGGGCCCGCCTACTCGTCGGACGACCACGTGGCCTGCTCGCCTGACTGCTCTTCGAGTGGCCATGTGTCCTGATCGCCCGGGGTCGGGACCTGGTCGCCCGACTGCTCGTGGGGCAGCCACGTGTCTTGGTCGCCCGCCAGGCTTCTCTTTAGCAGGTTGAGTCCTTTGCACAGGACCTTCTTCTTTCTAGGTCTCGTACATACGGTCCCACCTAACAGCGGTGAAGAGAGTACCCCAGTGTAGAATACACTGACAGTAGCCCCCGGAACCGCCCTAGAGCATGCCTTAAAAGATTTTGGAGATATTCTTTTGACCCTGGCGTGCTCTTGGACGGGTCACACTCCTATACACGCAACCGTACAGATTCTCTCTGCAAACTCTTCGGGTCTTGTCGACCTGGTCGCCGAGCTTGCCGCGGTGACTTCCCTCCATGACAATCAGATGGCGTCACTGCGGGAGGAGTTGGTGTTGGCGAAGGTGGAGAAGATGTCCTTGGCAGCTCGAGCCGAAGCCACTGAGGCGCGGGCGAAGGGTGCCGAGGAGAAGTGCAGTGCGTTGAGAGTGGAGATGGGCTGCAAATGGCGCAACCTTGTCACTATGCTCCACCCCGCCTTTAAGCGCATGGTCAGCAGCTTGCAGCCGCTGGGGGTGACGGTGAGCGGTCCGCTGGAAGAATCAGCAGCACATTACACTCACAACGTCACCCTTGTCGCTGAAGCCCTTGCTGGCCTGCCTGCCGCCTTGGCAGACCGCTCCGCTTGAGAGGGGCAGGAAGTCGTGATCGCCACAGCAGGCTTCGTCCTAATGTGCTGCGCTCACCGCGATGACTCCTTCGACCCCATGGTGACCGTCGCCAGGGTGGAGTGCGTCACCGCCCGGGCATTAGCACGGATGCGTGAGACGGGGGAGTACGTAGCTAGGCTAATGGAGATGGTGCCTCTGCCTGCCGACACCGCTGCCGAGGTGGAGGAAGAAGCTAGAGACGACACTGATGATATCGAGATCACCGACGAGTAGTTCGGGTGACCACTTTTGCCGTATTCTTTTCCCTTTCTTTCTCTATTTAAACATGTACATAGGCCTTTCGGCCATTACAAATGAAA
Organism: Guadua angustifolia; assembly: GCA_036346375.1. Taxonomy (NCBI): domain Eukaryota; kingdom Viridiplantae; phylum Streptophyta; class Magnoliopsida; order Poales; family Poaceae; genus Guadua; species Guadua angustifolia. The sequence goes on along the minus strand of CM070515.1, from coordinate 39,007,422 downwards.
ATGCCTTGCTTTTACCAGTTGTTGTCTTTTACTTGTTGTCTGCCCTTGCGCGTGCTTACTCGTGACTTGTTCGATTCAGCGCCAGGCGACCAGCCCCGGAGCATATTGCACGGGCCCTCTGGGCGACTGGATGGATCGACAATTAGGAGTTTTTTCTACAATCACACAGAGCCACTCCAAACACGAGCTAAGGTTAAGCCACGCTTATTAGGAATAAACAGGCACACAAAGCCTAAGTCCCTGCCACTGAGTGGGCGATGGAGCGCACAATAGGTTGTCATTTTCCTATCACCATTCAGAGCTTAATCCCTTGTACTTTACCGGGACTAGACCAGAGAACTGCGAGGCTAGGGAGCAGGTCGCGTAGAGACCGGAACCGACACATCATTGGCCCCACTGGAGACCGGGGTAGCAATGGATGGTCGTGCATTATCGTCCCCACCGAAGACCAGGGAAAAGATAGACGGTCTCGCAAGACTCCTTTCAGAGGGTCGGACAGGAATAAGAGCGCCATCAGCCCCGCCGGAGTTGGGGGCAGCGATGGACGTTGGTCAAGCCTTTCTTCAAAGACTCCAACTGGAACAGAAGCCTTCGTCGAGGCGAGCTACGAAAGCTCATCTACCAAGTGGTTGTCGCGTCGGGGGATATGGATGTACCCCAGCTGTCGGCGGTTTTCGCCGGCCAGCTATCATGCCTTGATGGAGTCCGAGGTTTGATAGAGGGGATCTTCATGGACGGACACCTATGAGGTCTCTCAAGGGATCCACACAGACAAGGATTCAAGAACACGTCGATATACCCAGGTTCGGGCCCCCAATGCGTAATGACCCTACGCCCCGCTTCGCTTTCTCATAATGTGTTTTGAGGGGATTACAAACGCACAATCTACACTCCGGATTCTTCTTGAGCTCTCTCAGTGCTCTCCTTCTCTTGTTCTTTCTCAGCTATTCTTCGGCTCTTGATCCTCTAGTCGTTTTTTGTCGCCCCCTCTCCCATGCACCGAACCCCCCTTATATAGGCCAGGCTAGCTCGGGTAGGTGGGAAGGATGACATCACACTGATTACACCTCATTTATTACATCGATCAGAGACCCATCCTCCGCCTCATTCTTGCACCATCGTCCAACTCACGCTCGTCCACTCATGGTTTACTTGTCTAGGACGGGTTAGGTGTAGGACGACAGAGGGATAAGCTATCGTGCCGTCAGCGAAGCCACACACATTCAATGGCTCTAACACGTGGTGTCGGGGGAGAAGACTTCGAGGCGAAGCTCCCCCATTCCTTCGATGTACGTCTTCACGCCTGACCAGCAGCGGACCCCCGAGTACCTTTTAACTCCATCGACCGACCACGTAGCCCAGTCGCCTGGCGTCAGGGCCTGATCGCCCACCTGCTCGCCAGACTACCACACGACGCGGTCGCCTGGTGTCAGGGCCGATTGCCCACCTGCTTGCCAGGATGCCACGCGACGCGGTCGCCCGGTGCTAGGGCCTAACCGTGGCGGAGAGGGTACCCTGGTGTAAAGTATGCCAACAGTAGCCCTCGGGCCCGTCCTGGAGCGCACGCCAGCCCTTTCAAACCTATTTAATGCTTACGTGCTCCTGGACGGGTCCACCACTCCTACGCATGCAACCGCTGCAGTCCTCGCCGCTTCCGCCGCCTTCTCTCGGGACCTGAAGCGTCGTGCACGTTCGCCATTTTGCGAACCGCCAGTGCAAGAAACCTATTAATACGCGCTCCCACGGCCGGCAGTTCACGCTCTTTTTGACTCCTTCGTCTTCTTTCCTTGCCGCTTCAACTTCCTTGTCCCCAGACCTTGCTTCGTCCAAATGGTGCAGCCTTTTACTGCTTCAACTGTTGACGGAGAGAGGGCAACGAGGCTCTCCCGGATCGCCGCCGACGGTTCCCTTCGCCTACGCCATGGAACCTCCGCGCCGCGGTGCGAAGCCAGGGAGATCGTTGTCTTCTCCTGGGTGCTGTTGGTAGGCTAGGTCCCGCCTTTCTCTGAATTCTTCCTCACCATCCTTCACTTCTATGAGATCCACCATCTTCATCTCACCCCCAACGCCGTTTTCATTCTATCCACCTTTGCTTACCTCTACAAGATGTTCGTGGGGGTAATGCCCAATCTTCCTCTCTTCCGCTTCTTCTATACTCTCCGCGGTTCCACGGACAATGGAGTCGCAGAGAGTTGCCATTTTCGTCTTCGTGATGAATCAGCCTCCCACTACATCCCCATCTAGACGAAGACCAACTGGAAGGCATGGCGAAGCGACTGGCTATATGCCAGTGACGATAGTGGCCTCGACGCCCTGGGGATGCCCTCCACACCGGCGAAGGCCAATGAGAACTGGGGCTCGTCCTTCGAGGAGACAACGGAGCTCCAGACAATGGTTGCCCGCATCGACCGGCTGCAGGACTCCGGGCTGACCGGGGCACTATTGGTCCAGGACTTCCTGACCTAGAGGATCAGCCACATGCACCGGCACGCTTGATCGGCGTGGCAGTACACGGGTGATGACGACATAACCCATACCTACCCGGGCCGTAAGTTTCTGTTCTTCTTTTCTTCTGACTTCTCGTGGTCGCCATCAATCGGTAACCCTTTCTCTTTCTTCAGGCGTAGGGAATTTGGATGCCCCTTCTGTCACCAAGTGGCTGGGCGGGCTGCTCCCACCAATGCCAGGTGGTTCAGATTTCCCGGCTGAAGCCCGGCAATTATGCGATCTGGAGTTCGCAAAGTGTCTCTGGATAGTCAAGTTACTCCCGGCGACAAACTCCACCGGGCCCGCGACTCTGCGTTCGCGTCACCGACGATCGTGGAGCCCACCCGGTGGATCTACCAGAGCAGCGGCAGCGGCCATCCTCCTCGGACACCTCGGATGCAGACCCAAAGAGGCCCTGCACCGACGACCGGACGGCCGCCCCCTCCAGTTCGATCATGCCTTCGAGCATGACTGGAACGTGGTCCTCATCCGCCGCAGCGACGCTTTTCGCTTCCCGCCTAGCGCTTAACTTCATCTCAGACCGCCTACCAAAGACCGAGAGCCCTCCATCGCTCAGAGGGAGGGCTTAACCGCCTCGCATCTTCCTTTTCCTTCCGCTTCCCTTGCCTCCCAGACGCCCAGCCGGTGCTTCGCAGCCGTGCACCCACTGAGGCAGCAGGAGATCCTACCCGTGAGCTGTCCGGCACCCTGGGAGTGGTTCATGGGGACGTCGCCGACACCAGCACCTCCGCCAACCGCACATCGAGCACCCTCGCCGCTCCCACCTCTCGACTAGTAGCATTGTCACGAGCTTGGCAAAGATGCATGCTTCCACCGGGCGCCTCACGGCGGCCACCAAAGAAGAGGCGCAGATTGACCCAAAGATGGGGCGGTTGGCGAGGAGCCGGGCGCAGAGAGGGTGAGAGGGCGGCCTGCCGCCTGTAAGAAGGCGAAAGTGGCGGCGTCTCGCTCGCCGGCCGCACAACCTCACCGTCATGCTCGCCTGCGTACAATCAAGATGGTTTGGAGCCTACGCCCCGGGTGGAGCCGAGCAACCGCCGAATCTCGACGATGCAGTATGCCCTTAGCGTCACCCACGTCACCGACGCTCTCGCCGGCCCACCCGCCGCCTTGTCTGCCCACTCTACCAGAGAAGGGCGGGAGGTCGCAGTCGCCATCGCGGGGTGCGTATGGGCTCGCTGCGCGCCAGCCGATGTTTCTTCGACGCCATGTCCATCGTGGCGTAATCGAAGGCGATGAGGCCCAGGCACAAGCTCAAGTGCGCGAAGCCTCAGAGTACGTGGTGAGGCTGATGAAGGTGGAGGACCTGGCCCTTGACGCGGCGATGGCGGAGGAGGAGGTGGGGGACGACGCCAGGCACATCCTAGTTGCCGATGATGAATGATGGCTGCGCGGCCCTTCTTGTTTTCTTTGTTCCTTTCTTTCTTTTTTTTGTAGCCATGTACATACACCTTTTAGCAAACTTAATGAAATTGTCATCTTTTGCGTTTACCTGAATGCCTGTTTGTGTGTATGTTTGCCCGCGACTGCTTGCCCAAGTCACAAGGCAACCAGCCCCCTGGCCTTGCCACGATGCAGGTCCGGGTGCTTAGATTAGGTCGATGCTCTAGCATTCTCCCTGTACTTGCACACATCCACTACAGATACGAGCAGAAGTTACGCAAGATATGCAAGGAATAGACCAAAAGATCATAAGTCCCAGCGCGTACAAGGTGGTTGTCACCGCCCCATTATCTTTCGAGCTTAAACCTCATGCATCTCTCTAACTCGACTGTGGCAATCGCATGGCAAGGCAAAGCAGATTCCCAGAGGTTTTAAATAAGTTGCTTTCGCGGTGATAACCCGGGGTGTACTAGATGCATTGAACACCGTGCTGAACTCGACCCCCTAGTCGCCTGTCCCTGATCGACGCAAGCGTTGGGCGTTACCGCTTGTCGACAAGGAGCCGCTAGGCTACCGGTACCTATAACAACTACGCAAAACGCGACCCTCCAGGGCCAAATGGGAAAGACAAGAACAGTTGACAGAGGGTCCGTGAGGCAAACAACATAACTTATTACTAGGCATCACCTGATCAGCTAATGGAGGAAAAGCCCATTCCCTGGCTGATTGGAGCAAACCGTCGAGCACTTAAAGTTCTCAGGGGTAGAATTTCCGCAACATCTCCAAGTTCTGAGAGTTTGCCAGCTCTTGGTCGTCCTCAGTGGCCAACCGGACTGCCCCAGGCCAAGAGACTGAGACTACCTTGAAGGGGCCTTCCCACAGGGGAGACAGCTTGTTGTGACCGGACTATGTCTGAATTCTACGTAGGACGAAGTCGCCCACCGCCAGTGCTCTCTCATGGAACAAGGCTCTACTGGTACCGAGCAGCACACAGAGCTACTCGTTCGCACACCTCCTCCAGGAGGTTGACTTCTTCTTGGCACTAGTCTTCCTGGCCCTCCTTGCTAAACACTGAAACGCACGGGGAGCCCAAAGACAGCTCAGATGGAAGGACAGCTTCTTCCCCATAGACAAGGAAGAAAGGTGTTTCTCCAGTCGCCCAGCTGGGTGTGGTTCGAAGCGACCACAACGCCACCAGAAGTTTGTCTGTTCACCGCGGTCCCCGCTTGTGAAGCTGGTCAAATGCTCTAGTCTTGAGGACCCTCAATACCAGCGCGTTGGCACACTCCACTTGGCCATTGCTCCTTGGGTGGGCCACCGAGGCGAAACACACCTTGGTACCCATTTCTTCACAGAACTCCAGGAATGCTGCGCTGGTGAACTGGGTGCCGTTATCGGTGATGATGTGGTTGGCAACTTCGAAACAGGTAAAGATCCCACGCATTAACTTGATGGTAGCGGAGGCTGTGATGGTGCACACCACCTCGGCTTCAACCCATTTGGTGAATTTGTCGATGGCGACGGAAAGATGGGTGAAGCCCCCTGTGGCCCACGGGAACGAGCCTAGGATATCCAATCCCCAGACCACGAACGGCCAAGAGAGCGGGATGGTTTGCAGCGCTTGGGCTGCTTGGTGGATCTGCTTGGTGTAGAACTAGCACACCTCGCATCTCCTCACCAGCTCGCAAGTATCTTGGAGGGCAGAAGGCCAATAGAATCCATGGCGAAACGCTTTTCCAACTAGCGTCCGACTGGACATATGACTCCCGCATATGCCTCCATGGATATCAGAGAGCAAGTTGCTCCCCTCTTTCCAAGTGATGCACTTCAGAAGAATTTAGTTTCTACTCTAGCGATATAGTCCCCACCTACCAGAGTATAGCACTTGGCCTTACATGCAATTTTCTCCGCTGATGCATCATTGTCGGGGATCACTTGGTCCCGCAGAAAGGCTAGGATTGGATCCATCCACTAACCTTCTCGGCCAAGTGTAGCAATCACATGGTGATTGCGTAGGTACTCTGCTTGGCCAGGCTTTTCCTCTGGTACCACGTCGGCGGCACCACCGTCTTCCCTCCCAGAATCGAGGGCTGAGGTGGGCGCGCTGTCTTCCCTCCCAGAACTGGAGGCTATGACAGCCGCACCACCTTCCCCACCTGAGTCGGAGGCTGAGACAGCGCACCATCGTCCCCACCATGAACGGGGGCAGCGATAGACGGTCACGTAAGTCTTTCTTCAAAGACCCCTACCGGAACAGAGGCTCTTGACGACATGAGCTACGAAAGCCCGTCCGCCATGTGGTTGTCACACCGGGGGATATGGATATACCCCAACCCTTCGAAGCGGCACTCCATCTTCTTGACCTCCGCCAGATTTGCGCCCATGGCGGGGTCAGAGCATTGAAATTCCTTTCGCGCTTGATTGATGACCAGCAGGGAGTCGCCTTTGATTTGGAGATGCTGGTGTAACATCCCAAATTTTAGCTTTTTATTTAGTTAATAGTGTCATATTGCTATTTGTGCTTTTTGTGAATTTTCTGGATTTATTTGGATTTTCTGAGATTTATTTGGATTATTTTAAATTAAGTATATTAACCTGTTGCCAAAAACTAATTATAAATAGATAATCCTAAAATAAAGTTTTTCTAAAAATATTTTATTTGGGTCCAGAATGTCTCAAAGTATTTTTGAGATTTTTCTTGAATTTTTCTTGGAGTTTTTGTTGCTCAAATAAATCAAATTAATTTTTCTAATTATTTTAAATCCAAAAACCCTGAAAATCCGGCGTGAAAAAGATCGGTCGAGCTCAAAGACTATGCGCTGCGTTCTGCAGCAATTCGCGGCGTCGGCCCTTTCCGGCCGCCATTGGATCGTCATGGGACGGCCCGGATCAATCGCATGCGTGGGAAACCCTAAGGACGACAGCCGTTGGATCTACGATGGACGCTCCGAATCGAATGCTACAATGAAGGCCATCATCAAATTGCTGCCATTGATTGCTGTCATTGGCTCAGATAGCGCCACGTCTCGTTGAATCTTAGCCGTCGATTCCCAATCGGTCGGTCGTGAGGAGTCCTTCTCCGAGCCGCCGCCGAAGTCCTTGTTCATGTCGGAGGCGCCACTGTGTAGAGTTAGGGATCCGTTTTTCACGCTACTGCCGAGGCTATAAGTAGGGGAGCGGGTCCTCCGAGGTTCGCCAGAAGCCGCCACACCTTTTCGTCGTTGCGCCGCCGCTTGGAGTTCACTAGAGAGCTCAGGAGTCCTCGCCGAAGTTTGTCGTCGCGCCGCCGTGGTTCTTGCTGCCTTGCGCCACCGTCAAGTCACTGATCGCCGTGCCTGAGCCCAAATCCAGACTCCTTCCATCGCGCCGCGCATGTTCCACTGCCCCACGTCGCCGGAGAGTCACTGAAACGTCATCGGAGTGGTCGTCGTCTTCAATTCCGGCAAGAGTCCACCGCCGCGCTGCCATCACATCGCTCGAAGCTTCTCGACTATCGGATCTCTCCTCAACATGTCGGATCATGCCATGTCGCCCTCTGGAACAGTGAAACTCCTCGGGTACCCTTCGCCGTTCGTTGCCCTCTAGATAATATTATCACTGCTGGTTCTAAATTCAATCAGCAGTGATAAGAACAGTATAATTTCCACAGGTGAAAGGTAACAATATCACTGGCAGGTTTAGAGATAGAACCGGTAGTGATGTATTTCTGTCGGTTCAACAGTATAACCGGCAGTGATAAAGTGATTTGTGTGGGAAACGGCAGAGATATCACTGTCGGATTTAGAGATAGAAATGGTAGTGATATATTACTGTAATTTCTAGAGAAAAAGCAGGCAGTGATAATGTGGCACTATATATATCCTGGCTTCCTTCCCAACCTGTCCAGAATAGAGAGGAGCTCTGTTCTTGCGCGGTTGGGGTGGAGATGGGGTGAATTTTTCCTCCCAAATTTGGTGGAATTCGTTTCTAACTCGTGATCTAAGGTTCGTATCTTGATATACATTTCTTTGGTAGTTTATTTAGTTGGATATTACATTCTATATTGTTGTAGGTTGTGAGAATTATTAATTGCACAGTCAACACAATTAGACCTCTAATCTAGAGGCTAGATTTAAAATTACCAACCTTTATATGTATAGTGATTGGTGAGATTATGATGTAGGTTGAATTTAAGTATTTAGAGGACTAAATTAGTGATTGCATTTAATACGTTGATTGAATTTAAATGTGGTATCACTTCATAATTAACTATTGTTTAATCTAATTACTTAAAATTGTTTCTTTATTTAGTGTATGTTATTTTAATACTTCTGTAAGGAATGTAAATTTGCTGGACGGACCATTATATATAACTAATAGCAATTATTTAATTGATTTTATAATCGAGATTTGGATATAGATTTATAAGTGATGAAAATTTCTAGATTAATTAGCACTACATAACAAATTAAATGAATAAAACAATTTGTGAGTACTTATTGATTTACTGAGATTTTATTTGTTATAAATATTTGTAGATGGACTGAAGATGGACGTATGAAGCGGACCGTCATGATAGAGAGTACTTTAACAATGTGACTAGTTTTACGAAGCGTGGTAGCTTGCGTACAAGTCAAATAAGTCGATGGACTATATTTGTTGCCGTGCATCGATTGCAAGAATGAGAAGCAATTTTCTAACCTTGAGGCGATCCGTGACACTTGCTTCAAGGGTTTTAAGCCCGCCTATACCGTTGGATCGAAAGCATGGTGAAGATGAGATTGTACGTGAAGGGCATCTCGATTGATGATGATGAAGACAACGACTGATCATTGCGGTCGAAAATACGCTCGTCGACACCCATGAAGACACGTTCATCGATAACCATGAAGATGATCTAGAATAGATGTTGCATGATGGGGAGGAGGACCTCACGAGTGAAAGGGATTTTTAGAACTTTCATTGTATGGTAGAGGATTCTACAACACCCTTGTACCTGTGCAAGGAGGAGCTCAAAAGCTACATGTTGTGCTTATGTCAGCTAGCTTGAAGGCAAGCAATGGTTGGTCCGATAAGAGTTTCACAGAGCTGTTAGGTTTCTTCATAGATGTCCTTCAGAGGGTAACGTGTTGCCAGCAACCACATATCAGGCCAAGCAGGTTGTTTGCTCGTTGGGACTAGAAATGTAGAAAATACATGCATGTCCAAACGATGGCATATTGTATCACAATGAGTTTGAAAATTTGGATGCGTGTCCCATTTGCAAGGCATCTCAGTATAAGCGCGGCGATGACGACATCAAGGCGCAACGTAAGAAGAAAAGACCCTCGACCAAGGTGGTGTGGTATTTCCCTATAGTCCCCCATCTGAAGCGTCTGTTTGCGAACAAAAGGCATACTCAATTACTACGATGGCACGCCGAAGAGCATAAGAAGGATGGAATGCTTAGACACCCTGCTGACTTCGCGCAGTGGAGGAATATCGATAGAAAATACAAGAAATAATTTGCATATGATATGAGGAATATAGGGTTCAGACTCAATGCGGATGGGATGAATCCTTTCGGCAACATGAGTAGTCGTCATAGCACTTGGCTGGTGACTTTATGTATCTACAACCATCCTCCTTGGCTTTGTATGAAGCGAAAGTACATTATGATGCCGCTGCTGATCCAAGGGCCGAGGCAACCTGGCAACGATATTGATGTGTCCCTCAAACTACTGGTTGAAGATCTTCTAGTATTGTGGAACGACGGTGTATGGGTATGGGATGAGTATAAAACAGAGAACTTCATGCTACGCGCGTTGTTGTTCATAATCATCAATGATTACCCTACTCTTGGCAATCTTTCGGGCTAGACTATGAAAGGATTCAATGGATGCGTCCATTGCATGGGTGATACAAGTAGCCGGTGGCTAAAATACTGTCGAAAAATGTGTTACGTGCGGCATCGTAGGTTCCTTCGCAAGGACCATCCGTATCGCAACAACAAGAGAGCTTTTGACGGTACAAAGGAGACTACTTCAGCTTCGCAACATCGTAACGGAAAAGAGATATTTGTGGCCATAAATGATATTAAAATTATCCATGGAAAGGGAGTCAGAAATACATCAGTCCCGAGTTCTGGTGATACAGCTCCTTTGTGGAAAAAGAGATCAGTATTTATGGACCTACCATATTGGTAGCACCTGGATTCATAGAAGAGATTTGGGAGCTTGACTATGGGCCTTTGAAGGTCCCCCTCTTTTGGTTGCAGTGGGTTAGGCTACCTAGGGGTGTGAACGTTGACAAGTACGGTATCACTACCATGGACTTCAAACACGTCGGATACAAATAAGAAACATTCGTACTTGCTAATGCTATTACACAAATTTTCTTTGTAAGGGATCCGGCTGACAAGGAACGCCACATGGTTCTTTAAGGAAAAAGAAAGATTATGGAAGTTGAGAATGTAGTCGACGAGGAAGACTATAACCAATTCATTCCTCCTTTCGGTGAGAACATTGACCTAGGTTTCATGGAAGACATAGAGGAAGCTACATACATACACCGCGATCATAACGAAGGTCGGATCGCAACTTAGTTGTATAATTAAGGATATGCTTTATTTTGTATGAAGGTCAAGCTTCAATTTGTAATATAAACATTTTGTATGAAGGACATGCTTCATTTTGTAATGTATGGAGTATTGATTATTATAATCATTTAGAAAAATTTTCAAAATATTTCGATATTGTTTGATACCTATAGAAAATCAATAACAGAGAAATCAATAGTCAATTAGTCAACTTGTCAAAATTTTACAAACCTCCTCAGGACAAATCTTAAGCCAAACATTTTACAAAAATATCATCAGCTCATTAGTATCCTCCTCAAAAAGTTTCAAAAATATTCACCTCAATTTGGATGTTCAATTAAATCAAAATCCGTGTGGCTGTCTAGAAATCAGAGAAGTCCTTTTCTTTTACCCTCCTCCCTCTGCCATGTCCTTGCCTCCCTCTGCCATGTCCTTGCCGTGGCAGCAATTTCTGCCACACCAGCACTTGGCATGCACACGAGAGTGGGGTGGGGGCGTAGGGACTATCACTGCCGGTTCTTTGGTAATGCGGCACAGATGGTGAACATCAGTGCACGTCTTACTGTCCACCCAGCACTGATAGTGCCACACCACTGCCGAGCTATATTTTAACCAGCAGTGATGTTGTTATATTACTGCCGGTTCATAAATAACCCAGCAGTAATAGTCATACATCACTACCGGGTTACATTTCAATCGGCAGTGATGTTGTTATATTACTGCCGGTTCATAAATGACTCAGCACTAATAGTCTTACATCACTGCCGAATCTAAAACAACCCATTAGAGATAATATATCAGTGCTGGGCTTAGACATTTTGCATCCCTATATACAACCTCTTTCCCGCACTTAGACATTTTGCATCCCGTTTGTAATTCTTGTCCTTCGTCTGTGCGCCCTAGCCGCCGCGAGCACTCCGTGTCCCCGAGCTGGCCCTCCCCTCGTCACCCCTCCCCATGCCGGCCCTCCCCACGCTGGCCCTCCTCCACGCCACGTTGTGTACACGTAGGTCTTAGTTTGAATAATACGCACTGGGACACAAGGCAAGCTTGTGCTATGTGTGTGGATTGTTTTGTCACCTGCTTGGCTGCTAGCTCACTGAACCTTACATGTGCACGAGTAGATACTCTTGTATTTCCAATTAGAATTTTAGAGCATTTCACAGACGACTTGGATGATTGAATGATGTTACTGTTTATGCATTGTTTGATAAGGGTATCTTTGTTCTTGTATGTTCCATGATGTTAGCTGCACAATCTATTATGAGTTTTTCTTCTTTTTGATGTTATGTTATTAAATGCACATATACTGTTTGAAAGAAACCAGAAAAGTTGTCTTGCTGTTGAATTTCGAATACACTGAAGATGACTTCCAACTGGTTTTGCTGCTAATTAAGCACTATCATGTACCTTTCAAAAGCTATCATTCCACATAGGATGAAAGCCACAGTTGAATTTATACTTGTTTATGTTATACCTGATAATCCGCTTTTGCATGTTGCCTCTGTTATATGGCAACTATGGGATAATGTTTTTAACATAGATATGTCATATTCATATCTGACCTTTTTTACCCATCCTAGAAATACAATGGAATGTATTTGATTTTTTCATTGTTCATCATGTAATGCTAGTTCAGCACTCTTTAGCTTTTGTGCATAGTTTGTGTAAGGCATGTATGCTGACCTTTGTTGCCCATGTGACGCCCATGGCTCAGAGAATTTAAATTGGGTGAACAAAATACACAATGGAATAATTCTTCGTGAATTTGAAATTTCTATGTATATGTGAATTTTGAAGCAATTTCTATATATCATGTATATTGGAAATGTAATGTATTTGAATTTTGATATTTGTATGTATCATGTCAAATGTATATGTATCATGTGAATTATTCTAATTCTTGGTGAATTTCAAATTTCTATGTATATGTGAATTTTGAAGCAATTTCTATGTATCATGTATATGTGAAATGTAATGTATTTGAATTTTGAAATTTCTATGTACCATGTCAAATGTATCGGCATCATGTGAATTTGTTACACCGTTGGCGGGGAGTGCCCATTCAAGCCAAGTACGACACACCACATACATTGATACACTACTACAGAAAATATTTGTACAGGCTGGTGGTAACCCATCTTCTCAGCGTTTTGCACACACCAGAATCGGAAGGTCTGTGGAAATCAAGAGATTTTCACAAAGCGCTTTAAGAACCGCCAGAATGCATTTGTACAAAGCGGCAAGCTTAAGAAACCGCCTGTACAAATAAGCATTTGTCCAGGCGGGTTCTTAAGCCACCCGCTTGTACAAATGAATTTACACAGGCGGACGGCTTAAGAACCCGCCTGGACAAATGCTATTTGTGCAGTCGGCTGGCTTAAGCACCCGCCTGCATAAATAAGCATTTTCACAGGCCCGGGCTTAAGCCGTCCGCCTGTACAGATCCAAAGAATCTTTTTTTAATAATGTTATGTTAATTATATTATAATATTAATAAATGCATATATTCTATCAATCACATCACTGTTCACCACAAATCCATACATAACAATGACAAGGTTATATATACAATCAAGCACATATAAATCATAATTGCATTATATATACATACAAGGTTATATACACAAGGTTATTATATATACTCCTCGATATTCTCCTTGTAAACTCTCCGGTGCGAGATCCTACTCCATGTACTCCTCTCGATATTCTCTATCTAATATAAATTACAGCCCTCGTTGTCTTTCAAAAAATATATACACAGGTTATTATATATACATCGGTGTTCACTACCGCCTATCCTCATCTCCCAATTACAAAGTATAGGATGCTTCGCCACTTCACCTTCCCTAGAAAAGAAACTACCTCTCTCATGGATGACTTCACGATTTAATGAATCGGCACATGTCCTTTTGCACATTGCAAAGGTCATCATCAAGGAGTGCCAAAGTGGTCTTTGCAATCTTCGCTGCGATAATAAAGTAGGCAATAAAGAGGTTAAACAATAGTGAAATCGAGAATCGCATAATAAATAATCTTGAATCACCAATTTGTATAGGCTTACGTCCGGGGATTGCTTCTGTACCTCCCGTTGATCCTGAGGAACTCGCAGACGTAGTATCCACAAAGAACACTGCCTGGAGGTTGCTTGTGGCACTTCAAATCAAATAATAATGTATTGAATTAGTACAGTTGGTAATACCCTTCCTTACTAGTGCAATTATGTTGAAGCATTACAAGTGTCTTCTTACCCATGGGTGGACATAGCAAAGCATCTTATTTGACCCTTCGCAGATCATGTTATCCCCTTTTTTTTGCTCGTAATTCTTGAAAGCCCTACTCGAATGTCAACAACAACAAGTAACTATCATATCATAAAACAAATTACGTTATGTTATGTATGTTTGTGTATATATATTTCTTACGATTTAAGATGCGGTGAATTCATTGTAAGATTCCTGGGGTTCTCGATGAGTCAAGGACCATATATCTGCTTTGCTTTTGCACAAGATGAAACAAATGAAGTGATCGCTGCAACGAAAACTTATGGCATCATTGAAATATCGAGGGTTTCTTCTACAAGTTTGATCCTCTCCGGATCTCCAAAAGGCGTAGGTCATCGAATCGATTGTATTCTCGCCTCGCAGGCACATTGTCAACTCCAACGATCCTTTGTTTTCCGAGAACAACTATGTTCCTTTTCTTATTACTGGGGTCAATTATGTAGAAAACTTGCGAGACTTCAGAAGCTAGTTTCGTGGGTCGCTTTTGTGTCCAAGATTGTTGAGGTCGATAGCCAGAACCCATAGTTGTCCACCTCCACACCATTAGGATGTTTGACCCGCTTGAAATAAATACGGGATCTGCATATCCCTTCCATAGTCGAAGTTCCCAAATTTCTTCAATGATTCCATAGTAGGTGTTCTTCTCCCTGTCGCATCTATGGCTTCTACCCGAATGCCACTTGTTTTGGGCCATCGCCTTCTTATCCTTTTGAATGGTATAAAACGGTACCCATTGATGTCATACACTAGCCATGATATTACGGACTTGATGGGCCATGAGCCAACATTTTCAATGTTTCGCTTTCTTCGTCCTCACCATCCGGTATGTTTTGGTTCTTGAACCATGTGGTAAACATGCGCTTATTCTCTTCAGATCCAATCAACTTGGCGCCCCGGATTTTCTCTTTCAAGCTCTTCCGGTGTTGCTCCACATACGGCTCCACTATCTTTAGTTGTTGCAAGACGGTGAAATGTGCTTGGTCCACATTCTTGTACTCATGGTCGATGAATCTTTTCTTTCCTTAGTCCCTTTACTACCAACCTCCCTCATGTCGAGGGACAGCACACCAATCGGCCTTTCCATGGGCATGAAGTAATCCGTGCAACACTCAATGACTTCCTCAAGATTGTAGCCCTCAATAATGGAACCCTCCGGGTAAGCACGATTCGTTGTAAGCTCTTAAGCAAGCCCATCCACCTCTCAAATGGAAACATCCAAAGGTAAGAATATGGTCCCAAGACCTTTACCTCCTCGACAAGGTGAACCAAGAGGTGCGGCATGATATCGAAAAAGGATGGAGGAAGCACATCTCAAGTTGGTTTATAGTCTCCACTATGTAGTTCTCGCAGATAGCTCATTTGTTCATCATCGACACCTTCGTGAAATCGCATTGCGTAAATGACACGTAGTGTGATGGCCACCTTTACAAATGTTGAGTTGATACCCCGATTGCAATTGGGAGCATTTGTGTCATCATGACGCGTGGCAATCGTGAGACTTCATACCACTTATCTTTAAATCTTTCATCGATACTAGGTTTTTGATGTTGGATGAATAACGAGACGGACTCGACCCCACGTAAGCACTTGCACACCGATCTTTTCTCCTCAATTGTCGAGAGTAGCTTTCTTTGGGGAAGGTAATACTTTCCATGTGTTCTTTCTTGAGGGTGTAGTTCTTTCTGATTTTAAGTACTACTAAGTCTTTACGAGCTTTAAGACCATCCTTTGTCTTGTCTTGAATGTCCAACAAGAGACCTAGCACTTTCACGAGACATTCTTTATGACATGCATGGCATCGATGCTATGGTGAATTTCCATGTCCTTCCAAAGAGGGCAAATACTTGTAGAAAATTGACATCTTTTTGAACAGGACAATAGGCGGAGGAACCTCCTCATCGGTATTCTTCCTCTTTCGACCCCTCTTTTGGCCCTACACCGGCTTCTTTCCGAAAACCACCTTGATGTTCTGGACCATTTCAAACACTTTTTTCCCGCTACGGCGCTTTGGAGCCACACCATCCTCAACTGTATTGTCAAAATACTTGCCCATCTTGCGGTATTTGTGAGCTTTCAGTAAGAAACGGCGGTGCCGCATGTACACTAACTTCTATGAGCATAGAAGGAACGTCGACACAGTTTCATCCATGCATACTAAACAAGTTGTCTTCCCTTTAATCTGACCCAATAGGGCTAGCAGGGCAGGGTAATCACTGATGGTAACAAAAATAATGGCTTTTAGTGTGAAGTACTGTTGTTGGAACTGATCCCACACCTGGACCCCATCGTGCCACAACATGGCCATATCTTCCATCAGTGGTTCGAGAAACACATCAATATCTACTCTAGGCTATCTCGGACCTTGGATAAGAATGGACAACATTAGGTACCTTCTCTTCATACGTAGCCATGGAGGAAGGCTGTAGATGGACAGGACTACTGGCCAAGTGCTATGTGTGGCATTCCATTCACCGAAAGGATTCATACCATCGGTACTCAGTGCGAACCTTACATTCCTGGGTTCGTTGCCGAAATCTGGAAACATGCGATCAAAATTTCTCCATTGTCTACCATCGGCTGGGTGTCGAATCTTTCCATCTTTTCTGCACT
Organism: Guadua angustifolia; assembly: GCA_036346375.1. Classification (NCBI taxonomy): domain Eukaryota; kingdom Viridiplantae; phylum Streptophyta; class Magnoliopsida; order Poales; family Poaceae; genus Guadua; species Guadua angustifolia. Next base: position 38,991,081 of record CM070515.1, on the reverse strand, counting down.
TGTCGAAATGCCAACCCATTAGTTCGAGTCCCTCTCATTCGAAAGTACAAACGCTTTCAGCGCCAATAAGCGGCAAGTACCACATCACCAACGCAGGATTCTTTTCTTCTTATCCGTGCTCAAGAAGTGTCATCTTCGTTATTACCAAGAGTACTATTCTTGTTCTTCTTATTCTTCGTAGTGCTAGTCAAGAATCATCATCATCGGGAGTCATCATTCTTCTTATACCGCTCTTTTTGCACACCGGCATTGATCCAAGTCCGTATAATCTTTACTGAAGAGGATGATGGTTCGGACATGCATGTATCTTTTGCACATCCAATGACATCGAGTGATAAGCTTCTTCGCGAAATAAGTGCTCATCGGCAAGGTGGGCAATCCATTAGCTTCGAGTATTTACGCCAAGAGCCTCAACAAATCGGTGAAACTTGTCCGACCATCCATTGCTAGCCTTCAACCGTAGAAGCATTAGCATCAGATGCAAAACCGTAAACTCGAGGACAACCCTTGATTCCTCATATAATGAGATCATTCGCCGCTTTGTGTAACGATCGACATTATCTAAACTCGTCATCTCCTTTAAAACACGTGGTTCGATATGGCGCAACATTTCTCTACATCGCGATGCGACCATCATCTAGCAAACGAGCATGCACGTAAGCTTCATCTCCCAAACCATCAATGTCGCCTCCGGCACTTCGATCATCCACGAGATCGGGATCAACATCATCGGTTGTTTGCGATGTACGTTGCTCGCCATGGTTGGACCAACATATGTAATCCTCTATAAAACCTCTCATGATCAGGTGTGTTGTGATTACACTTAAATCTCCCCACCCTACATTGTTCTTACAGTCTTTGCATGGACAAAGTATTTCCATTTCCTTCTTAGTCCAAAGGCGTCCGAGCGCGACTTTAATAAAAGTTTCGAGCTCTTTGAGGAATACACCCTTATTTCTTGGGGCATTGTACATCCATGCCCTTTCCATCTTGAACCCAAATGAAAATTAGATTGAAATGTCAATTATTTAGATAGAACTTTAACAAGAGAACCATAAGTTAAATACTATAAAATGATTTTATTAAAATCACGAAAGAATGTAAGGTCCTCTCCTCTAGATCTAGAGAGGGGACTATTCTCTCCTCTAGAGAGAGGGAGGGATACAAGATCTGCTTCACAGATCTAGAAGGTGAGGGCTTCAACGGAAAAATTAGTCCAAAGGACACTCAATTCGCTGGTTTTGGTGATGTGTCTATGACATGTGGGTCCATCTGAGTCTATGACAAAGGACCAGGTGTCAAAAAGTGAATCACTTAATTTTAAAGAGGGCGCCAATCTCCGTGCTTCAACCCTCTCCCATGCACATTCTATCTACACTACATCTTCCTCTTCACAAGATATATAAACCTCTACAAATGTCGAATGAGATGCTCTTACCTTAGAGAGTTAACTAGTCCAAGGATTTCAAGTTCAAAACCTAGCTCCCCTTGTTTTCACAATTTTGGGGCAGCTTTGAACCGCCGCAGAGAACGATCTGCTCGAGCTTTAGTTTAAGTTTCCACAGCGGCTCCCTAAGACAACGGCCGCAGAAAAATAATAACGATCAAGCAAAAAAAGACTACGGATGATCCGTCAAAGGCCAAAAGAACCATACCGGAGTATTTTCTGGACGTTGGATTTCTTTGTGTAGTGCCGTTGTTGCAACGTAACGGATGATCCCAAGACGTCAATAAAAACTCATACCGAGTATTGCTCGGATGTTGGATTTACGTGTTTTGCGGTATTGTAGAATAAAGGATGATCCGATGACGCATATAAAACGCATACCAGCATCTCCTTCGTTACAAGATATGCAGACAAGCATTTACAAAATTTGGACAGGCAGTTTGTTTAAGAACTACGCCTTTAAAGACTTGAACATCACCACAGGGGGTTCCTTAATTAATTAGGCCATCAATATAATTAACTAAGGCGGCTTGCTTAACGTACCGCCTGTGGAAACTGCGATTTCCGCATGCGGCTTCGTAAGAAAGCCGGCTGTGTAAAGATCGCAATTTCCCTAGGCGGTTCCTTAAGAGAGCCGCCTGGGAAGAGCATAGTTTCCACAGGCGGCATCTAAAGGGCACCTTTGTGAAGAGATCAATATTTTCGCAATGTAGGTTTCTTACGAGCCGCTGTGAAGATACCTTTACACAAAGCGGTTCTAACCCCAAGGACCGCCTCGGTCATTTGAGGCGGCTCTCCTTTAATCCGCCTATGGAAAGAAATCCTTGGTGTCTAGGAAAATCATTTCTGTAGTAGTGATATTAGCAATAGTTGGATGAACGTGTACGAGAAATAGAAGACCAAATGCACATAAGGGAAATTTAATTTGAAGAAAATATACAAAAATGCAAGAAATGCTAGCAAACATCCTTAGCGAACATCAGTCACATGGTGGCGGCCACCAGCTCCAGAGTCCCACCGCGGCTTGTAAAAGTAGCCAAGCGTCTGCGGGCTCTCTTGAAGAGGACTCAGCGTGTATTTTTCCTGTGGACAAAAATCGTAGAGCCGATACGCTGCAGTCTGCACCTGCCCGTAGCGAACATTACCATCAAGGTGGCTAAAGGGGTGGCTTGGCCATGCATCGAGGGGCAGATGTTGCATAACGACCCAATTCCTCAGGGATACGCCAGAGTTTCAGTTAGCAGCGTGGTTGGCAGATACCGCAAAGTGGAGGTTGAGATCACGGGCGAGGAGGGTAACATAATCTTGGACAAAACCTGTGCACATTCATCGCGTGGCGCAAGCGCTATATAAAGTTTGCCTCAGATGTTGACAACAACAATGATCTTAATAACGATGATGAGGCGGATTCTCCACCCAGGAAAAGTCCTCCTCCTCCGGCATCACCCAAGAATGGTCCTTCTCCTGCTCTACGCCACAAGACAGTATTCAAAGAGCACCGCGATCTCAACATTCTACATGGTCAGGGGGGAAAGTTCATCATCTGTGAAGCTAGCCAAAACTCTTCGTAAGAAACGAGCATATGACTTGACCAAAGAAGAAACAAGAAGGGAAGTAGACGCTAGTGTAACAGCGCACTTCAAGAAGATGCCACCACCTGGTAAGGTTGAAATTGAAGCTGCCAAATAGGATTTCTTCGTGGGCTTAACGATGGTTAAACAAATAGGATGGACAACTGAATCTCCTCAACTTAGCTAACGATCAGACTACGAGCGCATCTCTAGAAAGAAATCTAAAGGAGATGGTGGTAAAGCAGTTGTTGTTGGAGGCCAAAGTGGTGCTAAAGGGCAGGAGCCCCCTCTAAAGTGGCCATTCATTAATGGGGAAGCTTTGGTGGATCCCAATGAGGAGCCCAGACTAACCACACAGTTATGATGTCTACATCAATGGTACCGGCAGTCTATTCAAGAGACAAAAAACTATGCTTTCCCCTCAGATACAAAGATATGGATTTTCACAACATGGATGACGTTTTCTGGGTAGAACACATGGAACTATATCAGTTGTACCAACGAGACGCCCTGGACGTGTCTATATTAAGAATGTGAACTCTGTAAGTCTTTTGTATAATTTATGCTGTCCATTCACGTACCCTTAAACTAAGGATCTGACTTCTTTTTTTATGTAGAATGGAGGCAATGACACTTAGAGCGGACCTAAATGAAAATATACTATTCCTCGACCCGGGCCTTGTCAATTGCAAACTTTTTCTAGATTCAAGAACAATAAATGATGTTGAGGAGTATGTACTGAAGGCGCTGCTAAAGCTACAAGACAAGACCTACGTACTTTTACCCTACAACTTTCAGTACGTGTTTCTCTGCCTACTAGTCTCGCATATTTGATGCGCAACACTATGTGACGATAAATTGGTTTCTGCAGCTTTCATTGGATCATCCTTGTCTTCATGTTATTCGAAAGCAATATCACTATCTTAGACTTAATGAGGAAACCGATAAGTGATTACAAAGAATTAATAGAGTTTCTAGATAGGTAAACTCAGTCGTTGCATTATTGCTCCAGTAAACTTCCATCCCATTGCACCTAATTAATTTTAATGACTACTCGAAACTATGAATAGGGTATACGCAAAATACCGCAAGAAGAGCCAGTGGTGTCGTCCATTCACGAAGAAGTTCAGAATAAAAACTGATTTTCTGTGCGTGAGATAACCCCAAGGGAACAATTTATCGATTTTCTGTACGGACTACAACAGTTAGCTGGTATATCAATCATTACATGTTGACCCATATTTTTCTTTATAAAGACGATGACACTAATTAATGCTTCAATTTCTCCCATGATAGTGCGTGAAGCTGGGCACCAGCAGCCTACTCGACAACGAAATTGAAGCCCTTCGAGGGCAGCTAACCGGGTTCATCGTTCGAGAAATTATTAACCCGAAGGGTGAGTTTCATGAGCATGTGTAGCTTAAGTGAGATGTCAACGATTGTGAATGAACAATGTAATACTTAAATATTATGATGATTCAAAAGTGAATGAACAATGTAATAATTAAATTTTATGATGCTTCAATGTATTTGAATTACCCTTTAGCGATGTTTCGTTACTATTGTGCACAACGTATACCGTATGGAATACATCTACTGTACAATATACATATGCTACAACATTACATAATACATATACTGCGACAAATATATATATATAAAGGTTTTAAAAACCCATCACTGCCAGTTTTGGATATGAAAATAGGACAGAGAGTTATCACTACCGGTTCGCAAGGTAAAAGTGGCAGTGATACTACTTATCACTACCGGATATTCATGAAAATGTGCCATTGATAGTTACTTATCACTACCGGTTATCAGAGCTAATCGGCAGTGATAATTATTATCACTACTGGATATTTATAAAAAATGCGGCAGTGATAGTTACTTATTACTACCGGTATGAGCGATAACCGGCAGTGATAATTATTATCACTATGGTTGTACAGTATGAACCAGTAATGATAGTGATTATCACTACTGGGTTACATCCGGTAGTGACAGTCCTCGACTATCACTGCCACTTAGGTAGTGCCAGGTCCACATCCGCAGTGATGCCGATGTGGACCCGATAGTAAACACGTATTCTGTACTGGTGTAGAACCGTCTATGATGATACCACATCACAGACGGTTCATAAGTGGAACCGTCTGTGATGAGTTTTTTCACAGACGGTTGGAAAACCATCTGCAATGACTCTTTGTCATCACTGACACTTGCTTACAGATAGTCCACAAAACCGTCTAATGTGGTTTACGAACCGTCTGTGATGACCTGTTCTGTAGTAGTGATAGAACCATCAGTGATGTTCTTTATTATCTCACGAATAATTTCACTATAGAACCATCAGAGCCAAGATACTAGACCTGGCTAACACATTTTTCGAAGAAAGAAATGATTGCAGACAACTTCCAAAATTTCAATTATTTTAACGATGTTCTCATTTGCCCCTTATTTTAACGATGTTTTCAAAAATAGTATTCAAACTAGCTAATGGTCAAGATTGTGTATCAGAACATTGCGAGAGATGTCCACGATAGCACCATATAAACACGAAATGGAAAATGGATGCAGCAACAATGTTAAACATGTATAGACACTACTACCGAACACGTGTTTACTGTCGGGTCCACATCGGCATCACTGTTGGATGTAGACCCGGCACTACCTAAGTAGCAGTGATAGTCGAGGACTATCACTGCCAGATGTAAACCGGTAGTGATAATCACTATCACTGCCGGTTCATACTGTCCAACCGACAGTGATAATAATTATCAATGCCGGTTATCGATCATAACCGCCAGTGATAAGTAACTATCACTGTCGCATTTTCATAAATATCTGGCAGTGATAATAATTATCACTGTCGGTTATCTCTGATAACTGGTAGTGATAAGTAACTATCAGTGCCACATTTTCATCAATATCTGGTAGTGATAAGTATTATCATTGCCACTTTTCATTTTGCAACAAGCAGAGATAACTCTTTGTCCTATTTTCATATCCAAAACTGGCAGTGATGGGTTGTTGCAGTATATGTATTATGTAATGTTGTAGCATATATATATTGTACAGTAGATGTATTTTGTACGATACACGTTGTGCACAATAGTAATGAAACATCGCCAAAGGGTAATTCAAATACATTGAAGCATCATAATATTTAATTATTACATTGTTCATTCACTTTTGAAGTATCATAATATTTAAGTATTACATTGTTCATTCACAATTGTTGACATGTCACTTAATCTACAAATGCTCGTGAAACTCGCCCTTTGGGTTGATAATTTCTCGAATGATGAACCCAGTTGTCTGCTCTCAAAGGGCTTCAATTTCGTTATCGAGCAGGCTGCTAGTGCCCAGCTTCACGCGCTGTCTTGGGAGAAATTGAAGCATTAATTAGTGTCATCGTCGTTATAAAAAAAGTATGGGTCAATATGTAATGATCGATATACCAGCTCGCCGTTATAGTCCGTACTGTCAGTGATGAACGCGTGGATATGTGTCATTGCGTAGTATCCACATATATTGTTCCTTTGGGGTTGTCTCAGGCACAGAAAATTGGTTTTTATTCTGAACTTCTTTGTGAATGGACGACACCGCTGGCTCTTCTTGTGGTATTTTGCGTACACTCTATTCATGGTTTCGAGTAGTTATTAAAATTAATTAGGTGCAATGGAATGGAAGATTACTGGAGCAATAATACAACGACTGAGTTTACCTATCTAGCAACTCTATTAATTCTTTGTAATCACTTGTCGGTTTCCTCATTGAGTCCAAGACAGTGATGTTACTTTCGTCTAACATGATGATGAGGACGATCCAGCGAAAGCTACAGAAGCCAATTAGTCATCACATAGTGTTGCGCATCAAATATACGAGACTAGTAGGTAGGGAAACACGTACTGAAAGTTGTAGATTAAAAGTATGTAGGTCTTGTCTTGTAGCTTTACAGTCGCGTTGAGTACGTACTCCTCAACATCATTTATCATTCTTGCATGTAGAATCAGTTCACAGTTGACAAGATCCGGGTCGAGGAATCCTATCTTTTCATTTAAATCCACTTTAAGTGTCATTGCCTCCATTCTATAGAAAAAAAAGAAGTCAGACCCTCAGTTTAAGGTCACGTGAATGTACAACATGAATTATACAAGATACTTACAAAGTCCACATTGTTAATATAGAAATGTCCAGGGCGTCTCATTGGTACAACTGATATAGTTCCATGTGTTCCACCTAGAAAACACTGTCCATGTTGTGAAAATCCATATCTTTGTATCTAACGGGGAAAGCATCTTGGATATACTGCTGGTATCATTGATGTAGACACTGTAAATGTGTGGTCAGTCTGGGCTCCTCATTTGGATCCACCAAAGCTTTCCCGTTAATGAATGGCCACTTTAGAGGGGGCTCCTGCCCTCTAGCACCACTTTGGCCTCCAATAACAGCTGCTTTACCACCATCTCCTTTAGATTTCTTCCTAGAGATGCGCTCGTAGTCTGATCGTTCGCTAAGTTGAGGAGATTCAGTTGCCCGTCCTGTCTATTTAACCGTCACTAAGCCCACGAAGAAATCCCGTTTGACAGCTTCAATTTCAACCTTACCGGGTGGTGGCGTCTTCTTGAAGTGCGCTGCTACACTAGCGCCTACTTCCCTTCTTATTTCTTCTTCGGTTAGGTCATATGCTCATTTCTTGCTAAGAGTTTTGACTAGCTTCACAGATGAGGAACTTTTCCCACCTAACCATGTAGAATGTTGAGATCGCGGTGCTTTTTGATTATTGTCTTGTGGTGCTGGAGTAGGAGAAGGACCTTTCTTGGGTGACGCTAGAGGAGGACTTTTCTTGGGTGGAGAGTCCGCCTCATCATCGTTATTAAGATCATTGTTGTTGTTATCATCTGAGGCAAACTTTATATAGCGCTTGCACCACACGATGAATGTACCTAGGCTTTGTCCAAGATTGTTTTTCCCCTCCTCGCCTAGGATCTCAACCTCCATTTTGCGAAATCTATCAACCACCCTGTCAACTGAAACTCTGATGTATCCCTGAGGAATTGGGCAGTTACGCAATTTCTGCCCCTCGATGCATGGCCAAGCCACCCCTTTAGCCACCTTAATGGTAATGTTTTACTACGGCAAGTGGCTGCGTGTCGCCTCTACAATTTTGTCCTGTGAAAACTACATGTTGAGACCTCTTCAGAGCGCCTGCAGACGCTATGGCTTTGCTACTGCCCACGGGACTCGAGTGGTGGCCACCATCATGTGGACTTCGCTAAGGACGTTTGCTAGCATTTCTTGCATCTTTTGTATTGTTGGGACCCGGATATGCAAATCTGAAACCCTCTGTGTATTCAGTACTAGTCCAGGATCACGCTAGTATACACAGTGGCAACATAGATGAAATATCATTCCATACAACGAATTAACTAAGAAGAAGCAAATTATTATTGAATAAAGCAAACGACCTTATGGTCAAGGTTCATACACCAATGCCTTATGGCTTAAGAAACAAATAAAACTATTGCAGCGGAAAATAAGATAACTTAGACCATGCGACATGCCACATGCGATCGTCTGGGGAAACGCCTTCCTTGTCCACGTAGTCTTCATAGTACTCCTCTTCTTGGTAGTCATTATTCCCTGGTCCTTCCTCAACAACTGATCAACAAGGGCATAAAGCCGTGAGTACAAAAAGTACTCAGCAAGCCATAGAGAAAAGATGCAATAGATTCATGCACGGCTTGACAAAGTATAGTCATATGGTTCATTTGCTGAAAGCAATTACTTGAATTTAAATACAGTAAATAGATTGAAGGCATATTGATGAAAACAATAATAAATAACTGGTAAATCAATGGAAGACAACATGAACAGAATGGCGAGGCATCACCCTACACCATCTAAAACACGTATCAACCACCAAAATCAACAGCATAACTTTAGACAACAAAACAATAGTGAACTCCCCGTTCACATCCCAACAATTCCACATTTTATGAAACACTCTATACCCTATGTGAAATCCCCGGGCTTGTCCATGACCGCAGACACGGCTATTCAAATAGTTTTACACTCTGCAGAGGTTGTACAGCTTTATCCACAAGACATGATCATCTCTTAGTACCAAGCGCTACGAACACACTTCCTTTGGTGTGTCGGTAGAGAGATCACTACAAAGCCTTTACAATGCACGTATAAACTCGATACTGCCTTCTAAGGTTTCGCCCCTTGGGGCCCCTCTTGAGCCATGTGAGTCTACCCGTCCATCCCGGAACCCACACCAACACTTGGCAGTACTCAAGACTAGACGTTGAAAATTAATCAGCTAGATCTATCCCATACCAGACTTGTGGTTGCACGGTTAGGCCCAGTTCAATGGTGCATAAGATTAAGTCCTTAAGTTATCTCAGGCAAGATAGCCACATTCCAATGTGCTAGAGAGCACCCCTTTTATTGCATGATCACATGCCCGAGGGAAAACATTTTGTTCAACTAAGACCAATGGCATCCCCTACCATGGTACAACAAGTTTTACAACAGTGGCCAACAGCTACGATTCAATATCTCATTGGGTCAAGATTAACATTAGTTCACAGGTGATATGAATCCCAACGTACAACTAAGCAAGTCTAAGCATAGCTACGTTAACCCAATGTTGGGATTATGCTTATGTCCAACTAGTAATGTCCCAACCTAGGGTTAACAATGGATACATGGCATTCCAATAACCACGGTGGCGTAATGGCAATCAGGTAAATAACTACTCCCATAAACTAGCATTGATACACAAATATCATGCAATTGTACAAAACAAAATAACTTTTGCAAGCATAGGTTCAACATGATCAAAGGTTACAATTTGCCTTGCTAATCTAGTACTGAGTCTTGGTCTTCAAAGTCTCTGTTCGCTCCTTTGGGATTCGTGTCTACCGGAAAATAAAGTAATGTAACCAAATAAATACAAAACAGACACTTAAACAAGCTCAAAACTAAAAATAAATGGCTTTGAAAGGTAGATATCAATTTTACAAAATATTAGAAATTTGAATCATCTCAATCGGAATTCGTATGAGCGAGAACGAGCCTCTGGAAGATTTCATTCAGTAATCCGAATTTCCCGATTTATTTCTCTACTGAAAAATTGATTAATGACGCAATGCTGACATCAGCAACCAATTTTCCCGGAATAAAAATAAATCAAAAAATTCCTCATCTCACTAAAAAGCGGGACCCATGGTCCATAGACCGAGTCCACAGGCACTACTCTGGTCCACGGTGGACTGGGTCTGCGGCACAGCAGCTAGGGCTGATGCGGCGAGGCACGGCTGACGCGGCGCTGACCTGGCGCACACGCAGGCGCTGATGAAGCAGCCACGCAGACGACCACTTGTCACAGATCCAGCGACTCGGTTGGATCGGACGGTGACGAGATGAGGACGCGGGTCGGGAAACGTGGCGCAATCTGGAGTGGCGGCGGACGATCCAATGGCCAAGGTTGAGCGGAAGAGGTCAACGGCGAGCGGCAGTGCTATTCTGCTGGAGCTAAAGGAGACGACATGGTGAACAGTGAATCGGTACCGGATCGGGTGTGGCTCGAGGCGGATCTGGAAAAGCACGGCGCGGGGAGCCAGGCATGTCAACGGCAGCGGTGGAGACCGACTAGAGACAGCGAACAATGGTGAGGAAAAACTTCGGGTGGCGGGGAACTTCAGTGAGATCGCACGGCGCAACGGCGAGGTCTTGGGCAACGGGAGATGGACCAAAAGAAGCGGCATGGAGTGGGGAACCTCGGACGGTGCACGGCGGGGCTTTAAATAGCCCCGGGTGGCGTGTAGGGCGTGGACTCCAAGTGGCGGCACGGCTAGGGTTTGGTGACATGTCAGCACACCGCGAGGCGGCGTGGCTCCATATGAGCCAAACATGCAGTGTAGATCCAACGGTGAGGCGTGGCTGGGCTTGGCAGGCCAGTGAAGTGGGCAGAAGGGAGAAAACGGGCCGAGCCGAAAGGGGAATAGAGATGGGCCAAAGCGGAGGAACTGGAATGGGCCGGGCAAATTCAACCTGAGATGAATTTTCAAATTATAAATCATTTTTGAATTAATAAAACTCTAGAAATTCCAATAAATCAAAATAAATAGCAAATAAATTCTGAAAAATTTCCAAAAATACAAAAAAAATTCCTTGGAGCACAAGGAACCTTAGATTTGATACACAGATTAATCAAATTAAATCTTTTATTATTTGAAAATTTAAATTAAGCTTTGATTAATTTGAGAAAAAGGCAAATGGTTTTTTTAACTTTAAACATTCCAAAACAAAAGTTTTGGGATGTTACATGTATCTTTTCTTCAAATTCAATTTCCCTTATGTGCATCCGGTCTTCTATTTCTCACACACGTTCATCCAACTATTCTTGTTTGGATTTTTTTGGTCACTTATAAATTTCAGCATTCTCTGGGAACGCTACTTTCCAGGGCACCAAGCCGAACCCTCTGGTGCGACCAGGGTGCTCTTATTACCCAAGGTGCATGTTAGCTCGTCATTCTCCCTTCTTGGCTGGAAGGAGCCCTAAGTAGCTTGAGAGTGGGCATCTACAATCTTCTTTGAGATTTCGTCGTCTTTCTCGCTTCTGAAGCTTAAGCTACCATCATCCGATAGACTAGCTCCCCTCGCAAGCGGCCAGTACTTTGATCTTGGGGCCATCTCGGACGTCGCAGTAATAACACCACTATGAGTTAGCTGTTCTTCTCGTGCATCCCACTTGGGTACTTTCTTCATGTAGCCACTAGTGCCTAGCACATGGGGGTAAATGTTCTTGTCCGAATTTGCCTTGTTCTGTTGGCTGATAGCCTGGGTTTCATCAGATTTCTTATACTGCACAAATTCATCCCAAAATTGCTCTAACCTCGAGTATCTATTAAAATGTGGCATTTGACCCTTCTTGACATACTCCTTATTCAGCTTTGTCTTCCAGTTCTACCATGCAGATCCCATAACGGTTAGTGCACGTTTCCTGGCAAGCTCCAACTGATCTTCAGGAAACTATAACTTGGCTATCACTCTGTCCACAATGTTTCCTTGATGTCATCAGGAACATACGACGGGCAATCGCGTTGACATGTCCATGATTTGTAGATGATGGGCACATTATCTATAGCTAGGACCCCGCATGCTGTCCGATATGGCCCAAGCAATGATGCGGGTATAGCTGGTTTCCCGACTACATTAAGCTCCACGATCACCTTTTGTTCACCTGTGCGCAGCTTGCTCGGACCTCGTCCACGATGCTGCCTTCGTTCACCTGATGTCTGACCCTGCATTTTGACCGTTTCATTAGTTGTTTGGCCCTGCTAGAGAATTACCCCGTCTATGTGAAGAATTTCACAAAAAAGCACATCGTACTTAAGAATGGTACTAAAGAATTACCTCGTATACATTTGTTGCCTCGGGTTGTTCTAAGTTGAGGAACCTTGTCGGGCTTTGCTCTAGGCTTTGGTTCACGGGCTCAGCACCATCTAGCACTTGTCCCTGATTAGAGGCCATGTGCAGTAAGTTTTTCTGAAATTTTAAATTATCAAAGTCATGAGATGAATCTTCGCACAACTTGAATGATCAATTTGTCATGCGTTAGAGTTGCTAATATCAACGTTTTGCATTTGTAAGGCGTAATATCAACGTTTTGCATTTATAAGGTATAATCACCATTTTTTCATGCGTTAGAGTTGCTAATATCAACGTTTTGCATATATAAGGTGTAATCACCATTTTGTCATGCGTTACAGTTGCTAATATCAATGTATGTGGTGTGTCATACTTGGCCTAAATAGGCACTACCCGCCAACGATGGAACAAATTCACATGATGCCGATACATTTGACATGATACATAGAAATTTCAAAATTCAAATACATTACATTTCACATATACATGATTCATAGAAATTGCTTGAAAATTCACATATACATGGAAATTTCTAAATTCACCAAGAATTAGAATAATTCACATGATACATATACATTTGACATGATACATACAAATTTCAAAATTCAAATACATTATATTTTACATATACAAGATACATAGAAATTGCTTCAAAATTCACATATACATAGAAATTTCAAAATTCACCAAGAATTACAATAATTCACATGATACATATACATTTAACATGATACATGCAAATTTCAAAATTCAAATATATTACATTTCACATATACATGATACATAAAAATTGCTTCAAAATTCACATATACATAGAAATTTGAAATTCACCAAGAATTAGAATAACTCACATGATACTTATACATTTGACATGATGCATACAAAATTCAAAATTCAAATACAATACATTTCACATATACATGATACATAGAAATTGCACCTATTGAACTCCTAAAACTAATTGGATATTTGCCACTCTTCAATTTCAAACTTCGACGCCATGTACAAATAATGCCACTAGAGTGGCATTTTTTGAATATGGCGTCGAATATTCACGTTGAAGGGTGGCAAATATCCAATTAATTCTAAAACTAATGCCAACCACTTGCTGTTCAGTCAGGGGATCCAGTAGGGATACCAGTGTCTGAAGCAATATGGAAAACACGTAACAAAATAACAAAACCATATATGTACTTAGATTGAATTGATTGGTGATCTACTTGCACACAAAACTGTGAATCGAGCTTCATATTTTTTATGTAAGGCGCATTTTCTGATAGCAAATAGTAAGTTTGTTGGAAAAGATGTGAGCATAAGAGCAAACAAGAACAGAATCATATCTTCTTTGGCAATATGGAGATAATTATATATGATTGCTCTCAGATTATTGGGTTTGAATGAAGATTAGAATCTTCACTTCAATCACAAATGGACTAGACTATTTAATTTAGTGAATTAGACCTTGAACTCTTGCCACCTTAGCATGCACAGGTATATATATATATATGACTATTATAAGCTCAATTCAGGTTCAGTCCAGCAAGTGTTAACTCAGTAGTTAAACTAATAGACAAAGTTCTGATCACAGCAACTGAACCCCCAAATACACAGTATCAACAGGTTCTCTCAACCGAACCAACAGAGCAGAAAGGGTTCAGATTAGTAGTTTAAATTATTCCACTAGCAGAATCAATAAGGATTATTCTGATCAGTAATAAGCAGAATCAATCGAACCTAGCTGAAAAGTTCAGATCAATGGCATTCAACATTACCAACCGAACCAGGCAGATTGTAAACAGAGATTTGATACTGACCGAAGTAAACACTAGCAGTTGATGAACTCAAATTAAACATGACAGTGAATTGAATCTATAATATCAAACATGCATGTCTATCAGTTCAAGGTCTACTTCATGTAATTAAATGCCATATTCATTGAACAACCCAGTGTCATCACAGAGCAATACCAATCCCTTCAGCTAACAAGAACAAGTGCAGTATTGAAGTAAACTCATGGGGGCTCAGGGCACAGAGAAGGATCGACGCGGAGGAGTGTCAGCGTGTTTGTGCCGAATAGTATTGGTTCGAGTGTGTAACCGAGTTTCGGTAGGGGGGTCTTCGCAGCTGCGCCACTCTCTGCTCTCTTCTCTACTGTCTTCATGTGATGAGCAGGACAGGAGACTCAAGAACACACGGGAGCACACAAGGAACACACAGGATTTACCCAAGTTCGGGCCCCCATGCGGGTAACAGCACTACGTCCTACCTAAACTCGTGTTGCTCTAGTATTCTGCTTGCTCTTCGTTGTGAGTTCTCGACCGACCTCCTTCCGCCCCATGCACACTAGCGCCCTTATATACTCTCGGGACTACCTAGGGCAGGTAGAGGGAGTAGTTTTTGCATTAATTACATTGACTGTGTCTAGTCCTGTCGCTACTGTCCCTCGGAGCCTCTTTGTCTACGTCGTATCTTGACGCCGCCTATCTTCAGACCACCCGAGGGGAGGGGTTCGAACGCTACGTGATGAACGCCTGGTACATGTGTCACCCCGTCCTGCCTGGGGCAGCGTAGATGGAACGAAAGTTGGTGAAGTTGGCTCAGTCGGAGGGACAGGTCATCATAGCGTCAGGGAGCCACGCCCATTTAATGGCCTTCAGGAGCACTGCAACGGCTCCCCGCGCATTGAATGGCTCCCATGCGCATTTAATGGCTATGATACGTTGTGATCCTGGCGATTGCTTCAGGCAGAAGCCTCTCAGCTCTGTCTGCGTGGTCGGCTGGTAATGGGCTAGCTGCTCGTCGGGCAGCCACGTGGCCTGGTTGACCGACTGCTCGTCGGGCAGACATGTGTCCTGGTCATCCGGGCTTGGGACCTGGTCGGCTAGCGGTCTGCCGAGTGGCCACATGTCGTGGTCATTCAGGGCTAGGACCTGGTCGACCACCAAGCCTTTCTTCAATATGTTGAGCCCTTTGCACAGGACCTTCTTTTTGTATCTTGCATGCATGGTCCCAACTGGCAGCGGTGGAGAGAGTACCCCGGTGAAGAATACACCAACAGTAGCCCTCGGATCTGCCCCAGAGCACGCCCTGGGAGATTTTGGAGATATTCTTTAACCAAGGTGCGGTTCTGGATGAGTCCTATTCTTGTACATGCAACCATACAGATTCTCTCTACAATCGCCGCAACTCTTTAGGTCTTGTCGCCCCGTGCCATTATGATCTTTTCGCGAACCGTCGGTTCGTGGGGGCACAACTCCTCGCATCCTGAAGCCGTGCACAGCTTATAAATAGGCAGGTTCGCCCCACCAAGATCCGCACTCCTGTCGCTTTCATCTTCTTTGCTTCCTTTGTCTTCTTCGCAGTCACGGCACCAAAACAGTACTCTAACCGCATGGCTCCGCCGCTTCCCCCCTCGGTTATGGATAAGTCAAAGCTGGGGAATGTTCTTCACCTGGCCCCTGAAGGGGCCCTCCACCTTAGGGCGGGCACCGTCGCGCCAAAATGCAACCCAAGGGAGGTGATCACCTTCGTTTGGGCGCTGGTGGCGGGCCTGATGCCGCCCTACTCTGAATTCTTCCTCACTGTTCTCCACTTCTACAAGATCCACCATCTTCATCTCACTCCCAACTCCATCCTCGCCCTTTCCATCTTCGCACACCTCTGCGAAATGTTCGTGGGGGTGATGCCAAACCTTCCCCTCTTCCGGTACTTCTATACCCTCCGCAGACTCACCGATGGTGGGGTTGTGGGGGGTTGCCATTTTCGCCTCCGTAATGGCTCGGCCTCCCGCTACATCCCCCTCCAGATAAGGAGCACCTGGAAGATGTGGTGGAACGAGTGGCAGTACATCGAATACGATAGCGGGCTCGATGTCCTGGAGCTGCCGTCCGCGCCGGCAGCCGCCATCGACAACTGGAGTTCCCCTGTCGAGGAGACGGTGGAACTCCGATCCATGGTGGCCCGCATAGACCAGTTGTAGGCCTCCAAACTGACCGGGGCGCTGGTCGTCGGGGACTTCATGAGCTGGCGAATTAGCCCTTTGTGGCGATGTGTCAGGCCAGCCTAGCAGTATACCGGCGATGATGACGTGACCCGCACGTACCCCGGCCGTAAGTCTTCGTCAATTTTTTGCTTGCCTCGCCTTTGTAGTCGCCAACAGCTGATTGATGTCTTCTGCTCTTTGCCAGGCGTTGGGAACTTGAGCGACACTGGGGTTGAGGTCTGGATGACCGGGTTGCTCCCACAGATGTCGAGCAACCTAGTCTGCCCAGCCGAAGCCCAATCGCTTTGCCAACTACCGTCGGTCGAGCAACTTAAGATCATCACAAGTTTCCCTTCGATGGACTCCACCAGGAGGGCTGCGATACCACCCCCGGGCCCCCTGACGATCAGAGGGAGTCCAGTTCATGTTGATGACCGGGGCGCAAGGAAACGAGCGGCCACCGCCGACGCTTCGGGCCCGAACCCGAAAAGACCCTATGCCACGGGCATCTCTTCTGCTCCTAGCCCTTCCGTGTCATTGAGCATGGTAGGGGCTGGGTCTTCTGCTGGCATCGTCGTGCCTTCCGCTAGGAAGGACGTTGCTGCGCCACCACCGCCGCCTCTGTCTCCGGCACCAACACCGGTGCTAGCGGCGGTGCCGGTGCCGACGGTGCAAGGCGTTGGGCCCAGGAGTGGGCTAGCGCTTCACACTTCTTCCGTCCGCTTCAGGGGCACTTCTGCTACCTAAGTTTTTTCTCTTCTTTTCTTGGCGTATTTTTCTGTTTGCTGGAGCTAACTCTTCTTCTCAGTGTCTTCAGAATGAACCCCCAAGGTGGTGCAGGTGGTCGGACGACCACGCTGTCTGCCACCACCAGGGTCGCTGCCCTGTAGCTGCCGTCTGCCTAGTCATTGGGCTAGACCGAAGCTGCTCACATCGGGCCAGCCACCTCTTGCTCGGCCACTCCGTCTACTCCCTCTATGCTCACCACCCGGCTTGTTGACCTGGCCACCGAGTTAGCCATGGTGACCTCCCTTCACGATAAGCAGATGATGTTGTTGCGGGAGGAGTTGGCGTCGGCAAAGGCGGAGAAGACGTTGCTTGTGGCCTGAGCTGAAGCCACCAAGGTGCGGGCGAAGGGTGCCGAGGATAAATGTGACACATTGCACGTAGAAACGGCCTGCAATCTACGCAACCTTGTCACCATGCTCCGCCCCGCATTTAGGCGCATGGTTAGCAGCTTGCAGCCACTGGGGGTGATAGTGAACGGCTCGCTGGAGGAGTCAGCGGCGCACTACGCTCACAACATCACCCTTGTTGCTGAAGCCCTTGCCGACCTCCCTGCCGCCTTGGCGAACCGCTCCGCCCGGGAGGGGCGGGAAGTCGCGGTCACCACAGCGGCCTTCGTCTTGATGTGTTGCGCTCACCGTGATGACTCCTTCGACACCCAGGCAACCGTCACCGGGGTGGAGTGTGACCCCGCCCAGGCGCTGGCGCGGGTGCGCGAGGCAGCGGAGCATGTAGCTGGGCTGATGGAGATGGTGCCTCTACCCACCGCCGAAGTAGAGGAAGAAGTCGGGGAGGACACCAGCAATATTGAGGTCGCCGATGATTAGTCCGGGCGACTGCCTTTGCCATCTCCCTTCTTTTTTTCTTCTTCTGTGTAAGCATGTACATAGGCTTTTCGGCCATTATTAATGAAAATACTTTGTTTTTACCTGTTACCGGTTTTTACCTGTTGTCTTTCGTATGCTTGCTCGTGATTAGTTTGATCCAGTGCTGGACGACCAACCCCTCAGCATTTTGCACGGACCCCTTTGGGTGACCAGGTGGATCTACATTTAGGAGTCTTTTCTGCAATCACATAGAACCGCTCCAAATACGAGCCAAGGTTAAACCACGCTTATTTGGAAATAAACAGGCAAACAGGCACACAAAGCCTAAATCCTTGCATTGAGTGGGCAGGAAGTGCATACTAGGTTATCATTTTCCTATCACCATTCAGAGCTTAATCCCTTGTACTTTACCAGGACTAGACCAGGAAACTATGAGGCTAGGGAGCAAGTCGGGTAAAGGCGGGGCAAGTTGGTGAAGCTAGCTTAGTCGGAGGGACAGGTCATCATAGCGTCAAGGAGCCACGCCCATTTAGTTGCCTTCATGAGCACCGCAACAGCTCCCCGCGCATTGAATGGCTCCCATGCGCATTTATTGGCTCCCATGCGCATTTAATGGCAATGATAAGTTGTGATCCTGGCGATTGCTTCGGGTCGAAGCCTCTCAGCTCCGTCTGCGTGGTCAGCTGGTAATGGGCTGGTTGCTCGTCGGGCAGCAACATGGCCTTGCCACCTGACTGCTTGTTGGGCAAACACGTGTTCTGGTCGTCCGGGCTTGGGACCTGGTCGGTTAGTGGTCCGCCGAGCGGCCACGTGTCCTGGTCGCCCAGGGCTAGGACTTGGTCAGTAGCTTAGCCTTTCTTCAGTATGTTGAGTCCTTTGCACAGGACCTTCTTTTTGTATCTTGCATGCGCGGTCCCACCTGGCAGCGGTGGAGAGAGTACCCTGGTGTAGAATACACTGACATGGAGGGTCTGACGTTGGGAGGGGCGACTGGGGGAGGGTCCGGCACAGGGATGGGCGACAGGGGGAGGGTTCGGTGCAGGGAGGGGCAACGTGGGGAGGGCCGGTGTGGAGGATGGTAGCTACGGGGATGTGCTGTGGTCGTGACGGCTAGGGCGGCTAGGGCGATGAAGCAAGACAGGAATTAGAAACGGGCAAAATGGCTAAGTACGGGAAGGAGGATGTTTATATAGGGAGGATTATTACTGTCGGTTCAATCAAATGACCCAGCACTGATGTATTATCTCTACCGAGTTGTTTTAGACCTGGCAGTGATGTGTGACTATTAGTGCCGAGTAATTTATTAACCAGCAGTAATATAACAATATCACTGTCGGGTGAATGTAACCCAGCAGTGATGTCGCACTATCAGTGCCAGTTGAGATACAACCCAGCAGTGATCTAGGACTATTAGTGCCAGGTCAATTATGAACCGGCAGTAATATAACAACATCACTTCCGGTTGAAATATAGCCCGGCTGTGATGTAGCTACTATCAGTGTCGGGTGGGGAACTGATGTATTATGTTAGTGCCGGGTGTTGTATGTAAACCAGCACTGATGTTCACCATCTGTGCCACGTTACCAAAGAACCAGCAGTGATAGTCCCTGCGCCCCCATCACTCTCGTGTGCATGTCAAGTGCTGGTGTGGCAGAAATTACTGCCACGGCAAGGATTGGGTAGCCTGGTGTGGCAGAAATTGTTGTCGCCGCAAGGACATGGCAGAGGGAGGCAACGACATGTCAGAGGAAGGAGGGTAAAAGAAATGGACTTTTCTGATTTCTGGACAGCCACGCGGATTTCGATTTAATTGAACATCCAAATTGAGGTGAAAATTTTTGAAACTTTTTGAGGAGGATACTAATGAGCTGATGATGTTTTTGTAAAATGTTTGGCTTGAAATTTGACCTGAGGAGGTTTGTAAAATTCTGACAAGCTGACTAATTGACTATTGATTTCTCTGTTATTGATTTTCTACAGGTATCAAACAATATCAAAATATTTTAAAAATTTTTATGAATGATCATAATAGTCAATAATCCATACATTACAAATTGAAGCATATCCTTCATACAAAATGTTTATATTACAAATTGAAGCTTGACCTTCATACAAAATAAAGCATATCCTTAATTATACAACTAAGTTATGATCCGACCTTCGTTATGATCACGACGTATGTATGTAGCTTCCTCTATGTCTTCCATGAGACCTAGGTCGATGTTCTCACCGAAAGGAGGAAGCTCATCAAATTGGTTATGGTCTTTCTCGTCGACTACTGAAGGATCAAGATGGCGAACAGAGGGGGTGAATGGTCGCAAATAAATTTTCCCCCAAAACACTCCAACTAAAACCTTGAAAAAATCGCGCAAAGGAAATCGTGAAAAACCCGAACAACTAGACAACTATGTGTACCCCTAGCATGCATGGATGAGTTCCATAGAATATATGGAGATTTTTGAGTCACAATTCTGGTTGTCTAGTGTCCAAGTCAAGAAGGAATCAAATCTACCCTTGCTTTTAGAAAAAGATCTATTCAAATCATAAAAGCCACTTTTAGAAAAGCAAAAGCAGAAATTCCAGAATCTATCTTTAATTTGAACAGGAGTTTGGTGGGTCTCTGTTACTCAAAAAATTATGAGAAATTTTTTTCCTATGAGCAGATGAGTCGTGAAGAACTCCACCAAATTTCACTTTAAAATACCTTATAGAAAATTCATCAAAAATCAAAGAGCACAGACAGTCAAGAAACTTTGAGCAGAGAGTTTGGGGCTCGGTTTTCACCTCATGGCACCCAAAAGGTGCATCAAGTGAACTCCAAAAGTTTTCTACAGATGTATATAGGAGTCCCGCACAAGCTCCAATAAGAATCACTCAAAAAAGATTTTTACATGTTTTTATAAAAATAAAAACTAACTGCTGTGCGAAGAACAAGTTCTAGACAGAGTTAGAACTTGAAAGAAAAGATGATCTCTACTCAATCAAAGAGTGCAAAAGAGATGTAAAACCATATGAACACACTCAAAACATCCAAGGTCAGCATTTAGAAGGAGGGGAGGCAAATCCAAATTGCATGAATGTAGATTGCGGGAAAGTAAATGCGTAACGTAAATGCTGAATTTAAATTGCGTAAAGTAAAGACATAATATAAATGCGGAATTTAAATTCACAATAATATAAAGAAATTTCTTTGTATTTCTGGTGGAAAGGTTTACAAAGCATCACTTCATGTGGGCAAAGCTCAAAGGAGCAACTCAAACCTTCAAGGGGAGGAGGCTACCCCTCCACCCCTATTTATACTACTCTTGGGCCACCTACCACCCTTGGATGAGTCCCTCAACCCTAGAGCACTCCTCCAAGGGCTAAGATTAACCCACACACACAACCATGCAAGGGCTAACCCAAAACCCACACACATACCGGGTTTTCTTGCACGGTTTTCAAAGCATACTATCTAGACCCGCTAACCTATCAACTAGACCGCAATCCAACGGCCCTCATTGATCGACGCGACATCTAGCTAGCATCATCTCCTTTCCTTGTCTTCTTGATTTGCCCGGACTCCGTCTCCGATCATCTTCCGGCGATCTCTCGACCGTCTGGACCTCCGACGCTCCTCGCCTAGTCCCGGTCATCCTACGCCTCACCATGACCTAGCACCGTCGCCCTACAACCATCAAAGACAAGGCAAAACCTTTCACATAGCAATGCCCACAAAGATATTTTCAATGATTATCCCAAAATCATTAATCAATCATAATTTCGCTCAACGATCCGATGCTACCGCCCCAAGCGGGTAGCACTAAGAAAAGCAACCAACACTCAAATTGCTTCAAATCCAATTCACTTCAAATCAAACTCAAATTCAAATCAAACCACGCTCAAAACTCGTTAATTACTCATCACACACAAGGATAGACCTCCACATAGTCTTTCAATCTCCCCCTTGATGAGTATATTGACAAACACATGAAAAGGCATAAGTTTTGAGTTTGAATAACGAGAAGAAAGCAATTTGAATGCAAAACCAAACTTGATCAAGGAAATAGAAATCAAGAACATGATCAAGTTGGCAACTAGAAATACTTATGATCTATGAAAGATTGCACAAATTTACAAAGATCATAAAAATTAAGATGAATCAAGATGCAAAATGATGCATTTTCTATGATTTCTCCCCCTTTTGGCTATATAGGCATCAAGATGACATTTTCTTTTCTCCCTTTTTTTGTTGTTTTTATGCAAGTAATGCAGCCTAAGAGAGCTTTGAAGATTATCCATGTGACCAACAAGAC
Organism: Guadua angustifolia; assembly: GCA_036346375.1. Taxonomy (NCBI): domain Eukaryota; kingdom Viridiplantae; phylum Streptophyta; class Magnoliopsida; order Poales; family Poaceae; genus Guadua; species Guadua angustifolia. Next base: position 38,968,729 of record CM070515.1, on the reverse strand, counting down.
AAGTTATCACACCAAGCTAAGTTATGGCAAAAATAGAATAAGATCAGGCATGTCCAAGTGCAAATAAACATTTTCTTAGCAAGATTTAATTAAAACCATGTCATTTTTAGCAAGATTGAACATGAACAACACTTGTCATTAGTTTCAAAACTAGAAACAAAGCCATTCAAAGGATCAAATGGAAAGCCTAGAGTTCAACCTACTCAACACTTTGGAGAATCTAGAAGTTCATACAAGGTCCTTCGAGCTTGTTTCTTGTATGCAAATTTTTCTTTGAAAGACATAGCGGGGTGCAAATGTTTGACATTATTTGTATTCTTTATCCACGTATGTTTTTTTGCATTGTTTAAAGCAATTGACTCAAGCCATAATCGATCATCTCAAGAGGGACTCTTAAGAGAATGATCTTGGTCATACACAACACATTCCAAGTTCATCTCAAATGCAATGAGAAGCCGTCTTGTGAATGTGAGGTGTTGAGTCTAATGCGCACAAAAAAGAGTGAATTTTGCTTCACTTTCATTTTAGCATTTTCATTGTTAAGCTAGTGAAGGACTCAAGTATGGATCAAACAAGATTCACCCAAGTTGCTATAGGGACTCTAGAGAATTCCAGAATTTCACAAATCATAGCAAAAGCACCTAGAGAAGAAACTTAACAAGTAAACGCAACATGTTTTATCAAGTTTTTCTTTTAAAGCTCATTTTTCAATTTTTGTAAGCTTAGCAAGATAAATGAACTCAGACATATCTAAGCAAGTAATTTTCTTCATAATATAGCATGGTGTATAAAATGAAACATGGATCATTTGTATAATAGACAAAGCTCATAAAATGAAAATCAAGTCTATATGCAATGTATGAGACAGATTCTTAAACTCCCCCTCAACATGTGATTCCATTTTAAGCACAAATCTGGTTCAAATTGAGTTGTTAGCAAGATTAAGCTCAAGAATGGTTGAAAAGAACTTAATTAAAACCAGAAACACAGAATGGAGGGAAGAAGTCAAGAAACTGCGAACTGGGTGGCTATAGACTATAGAAAAGATGGTAGAGAACACTACGGCTCAGACTCGCTCTCATCTTCCCCAATGACTAACATAGGAAAGCTGCCTCTAGATCCCAAACTAAGGATGCACACAGACCCCGTCTACCCAGGGGGCCCAACACCTGCTAGACTTATAAGACTGTGAGGGAACTCAACCTAGAGAGAAAAGAGAACAGCTAATTAAGCATGATAGCAACCTAAAGCACAAGATGAGAGGTCCATGTAAAAGCATGCCAGAAGTCTAAGTGATGTGAAATCCTAACTCTAAGGAATAAAACCCACAAGCACTCAGAGCAATACAAAAGAAAGGAAAAACTGAAATAAAATATAATACATAATATACTGATCAACTCCCTCTCACAGAAGGCCGTAAGGGCACACAACTCCAAACTCACTCCACAAGGCAACAAACCTAGAGCTATCCAAAGGCTTGTTAAAGATATCAGCCAACTAGTGGTCACTCTCCACAAACTGAAGCACTATGTCTCCTTTCTTCACATAGTCTCTAAGGAAGTGATATCTAATATCAATGTGCTTGGTCCGGGAGTGTTGCACTGGGTTTTTGGCAATGCAAATAGCAGAAGTGTTATCACAGAAAAGTGGAACACTCTCTATCTCTAACCCAAAGTCCCATAAAGGTCGATCTCATCAGAGCACTGCTCTGACAACTAATTTGCAGCAACATACTCGGCCTCAGCGGTGGACTGTGCAACTCCGGACTGCTTCTTAGATGACCAAGAAACAAGAGAAGTGCCAATGAATTGGCAAGTGCCAGAAGTGCTCTTCCTATCTATCCTACAGCCAGCAAAGTCAGCATCGGAAAAAGCTCTAAGGGATAGACAAGAGGAAGAAGAGTACCAGATACCATAATCAAGGGTAGCTCGAAGGTACCTGAAGATGCGCTTCACCGCATGGCTATGAGAGGCACGAGGAGAAGCCTGAAAGCGAGCGCACATACACACAGCAAAGTCTATGCCCGGCCGCGAGGCAGTAAGATACAAGAGAGAGCTAATCATGCTCCGAAACTCCTTTTGATCTGCAGGCTCACCATCCTCATCGGGCTCGAGGACAGCAGTGGTGGCCATAGGAGTCATCACAGGCTTCCCATCAGACATATCAAACCGTATCAGGAGGTCCCGAGTGTACTTACCTTGGTGCAGGAAAGTACCCTCCCGAGTCTGCTTGATTTGGAAGCCGAGGAAGTAGCTCAACTCACCCATCATACTCATCTCAAATTATGTGCTCATCACCTCAGAAAAATGAGACACAAGAGACTGAAATGAGCCACCAAAGATAATATCGTCCACATAAATCTGGACGAGAAGGAAATGAGAATCCTGGTGTCTGATGAATAGAGTTTTGTCTACTAAACTCATTTTGAAACCACGACTGAGAAGATAGGACTTAAGCCTCTCATACCAAGCTCTAGGGGCTTGCTTAAGTGCATACAAGGCTTTGGAAAACTTGTAGACATGGTTCGGGTATTTGGGGTTCTCAAATCTTGGAGGTTGCTTGACATACACCTCTTCCTCAATGAAGCCATTGAGGAATGCGCTCTTGACATCCATTTGATAGAGCTTGAAGCCCTGGGATGCAGAGAATGCAAGCAGGATTCTAATCGCCTCTAGTCTAGCTATAGGGGCAAAGGTCTCCTCAAAGTCAAGACCCTCAACCTGAGTAAAGCCCTGTGCAACTAGCCTAGCCTTGTTGCGAACGACAACCCCATCCTCACTCTGCTTGTTTTTGAACACCCACTTGGTCCCAATGATATTATGACCAGATGGGGGCTCTACAAGCTGCCAGACTTTGTTTCTCTCAAAGTTTTTCAGTTCCTCATGCATAGCATTAATCCATGATTCATCGGATAATGCGTGAGTAACATCCTTTGGCTCAAAATAGGCAACAAAGGCAGAGTGAAGACAGAAAGAAGATAAGCATGATTTTGAGCGCGTCACACGCTCAAACAGATCACCAATGATCTGCTCAGGTGGATGAGAACGCTGAATGTGGCGAGGAGGTCCAGAAGCAGAAGTGGCCTCTACCTCTTGAGCAGAAGAGGAAGGAACAGAGCCACTCGCTGAAGGAGAGTCTGAAGGCAAAGGTTGATCTTCCTGAGGTGCAGAAATCGAAACAGGAGGCACCTCAGGTGTAGAGGAGACTGGATCAGGTAGAGCACCATCATCCTCATCCTCTACAAAGATGGTCTCGGAGGGATAAGAAGAGCCTGAAATATCAGGTCTACCTCCTGGGCTAGCCTCATCAAAGGTCACGTCACAGATCTCTATGATCCTATTCGCATCACAACTCCAGACCCTATAGCTACGAGAAGAAGTCGAGTAACCCAGAAAAATACCATCAGAAGAACGAGACTCAAACTTATCTAGGTTACTAGACTTCAAGATAAAACACTTGCAACCAAAAACGCGAAAATGAGACACACTGGGCTTTCGCCCATACCTCAACTCATAAGAAGTGCGATGCAAATGTGCTCTCAAGAAAATGCGATTAGAAACATGACAAGCAGTAGCTATAGCCTGAGCCCAAAACTTCCTAGGAGTACTGTACTCGTCTAGCATCGTCTTGGCCATCTCAACCAGGGTCCTATTCTTCCTTTCCACTCGCCATTTTCTTTGAGGGACGTCGAGAGGAGAGGCGATCTTGTAACCCAGACTCCACACAAAATCTCTCAAAGTAGGAATTCTTGAACTCGGTGCCATTATCACTGCGTATAGCTCGTAATGCACCTGGGAGCTCAATAGACAACCTACTAACAAATCCCCTGAAGTGAGAAAAAGTCTCATCCTTCGAGGCCATGAAAAATACCCAAGAATACCTCGAAAAATCATCAACAATGACAAGGACATACCACTTCCCTCCTGCTGACTGCACTCTAGCTGGACCAACAGTGTCCATGTGTAAAAGCTGTCCTGGTGCATCAATCATCACTACGGTGGTTGGAGGATGAAGCGATAACCATCTTGCCATGTCGGCGAGGAGAGCAAACTAAGTCTTTGACCATCTTGAGTTTGGGCAAACCACGAATAAGATCGCGGCTGCTAACTCTGGTCAAATGATCAAAACCAATGTGACCAAGTCTCCTATACCAGAAGGAGAGATCACGGGACTCAGAAGCAATCAAACACCGAAGAGAGTCTCTAGAAAAAATAGAAAAATCAGCACGAAAGACTCTCCCAAATCTAGAAATCCCGCAAACTAACTCTCCTGATGAATCAAGGATTCTACAAGCATTACTTTTAAAGCTTACCTCGAAAGAGTCATCGATAAGCTGAGAAACAGAAAGCAAATTATATTGTATCTTACTTACTAAGGCAACGTCTTTAAGAATAAAATTTTCATTAATGTAGACGGTACCTTTAGCAATGACTCTACCTGAAGAAGCATCCCCAAAAGTGATCAACTCATCACGGGGGCTCGGACTAGGAAGAGAACCAACGCGAGTCTCGGTCATATGGCGAGAACAACCGAGTCAACAATCCAAACATCTCTTCCCCATCAAGCGAACTGATCAAGTCAAAGGAGAGAGAGACTTCGATCTTGGGATAAAGTGAGGACACAGGAACCCAATCTTGAATTACGGCGTCTCAAAGTACCACCACATAGGAAGAAAAGCTGGACTCTAGTGTCTCTCTAGCGCTCGACTCTAACAAGATCGGAGGAAGCAACTCTAGTAGAAGATCTAGGAGGCATCCTTTGGTTTGGCCCGCCGTGGTGCAAAGGCCGGACCATCCCAACGAGGTTGCCTAAATCTCCTACCCGAAAACATCTCACGTCGCTGATATCTACCTCGATGGAAAGAATGAGCAATATCAAGAGGACGGCGGTAAGACTGACTACGAGCAACTCCAGGACTAAAACTCGACTGAACATCATGAAAACCAAGTCCTGGACGCTGCCCAAAAACAGGCGACTCTCTAACCTGTCTAGTAGCAGTGTGCGCCTTAGGAGCACTCAGTCAGGGATGACCTGAATACCCCTAAGAGCAGCAACACGCTCACGCTGGTGATCTTGCACGTCTAAAATAGAAATCTACTAGGTGACCATCCTTCTTCTGAAGGTGCATGAATACTTCGCCTTGCTAGAGGCGTAAGTGACAGAGAAGCACCTTCGCTCGAAGTCCCATGGACAACCCCCAGAGACCTAAACACATTGGTACTCACCACAGGAGCTACCACTATCTCTCCACTCTTGGAGGCACATTACAAGCTGAAGGCGGATCGCGCGTGTGTACTCAAGTAATCAAATCCTAGACCTTGATTGAATCTGCTAATCTTGGACTGGTCTAGAATGAGATTGAGCTTCTTCTTGCCTCCAACAAATTTCTCAAGAGTGCTCATAAGATACTGACACTCTCGGAAAAGTGAGGCGCATGAAGAGCAAGCGGAAGGAGTAGAAGAAGAGCCAGAAGAAGAGGATCGAACAGCGCATGCATATTTTTCCCTATACACGGCTGCCTCAAATTTAAGAGAATCACAGGAAGCACAAGAAGCATCTCTAATTCTACCAACCTAGGCCTCTAACTTCTTCCTAAGCTCTGCGTGGACCTTATCCACATCATCCTTAACCCCAATACACAGCAAGCAACCATTATATGACTTAACTAGTAAGTCCTTAGCAAGTCGATCACACTTGGCATTCAAAGCTTCATTATCAAGTTTTAGTTGCTTACAGCCCTCACATGAGCTGACTGAGTCTTTAGAAGCATGCAATTCAAGTTTATCATTTCTAGCAGAAAGCTTCCTAAGGTGACATCTCATGGCATCAATTTCAGCAAGTAGCTTAGGGCAATTTTCACAAGATGCAGTTGTGTGAGTATGAAGAAAACTAGCGTCTAGAGGGGAAATATCAACAGTACAAGTGCTAGCATTCTTCGACTTAAGACTTTCAAGTTCAGTTTGCACACTATCATGCAAAGTCCTTAGGTTCTCAAGCTCCACAAGCAAAGCATCACACAAGGAACAATCATCAGTGACTCAGGAGGAAGAAGATCTAAGAGAAGCTAACTCCCGAGTCAAGGTATCTACTTCCTTCTCAAGCTCCATAACCTTAGCTCTAGCTCTAGCATGAAATTTTCCTAATTTGCAAAAAGCTTCATTAGGCTAGTCATAGGAAGGTACCATGTCCGAGTCGCTGTAGAGCTTGGAATCGCTGATGTCGTTGGTGTTTGCCATGAAGCACATGCCGGAGAAGTCGTCGCCGCCTTTCTTCTCTTGCGGATCATCCTCGCCTTCGTCGCTCCATGTCTCCGTGTCGGAGAGGCTGATGTCGTCGAGGGCGGCGAGGACGCGGTGGAAGAGCTTCTTATTCTTCGAGAAGTTGTGGTACTTCTTCTCGTGCGCCGAATCGCGAACTGGAGGCTTCTTGTTGCAGTTCTTGTCGGTGTAGTCGTTCTTGCCGAAACCGCCGGAGTCGTTCTTGCCCTTCTCCAGTTTGGGATAATTCGCTCGAATGTGGTTGGGGCCGCCACATTCAAGCAGGTAATCCCACCACCTCTCTTCCTCTCTCTCACCCTCTTGTAGGCGTGAGAAAACTTGCGAGCTAAAAGAGCAAGCTCGGTTTGAAACTTGTCCGATTGGTCATCGCTTAGCTCGCAAAGTGCAGAGAGGGAAAAACCAACAGAGGAATCAAGAAAAGATCCAATGGGATCGGTGACCAAGGCCATCGACTGTGATTTCGTCTTGCGAGAGACGACGTCGATCTCATGAGTCTTGAGTCGGGAATAGAGTCCGTCAAGAGTCAAAGTCGACAAGTCGGTAGTATCCTTGATGGTGGTCATCTTCATTTCCCAAACACGAAGATCATAGTGCGGTCAAGAAGTGACGAGCATTATCCGAGTCAGGGTATGTGCAACCAACTGCCCGGAGATCGCTCAAAATTTTAGTAAATCGACCAAAACACTCGTCAAAACTCTCACCAGCGTGTTGTTCAAACTTGTTGTACTCACGCTTGTGTTGATCCTGCCTTACGGTCTTGATTTGGGTAGTGCACTCATGGTATGCATCGAGGTCACCCAAATTTCGTGGCGGATCACAGTGAAGATCGATCATACTCACTACTTTTGAGTCCCAGTATGAGAATGTTCCTCGCCTTAGCATTTGCCTCAACGTCGACCATATTGCGGCCGTGACATTCTCATCGTGAGGAACCTCATATGGGAGCTTCACCTTCGCCATATCGAGGAAGCCTCGGCGGTGATGTATGACTCCATCAAAGATTTCCAAAAGGAAAATCGACACCACAAAAATGGGAGGCTTGGTGGAATACTTATGCATCGCCATGGCTCTCGAGACCAGTCAAGATCTATGGAAGAGCAAAACCGGCTCTGATACCAATTGAAGGATTGAGATGGCGAACAGAGGTGGGGTGAATGGTCGCAAATAAATTTTCTCCCAAAATACTCCAACTAAAACCCTGAAAAAATCGCGCAAAGGAAATCGTGAAAAAACCCGAACAACTAGACAACTATGTGTACCCCTTGCATGCATGGATGAGTTCCATAGAATTTGTGTAACATCCCAATTTTTGGTTTTTTAATTATTAAATATTATTTTAATGCAATTTATGATTTTTGTGAATTTTACTGGAATTAATTGGATTTTCTAGGATTTATTTGAATTATTTTGAATTTATATATATAGCCTTTTGTTAAGAAATAATTATAAAAAGAATTATTTAAAATAAAATTTTGCCAAAAATATTTTATTAAAGTCAAGAATGTCTCAAAGTATTTTTGAGATTTTTCTTGGAATTTTTAGAGTATTTCTACTACCCTAAATAAATCAGTTTATTTTCAGGAATTAAATTAATTAGAAAAAGCTAGAAAATCACATGTGAATAGCAACGGGCCCGGCCCGGCTACTGTGCAGGCCGTTCGGGTTTTAGGGGAATTAATGCGGATCGTTGGATTTAGATCCAACGGCCTTTATCATCGCGCGTATTAGGAAACCCTCAACTCATCTGAGCCGACGGATTTTGATTAGACGGTCGCTGGTTATCGTGCCCGAGCCGGACTCATGCCGCCGCCATCTCCGAGTCCAACTCCCCGCCGCCGTCGGACTTTCCGGTTTTGCGCGCCACCGCCGGGTATATAAGGACCTTGAGACCCCTCCCGATACTCATCTCAGTTCACCGCGTCGTTTTGCCGAATTCTTGCGCCGCCGAGGAGCGATGAAGTAAATCCTGGCGCTTCGCCGGAGTTCGAAGGGGTCGCCGAGGTATTGCGGCGCGATTTCGTCGCCGTTGAGAGCTTCTTCCGTTGATCCGAGGCTAGCTTCGAGTCCGCCACTGCGAGACGTGCCGGATTCATTGCCTCTTCTTCGCCGGAACATGCTGCAGCGCCGCCGGGCCGGTCATCGTTCTTAGCTCCGAGAAGACCTCGTAAATGCTTGACCATTACCGTTCGGAAAGATATTGGCCGTCGGATCGACATCGGACGCCGCAGGAATAAGCCACGTCGTCGGTGAATAGGGAAGTTCACGGGTAAGCTTCCACCGTTAGATTAGGATCCAAGGGTCCATATTTTTCCACGTCGCATCCGTACAATTCGAGCGGGAAATTCGGATTTTTCTTTATAAAAATAATTCGGTTAATTCGGATTTTATGATTTTAGAGATTTTTCAGGAATTTAAAACTTCAAAGTGCTATAACTTTTGCATACGAACTCCGATTGAGGTGATTCAAATTCCTAAAAATTTGTAAAATTGAGATCTTTCTAAAGGTGTCTTTTATTTGAATTTTTGAGTTTATTTGCTATTTGGTTTTGGTTTTTATTTGCTTTTCTCTCTCGATTCGCGTAGACGTTGAATTGTGCGAGGCTTCGGAAGGAGATTTTGCAGCTCAGGAGTTATTTTCAGACCAAGACCAGGAGCTTAATGAAGGCAAGTTGTGCTTTGATCATGTTGAACCCATAAATTAGATTGCATGCTATTTTGGTTTACTTTATCACTTGTTATTTCGTGAGTACAAATGATTTTACCTAGATTGGGGTTTAGATATTGTACCCTCTTGAATTACACCCTACCTTGTTAAATTGTATGCCATGATCCACTTGTCACCCTAGGTTGGTTAATTATAGTTGGTTAATAGAAAATCAACATGGATGGTTAGAACGGAATAGAATTGCTTAGCCATGCCACGTCATCACATGCTCATGAAATATTGTTTATTAATCTTGACTAATGGAATATGGAACAATGATGATAACTTGTGGGCCATGTGTGGTCGCACAAAGAGATTGAGTTGTTGTGACAATGAGTCCTGTGACAATGTTGATTTGTGAAGAGCACATGGTGCTTGGTAACCAACAGGAGGTAATCACTTTAGATTGAAGCAAGTGGAAGGGCAGGCGTGCGAGGTGGGCTCGATGGGTGACGGTATGTGTATGTCTTGCTTTAATCAATCCTAAGGACTTAACCTTGCGAGCCTTTGACTGAGTCAAACTTGCAGCTACGTCTGTTATGGGGCAGCCTAGTGACTAATTTGCAAATGCTTAACTTAAGTGCTATCTTGGTGGTGTGAGTCAAGGTGCAGGAAACTCACATGGCGCAAGAGGGGGCCTGTTGTGTGGCGTAGCCTTCGTGTTGAAACCTTAGCGGGTATGCTTGGGTTAGAGGATGCATTGTAAAGGCTTTGTTATAATCGTTACTTTGTGTGGTGCATGGTTATATCGTGTGGGTAAAGTGCATAACCTCTGCAGAGTGTACAATCTATTAGGATAGCCGTGCTCACAGTATTGAGCAATGCTCGGAATTCTGATCAAGGGTAGTTAATTTAAAATGAACAATTGGATGGGATGGCGGAATGCCATGTGGATAATGGAACTTGATTTAGGATAGAAACTTGGTTTATTTGAGAAACATTGAATCTAGTACTTATTATCATTTGTTTTACTGTCTTTTCAATCTACATATTGCTTATGTTTGAAAATGCTGCTTTACTGCTTATGAGCCACTTAGCCATTCCTTTGGAATAAGCCTTGCATATAGCTATGTTAGAATTGCATTACATGCACAACTTGTTGAGTACGTGTTGGTGTACTCACCCTGCTTACAAACCAACAACGATGGAGGAGTCATCGCTTTGTGCTTGAGGAGGACTTTCGGTGGGCCGAGTCACTAGGCCAAGCCTTGTCGATGCGCTGTGGTGTCTTGATGAGTCACTCGTCTTCTCGATTTTCCGCTGCATTTGTCTTATTTTATCTTAGTCTTGCCCTATGAGGCCGAATAAATGTAAGTGATCATAAGATCATACACTAGTTATATTAAATAAATGAAGTCTTATTGTTATTATCATTGTGTATGATGTGATGCTTACCGATGTTAAGCCGTGTGCACTACCGTTGATCCTGGGAATAGTGCGGCATACACGGTGGATCCGAATTGGTGAATTCGGTTCCTTACAAAGGTGGTATCAGAGCATACTGACTCTAGGTCTTGGCCCTAGTTGGTAGAGTGTCCAAACCTATTTTCTAATGGAAAAATCTAAACTTGATTAATACAACTCTCTCAACTCATCTCATTCTCCACTTCATACCTTTGCTAAAATTTTCATTACCTTTCTAAAAATGGGCGAGAACTTAACTACTTCTCCTTTAAATAGATGAGGATGGTCCAAGAGTACAGGGAACAGGAAGGAGGTTACGCAGCAGAGCTATGGCGCATGATGAGGATGCTCGGAGGCTTCGACAGGCCGATCTACCGAGGGGAGACCATAGTACGTGCCGGACTCGACGTTGGCTGGAGGGTTCAGATTACGATCTACGCACGAGCAAGGGCAAGAGGAGGTCGTTCCATCCGCATCACTGTCAGGAGATCTACACCCGAGGCCGGGATCCAGGCGGCAGCACGTTTGGCGATGAGGCAACTTGCTCGTACCTACCCCCAAGAGTTGGAAGGCACTGTGTTCCGACATCATCCACGCCGAGACAACTGTTTTGACCAAGCGCCGATAATAGAGGAAGATGCCACGGTTACCTACCTGGTGAGATACGTCATTGCTCAGGAGGATGACCTTGACGATATGGCTCTGGAGCTGCGGAGAACCCAAGAGGAGGCTCGGAAGTCAGAAGCTCGGCTACAGGAGGTTTTGGATCAATCTCTCCGGAGGGTCCATGAGTTGGAGGATGCGTTATTTGGATCTGAGCTAGAGCCGGAGATGGAGCTGCACGACCCCGACCCAGAGATAGACCCGAAATCAGACCACGAAGGATGAGAGACTTAGGATTAAGTTGAGACTCGAATGTTGAGTCGCGTCCATAAGATAGCATTACCAAATGTAATAGACGTTAAGGTTGAATGTTTAGTTTGGATATTTATGGTTGCTGGGTGTACAGTATGCGTTGCAAAGCTTTTAGGCTTATGTAAGCAACCATACCAAGTTATTCAATAAAATGATAAAGTTTGGGTTAAATCTGTTTTCCCCGCTTTAGAGATTCTTACATCTCATCTATGCTACTTCTACCCTCTCCTAACCTAAGCAGATGGTGAACACACGTGGCAACAATGGAGTGTCAGGAAGTGGCCTTCGCCGGAATGACGGCCTCAACAATGATGGAACACCACCACAACCAGCACCACCAGTAGATGTGCAGAATTTAGGAGCTTTTATAGCCGCACAGACTCAGCTTATGCAGACGATGATGCAGCAGATGCGGCAAATCTGAGAACATGGCGAGCCAAAAGCTGCAAACAGCAGCATAACCGAGGCAACAATGGGCCACATAACCACTCCAAGTTGGCTGATTTCATGAGAACTCGTCCTCTGACATTCTCAGGTAATGTCAATCCATTAGAGGCCGACGATTGGTTGAGAACCATGGAGAAGAAGCTGCACATCACGCAATGTGAAGGCAATGAGAAGGTGTTGTATGCTTCGCACCAGTTGGAAGGAACATGCGAGAATGGTGGGAGAACTCTTGCTTGCGCATGAAGCCCATGAGAGATCACATGGGAGGAATTTTCAACTGCTTTTCGCGCGATATCATGTGCGGAAGGAATGATGGATCTCAAGAAGGAAGAGTTTAGGGCTTTAAAGCAAGGAGGCCGGTCGGTGGTGAGTATCTGAATAAGTTTACTCAATTGCACGCTATGCACTGAGGATGTGGCTCTGAACAAGGCGAGACAGTCCGCTTTCTCAAAGGGCTAAACTTCGGGATTGTAGGTGGGCTTGATCACCCACACTTTCCACGACTTTCGGGAGTTGGTCAATAAGGCTTTGATCCTTGAGGATAAGCGCAAGGAGTTGGGTGAAGACATAGCCTTGAGATGGCTAGTCGGCGGGGCGGCCAAATCATCTCGGAGTTGAGGATGACACCTCAGCAATTTGCCAGGATTCAGCCCCAGTTGCCGAGCAGAGCACCAGTCCCAACACCGCGCCTCGCTAGTCAATATTTTCAGACTCCAGCACCAATGGGCAATGTAGTTTTAGGAAGTCAACAGCCCGATGCTAGAAGGTGCTTTTCATGCAATGAGCACAGGCATTTTGCCAACAAATGTCGAAGAAGGAGAATTACAGTCCGCTTCAGCAAGCGCACCCAGCTAAGACCCTAGTGCGGGAGGAAATCGAGTGCCGGTCGCGATCGGGGCGTCGCCTCGAGCGACCATGCGCGGAAGGATCAACCACATCACTGCTGATGGAGCTCAGGAGGCATCGGATGTTGTGCTGGGTAAGTTCCTAGTTAACTTCGATGCAGCTCTGAGTTTTATTTGATTCTGGAGCTTCGCATTCGTTTGTTTCTCGGAGTTTTGCATTGAAGAATGGATTTGCTATTAAGAATCTTAAATGTGTGCTTCTAGTCCAAACCCGGGATCGAACTTCAATCTAACCTTGGGTGTTTAGGAGTTAAGTTGCTTATGAATGGGATAGAATTCCTAGCGAATCTCATCTTGTTAGACACCCAAACCTTAGATGTTATCTTAGGGATGGATTGGTTGTCAAAACACAAGGCTGTTTTGGATTGTGGCCAAAGAATGATAACCTTAGAAAACCCTAATGGTGAAAAGGTGGAAGTGCGTGCTACCGCAGTCTGTGATGGTCAGTTGATGATCAACAGTGTGAAGGTGGTTAATTTGGAGGATGTACCAGTGGTTAGAGATTTCCCGGAAGTATTCCCTGAGGATTTACCGGGCATGCCGCCAGATCGGGATATTGAGTTTGTTATTGAGTTGGTACCCGGAACAGCACCGATAGCAAAGAGGCCATATCGGATGCCAACTGATGAACTGGTTGAGATGAAGAAGCAAATTGAGGAATTGCTTGAGAAGGGTTTCATTCGGCCAAGTTCTTCCCCGTGGGGAGCGCCAGTTTTGTTCGTCAGGAAGAAAGATGGGAGTTTAAGGATGTGCATCGATTATCGTGCACTTAATGAAGTAACAATCAAGAATAAGTACCCTTTGCCAAGGATCGATGACTTGTTTGATCAGTTGCAGGGAGCAGCAATTTTCTCCAAGATAGATCTTCGATCAGGTTATCATCAATTGAGGATTAGAATGGAGGACATTCCGAAGACAGCATTTTCAACCCGTTATGGACATTATGAGTTTAGAGTCATGTCATTTGGGTTAACCAATGCCCCAGCTTATTTCATGAACCTCATGAACAAGGTGTTCATGGAATATTTGGACAAGTTTGTGGTTGTCTTTATTGATGATATCCTAGTGTATTCCAAGACGAAAGAAGAACATGATAAGCATTTGAGATTGGTTTTGGAAAGGTTGCGTGATCAGCAATTATATGCCAAGTTCAGCAAGTGCGACTTTTGGAAGGAGAAGGTGGAATTCCTTGGCCATGTAATGACCGCTAAGGGAATTGCCGTGGATCAAGTAAAGTAGAAGGCAGTAATGAATTGGGAGCAACCAGAAGGCAGATCCACAGATCCGTAGTTTTACGGGAATGGCGGGATATTATCGCCGATTCATTGAGGATTTTCGACGATTGCGAGACCTCTCACGCAATTGTTGAAGGAGAAGAAGTTTGCATGGACGCCTGAGTGCGAGAATAGTTTTCATGAATTAAAGAAGAGACTAACATCTGCTCCTGTGTTAGTATTGCGGATGTCTTGAGCGGTTTCGACATTCTTGTGGCGCATCGCGCAAGGTCTTGGATGTGTGTTAATGCAGAATGGCAAGGTGGTGGCCTCGCATCAAGGCGATTGAGGCCTCATGAGGAATTACCCAACGTATGATTTGGAGCTAGCGGTAGTAGTGCATGCTTTAAAGATATGGCGTCATTACCTCATTGGAAATAGATGTGAGATATATCACGGACCATAAGAGTTTGAAGTATATATTCACTCAATCGGATCTTAACATGAGGCGAGGAGATGGTTGGAATTGATAAAGGATTATAATGTTGGAATCCATTATCATCTGGAAAAGCTAATGTGGTGGCGGCGCTTTGAGTCGAAAGAGTCATAATGAGATTTCATTGGTGGTAAGCAAGCGGTGGGAGTTGTGTGAAGAATTTGAAGTTGGGATTGGAAGTTGTGCATGGATTTCTTCTTGCATTGGAAGTGAAGCCAACCTTGGAGGATCAAATCGAGGGATAAGCGAGTAAGGATGAGAAGATCGGCGAGGATCAAGTCCAAGAAGGATGAAGGGTTAGTGAGGATTTCTCGGTAGATGAACAAGGAACCTGTGGTTCAAGGGTCGGATTGTGTGCCGAATGAGAGAACTCAGCAGTTGATTCTTGAGGAGGCCCACGATTCCAAGTATTCTATTCATCCAGGAAGTGCCAAGATGTATCGGGACCTTAAAGGGAGATTTTGGTGGCCTAACATGAAGCGTGAAGTCATGAGCATGTAGCGTTGTGTGGCGTATGCGAGGGTAAAGCGATGCACGAAGCCATTTGGATTATTCGACCATTGAAGATTTCAGAATGGAAATGGGAGGAGATTGGAATGGATTTTATCACAGGATTGCCCAGGACTCAGAGAGGTTACGACTCTATATGGGTGATCATTGACCGATTGACTAAAGTCGCTCACTTCATTCCAGTGAAGACGACCTATTCGGGAGATAAATTGGCGGAGTTATATATGTCAAGGATTGTGTGCTTGCATGGTGTGCCCAAGAAGATAGTGTCGGATCGAGGCACCCAATTTACCTCAAGATTTTGGGACAAACTACATGAAGCAATGGGCACCCGCTTGAATTTTAGCACCGCATATCATCCCCAGACAGATGTCAGACCGAGAGGGTTAATCAGATTTTGGAGGATATGTTGCGAGCTTGTGCGATATCATACAGCACATCTTGGGATAAGTGTTTGCCGTATGCGGAGTTCAGTTATAATAACAGTTATCAGGCTAGTCTGCAAATGTCCCCATATGAAGCTTTATATGGACGAGCCTGTCGTACTCCGTTGAATTGGAATGAGACAGGAGAACGTTCGGTATTTGGACCTGAGATTCTTAGAGAGGCCGAAGAGCAAGTTGTCATGATCAGGGGGAGATTGAAGACAGCAAAGTCAAGGCAAAAGAGTTATGCTGATAATCGCCATCATGACTTGAGTTTTGAGCCCAATGATTATGTGTACCTTAGGGTTACTCCCCTTAAAGGTGTTAAGAGGTTTCATGTCAAGGGAAAACTTGCACCTAGGTTTGTGGGACCGTATAAGATATTGAGCCACCGAGGAGAGATTGCTTATCAGTTGGAATTGCCAGAGTCATTGGCAGGAGTGCATAATGTGTTCCATGTGTCACAGCTCAAGAAATGTCTTCGAGTGCCAGCTGAGCAGACGCCATTAGAGGCTATTGAGTTACAGGAAGATCTGACCTACAAGGAACACCCGATCAAGATTTTGGATGTAATGGAGCGTAGGACCAGGAACAAGTCCACTCGTTTTTGCAGAGTTCAATGGAGTAATCATTCAGAAAATGAAGCAACCTGGGAGCGTGAAGATGACCTGAAGGCAGAATTCCCGAACCTATTCTCTAGTCAACCTTAAATCTCTGAATTCGAGATTCCGTTAAGGGGGGGAGGTTTGTAACATCCCAATTTTTGGCTTTTTAATTATTAAATATTATTTTAATGCAATTTATGATTTTTGTGAATTTTCTGGAATTAATTGGATTTTTTGGGATTTATTTGAATTATTTTGAATTTATATATATAGCCTTTTGTTAAGAAATAATTATAAAAGAATTATTTAAAATAAAATTTTGCCAAAAATATTTTATTGAAGTCAAGAATGTCTCAAAGTATTTTTGAGATTTTTCTTGGAATTTTTAGAGTATTTCTACTACCTAAATAAATCAGTTTATTTTAAGGAATTAAATTAATTAGAAAAACTAGAAAATCACCGTGAGCGATAATGGGCGGCCCGACTCTTTGTGTAGGCGATCGGGTTTTAGGGGAATTAATGCGGACCGTTGGATTTAGATCCAACGGCCTTTATCATCGCGCGTATTAGGAAACCCTCAACTCATCCGAGCCGGATTTTGATCGAGCGGTCATTGGTTATCGTGCGGCCGGACTTCGTCGCCGCCATCTCCGAGTCCAACTCCCCGCCGCCGTCGGACTTTCCGGTTTTGCGCGCCACCGCCGGGTATATAAGGACCTTGAGACCCCTCCCGATACTCATCTCAGTTCACCGCGTCGTTTTGCCGTTGCGCCACCGCCGGAGGAGCAGTGAAGTCGTCACGAGCTTCGCCGAGTTCGGGGGTCGGCTGAGGTATTATGGCGATTTAAATCGCCGTTGAGAGCTTCTTCCGTTGATCCGAGGCTAGCTTCGAGTCCGCCACTTCGAGACGCGCCGGATTCGTTGCCTCTTCTTCGCCGGAACACGCTGCAGCGCCGCTGGGCCGGTCATCGTTCTCAGCTCCGAGAAGACCTCGCCGTCGCCAGCCATTGCCGTTCGGAAAGATATTGGCCGTCGGATCGACATCGGACGCACGGGAATAAGCCACGTCGTCTGGTGAATAGGGAAGTTCACGGGTAAGCTTCCACCGTTAGATTAGGATCCAAGGGTCCATATTTTTCCACGTCGCATCCGTACAATTCGAGCGGGAAATTCGGATTTTTCTTTATAAAAATAATTCGGTTAATTCGGATTTTATGATTTTAGAGATTTTTCAGGAATTTAAAACTTCAAAGTGCTATAACTTTTGCATACGAACTGCGATTGAGGTGATTCAAATTCCTAAAAATTTGTAAAATTGAGATCTTTCTAAAAGTGGCTTTTATTTGAATGTTTGAGTTTATTTGCTATTTGGTTTTGGTTTTTATTTGCTTTTCTCTCTCGATTCGCGTAGACGTTGAATTGTGCGAGGCTTCGGAAGGAGATTTTGCAGCTCAGGAGTTATTTTCAGACCAAGACCAGGAGCTTAACGAAGGCAAGTTGTGCTTTGATCATGTTGCACCCATAAATTAGATTGCATGCTATTTTGGTTTACTTTATCACTTGTTATTTCGTGAGTACAAATGATTTTACCTAGATTGGGGTTTAGATATTGTACCCTCTTGAATTACACCCTACCTTGTTAAATTGTATGCCATGATCCACTTGTCACCCTAGGTTGGTTAATTATAGTTGGTTAATAGAAAATCAACATGGATGGTTAGAACGGAATAGAATTGCTTAGCCATGCCACGTCATCATATGCTCATGAAATATTGTTTATTAATCTTGACTAATGGAATATGGAACAATGATGATATCTTGTGGGCCATGTGTGGTCGCACAAAGAGATTGAGTTGTTGTGACAATGAGTCACATAACAATGTTGATTTGTGAAAGACACGTGGTGCTTGGTAACCAACCGGGAGGTAATCACTTTAGATTGAAGCAAGTGGAAGGCGGGCGTGCGAGGTGGGCTCAGTGGAGCTGAGGGTATGTGTATGTCTTGCTTTAATCAATCCTAAGGACTTAACCTTGCGAGCCTTTGACCTGAGTCAAACTTGCAGCCACACGTCTGTTATGGGGCAGCCTAGCTGACTAATTTGCAAATGCTTAACTTAAGTGCTATCTTGGTGGTGTGAGTCGGGTGCGGGAAACTCACATGGCGCAAGAGGGGGGCCCTGTTGTGAAGGTGGCGTAGCCCTTCAGTGTTGAAACCTTAGCGGGTAGCATTGGGTTAAGAGGATGCATTGTAAAGGCTTTGTTATAATCGTTCGCCTGTGTGGTGCATGGTTATATCGTGTGGGTAAAGTGCATAACCTCTGCAGAGTGTACAATCTATTCGGATAGCCGTGCTCACGGTATTGAGCAATGCTCGGGAATTACAGTCAAGGGGTAGTTAATTTAAAATGAACAACTGGATGGGATGGCGGAATGCCATGTGGATAATGGAACTTGATTTAGGATAGAAACTTGGTTTATTTGAGAAACATTGAATCTAGTACTTATTATCATTTGTTTTACTGTCTTTTCAATCTACATATTGCTTATGTTTGAAAATGCTGTTTTACTGCCTATGAGCCACTTAGCCATTCCTTTGGAATAAGCCTTGCATATAGCTATCTTAGAATTGCATTCTGTGCACAACTTGTTGAGTACGTGTTGGTGTACTCACCCTTGCTTACAAACCAACAACAGTGGAGGAGTCATCGCCTATGCTTGAGGAGGACTTTCGGTGGGCCTTGAGTCACTAGGCCAAGCCTTGTCGATCGCTGTGGTGTACTGATGAGTCACTACGTCTTCTACAATTTTTCCGCTGCATTTGTCTTATTTTATCTTAGTCTTGCCCTATGAGGCCGAATAAATGTAAGTGATCATAAGATCATACACTAGCTTTTTAAATAAATGAAGTCTTATTGTTGTTATCGTTGTGTATGATGTGATGCTTACAGATGTTAAGCCGTGTGCACTACCGTTGATCCTGGGAATAGTGCGGCATACACGGTGGATCCGAATTGGTGAATTCTGTTCCTTACAATATGTGGGGATTTTTGAGTCACAATTCTGGTTGTCTAGTGTCCAAGTCAAGAAGGAATCAAATCTTCCCTTGCTTTTAGAAAAAGATCAATTCAAATCATAAAAGCCACTTTTTGAAAAGCAAAAGCAGAAATTCCAGAATCTATCTTTATTTTGAACAGGTGTTTGGTGGGTCTCTACTACTCAAGAAATTATGAGAAATTTTATTCCTATGAGCAGATGAGTCATGAAGAACTTCACCAAATTTCACTTCAAAAGACCTTACAAAAAATTCATCAAAAATCATGGAGCACAGACAGTCTGGAAACTTCGAGCAGAGAGTTTGGGGCTCGGTTTTCACCTCATGGCACCCAAAAGGTGCATCAAGTGAACTCCAAAATTTTTTTACAGATGTATATAGGAGTCCCGCACAAGCTTCAACAAGAATCACTAAAAAATTATTATTTTATATTTTTATAAAAATCAAAAACTAACTGCTGCGCGAAGAACAAGTTCTGGACAGAGTTGGAACTTGAAAGAAAAGATGATCTCTACTCAATCAAAGAGTGCAAAAGAGATGTAAAACCATATGAACACACTCAAAACATCCAAGGTCAGCATTTAGAAGGAGGGGAGGCAAATCCAAATTGCATGAATGTAGATTGCGGGAAAGTAAATGCGTAACGTAAATGCTGAATTTAAATTGCGTAAAGTAAAGACATAATGTAAATGCGGAATTTAAATTCACAATAATATAAAGAAATTTCTTTGTATTTCTGGTGGGAAGGTTTACAAAGCCTCACTTCATGTGGGCAAAGCTCAAAGGAGCAACTCAAACCTTCAAGGGGAGGAGGCTACCCCTCTACCCCTATTTATACTACTCTTGGGCCACCTACCACCCTTGGATGAGTCCCTCAACCCTAGAGCACTCATCCAAGGGCTAGGATTAACCACACACACAGCCATGCAAGGCTAACCCAAAACCCACACACATACAGGGTTTTCTTGCAGTTTTCAAAGCATACTACCTAGACCGCTAACCTATCAACTAGACCGCAATCCGACGGCCCTCATTGATCCACGCGCATCTAGCTAGCATCATCTCCTTTCCTTGTCTTACGGACTTGCGGACTCCGTCTCCGATCGTCTTCGGCGATCTCCCGGCCGTCTGGACCTCGGCGCTCCTCGCCTAGTCCGGTCATCCTCCGCCTAACCATGACCTAGCACCGTAAGCCTCGCAACCATCAAAGACAAGGAAACACCTTTCACATAGCAATGCCCACAAAGATATTTTCAATGATTATCCCAAAATCATTAATCAATCATAATTTCGCTCAACGGTCCGATGCTACCGCCCCAAGCGGGTAGCAATAAGAAAAGCAACCAACACTCAAATTGCTTCAAATCCAATTCACTTCAAATCAAACTCAAATTCAAATCAAACCACGCTCAAAACTCATCAATTACTCATCACACACAAGGATAGACCTCCACATGGTCTTTCAACTACATTCTCAACTCCCACAATACTTCTTTTTCCTTGAAGAACCACATGGCGTTCCTTGTCAGCCGGATCCCTTACAAAAAAATTTGTGTAACAGCATTAGCAAGTATGAATGGTTCTTCTCTGCATCCGACGTGTTTGAAGTCCACGGTAGTGATACCGTACTTGTCGATGTTCATGCCCCTAGGTAGCCCCACTGGCACTGAAAGAGGGGGACCTTCAAAGCCCATAGTCAAACTCCCAAATCTCTTCTATGAATCCATAGTACGTCTGCATATTGCCATTGCTATCGTAGGTATCTATATGGACCCCACTGTTCTGGTTGGTACTTTTGTTATCTTATGCTCTCGTATAAAATGTATATCCAATGATGTCGTATCAATCAAATGTCAAAATTGTAAATGATGGTCCCTTAGCCAACGCTCTCAATTGAGCACACTCTGTCTGCGTATGCTCATGTGTCTAAGCAACCAATCTCCAAAGTTATCTCTGTGCTCTCTCGCGATCCAAACCTTAGACTTACATGGGTTTTTTCTTCGTAGTATGTTCTTGTGCATGTTGATATGCGAGGCCACTACAACTGATTGGTGCAGAACTGTAAAATGTGCTTACATGAATGAGGTATGATCATTCATACGGATCAATTTCTGACCTAGTGTCCCTTTCCCTTGTAGCCTCCCTTCATGGTGAGATACGGGCACACCAATCTGTTTGAGATCTATGTAATCGATGCAGAATTTGATGACCTCTTCGGTTCCCTAACCTTCGGCAATGCACCCTTCCGACTGATGTTGATTACGAACAAATTTCTTCACAACCCCCATGAACCTCTCGAAAGGGTACATTTGATGTAGAAACATAGGGTCAAGAAACTGTATCTCTTTCACAATATGAACAATGAGATGGACCATAATATCGAAGAAGGATGGAGGAAAGCACATCTCAAGACGACATAGAGTGTGCATCATGTCTTGCTGCAGCTTATCCAGTTTTAATGGATCGATGACCTTCTGTGAAATCACGTTGAAGAATAAACACAACTTTATAATTGTGTCTCACACTTTCTTTGGCAGAACACCTCTAATTGCAACAGGAAGCATCTGTGTCATTATCATGTGGCAATCATAAGACTTCATGCCAATTAATTTCAAGTCTTTCATTGAGACTAGCCTCTTTATGTTGGCAGAATAACCGAATGGAACTTTGACTCCATGCAAGCACTCACACACGCTAATTTTCTCATTCTTGCTTAGAGTGTAGCAAGCTGCGAGAAGGTACTTTTTTCCTTGACCAGGTCTTCCAGGTCTATCCGTGTGTAGAGTGTATTTTTTGTTTTGCCAGGTATGTCTAGTAAAATACCAAGCAAACTGTCACACACGTTCTTCTCTATATGCATGACATCGATCGCATGTCAAACATCTAGGTGCTGCCAATAAGGTAGGTCCATAAATACTCATCTCTTTTTCCACAAAGGAGCTGTATCACCAGTGTCGGCGGTTTTCGCCGGCCAGCTATTATGCCTCGACGGAGTCGAGGTTTGATAGAGGAGATCTTCACGGACTGACACCTATGAGCTCCCTCGAGGGATCCACGCAGACAAGGATTCAAAAACATGTCGATATACCCAGGTTCGGGCCCCCAATGTGGGTAATAGCCCTACGTCCTGCTTCTACTCTTGTTAATATATTTTGAAAGGATTACAGACACACAATCTACACTCTGGGTTCCTCTTTAGCTCTCTCAATGCTCTCCTTCTCTTGTTCTTTCTCAGCTTTTCTTCAGTTCTTGGTCCTCTGGTCATTTTTTTTGTCGCCCCAGCTCCCATGCACCGAACCCCCCTTATATAGGCCGGGCTGGCTCGGGTATGTGAGAAGGATGACATCACACTAATTACACTTCATTTATTACATCAATCGCTGTAGCCCCATCCTCTGGCCTCTTTTTTTGCACCATCGTCCAATTCCGCCCGGTCCGCCCAGGAAGCGACTTGTATGGGACGTGTTAGGTGCACGACGACAGAGGGATAAGCTATCATGCCGTCAGCGAAGCCACGCACATTCAATGGCTCTAACACAGGGTGGCGGGGGAGAAGACTTCGAGGTGAAGCTCCCTCAATCCCTCGGTGTACGTCTTCACACCTGATCGGCAGCGGACCCCCGAGTACGCGACGCGGTGGCCTGGCATCAGGGCCTGATCACCCACATGCTCGCCAGGCTGCCACATGATGTGATCTCCTAGCGCCAGGGCCTGCTCGCTAGGCCGCCACGAGACGCGATCGCCCAGCGCCAGGGCCTGATTGTCCACCTGCTTGCTAGGCCGCCACGCAACACAGTCGCCCTGCGCTAGAGCCTGATCACCCATATGCTCACCAGGCCGCCACGCGACGCGGTCGCCGAGTGCTAGGGCCTGATCGCCCACCTGCTCGCCAGGCTGTCGTGCTTCGGCACCTGTGGCCCCTTCTGACCGTGGCGGAGAGGGTACCCTAGCGTAAAGTACACCAACAGTAGCCTCCGGCCTGTCCTGGAGCGCGTACCAGCCCTTTCAAACCTTTTTAATGCAAACGTGCTCTCGGATGGGTCCACGACTTCAATGCATGCAACCGCTCCAGTCCTCTTCACTTCCGCCACATTCTCTAGGGACCTGAAGCGTCGCGCACTTTCACCTTTTTGCGAACCGCCAGCGCAAGAAACCAATTAATACGCGCGCCCACGGCCAGTAGTTCTTGCTCTTTTTTGACTCCTTCGTCTTCTTTCCTTGCCGCTTCAACTTCCTTGTCCCTAGACCTTGCTTCGTCCCAATGGCTCAGCCTTTTCCCGCTTCAACTGTTGATGGGGAGAGGGCAACGAGGCTCTCCCGGATCACCACCGAGGGTTCTCTTCGCCTACGCCGTGGAACCTCCGCGCCGCGGTGCGAAGCCAGGGAGATCATCGTCTTCTCCTGGGCACTGTTGGCGGGTCTGGTCCCGCCTTTCTCTGAATGTTTCCTCACCGTCCCTCACTTCTATGAGATCCACCATCTTCATCTCACCCCCAACGCCATTCTCATTCTCTCCACCTTTGCTTACCTCTGCGAGATGTTCGTGGGGGTAATGCCCAATTTCCCTCTCTTCCGCTTCATCTATACTCTCCGCGGTTCCACGGACAGTGGAGTCGCGGGGAGTTGCCATTTTCGTCTTCGCGATGGATCAGCCTCCCGCTACATCCCCTTCCAGACTAAGGCCAACTAGAAGGTGTGGCGAAGTGACTGGCTATATGCCGATGACGACAGCGGCATCGACGCCCTAGGGATGCCCTCTACATCGGCGGAGGCCAATAAGAACTAGGGCTCGTTCGTCGAGGAGACGCCGGAGCTCCAAACAATGGTGGCTAGCATCAGCCCCCTGCGCCAGCGTGCTTGACTGGCATGGCAGTACACGGGCGATGACGACATAACCCATACCTACCTAGGCCATAAGTTTTCGTTCTTCTTTTCTTCTGATTTCTCATTGTCGCCATCAATCAGTTACCCTTTCTCTTTCTTCAGCAATAGGGAATTTATGATGAGGACATCACTCCTATGCATACGCCCGAGACTCCTCCAGTTGTGATGTAAGGACCCATCACAAGAGCACGAGCACGGCAATTGAATCAACAGGTGAGCTCGTTCCTAAGTGCCTGTGTATATACTTGTGAGGATGCTATGCTACCTAATGATATTATTGATTATATTGTACTTAGAAACTTTGGAGAGGATCATGAAGGCCTTGGGAATCAGCAAGGGCCAGGAGGGAGGCAAGGAGGGCGTCCAAGTCAAGTTGGAGTCCCAATTCATCTCGGAGTCGGACTCCCAATTCAACTCGGAGTCAACTACCTCGGTCACCAGGTGCAGTGTTCACCAAAATCATCTCCCAGGCCACAAACGGACTCCGATTTCAATGATCCACATATGTATTGAAAGCTAAGGAGATAATCTTTCCAATGGCACTAGTTTCAGGTCAATTGGACTTCGGAGTCAACAGAAATATTCAAAACAATATAGAATACTTTTTCAGTCCGAGTTCGAGTCCTGTTCGGCCTCAGCAACAGCACTGACTTTAAAGTGCCATAACTTTTGATTCCAGAGGGCTCTGGAGACCCATGAGTACACGTTTGAAAGATCTTGGAGTCTACTTTCCAAAGGATCCAGTCTCACCTCAAAATTCCTTCAGATGCGTCCGAAAACTGCCAAAAACCAAATATTGCTTTTTCAGTCCGAGTCAAACTCTAGTCAAAATAGGCTTGGTGTTTTCAATTTGAGTTGTATTAGATCTCCAATGCTATGGACGACCCCCTCCTGCTCCCCTAGTATAAATAACCACCCAAACCCTCATCTAGGACTTGGGTTTTGTGTGAGGAGCCGCCCAGACCGTCCTCGGGTTATTTGAATGACCAGTTGCCCTCATCGGATTTGGAGGCTAGCAACGGATCACCGGAGGTGTTCACAGTGCTAACACCCAAGCCCAATTAGGACAACGAGTATCCCATTCGAATAACTCGATAACAATCCCGGTATTCCCCCGGTATGCGACCCGAAGCTCGCCCAAGATCGCCCCGCATACCGGTTTCCATTGCCATATCAATTCAATGCACATAAAGGGGGCAACGAACCCAAAACTTTACTACCAGACACGCAACGCGGAAGCACAATAACGACTAAAAACCAAAGCACAAAGACAAACCAAACAACCACACGACTAAAACAACACATCTAGCATACTAGAAGCATATAAAACAAGACTAGACAGCAAGATAAAAGTTCGAAATTTCGGCATGACGCCCCTAGAAGTATGGACATCCACTCGTGAGACGAGAAGAAACAATTGTCTAAACAATTATATCACAACCACAACCACCAGCATAAGGATCAACATAGCTAGAAGCAACACTAAACATGAGTTAAGCATGAGAATACAACAAGGTTCAACGACGGAAATAGACAAGTAATTAAACATAGCCATGACATAGATTTGGGAGCTAACTATACAACAAAATGACATACAACCAACATATTAAACCAAAAGTAAGACATCTCAGGAAGTGTCCCTTTGAACACTTCAAGGCGTTATAACGTCGAGCCTAGCTGCTATTCGTGTCCCATGACCACCGAGAAGCAAAGCAGGCAGAACTCACACGCCGGTGTCCTCACTGAAAACCACAAAGCAAAAGCATGAGTCTGAAGGTACTGTAAGACTTACCCGTGGTCCATATATGACCGACTCGAAAGAATATGCATTTGGATGTAGCAAGGTATAAGCTTAAGGTAAAAGTGCAGAAAAGCTTACTTTGTTGCATAATCAAATTCAACTACACAAATTTCATATTCCTAGCAGTTATGGACAGCACCTATTACTAAAGTGAGAGCTGAATTTAAACATTAAGAGAGCAAATAAAATCATGAACAAGCATCAACATCAAGTATTCCAACTATTTTCAATTTAAGTTATTACTACGTTGAAGTGTCGGATGATACAAGCATGCTCATATCCGAGAGCGCGGCAATTGAATCGCTTATTCACCTGCAGGGATCATCAATCGCACGACATGTGCCACAAGGAACCTCATGTCAACCCTCCTCCCATCCATATCTACTCGTTGAACCATCCTCATGCGGCCCGAGCACCTAGCAACCTCCCTCGGCGGCTCAAGCCTCGCTTAGCCCTCGAGAGAGACCAAACCTCGCCCTCAACCACGTCCAATCGCATCGGGCATGACCCATCGAGTAGTATGCCATGAAAGGGTGGCTTACCGTACCATTATATCGGGCATGCGATCAACAAGGGGTGCTCGATCAACATGGCAAACAACGGATCGGACCTTAACCAACACAGGCGAGACTACAACATTTGAGTCTCCACACTCAAATGATCCAACCCTCTCGCCCGGTCTCAATTTTATATTTCAAACATAACCATTTCCATTTACAACCCAATAGTGTGAAGTAATAAATCTCAAGTGATGGAGCCATCCACCACTTGGCCCATACCCGACCTCTAAGCATACTAAGCGTGGACACAATATAATACCCATATACTAGCTCCAAGGGAGGTGTTCGACAATTATCAATGAGTGTATGTGCAACAATTAGGATCTAGCCCCTATCCCACAGTTCAATTCCTAATGCAAGACGTAATCATCCAATAAGCAGTTTATTCGCAAAAAATACAATTATATAAGGTTAAACTTGCTTAGGTGCTTGCCTTGAGCTTCTGCTTGATCCTCAGTAACACACGGCCCTCCGGTACCCCCCCCCCCTCGGTCACCGCCGCGTTAACCTCCGCGTGCTCGTTCTCTACACGTTCGCCATGTATGAAAAATGAGATGCATGCGATGCATATGAAATGAAAATACTAAATGCATCCTCAATACAAATCCAAAAGTGCAAACATTCATCTCAATTGAAGAATAAAAATGCAATTGCAAGACTCCACTTCTACTCTAAAGCCAAAATCTGAAAATAACATGCATACACCTCTAAACAGGCATAACTTTTGAATGCTTAATCGAAAAAATGATTTTTTTGACTCTAAAGGACCACAAGAGGGTGATCTAACTTTAACATGCAACACAATATTCAGAATATAGATTGAAAGTTTTTAACTAAACTCTGAACTTCAGCCCCAAAATCTGAATTTTCAGAAAAACTGGTTTCAGGACAGCATGTATACAAATGACCATAACTTTTTGATCACTTAGCCAAATTGAGCAAACTCAGAGCCTAAACGACCACAAGACATAAACCTACAAATTAGCTTTGGCCAATCACCCAGATTCTACCCAGATAACTCCCAGTTCGGCCAGGAACAGAGAGCAGTTTTCAGTGTTCAGAATTTTCAAAGTTTCAGACAGCATGCACAAAATTCAACATATAAATTGCTATACTTAATGGAATTGAGTAAAGGATGACACTTTTACAATCTACATGAAATTTCCTACAACTCCACAGGCAAAAATAATTTCTAATTCGGCCTCTAACTAATTGTTATTCACAGCTCAAGTTTCTACCCGAAATCTTCAGCATTTTCAGAGCAGCAAGCACTAAAATTGCCCTAACTTTCAGCTGGGTTAACGAAATTGAGTGATTCCAGTTGGAGATGAAAGATAATTTCATTACCCACAACTTTTTCTACAGCCAACCTAGCAGGAGATGCTCGAAATTTGCTCAAATCAACCCGAAACAGTAGCTGTGAAATCTACTCGAAAATTCAGAACATTGCTCCAAACCCTAGAATGGTTATTCCCCATCAAAAACTCAAATCTCTACACTCCAAAGCCCACAAATCTACCCTTGCAGCCCCCAAAACCAGAAAACACCAAACCCTAACCCTAGGGAGAGCCTCACCTCAAGGGAGTGGAAGAGGAAGGGAGGGAGACGCCTTGGGGAGGTGCTGCAGGTGGAGTGCTTGCTGCTGCTTGTGGGGGAGGGAAGGGAGGCGCCCAGGGATGTGCTGGAATGGGGGAGGAGCCACCAGGTGCTGCAGGGAAGGGGGAGGCGCCTGGGAGGAAGAAGTGAGCTCGGTTTGGGGCTGGAGGGAGAGGTTCAGCCAGGTGGAAAAATCAGGGGATTGTTACTTCGGTTGGGGAGGAAAAATCAGGAGGAGAGAGCTTCGTTTTTTTTTGCTGATACTATCATTTTCTGCATGATGTATATAATGTTGCTTTGTTCTATTTAGTTACTTGATGATAGGTGATTAATAGGTGCAGTGTGTTAAGTTTCTTCTCAATTTCCATTCACAGGTTAATGGTGTATGCCTGCTTCTAAGCTGCCATGCAAAGACATCGCTTTCTCTTGCATTTATCCATTGCCAGCTTTATCCTGCAGTCATGGATAAAATTTTCAATAGCCTATGCCAACAGGGATTCCTAAACCATGAGATCAAATGCCTTAGTATTAAGTCCTCATATTTGTGAAAGCAAGCCTCTAACTATTTTTACTGGTCTATTAAATTTTTTGTCATTTGGAAAGTAAGTGGATGCCATTTTATTCTTCTTTGGTTTTATTTTCAGACCGATGGTGGGGAAATGCCAAAAATATCCAATCATATTCTTCTAAGTGGCAGTTTAGGACATTCACTGAAGTCGAAAGTTGATCTCAAATGCGGCCAAAACTTGGTTGGCGCTAATGTTAGCCGCATGAGCCGATTTCGAACTTGGGGCCATGACATTTTGCTTAGATCAATTCTGTCTTTGAACAGTATCGCCGTTCATCGGTTTGTGGAACCCCAACTCGTGTGCTTAATATAATTCGCAATTTCAAATTGCTTCTTCTACGTTCTTGCTTGTGTTCTCGATTAGCATGCGAGGATAAGCCTTCTTAGCGAGGTCAACGTGTTTGTGCAAGGTTGATAACCAACGAAGCCATGGTGTAGCGATTCTTTGGGTTCGGATCGGTTCGATCGAAGCGGATCATCAACGTCGAGTCTCCACCAATCGACTTACCTCTACATCGGAAGATCTCGCCACCGCGGCGCATCAATTTAGATGCCCTTACGTCGTCAAGTGGTCATGCGGGCTGCTCCGCCAAGCGCCAGGCGGTTGAACTTCGGCGGCCGGCCATTATGCTATCTGGAGTTTGCGGAGCATCTTCGGATCATCAAGTCACTCCCAGCGGCCATCCTCCTTGGACGCCTTGGGTGCAGACACAAAGAGGCCCCGCACCAATGATCGGACGGTCGCCCCCTCCAGTTCCATCGTGCCTTCGAGCACGACTGGAACGGGGTCCTCATCTGCCGCAGCGACATCTTTCGCTCCTGCCCCGGCACTGACTTCATCTGCACCTGCTCCATCGGCACCGAGAGCCCCCTCCACTGCCCTGTAGGGAGGGCTCAATCTGCTTGCATCTTCCTTTTCCTTCCGCTTCCCAGCACCTCCCAAGATGGCCCCCAGCAGTGCTTCGCAAAGCCAAGCACCCGTTGAGGCAGCAGGAGATCCTGCCCGTGAGCCGTTCGATGCCCCGGAAGTTGTTCATGGCGACGTCACCGACGCCGGCACCTCCTCCAACCCCACATCGAGTGCCCTCGCCGCCCCCGCCTCTCGACTAGCAGCACTGCTCACTGAGCTTGGCAGTGTGCATGCTTCCACGGGCGCCCTCCTCACGGTGGCCACCTAGCAAAAGGCGCAGTTGACCTAGCAGATGGGGCAGCTGCTCGAGGAGCTGGCGCAGGAGAGGGAGAGAGGGGTGGCCCTACTCGCCCAGGAGAAGGCGAGTGCGGCGTCCCTGCTCGCCCGAGCGGAGGAGGTCAAAGTCGGGCGGAAGCGAGATGATGATGAACTGCGCCACTCGTTGCACAACCTCACTATCATGCTCCGCCCTGCGTACAACCACATGGTTAGGAGCCTACGGCCCCTAGGGGTGCAGATAAGCGATCCGCTGGAATCCTCGGTGATGCAGTATGCCCTCAGTGTCACCCGTGTTACAGACGCTCTCACCGGCCTGCCTGCCGCCTTGTCTGCCTGCTCCGCCAGAGAAGGGCGAGAGGTCGCGATCGCCCGCGGCGAGAATGCGTCTTTGGCTTGCTCGCGCCGCGCCGCGCCTCCTTCGATGACATGTCCACCATGGCCGGAATCAAAGGAGATGAGGCCCAGGCGCAAGCTCGAGTGCAAGAAGCCTTGGAGTATGTGGCGGGGCTGATGAAGGTGGAGGACCCGGCCCTTGAAGGCGCGATGGCAGAGGAGGAGGCGGGGGACGACGCCGGGCACATCCAAGTCGCCGATGACGAATGATGGCTCGGGTAGCCCTTCTTATTTTCTTCGTTCCTTTCTTTCTTTTTTCTGTAACCATGTACATACACCTTTTAGCAAACCTAATGAAATTGTCATCTTTTGCATTTACCTGAATGCCTGTTTGTGTGTATGTTTGCCCGCGACTGCTTGCCCATGTCACAAGGCGACCAGCCCCTGGCCTTGCCACGATGCGGGTCCGGGGGATTAGATTAGTTCGATGCTCCAGCATTCTCCTTGTACTTGCACACATCCGCTACAAATACAAGCAGAAGTTACGCAAGATACGCAAGGAATAGACCAAAAGATCATAAGTCCTAGCGCGTGTGGTTGTCACTGTCCCATTGTCTTTCAGAGCTTAAACCCATGCGATCTCTCAGAACCTGACCACGGCGCGGTGTGGCAAGGCAGCAGGTTCCCAGGGGTGGTTTTGGGCCAACGGTGCTCGTGGTGACAACCCAGGGTGTACTAGCCGCATTGAACACCGTGCTAAACTCGACCCCCTGGTCGCCCATCCCTACTCGACGCAAATGCTAGGCGTTACCGCTTATCGACAAGGAGCCGCTAGGCTACTGGTACCCATGACAACCACACAAAACGTGACCCACCAGGGCCAAATGGGAAAGATAAGAAAGATTGATAGAGGGCCCGTGAGGCGAACAACTTAACTTATTACTGGCCGTCGCTCGATCAGCTAATGGAGGAAAAACCCATTCCCTGGTTGATCGGAGCGAACCGTTGAGCACTTACAGTTCTCAGGGGTAGAATTTCCACAACATCTCCAAGTTCTGGGAGTTCGCCAGCTCTTGGACGTCCTTAGTGACCAACCGGACAGCCCCAGGCCGAGAGACTAAGATCACCTTGAAGGGGCCTTCCCACAGGACGAGGTCGCCCACCACCAATGCTCTCTTATGGACCTAGGCAGCGTGGTACCGCCTGAGGCTCTGCTGGTACCGAGCAGTTCGCAGAGCTGCTCAATCGCGCACCTCCTCCGGAAGGATGACTTCTTCTCGGTGTTGGTCTTCCTGGTTCTCCTCGCTGAATGCTGAAACGCGTGGGGTGCCCAAAGACAACTCGAAGGGAAGGACAGCTTCCAACCCATAGACTAAGAAGAAAGGTGTTTCTCTGGTCGCCAGGCTGGGTGTGGTTCGAAGTGACCACAGCACCACCAGAAGTTCGTCTGTCCACCGCAGTCCCCGCTTGTGAAGCAGGTCAAACGCTCTAGTCTTGAGGCCCCACAATACCAGCGCGTTAGCACGCTCCGCCTGGCCATTGCTCCTCGGGTGGGCCACCGAGGCGAAACACACCTTGGTGCCCATTTCTTCGCAGAACTCCAGAAATATCACGTTGGTGAACTGGGTGCCAATGTCAGTGATGATGCGGTTGATGACTCCGAAGCGGGTGAAGATCCCACGCATGAACTTGATGGCAGCGGAGGCCGTGATGGCGCGCACTGCCTCGGCCTCAACCCATTTGGTGAATTTGTCAATGGTGACGAACAGATGGGTGAAGCCCCTTGTGGCCCGCGGGAACGGGCCCAGGATATCCAGCCCCTAGACCGCGAACGGCCAAGAAACCGGAATGGTTTGCAGCGCTTGGACTGGTTAGTGGATCTGCCTGGTGTAGACCTGGCATGCCTCGCATCTCCTCACCAACTCGCAAGCATCCTAGAGGGCAGTAGGCCAATAGAATCCTTGGCGAAACACTTTTCTGACCAGCGTCCGACTGGACATATGGCTCCCGCACATGCCTCTATGGATATCAGAGGGCAGGTTGCTCCCCTCTTCCCGAGTGATGCACTTCAGAAGAATTCTATTTCTACTGTGGCGATATAGCCATATAGGTCCCCACCTACCAGAGTATAGCACTTGGCCTTACGTGCAATTTTCTCGGCTGACGCATCATCGTCGGGGATCACTTGGTCCCGTAGGAAGGCTAGGATCGGATCCATCCACTAACCTTCCCGGCCAAGTGTAGCAATCACGTGATGATCGCCTGGGTACTCCGCTTGGCCAGGCTTTTCCACGGGTGCCACGCCGGCGGCACCGCCGTCTTCCCTCCCGAAATCGGGGGCTGAGGCGGGCGTGCTATCTTCCCTCCCTGAACTAGAGGCTGGGACAGCCGCACCACCTTCCCCACCTGAGTCGGAGGCCGAGACAGCCGCACCATCGTCCCCATCATGAACGGGGGCAGCGACGGACGGTCGCGTAAGTCTTTCTTCAAAGACCCCGACCAGAACAGAGGCTCTTGATGACGCGAGCTGCGAAAGCCCATCCGCCATGTGGTTGTCGCATCGGGGGATATGGATATATCCCAGTCCTTCGAAACGGCGTTCCATCTTCCTAACCTCCGCCAGGTATGCGGCCATGGCAGGGTCAGAGCATTGAAATTCCTTTCGTGCTTGATTGATGACCAGCAGGCAGTCACCTTTGACTTGGAGACACCGGACACCTAACACGAAGGCGGCGCATAGCCCTGCCAATAAACCTTCATACTCGGTGGTGTTGTTGGTGGCCTTGAAGTCCAGGACGACCACGTACTGAAGGATGTCACCAGTCGGGGAGACCAGGACAACCCCTGCCCCATGCCCTCGAGCCTGAAGGAGCCATTGAAGAATAAAGTCCAGGGAGAAGACGCAGGTATCTCTTCAGCTTCAGGAGTGGCGGGAGTCCACTCGGCGACAAACTCCGCCAATCTTTGACTCTTGATGGCGGTGCGGGGGGTGAACTTGAGGCAGAACTCCCCCAGCTCTACCAACCACTTGGTGACGCGACCCTCGGCTTCTCGATTGTGGAGGATCTCTTGCAGGGGATAGGCAGTGACCACCATGATCTCCCATCCCTGGAAGTAGTGTCGTAGTTTCCTGGACGCCACTAGGACGGTGTACAACATCTTCTGTGACTGTGGGTATCTGGTCCCCGCCTTGTGTAGCACCTTGCTGACATAGTAGACCGGCTTCTAGACACCTTCCCTCTCTACCACTAGTACTGCGCTCACCACCATAGCGGTTGCTTGATATCTGAGTGCTGCAGCTCACCAAGCTTGGGGCGACCAAGATCTTGGCGGGAGGACAGTACTTCTTTAGGTCTTCAAGCGCTTCTTTGGGCCTCCGTGGTCCATTCAAAGTGGTTGGTCTTCTTCAACGGTTTTAGAGGGGTAGACTTTCTCCCAAGTGGCGACAAAGCTGCTGAGGGGCGCTTGATCGACCAATGAGACATCATGCTTGCTTGAGCTGAGTTGGTGGCTTCATGTGCTCAATAGCCGCTATCTTGTCAGGATTGGCCTCAATGCCCCGGCTGGACACAAGGAACCCTAGCAATTTCCCGGAGGGCACGCCGAACACACATTTCTCAGGGTTGAGCTTCAGACAATTCTTCTAGAGGTTAGCAAAGGTTTCTTCTAGATCTCTGATCAGTCCTTTGCCCTTCTTGACCTTCACCACCAGGTCGTTGACGTACACCTCGAGGTTCCGTCCTATCCGCGGATGGAAGAAAGTATGCATAGCATGCTGATAAGTAGAACCAGCATTTTTTAACCCAAATACCATTCTGATATAACAATAAATGCCCATCGGGTTACAAAAGTGGTTTTTTATTCATCCTCCACCGCCATGCTAATCTGGAGTTACCTGGAGTACGTGTCCAGAAAGCACAGCAGCTCACACCCCGCCGTAGAGTCGACGATGAGATCAATGCGCGGCAAAGGGTATGGATCCTTTGGGCAGGCCTTGTTGAGGTCGGTGAAATCGACGCACATCTGCCACTTCCCGTTGGACTTCATGACGAGCACGGGGTTGGCAAGCCACTCGAGGTGAGAGACTTCCCTGATGATGCCCGCGCGTAGCAGCTTCTCTACCTCCTCCCGAATGGCATCTTGTCGCTCTGGTGCTTGTCTCTGGACCTTTTGTCGGACAGGGCACACTCCTGGAAGCGTTGCCAATCGGTGCTCGATCACCTCCCTGGGGACCCCAGTCATGTCGGATGGTTGCTAGGCAAACACGTCGGAGTTAGACTGGAGGAAGGTGATGAGCGCGCTTTCCTATTTAGCGCCAAGGTGGGCGCCCACCTTGACGGTCTTCTCGGGCTCGGCCACACTCAGGGAGACCACCTTAACCTCACCGGACGAACCAGGCGAGGCATGGATCTTTGCCGGAGGGGCTCCCGAGTAGGCAGCATCAGCTTGCCTAGCACAGGTGGCGCCGGCCAGGTCCAATGCCTGCTTATGGCAACGCAAGGCTTCCGAGCTATCCGCCCGGATGACTATGGGGCCACCGAGCCCTGGTATCTTCACCACCATGTACACATAGTGGGTTGCCGCCATGAACTTGACCAACACTGGTCGGCCAAGCAGGGCGTTGTACGGAAAGTCGAAGTTGGCGGCCTCAAAGTCCACCACTTTCGTACAGTAGTTGCTCTCGTCTCCAAAGGTGACGGGGAGGCACACCTGGCCCACGGGTATTGAGCCAGCCCCCGGGGTGACCCCGTAGAAAGGTAGGGCTGGGCGCAGCTCTTGCCGTGATATCTGGAGTACCCGAAATGCTTTCAAGGACAAGAGGTTGATGGAGCTCCCTCCGTCCACCAGCACCCGCCCAAGTTTCACGTTCCGAATCGTAGGCAAAGCCACGATCGAAAGGTGACCTAGGCTGGCAGTGCTATCAGGGTGATCAGCCCAGCTGAAGGTGATCGGCTCTTTCGACAACTTCAACGGCCTACACGCCCCTGAGCTCGGTATAGCGGCGCAGACTTCCCTCATCAGCCGCTTATACCTCGTGTTGGAGGTAAAGGTGGCCGAGCCACCGTGCATATACGCCACCGTGAGCTCCGCCCACTGGAAAGCTAATGGGGCGGGGTCTTCATCCTGGTCATCGTCGCGGGGACGACGCTCCTTGAGGCGCTGCTCCACCATCTTGCTCACAACCTGGCAGTTGGCCAGGTCGTGCGTGTTGAACCGGTGGATCGGGCAGTAGGACCGGCCCTCTTTCTCTTCATGGCAGTCGTCCCACCGATCGTGGTGATCATCTCGCCGGTCGCGGTGGTAGCGCCACCGCGACCGGGTGTCCCTGTGCCCGTGCTCTACGATTAGGACCTGTCCAAGTTCAGCCGCCCCACGCTTCTTGTTCCTGCACGTGGAGCCAAGACCCTTCGAGGTCCCAGCTCCATCACTACCGTGACCGCCGACCGGACTGGGCACCTTCCTGCGAGCTTCTGCCGCTCGTGCACATTTGTGTGCCAGGGAGAATAGCTCGGAAGTGGTGGTTATGTTGTGGGTGGCCATCTTCTCTCGCATCTTGTGGTCCCGGACGCCCCATCGGAAGGCGATGACAACCAACTGCTCGGAGATCCTGGGGATCATATTGCGACAGTAGCTAAACCGTCTGATAAAGTCATGCAACGACTCCCTTTTCTCCTGCTCGAGGGCATGGAGATCATCCTCCACGCCCAGCTGTGTGTATGAGCCTTGGAAGTGAAGGGAACGCGTAGGCTACGCAAGCCGAAAACAAAAATTTCTACGCATTCAACCATGATACATGCGAGTAGGAGATCATGGATCATTACCCTTGGAGCACGTTAGCAGCGGAAGGAGAGTGGGTGAAGCATCCCCGCGTACTCCAAAGTACAGTAGTTGATGCTGGAGTTGATCGTCTCCTCCTTGTGATCGCGCACGCAACGCTGTAGAGGAAGTAGATGTTCTTGCCGATCAGTGCCAAGGCAGATGCAACGACGCCTCTACGATATCCACACGTCCAGCGTTGGAAAGCCATGGCTAGGGTTTTGTGGTGGAAAACACGTTTATCTGTAGTGCCACCCCACGCCCCCTTTATATAGAGCGCATGCTAATGGGCCTTCTATGATAGAAGCCCATTAGGAACCTCGTACCGACAGATCCATATCCGCGAAACCCACTAATGGATCCTGATCCATTTCGGCATGTTCCAACCCGTTAAGTGTACGACCCGTTAGGTTCATGCGCAAACGGCCATGGCCCTGGAAACCTCTTTTCCAGACCACTAGACAACAGCGGTTCCTAGCAGGACATGTGGTCCCCGAATGCACAGAGTGATCGTATCGGCTGAACCTTGATATACTCATGTACCGATCCTTTTGCCACGCGATACCAGTCAATCTCAAGGCAAGATGTGTGCCATCCTTGTGATAGCTTGACCCATTCACTCGTCAATGTAATGGATATGAAAATATGATTAACTCTTTAATCACATTGGCATGACCATGCACTTTCCCAATCCATCCACACCGACGGGCCCAGAGATATCTCTCCCGTTATCTAGGAGGGGCAAATCCCATCTTGATCTCTTACATCCCATGTTGTGTTTCATGGCATACCCATAGGAGTAGCGTTTGATAGCCCTAAAGTATACAACTACACACGTTGGGAATTAATAAGGATCTTAGGTCAAAGGATCATATAGGTACATCATTCGAGACTACAGACTGATGGCATATTAAGGATAACAATCTAGCAGTGTCTCGGAGTAGGTCTATCCAACCCCATGTTCTCTAACATGTGCCCACATAATTGATTTGATATCTCCATATCTATGGTATATGATACTTTACCATCAATCAATACATGTGCTGGTCAAAACATTATTGTTCCATATAATGATACGAGACTAGGGAACATTTAGAATAATATCAAATGTACATTGTGTATCACAATCAAGTCGTACTTGATGAACAAAATAATGACATTTATTCATGGAACTGATGACTACATGAACATAAACATGTGATACAATCATCTCTCATGATCGCCTCTAGGGCATATCACTAACAGGAAGTTGGTGACAAAAAGGTCACATAGTTCCTCCCACGAGTGCACTGACCGTCGCAGAAGGTTCAATAGCTAGGAACGGGCAGATCCCGTTATGGCCGTTGGGAAGTAGTTGGCCATGGCCTTTTCAGACCCGCCTGCGGCCCGCACCACCGTCGTGTATATTTGCAAGAATTCCTCCGGGTTGGTGGTGCCATCATAGTTCTTGATGGATGCCAGGCGAAACCTCTCCGGCCATGCAATGCGGCGCAGCCGACTGGAGAAGGCTTGGCACCCAACGTCGTAGGGGGAGCTACGCCATCCACCTAAACCCCGGCCCAGAGACCGAGTCGGGGAGCACGGATCTCAACTCCCCAAGGATTCGGAGGAGAGGGCCTCCTCCTTATCCCGAGAATGGGTATCGTTGGAGGAGCTGTCACCATTAGGAGCCATCCGCCTATAGCGACCCTACCCCTACGCACGATGGCGCTGCAGTACGTCACGCAAATCATCGCCGCACTACCGGCGGCGCTTCTCCAATTGCACCCTCAGATCCTCACGGCCTCCCAAGCGCCCGGGAGACACGCGAGGTGATACGTCGACAGCCGCGTGGCCCCCCATGCCAGCAGGGTCCGCGTCTAGCAAGCCCTTTCCTTTGCTCCAGCCCTCCTGGCCAGAGCGCTTCCCGCTCAGGTAGCTGGAAGCTTGGGTGCGATCCGCACGTAACCCTGATCGTAGAGTGCCAAAGGTACCCGGCCGCTCAAGGGCCCCCACACGGAGTTGAGCCGCGTCTATCAAGGAAGCGATGTCCCGTAGCCATGGCGTGGCTGGGGTGTCTCCCGCAAATGCCACCGGAGGGTGGTCCAAGAGGAGACGGATGGCATGCAAGTTTTGGGCCGGAGATGCCTCTTCCATGGCTAGCCGCCACCGAACGGGTAGCTCTTCTACCGTCAGGGGGACGACGACCCCCCCCACCGGGGAGGGTGTGAGACAGTCCCCCGCCCGACGGGAGCACCGGGATGTGTTGCGGTCACTGCTAGCCTCCACCGGTTCTTCTTGTTGAGAATGTGAGCCCGCCATCTCCAGAGGCAAGATCCTTTCGGATGGATGACCAGGATCCACTGAAGAGACAAAAGGGAGAGCCAACCGCTACCCCCCTACCTGGCGCGCCACTGTCGGCGGTTTTCGCCAGCCAGTTATTATGCCACGATGGAGTCCGAGGTTCGATAGAGGGGATCTTCACGGACGGACACCTATGAGCTCTCTCGAGGGATCCACACAGACAAGGATTCAAGAACATGTCAATATACCCAGGTTCGAGCCCCCAATGTGGGTAATAGCTCTACGTCCTACTTTTGCTCTTGTTAATGTGTTTTAAGGGGATTAGAGACGCACAATCTACAATCCGGGTTCCTCTTCAGCTCTCTTAGTGCTCTCCTTCTCTTGTTCTTTCTCTGCTTTTCTTCGGCTCTTGGTCCTCTGGTCGTTTTTTTGTCGCCCCCCTCCCATGCACTGAACCCCCCTTATATAGGCCGGGCTGGCTCGGGCATGTGAGAAGGATGATATCACATTGATTACACTTCACTTATTACATCAGTCGCTGTAGCCCCATCCTCTGGCCTCATTCTTTGCACCATCGTCCAACTCCGCCCGGTCCACCCAGAAGCGACTTGTATCGAGCGGGTTAGGTGCGGGGCACGACGAGGATAAGCTATCGTCTTGCGTCGCCGGCCACGCCCATTCAATGGCTCTAACACGGGGTGTCAGGGAAGAAGACTTCGAGGCAAAGCTCCCCCATTCCCTCAGTGTACGTCTTCACGCCTGATCGGCAGCGGACCCCCGAGTATGCGACGCGGTCGCTCGGCGCCAGGGCCTGATCTTCCACCTGCACGCCAGGCCACCGCGTGATGTGGTCGCCCAACGCTAGGGCCTGATCGCCCACCTGCTCGCCAGGCTGTCGTGCTTCGGCACCTGTGGCCCCTTCAGACCATGGCAGAGAGGGTACCCTGGCGTAAAGTACGCCAACAATCGGAACTCGGGACTGATGTACTTTCGGCTCCCTTTCCATGGATAATTTTAATATCCTTTAAGGACGCAAATATCTCTTTACCGTTACGATGTTGCGGAGCTGAAGCAGTCTCTTTTGTACCATCAAAAGCTCTCTTGTTGTTGCGATACGGATGGTCCATGTGAAGGAACCTACGATGCCGCATGTAACACATTTTTCAGCAGTATTTCAGCCACCGACTACCTGTATCACCCATGCAATGGACGCATGTCGAGACCCGAATATGCAAATCCGGACCCTCTGTGTATACTGCACTAGTCCAGGATCATGCTAGTGCACACAGGCTCAACATTAGTGAATATCACAATCATACACAGCGGAAATAAGATAAAAGACATTATATACTAAATATTACTAGTTGAATGACCTTATGGTCAACTTACACAAGAATGCCTCACAAGGCTGAACAACCAAATTGAACTGCAGCAGAATGAAGACGTAGGTAACCCCTCAGTATACCACAGGCAACTGACAAGACTCGCACCCTAAATATTCGTCCCTTCATGGTTCACCTTCTTCAGCACTGGTGATGTTGTTGGCAAGGGTGAGTACATAAAGCACTCAACAAGTTGTGCACAGAATGCAATTCTAACATAACTATATGCAAGGCTTATTCCAAAGGAATGGCTAACAATGGCTATTTTGCAGTAAAGCAACATTTATGAACAAATACAATAAATAGATTGAAAAGACAGTAAAAACAAATAACAGTAATAGATAGATTCAGTGTTTCTCAAGCAAACTAAGTTTCTCATCCTAAGTCAAGATTCAACCTCCCATGGCAACCTGCCATCCATCCCAAGTTTTTATTTTGCAAAAGTCTAATCTATTGATTGTAATCCCCGAGCATTGCTCAATACCGTGAGCACGGCTATCCGAATAGATTGTACACTCTGCAGAGGTTATGCACTTTACCCACACGACATGATAATCTCTGTGTGCCTGGCCATTTAGCACACTTCCTTTGGTGTGCCGGCAGAGAACTATGACAAAGCCTTTACAATGCTCTGTCTTAACTCGGTACCACCCGCTAAGGTTTCAACACTGAAGGGACTGGTTACCACAACAGGGCCCCCCTCTTGCGCCATCTGGGTTCATTAAAAAAGATGAACCTCTCTACCACTGGTAATACCAAAGCTAAGACATTGCAAATTAGTCAGCTAGGCTGCCCCATAACAGACATGTGGTTGCATGATTGACTCAGGTCAAAGGCTCGTGAGGTGTCCTTAGGGTTGATCAAAGCAAGACTTACACATACCCTCTGCCCATCGGGCCCACCCAGGCACACTTGCCCTTGCCACTTGCTCCGATCTAAAATCATAACCACCCCAGTTGATTACCAAGCACCACGTGCCATCAACAATTCAATAGCGTTGCGTGACATCCATTGCCACAACAACTCAATCTCATCGTGTGACCACACATGACACACAAATTCATAACATTGTTCCATATTCCATTAGTCAAGATTATTTATCAATGATTCAAGTCCATGTGATGACGTGGCATGGCTAAGCAATCTAATCCGATCTAACCATCCCATGTGGTTTCATTATTAACCAACTATAGTGAACCAATCTAGGGTGACAATAGATCATGGCATACAATCGACAAGGTAGGGTATAATTCAAAGGGTATGATATCTAAATCCCAATTTAAGTTGAAATCATTTGTACACATGAAATAATACGCAATAAGGTAAAAACAAAATAGCAATTTTGCAAATATGGGTTCAACATGATCAAAGCACAACTTGCCTTCAAAAAGTGCTGGTTTGGGTTCCTGAGCTTGCTCCTGGGTCAAAACTTCTCCTTCGAAACCTTCGGACACCTCAACGTCT
The DNA here is from genome assembly GCA_036346375.1 of Guadua angustifolia. Classification (NCBI taxonomy): domain Eukaryota; kingdom Viridiplantae; phylum Streptophyta; class Magnoliopsida; order Poales; family Poaceae; genus Guadua; species Guadua angustifolia. Next base: position 38,927,897 of record CM070515.1, on the reverse strand, counting down.
ACGCATAACGTAAATAAATAGCAATAAATAAATAAAACAGAGAGCAACTCAAGTCCAAAATTCAAATAAAATTCATAAACAGAAAGAGCTTGATTTTACAAATTTTTAGAAATTAAAATCATTCAAATCGGAGTTAAAACACAAAAGTTATAGGCATTTGAAGTTTGAAAATTCAAATAAAAGATTAAATCGGATTTTCTTGAATTATTCTTCTACTGGAAATCCCTGATTTTTCCGCAGCCGACACGTGGACCAATAGGAATTGGCCACGTCGCCTCTGTTCCATGGAACCGATGCACGGCCTTGGCTTGGTCCACGGTGGACGCGGCGCAAGGGCTAGCAGACGCTGACATGCGGGCCCGCCCTGCTAATGCCACGTGCGCATGCCCGCACGGTGCGGCTCGGTGCGCCACGCATCACGATCCGGTTGGCTATGGCGCGGTGGAATCCCACCCGTCGATTTGAAAACGGACGACTCGGATTAAATCTACACGGCGGGGTTTAAGGGTGACATGGCATCGCCCGGTGCTCAACACGCGGCACGCCCAGCACCCTCGGATCTTGATCAAATGGCTACGATCTACTCTAGCGCGCAGCAGTGTCAACTTACGTGGCTTATCTTCTACCGTAGGATCTAAATCAAATGGTTGCTAATAGATCTACACAGTGAGATCTAGATCTAATCCTAGCCACTGGTTTTGGATCTAACGGCCTAGATCTACCCTAAGTTTCTATAGAGCCAGTGCACACGTGGACTTACCCGGACGGCTCGATGAGGATCCGACGGTGGAGGAAGCTTGCAGGCAACGATGGCGGTGCGGCGGCGCGAGCAGACCGGAGTCGGGGAAGACAACACGTAACGCGGCGCTCCTGTGGTTCTCCGGTGAGGTGAAGATGCCCTGCGGGTGTGTCTCGCTTCGGGGGTCTCGGATCTACCCTCGGCGCGGTGGATCACCATACGACGGAGCTAAAGAAGATGAAGTTCCGCGGCGGCAGCTCCAAACTTTGGCGAGGAATCGGCGGCTAACGGCGGCGGCGCAAGCTACGAGTCCTAGGGCAAAGGACGCGGCGTTCAAAGGCAAACATTTGGAGGGGGTCCACGGTTTAAATAGCGCAAGAACCGGGTCCGACTCGGCGGCGGACATGTACGGCCTTGGCGAGGTTTCCGGCTCGGGGACAACGATGCATAGCCGTCCATGCGACAGGATCCAACGGCTTCGACACGCGGGCGATGCAGACGAACAGCAGCAGTCCGATCGGAATCGGACGGCGCGCTAATTAGGGTTAGGCCGGTTCGGGTTCGGCCGGACTCGAGTCTGACTCGAGCTCGGTTGGAGGAACAGTACTAACCCTTTAGGGTTTTTCCCAGCGATTAATCATTAAATAATTTCACAGAAATTCATTTAATTCGGGAAAAATAGTAAAATACTTACAAAAATTATAGAAAACATTTTAAGGAATTTTGGACTCAAATAAAATATTTCCAGCAAAAATTTATTGAAACTTTTAAATGTTTAAACAATGAAGTAAATGACTCAATCCAAATTAAATCCAAGTAAATCTAAATAAATTCCAAAAATTCCCAAAATTCACAAATACACTTTAAATTCAATAAAAGCAAAAATTGGGGTGTTACAACGCATCCATTGAATCCTTTTATAATCTAGCCCGAAAGATTGCCAAAAGCAGGGTAATCATTGATGGTTACGAACAATAACACGCATAGCATGAAGTTCTATCTTTTATACTCATCTCATACCTGTACACCGTCGTTCCACAACACCAAAAGATCTTCAACCAGTGGTTTGAGGAACACATCAATATCATTGCCAGGTTGCCTCGGTCCTTGGATCAGCAGCGACATCATAATATACTTTCGCTTCATACAAAGCCAAGGAGGAAGGTTGTAGATACATAAAGTCACCGGCCGAGTGCTATGACGACTACTCAAGTTACCGAAAGGATTCATCCCATCCGTACTGAGTCCAAACCTTATATTCCACATATCATATGCAAAGTGTTTCTTCCATTTTCTATCGATATTCCTCCACCATGCGGAGTCCGCAGAGTGTCTAAGCATTCTATCCTTCTTACGCTCTTCGGCGGGCCATCGCAGCAATTGAGCATACCTTTTGTTCGCAAACAAACGCTTTAAACGGTGGATTGTAGGGAAATACCATACCACCTTGGTTGGAGGTCTTTTCTTCTTACACTACACCTCGATGTCGTTATCACCGCACTTATACCGAGATGCCTTGCAAATGGGATACACATCTAAATTTGCAAACTCATTGTGATACAATATGCAATCGTTTGGACATGCGTGTATTTTCTGCACTTCTAGTCTCAATGGGCAAACAACCTGCTTGGCCAGTACGTGGTTTCTGGCAACACGTTACCCTCTAGAAGGACATCTCTGAAGAAACCTAACACTCTGTGAAACTCTTATCGGACCAACTATTGCTTGCCTTCAACTGTAGCAGTGTAAGCACAACATGTAGCTTTTTGAGCTCCTCCTTGCAGCCTGGGTACAAGGGTGTTGTAGAATCCTCTACCATACGCTGAAACTTCTGAAAATCCCTTTCACTCGTGAGGTCCTCCTCACCATCATGCAACATCTGTTCTAGATCATCTTCATGGTTATCGATGAACGTGTCTTCATGGGTGTTGACGAACGTATTTTCGACCGCAGTCGAGTCGTTGTCTTCATCATCATCAATCACATGCCCTCCACGTACAATCCCATCTTCACCGTGTTCGGTCCAATAGGTATAGGCAGGCTTGAAACTCCTTCGAAGCAAGTGTGCACGGATCGCCTCAAGGTTAGAAAATTGCTTCTCGTTCTTGCAATTGACGCACAGGCAAAAAATATAGTACATCAGCTTATTTGACTTGTACGCTGTAGCCGTGCTCAGAAAATTAGTCACACCGTTAAAATACTCTCTATCGCGACGATCCGCTTCATACATCCATCTTCGGTTCATCTACAAAAATTTATAACAAATAAAATCTCAGTAAATCAATAAGTGCTCACAAAGTGTTTTATTCATTTAATTTGTTATGTAGTGCTAATTAATCTAGAAATTTTCATTACTTATAAATCTATATCCAAATCTTGATTGTAAAATGAATTAAATAATTGCTATTAGTTATATATAATGGTCCGTCCAGCAAATTTACATTACTTACAGAGGTATTAAATTAACATACACGAAATAAAGAAACAATTTTAAGTAATTAGATTAAACAATAGTTAATTATGAAGTGCTACCACATTTAAATTCAATCAATGTATTAAATGCAATCACTAATTTAGTCCTCTAAATACTTAAATTCAACCTATATCATAATCTCACCAATCACTATACATATAAAAGTTGGTAATTTCAAATCTAGCCTCTAGATTAGAGCTCTAACTGTGTTGACTATGCAATCAATAATTCTCACAATCTACAACAATATAGAATGTAATATCTAACTAAATAAACTACCAAAGAAATGTACATCAAGATACGAACCTTAGATCATGAGTTAGAAACGAATTCCACCAAATTTGAGAGCAAAAATTCGCTCCCTCTCCACCCCAACCGAGCAAGAACAGAGCTCCTCTATGTTCTGGACAGGTTGAGGAAGGAAGCCAGAATATATATAGTGCCATATTATCACTGTCGGTTTATTATCTAGAACCGGCTGTAATATATTACTGCCACTTCTATCTCTAAAGCCAGCAGTGATATCGCTGTCGTTTCCCGCACAAATCACTTTATCACTACCCGTTTACTGTTCAACCGGTAGTAATACATCACTGCCGGTTCTATCTCTAAACCCGGCAGTGATATTGCTACCGTTCGCGTGCGAAAATTATACTATTCTTATCACTGCCGGTTGAATTTAGAACCGGCAGTAGTAATATTATCATCACTGCCGACGCGGGCCTACCCGACAGTGATGGGGTCGCGGATGAAGCAGACTGTAGTATTGAGAGCACAATAAACGAAGGCGCATTGATTTGGTTGGAAGCACAAAGCACGCATTACATGCATATATGTATATGGACGAATTTAGGAAAAAAGAGGTACGTATGTAGAGTAGTTATTCATGAGCCTCTTGGACAAAAGCTCCTTCGCGGCATGGACATCAACGCCAGTGCAGTCAGCATATACGCTTGCACTCCTAGCTACTTCGCTTCACGTGGATGTCGACATTGATCCTCCTGCGCGCGTGCTCCTTGACCTTGGTGATGGTAACCATTAGCACGCCGGAGGCGAGCTCGGCCTCGACGCTCTCCCTGTTGTACCCTGCCGGGACAAGCAGCCGCGCGTAGACGCCGCCGTCGTAGGCTGCGTCTGCCTTGGCCGCTGGCTTGTCCCTGCTTGGCCTGCCTTGATCCATGGCAGGACTGGCGCCGGCACTGGCCCGTTGGTCTTGGACGTCAGTGCTCACCTGGCCCTTGGGCTTCTTCCTGATGACGAGCACGTCCTCGTCGATCTCGACGACGAGGTCCTCCTCGGAGAGTCCCGGCACCTCGAACCACAGGTTCACGGCGCTGGTGTCCTCCACCAGCTGCCACCGCTCATCCCGCCGCGGCACCGGGTGCACCAGAGCTTCGTACATTTCACGACGTCAAATGAATGAATTAATTAATTAGCTGAGCATGATCAATTTGATGGACAAAATGTGTAACATCATACTATGTATTAAGTATACAATTAAATACTTAATTATCTCCAACTTTAACCACTAATTTATATAGAGGTAACAGATATTTTCTATCAAACGTATTTCCACAACATTGCTCTTTCATAATCTTTTTACTAACATTCTGCAATCGGTAGAAATTGTTGGTCAAAACAGTACATCAAAGACCGAAAAAAAGAAACGCAAGACAATGAACGATGTTAAGAGGGTACATTAGCTTACCGACGGGTGAGATGTTAAATGGCGGCAAATCCGTCTTTGGACTATGCCCACCCCTTGCACTATTTGCAAAGCACACAGAAAGAGGCCGGGAGCTTCTTTGGAAAGAAAGGACAGCAACTGCTGGTACCTTGCCGGACTGAAGGCGACTGCTGGAGGCATCCAACGGTGTCGCCACCGGCCGGCCAATCAGGAGGGTGCAAGAGGTGACCGTCGACATTGCAATTTCTAATTGCCTGTCGTGTAACTCTAGACAGTGAGATCAAGACAAGGAGAGAGTGGATCAGCTAGCACTTGTGTAATTTGATGCATGGAAGGGATTGCCTGAGGGGCCTTTTTATAGATACAGAGGACAAACTGAGGATCTGATGAGTCACCTTTGCTTGGGCCATGCATTGGTGGGAATAAAGAGGTTTGTGAGCTGCTTTGGTAAATGAATTTGCAATTGGTGCGATTGATTCCAATCCAGTTGTTGCAAGCTAGGAAAAAGAATAAGATCAGGTGTATGTGGTCTTTTTTTTTTTTTTTTTTTTGTGGTTCTCTTTTGGATACTCCCATTTGGTGTAGATCTAGTGTATAAGGAGATCGAATTCTACAGGCATTGCAGGCACTCGATCCGACATACAAAGCGAGATTCCAAATCGGTTCCATGCTAGATGGGGGCAAGAAAACGGAGAGAAATGCTACCATGCTTTTTCATAGATGCGTCGTGAGTGCATGGTGCACACACTTTTTCCTCAGTAGCTTGGTGGCATATTTGAGGAAAATATGTATCTCTGGTGCAAATTTTATATCTATTATATTATTAAAACAAAGTCAAAAGAAATCATCATATATACTCACTCTTCGGGCTAGAAATTTCCACGATAATTAGAGAAAAAAGAGAAATACTTACACCAGGTCTAGAATATAATGGTGTAGACCAATAGTACATGTACAGTAACTGTTATAGTTGTATAACAAATACAACTATTTTTTTTCATCATAAGAGCATCGGGTCGTGTAACAAGTACAAATCTACATTTTGATATAAACACACACTCCACATTTTGATATAAACACAAGCTATGTAGTATAGTATCTGGTTGCCCAATTGCGCAGCGATTGAATTCGGCTATGATAGAAATAATCTTGTAATAGGAAAGTTTTCGTTTGGGAAGTTTGTATTAAGAAAGTTTAGGATGAGAAGTCCAATTAGGATAAGGAAGTGAAATCCTATTCCATTTATAAGGGTTGTTGTTTTGGGTATAAATTGAGGAGTAGATCTTAATTTTGTAAGCGAACAGAGCGAGAAGTAATAGAGAAAATTATCCCAAAATTTTTTATGTTTTATTCCAACAATTGGTATTAGAGCGAGGTTTTAATTTTGGTGTCATGCTTACCTCAGGGGAGACCACCACTGCTGCACCCTGGGGGTAGGCTGTTGTCGCTAAGCGATGTAGGCATCGAGGGCGCGAGAAGCGGCACGACAACGTGCTAGCCGGCGGCACTTGGCGGCGTCGTTTGGGCCAGCACATGCGGAAAGTGACGGCTGTGCTCCTGGTAGTTGTGTCTCGGGCACGGCTCCTCCGATGGAAGGCGACTCGGGCGCTGTCCCAGTGGCGGCACCTTGGACGTGGTTCGCAGCAGGCGGCAGCACGAAACTGGCACGGGTGGAGGCTGAACTTCATCGGCGGCGCCCGACGGGGCGCCGAGCAGCTGCTGGGTTTGCGGCGACGATGCGGCTGTCTGCGCTGTAGGCCTGTGGCCGAGGGAAGGCGCGGCGACTGGAGCGCGATAGGCACAACGTGGCATGTGGGTGAGCTTCAGGCCAGCACCGGTGCGTGTGTGCACGGGTGTGATGGCGTACGACCGGGGGCCGACGGCATGGGGCGTGCACTGCCTGGTTCGGCGACACTGCAAGGTGCGCACGGACGGCAGGACGCTGGCGTTGCAGTGCTTTGGGCATGGCAACAGGCACAACAGCCATCGCGAGGAGAGCTCGGCGGCCTGCGTGCTGGGCGGTTTGGGGCCAGCGTCGGGTGACGCTAGTAAGGAAGTAGTACATGGGATTTGCTCCTGGCGCCACGCAAGAAAGCAGTGGCAACAAGGTGCGGGTCTCAAGCATGCATGCAAGCGTGGGATGCAGCTGGACGTCGAGTTCGAATACGTGATGTGCAGCCACAGAGACGTCCAACGGGAGAACTAGCGAGGTAATGTGCATGTGCAAGCAACGAAGAGATCATGCTGCACCAGAAGATCAGAAGGAAGCCGCTGCATATGTCAAAGTTGATTCAGAGGCGTTGAAGAGATATATTCACCGTTTAAAGTCATGTCTGTCAAGTTGATTCCGGGGTGTTGAAGAGATGTGTTTGCCATCCAAAGTCAAGTTCGTCGAAGTCAAATCTGGGATGTTGAGGAGTTGTGGTCATTGTTCTAGGTGTGTGTGCGCATGAGAGTTCTTGCACCTGTGTCAAAGTTCTCTCGTGGATAAGTTCTAATGTGAGTCTGTGTCACCGTCAAGATGTGTTATCGGTGAAAAGACAAATTGAAGATGAGACAAAAGGTCATAATCATCGGCGAGGTGCGTCACCGGTGTTATGGTCAACAAGAAGAAGGCAGAACTCCTCGAAGATACATTCATCATCTTGTGTTGAGTATGAATTGGGCAAATCGTAGATGAGACCGATTGTCTCAATGAGTTAGAGTTGCATTACAAGATTAATTAAGGAGGTGATTGATAGAAATAATCTTGTAATAGGAAAGTTTTAGTTTGGAATGTTTATATTAAGAAAGTTTAGGATGAGAAGTCCAATTAAGATAAGGAAGTGGAATTCTATTCTATTTGTAAGGATTGTTATTTTGGGTATAAATTGAGGGGTAGGTAAGTGAATAGAGCAAGAAGTAATAAAGAGAAAATTGTTCCAAAATTTTTTATGTTCTATTCCAACCGGCTAGACCATCCAACTTAGAAGCTTCTAAAAATTCCTCAAGCAAAGTTCCAGTTGTAAGTGAGGGTAAGTTGTATCGATCACTTCGCTAAATTTTAAGATTAAACTCAATCGCATCCGCGTGATAGGAAAGAAAGACACTTCTTGGTATTGTGCCCAAACAGTAAAAACACTATTTCAGCAAGTTTTTGTCTCTTGAATGCAATTGAATATGATCTCGAAATTCCACAGCCAAGAGTAGGCTGAATAAAGTCGGGGCACGCGCAATGCAGAGAGTGCATTGTCCTACCTAGGTCCTGCTTGCGGATCGAACAAAGTCCTACGTACGTAGTAGTAGGAGTACACTAGCGTCGTCTCTAATCTTTCAGGCATGGGCTTTACTGCTTTCTTCCTTCCATTCAAATGAAAATCTGCAAGTCAATTTATAGGTTTCTCGGGTCACCGACAAGTGGAAGTGTGGTGTATAAGCTGATCCATAGTTTGAACGGATTTACTTCATTGACCTGCTCTCTAAACAAAGGACAAGTGGTGTGCCTTACCCTAGTTCATGATAGTAAATATCATTGAAAATAGCTAAAAGAGGAGGCATAGAAGGAAAAAAATGGCAAAAAAACTCAATGGATGAAATAGACTTCATCATATAGTCGAGGAGAAAAGGACCACCTTTCTATAAGAATGGGAATATAAAAAAATAGATAGGTTATTGTTATTTTAGGAGGTGACTTATTTCGCATAATTAATTCTTCCTTCAACCAGACCAAGCAAAGGTCATTTATTCCCCTTACCCGACCAAGCAAAGGTAACACGTCCTCTGTTGTGCCCTATGCCTCAACAAATGGCCATAGCAGTACAAATTAATGATGGTTTTCTTTCTTTTCCAGTTTGTTTTTGAAGAATCAAATCATGTTGTCTAGTACTCCCTCCATTCCTGAATTGATATGATTTTAGGTTCTTGCACTTTCACCAAGCAATATCTACAAAATGATGTATTATTCTTCTTTATTATATCTTCGGATGGTGTGCTTTGCTCTACTCCACGATAGTAAATGACATTAGAAATAGCTAGAAAAGGGGTGTACTCATGTAGATGGAAAAAAATGATAAAAAATCATAAAAAATATGGCTAGATCCAACCGCCTCGCTGCCATAGCCAGATTTGGCCATCCCAGACCATGCTGCCACTCATCGGGAAACGACTTCAGATCGACTCCATCAGCTCGAGTTAGTTATTTAATCGACCGATAGTGGCAATTCCTGTTCGTGGTTACTGGGCTAAAAGCATGATTTTTCGCTCACATTAGTCCCGGTTCGTGCCACAAACCGGAACAAAAGAGCGCTTTGGCAGACAGGTACATGTCAGCTGGCATGGGCATACATTAGTCCCGGTTCGTGTTACGAACCCAGACTATAGGCTCGTTCCAATATACTTTAAAAGGAATGCATATCCTAATCTACTCAATACGCGTGGGTGGGTGGGTTGGGAGTGTCCTGTGGTAGCATGTAGGAGGTTCCAGGTTTGAGTCTTGGGTTCGCCATATTTTTTAAATATTTTCTACACTGCGGGGAGGGCTATTCCCAACCGGGACTAAAGCACTACTACAGAACTGGGCATCACAACCAGCCTATTAGAAGCGGTTTGGTGCGAACCCATTGTGATGTTCGCACCAGAGGTGGTTCGTAGGCAATGGCCCGGAGAGGGATTCCAGAAGCGGTATGAGACACGAACCGGTTCTGGATCTTGCATTCTAGAACCGGTTCTTGTCTCAAACCGCTTCTGGACTCAAACCGCTTCTGGATTTACAGAAGCGGTTTGAGACAAGAATCGGTTCTAGACCGCAATATCCAGAACTGGTTCGTATCTCAAACCACTTCTAGAACACAATATCCAGAACTGGTTCATGTCTCAAACCGCTTTTGGAAGCCCTCCTGCCAGTGCATTTAAACTCTTTTTCCTCCACGAGCCAGCAGAGGTGATCGATCAGAGAAGAGCCGGCCCAGCGCTGTTCTTGGGGGGAGGTGTTGTCTAAATTTTTAATTGCGGGTGATTAGCTCCAAATTAAGTGTTTCAAAGTTAGTAATGTCATGCCAACATCCTTCTCACATAGATATTGCTATTTTTTCAATGAATGTGGAGAAATCTTGATTTGTTCTTATTGAAAGGTGTTTCTTAGCTAGCTCACTCTAGAACTTTTTAGGCAATACCATGATCAATTGTAGGGAGTTGTACCCTAAAATTTATTTTTTATGCTTGTTTTTGTTATTGTATGAAGATATAGGGTGGAGATCTAGTTCAAAATATGACATTACAAGGTAAAGGCGATTGGAAGCTTTAGATCTAGGTGCTTGTTAAAATCTTAAATATCACAATAAGTTGGGGAGATCTAGGTACATTGCAAGGAAGTAATTATTGGTGTATGAAATAAAATAGAAAAACATGTAGAAGGATAAAAAAATAATTACAATGGTAGAAAGGGATAAAAAGTAATTAGAAAGGTAGGTCTTTAATTGGATGAAAGTGTAGGTGGAGCTTTTTTTGTTGGAGAAAAAAATATGGTCATTAATTGTAGACTCAAGAAGAAATAAATAATTACAAAGGTAGATCTAAGTGCCTATGAGCTTTAGATTTTTAAATGTAACTATAAGTTAGGTTATAATTTTTGTAATGAAATTTGTTATAATTTTTAATGAAATTATAACTTAGTGTAGATGAACCGGCAATGGATGTACAATGCGGACCGTTGCTCGAGAGAGTTCATTGATGGCGTGCAGACTTTTCTCGATGTGGCCGTTGCATTCTTACCTCCAGGCAGCTTCTTGTCTGTGTGTAGATTGCAAGAACGAGAAGGAGTACTCCTAGCGATGGTAAGTTATGAACCACTTGATCATGAAAGGTTTCATGCCAAACTATACCTGTTGGACCAATCATGGCGAAGTAGAGGCGATTAGCCAGGAAGACGATGAAGAAGGCGAGGAAGAGGAAGATGGATTCAACAGTATCCCAAACGGAACGCAATACTATTCCGCGAAAGATACACTTGGTGACTTTGGTGATGATGAGTTAGACCAGATACTGCATGACGGAGAGGGAGACTACACAGATGAAAGACAGTTCGAGAAGTTCTAGCGCATGTAAGAGGACCACAGAACTCCTTTGTACCCAAACTGTGGGCAGACTAACAAAAAGCTGTGTACCACTCTGGAACACATGCAATGGAAGGCCACAAATGGTGTGTCAGATAAGGGATTCAATGAGATGTTATCACTCATAAAGAAATTGCTTCCAGAAGATAACACTCTGCCCGAATCTACATATGAAGCCAAGCAAGTCGTCTGTCCTTTGGGATGGAAGTACAGAAGATACACACGTGTCCTAATGATTGTATCCTATATTGCAATGAGTATGCCGATTTGGATGTTTGTCCAGTGTGCAAAGAATCATGGTATAAGGTGAAGCGTGACGATCCAGGTGAAATAGATGGGGAGCGTAAGAAGAAGAGACCTCTAGCTAAAGTGTTGTGATATTTCCCTGTGATCCCCCGATTGAAACATATGTTTGCTAACAAAGCGTATGAGCAGATGATGCGTTGGCACAAAGAAGAGCGCAAGGACAACGGGATGCTTAGACACCCTGTAGATGGCTCGCAGTGGAGGAAAGTCGACCGGACGTACCCGGACTTTGCAGATGAGGTGAGAAACATAAGGTTTGGGTTGAGTACCGATGGAATGAATCCTTTCGGAGAATTGAGCAGTAGCCATAGCACCTGTAACATCCCTAATTTCAGTCTTTTGACTAAAGTTAATTTAAATTAATTAATTTCAAAATTTGGATTTTCCTTTGTGTTCTATTTAACCTGGCATCCATATCCTTCCGAAATTGAAGTTCAATCCTTTATTGTCCACAAAGTCAAAATTTTCAATTCCGGTCCTTATTCGAAATTTCACCTGAATTTCAAAATACTCCAAAAATCTTAAAATCCATTGAAATAGGTTCCAAATATTCTATAATGATTTTGGGAATTTTTTCAAGATTTATAGAATCCCTCTGGTATTTTATCTTTCACGGTCTTTCATCAAAATCAGTATTTTCGTTCCGGAATAATCTAAATTCCAAATTTCATCAAAATTCAATGAAACTAATTTTATTGGATTCCAAATAATCTCTAGTATTTTTAGGAATTTTTTCAGAATTTTTAGATCATTTTTGCTATTTTATTCCTCGCGCTTTTGTCCCTTCATTTCTTCCGACCAATGAGAAGGCGACACGTGTCCGTTACTGTTCATCTTCGACCTCTAGCCGTGCGCACTATTCACATTCCAGCCACATTTGCAGCCCAAACTTCAAATGCTCATAACTTTTGCAATTCTCAACAAAATTGAGTGAGGTCAGTTGCAAAACGACCGTGTCATCAAGGACTTCAATTCTCCTACAGTTTCCCCCTCTGGAATCAAGTGAAACCGAAACTGCAAACACTTCTTTGCCGTTTCTTGTTTTAGCTATAACTCTTTCGTTTCTTCGTCTCTCCTAGCGTGTGAGTACTCCAAACGTGCGTATCGACGTCCTCTACACCGTGCTCACCTTGTCCCTTTGGTTCTATGTCGTTTGCCATCCCAAAACTCAAGAAAATAATACACCCGGCGTCCTCCAAAGACACCGACGAGCCATCTTTTGCTCCGGTGAGTTTTCCGGCGAACCAACCGCGTCACTTTGTGCCTTTTGCCTTCGTGATCACAACCCTCCAATCGGATTTGATTCTCGTTGCAGATTGACTCCGAATTTTGAATTTGTTCGTCGGGTTGTTCATCGCTTCCGGTGTCGATTGCAGCCATTCCTACCATCTCCTTCAAAATCCGACACCACCGTTGGATTCGCGTCGTCGAGATCTTTCTGGTGCTCTCTTTCCCCAACCTCTCCATCCTTTTCCTCTCTTACACAAACGTCACCTACAGCCGACTCAGTCGTTTCGGCCATACGAGCACTGTAGCTTCGAGAGTTACTGTAGCGATGCTACAGTATCATTTGTTATTTTTCGGATTTAATTAATCCGACAGCATTCAAACAATTATTTCTCCTCCGTCGTAACTCCGAATCAAGTGATTCCAATTGCTAAATTCATCTAAATTCATCCTCTATCTGTCAGTATTTTTATTATAATTTTTAGCTTCTTATAAATTTATTTTATTCTTTTTGTATATCGTTTTGCGCGTAGTCGAAGAAGCGGTCGTAGTCGCCAACGAAGGAGAAGATCTTCAGTGCAGCGCATCGCATCTCGTCGACGAAGGCAAGTCGTAGTCCTTTGATCATATTGAACCCATGTTTGCAAAAGTAATTTGTTTTATACAATTGCATGCTATTTGTGTATCAATGCTAGTTTATGAGAATAGCTATTCACCTGATTGCCAGTATGCCACCTTGATTATTGAAATGCCATGTATCCATTGTTAACCTTAGGTTGGAACATTACTAGTTGGACATAATCATAATACCAACATTAGGTTAACGTAGCTAATGCTTAGACTTGCTTAGACGTACGATGGGATTCATATTACCTGTGAACTAATGTTAATCTTGACCTAATGAGATATTGAATTGTGGCTGTTGACCACTGTTGTAAAACTTGTTGTACCATGGCAAGGGATGCCATTGGTCTTGGTTGAACAAAATGTTTTTTCTCAGGCAAGTGATCGTGCAGTAAAGGGGGTGCTGTCTAGCACATTGGGATGTGGTTGTCTTGCTTGAGATAATTTAAGAACTTAATCTTGTGCGCCATTGAACTGAGCCTAACCGTGCAACCACAAGTCTGGTATGGGACAGACCTAGCTGATTAATTTGCAATGTCTAGTCTTAAGTACTGCCAAATGTTGGTGTGGGTTCCGGGTTAGACGGGTAGATTCACAAGGCTCAAGAGGGGGCTCCGAGAGGCGAAACCTTAGAGGGCAGTACTGAGTTTAGACATGCATTGTAAAGGCTTTGTCATGATATCTCTGCGACACACCAAAGGAAGTGTGTTATTACCGGTTGCGCCAAGAGATGTTCATGTCTTGTGGGTAAAGCTGTACAACCTCTGCAGAGTGTAAAACTATTCGAATAGCCGTGTCCGCGGTCATGGACAAGCCCGGGAATTTCACATGGGGTATAGAGTGTTTTCTTGAAATGTGGAATTGTTGGGATGGGAACGGGGAGTTCACTGTTGTTCTGTTGTCTAAAACTATACTGTTGAATTGTGTGGTTGATACTTGTTTCAAATGATGTAGGGTGATGCCTCGTCATTCTGTTCATGTTGTCTACCATTAATTTACCAGTTATTTATTATTGTTTTATCAATCTGCCTTCAATCTATTTATTGTATTTAAGTTCAAGTTATTGCTTTCTGCAAATGAACCATATGACTATCCTTTGTCAAGCCGTGCATGAATATATTGCATCATTTCCCTACGGCTTGTTGAGTACGTTTTGTACTCACGGCTTTACGCCCATGTTGTTCAGTTGCTGAGGAAGGACCAGGGAATGAATATCAAGAGGAGGAATACTATGAAGACTACGTGGACTAGGAAGGCGTTCCCCAGACGATTGCCTGTGGCATGTCGAATGGCCTAAGTTATTATGTTTCCGCTGCAACAGTTTCACTTGTTTCTTAAGCCAAGAGGCATTGATGTATGAACCTTGACCATAAGGTTGTTTGCTTTAATCAATACTAATTTGCTTCTTCTTAGTTATTTTCATGTATGGAATGATATGTCATCTATGTTTCCACTGTGTGCACTAGCGTGATCCTGGACTAGTGCAGTATACACAGAGGGTTTCGGATTTGCATATCCGGGTCCCGACAACACCTGGCCTGTTACACTATGTATCTATAACATTCCTCCATGATTGTGCATGAAGCGAAAGTACATCATGATGCCGTTGTTGATCCAAAGCCCGAAGCAACTTGGAAATGACATCGATGTCTACCTGAAACCATTGGTTGAAGATCTTGTGACGTTGTGGGAGGATGGTGCATGGGTATGGGATGAGTACAAAAGGGAGTATTTCACCTTACGTGCATTGTTATTTGTAATAATCAATGATCGGCTCGCTCAGAACTCTGTCCAAATTTAACTATCAAAGGATATAGAGCCTGTATCCAGTGCTTAGATGAAACGGACGACATGTACCTGAAAAACACTCGGAAGGTTGTGTATATGGGTCACCGTAGGTTTCTTCTTACGAGTCACCCGTTGCGGAAGAAAAGTAGGAAATTTAACAGGCAACCAGACCTTCGTGCAAGGCCTCAGCATCATAGCGGACCATGTGTGTTTGCTATGGTAAAGGATTTGAAAGTAGTATTCGGAAAGGGTCTTGGAAGCAAACATGTGTAGAATGAGGATAGTCAGGCACCCATGTGGAAGAAGAAGTCAATATTTTGGACTTGCCTTATTGGGAAGTCAAGGAGGTTCGTGCACATCACGAAGAATGTCTGCTTGAACGTGCTCGGGTACATAGATATGTACGGCAAATCGAAAGATACACTGCAAGCTCGGAAGGACCTTAAACTCTTGGAACTGAGGAACGACCTACATCCGAAAAAGAGAGGGAAAGGACAACATTACCTACATCCTACGAGTTACACTCTAAGCAAACAAGAGAAAAAAAGCATGATAGAGTGCCTGAACAGTGTGAAGGTCCCTTCTAGAGACTTCTCGAATGTAAAGAGACTCATATACATGAAAGAGAATAAAATCGTACACATGAAATCTTATGACTATCTTGTGTTAATGACATAGTTGCTCCCAGTGGCTGTGAGAGGCATACTGCCCGAGTGGGTACGGGGGACAATCACAAAGCTGTGTTCTTTTTTCAACACGGTTTCCTGAAGGTCATCGACCCGGATAAACTAAGTAAGTCTGCAGGATGACGTGGTACAAAGTGTGGTTAGTCTTGAGATGATCTTTCCTCCTGCATTCTTTGATATTATGGTTCATCTCACTGTTCACCTTGTCAAAGAGATAGGTATTCTCAGACCCATGTATCTGCATAACATGTTCCCTTTCGAGAGGTACATGAGTGTGCTAAAGAAGTATGTCTGTAACTGTTCTCGTCCGGAAGGATGCTTTTAGCACTTTTGTTTCGTTTCAGAATTTGTAAAAATGCTTTTAGCACTTTTGTTTCGTTTCAGAATTTATAAAAATGCTTTTAGCACTTTTACATTAATGATTGAGTTTTGTGTGGATTACATTAATGATCTAAATCCGATCGACGTCTCTATATCACGCCATGAGGGGAGACTACGGGAAAAAGGGACACTAGGAAGGAAAGCAATTGCATGCAATGATCTTCCTACATTTAAGAAAGCACATTTCACGGTTTTGAATCAATCAACTGTAGTGGCCCCGTATGTCCTTGAGAACAAGAGTATTCTATGCCGTGATTTCCCGGGGAGGTCTGAGGATTGGATAACACTGAAGCACATGGATTCTTTCGGCGCTTGGTTACAAAACTACATCCTTTTCAAAGGGTCAGACAATGAACAATTGCAACGCTTAGCTCGGGGACCATCTAGTGAAATCGTGACATTCAAGTGGTACGAGATAAATGGTTACACATTCTACACCAGATCCCAGGATAACAACAAAGACCAACCGAATAGCGGTGTCCGATAGATGCCAAGACAAAAAGGCAAGGTGGATACATATTATGGTTTCATAGAAGAGATATGGGAGCTCGACTATGGACCTTTGAAGGTCCCTCTATTTAAGTGCCAATGGGTCAAACTAACGTCAAGCGGCATGAAGGTCGACAAATATGGCATGACAATCATAGACCTCACACAAGTCGGCTAAAGGCGCGAACCGTTCGTCCTCGCGAACGATGTGAGACAGGTCTTCTACGTAATGGACATGTCAAGGAAACCTAAGAAGCAGAAGGACAAGCAAAAATATTGAAGTAGTAAGCCAAAGCGACACGTGGTTCTCCAAGGCAAACGAAGGATTGTTGGAGTTGAGGACATCACAGATGAGGAAGAGTATAGTCAGTTCGACGAGCTCCCTCCTTTCGTGATGGATGTCAACATAGGCCTCCTGAATGACACAGACGTGGATGCTCCTTTCATACGTCGCGATCATAATGAAGGAACACTTGTAAAGACAAAGTACATGACTACTTAAGATGTACCACTACTGTATGAACTATGTATATGCAACATGGGTCTTCTACTATATTATGTGTTTATTTGGAATAAAACTAAAGTGCTAAAAGCATTTTTCCAAATTCTGAAACCAAACAAAAGTGCTAAAAGCATTTTTACAAATTCTGAAATGAAACAAAAGTGCTAAAAGCATTTTTACAAATTTTGAAACAAAACTAAAGTGCTAAGAACATTTTTAAAAATTCTGAAACGAAACAAAAGTGCTAAAAGCATTTTTACAAATTCTGAAACGAAACTAACGTGCTAAAAGCATTTTTATAAATTCTGAAATGAAACAAAAGTGCTAAAAGCATTTTTACAAATTCTGAAACGAAACAAAAGTGCTAAAAGCATTTTTACAAATTCTGAAATGAAACTAAAGTGCTAAAAGCATTTTTACAAATTCTGAAACGAACTACAGTGCTAAAAGCATTTTTACAAATTCTGAAATGAAACTACAGTGCTAAAAGCATTTTTACAAATTCTGAAATGAAACAATCATAAAACAGTAAATTAAAAAAAAAGAAAGAAAAGCTAGGGAGCACGAGCGGGGCTCGAACCTACGACCACGCGGGCGAGCCCGCACTCAAGCGCCACGCACTAGCCAAGGGGGAGGAAGATTTCTTGTTAACCAGAAAGGGCACCACATTCTTTTGAATATTAGCTGGCCGACACTTTTACAAGCGGTTCGTACTACCAATCGCTTGAATAGATTACTTCTACAAGCGGTTGGTAAAATCAACCGCTTGTAGAAGTGAAATCTTAAAACAGTAAATAAAAAAAGGAAAGAAAGGCTAGGGGGCTTGAGCGGGGCTCAAACCCGCGACCACGCGGGCGAGCCCGCATTCAAGCGCTACGCGCTAGCCAAGGGAGAGGAAGATTTCTTGTCAACCAATAAGGGCACCACATTCTTTTGAATATTAGCTGATCGGCACTTTTACAAGCGGTTCGTACTACCAACCGCTTGAATAGATTACTTCTACAAGCGGTTGGTATTACTAACCACTTGTAGAAGTGATCTACAAGCGGTTGGTATTACTAACCGCTTGTATAGGTCCTTTCCCACTCCCGCCCAACCATGCGCTCTACAAGCGGTTAGTAATATCAGCCGCTTGTAGAGCACTTCTACAAGCGGCTCGTAATACCAACCGCTTACTTTTTATTTTTACAAGCGGTTGGTAATACCAACCGCTTGAAGTAGGTTCCTTTATGACCATACTACCAAGAACACTAGCATTTTCGACGAAATTAGCAACCCAGAGCAAAGAAGAAAGAAATCTCACATATACATAGAAACCGATCAATAAAAATAGAAATTTCAAAATTCACCGTAAATTAGAATAATTCACATGATACATATTCATTTGAGCATAAATCTTGAACAAAGATATGATCTAATATCAAAGTATACAAACTCATGAACAAGTATCTCAGAGCATTGCCTAACAATGACAAGTATAAGGGACATCACAACTAGTATAGTGCTCTAGTTGTTAATTTGTATTGTTCTCGGATAACGGGTTGCCTTAAAGACCGTCCTCGTCACAAGGACAAAATCATTGACCAATTTGTGACAACCTTATTGAAAATAAACAATATTTCAACACTTTAACAGATAAGAGAGTAATTAATTGAGAATTGAATGCTAATATATATCTAATGAATCAGGTACGCAAGAAAGCGCTGACAGGATAATGGAAATAAGCTTGCTAACAGATAGGTGAATTAAACAGAGACAACAATTTAATCCAGTTTCAACAGATAGCGAAATTAGAGAATACTGATAGCAACAAGGTGATTCCAGAACTTACAGCAGCAAGATCTAAAGCATACCAGAACAAGATTCACATGGCATACATATATTAGAATTGACAAGTTAACAAATTAACTACTCAATTAAATGTCAGTTAAAGATTGTTGTTGTCACAAATGGTCTTGCTAAACTCAATCTTCATCGAACAATAATCCCACTCTTGCAAGGTCCCCAAGTCTTGTAGATCGCCCTTTGCAAGCTAATCGATGTATAAAGATGCATACATGTAGCTCGTAATTAATGTTTTAAGTTCAGATTTCAATTCAGATCAAGCACACGATCGCAAGCATGAATGTTCAGATCAAGATTCAAGTGATAAACTAACATGCAAGACTAACGGCCTAAGGCCTAACTCACGATTAATTATCATACTCATTAAACAACCCAAAATCATCACAGAGCACACCAATCATCGATACTCCCTCCGGTCCGAATCAATCCACGGTCCGAATCAATCCACCGCAAGGATCAAATGCAAGATTCGAGAAAATATTTCAATCTTCCAACTACATACTCCCTCGATCCGAATCAATCGGTGGCTTTACCACTTAAACCTAGGTTGGCTTTCTTGGTTCTTGCTCATACAAGACGGAGGCTCTAGTAGAGGTGAGGAAGACGGAGGCGTGGTCGTCCGAGGTGAGGAGGACGGCGGCAGGCTGCGTCGAGGCGCTTGCAGAGGGTCGTCGGAGGTGAGCACGACATGCTGGCTTCATGAGGCGAGGACAACAGTGGCTCACGAGCGGAGGCGAGGACGGCGGCGGTGGGGTCGTCGGAGGCGAGGAGGACGGCGGCGGCGGGGTCGTTGGAGGCGAGGAGGTCGCCGAGGTCTTGCAAACGAAGCGGAGGAGGAGGAGATTGGGGAACAATGGCGGAGTAGCCAATATTGGGGAAGAAGAGGCGGAGGGCTTTATAGGTGACAATCGGCCCGGTTGGTGTCTTCAACCGATCGATTCTTCACATCGATCTGCGGTTGGATACACCAACCGGATCGATGAGTCGCCCCGGCGTAGCCCTAGGCACTATCGGTCGATTCGTGTCTTCAACCGGACCGATGTGAATACTTTCTCCCCTTGGCTAGCACGAGGCACTCTTCCTTTTTTTAATTTCTTGTGTTTAACTAATTTTTTTTCTTTCTTTTTTATTTGTTGTTTAACGATTGTTTCATTAAATGATTTTTATTTAGCCTTTTTTAATTTCATCGTGTTTAACGAATTTTTTTTTCAATAAACAATCCGGTTGGTGTATCCAACCAGACTAATAGTGCTTGGGGCTCCCAATTCACAAAGCGCTAAATCGAGCCATCACCCGGTTGTTAGATCCAACGGATCGATGTGAGGCATCGACCCGATGTGAGAGCATCATCCGGTTGGATACACCAACCGGATTGTTTATCTATTAAATCGCTTGATCGTTTGCCTTCCCGGTTCGAAGCAGTAACTTCCCAACGCAAGTTTGCGCAATGAGCTCCTCCGACGCAATGAGCTCCACCCAACCTCCAATTCCTCCTCCAATGGCTCCTCCAAAGAGCTCCTCCGATAGCTCCAGCCACCGACGCCACCTCCGCCTAAACCGCGGCATGACCATGCGCCAATGGCAAGCGCTTACGCCGGCGCCATCTCCACGGCTGCTCCGCTTCCTTCGACCGACGATCCGCCGCGCCTCCGATCGACTCCGCCTCACGCGCTCCTCCGATCGACTCCGCCTCCTCCGCGCCCCTCCGATCGACTCCGCCTCGCCCTCGGCTGAAGAAGCGCCCGCGCCGTCCTCCTCCTCCGACGACGCAAGCACGACTCATCGGAGGGATATCGCGACACCGAGCTGGACAATGATCCAGACTGCGGCTGCTCGAGCGAGACCGGATGGTCGCAATGAGACGACGACGACCCTCCGCCACCCCCTCCCACGCATTTACGAGTAGCTAGCTAGTCTTTTGTAGTTAAAGTATTTTTGTAATGCTTCTTATAATGCAATCTATAAAGCATTATAATGCTTCGATAATACTTTTGTTATTCTCTTCTTATATATATAATGCAATCCTACTTCTTTTAATTATGTCGCGCATTTGTTGATTTGAATTGATCGATCATCACGCACGGCTCTGCTTTCAAACCGTTTGTGCTAATCGAACGCTTGAATGTTGTGGAATCTTCAAGTTCGGAGGAATATTGGTTGCTTAAGTAGTTCAAGAATGGTTGATTTGCTTAGAGTTGAGTTCGGAGAATTCAAAAGATTTTGGCGCTGCTCCTGGGAAGAAGCTGTTATGTTGATGTTTTGTTGCAAAAACAAGAAGCTGTTATGTCCCTGTTCCTGATCCGAAAATACACAAGTATTAGTAGTACGGTTTTGCTTTTTAAAACTGTTTGGTGTTTTAGTCTTGCCGCTGATAAGTGGTTGAAAATACACAAGTATTACTAGTAAGGGTTGTTTAGTTTATGGTTTTGAGCTAAGTATGGTAGATCTTGAACCACTAGAGAGAGACTTTGAACAATATTGTTAGTCAAATATTAGTACAATTTCAACACAAAATACGGAGCAACAGGAGAACCACTAGAGGAATGTGATCAACTAGTATGTTAGTAGTCTATTACAACAAAAGAAAGCAAAGCAATCCTTATTTGCTAACACACTTTGCTTTTACAAGTGATCCTTCATTATGATCACGGCGACGAGGGAGTTTCCTCTCAGATCATTCAGACACTAATGTCTACGCCCATCGTGAAAGGAGGCAGCTCGTCGAATCGATTATACTCTTCTTCGTCCGTGACGCCTCAACTCCGACAATCCTTCTTTACCCGAAGAACCACGTGGCGCCTTGGCGATCGCCATCGCTAGTCTTCTCCTTACCTTTTTCGGTTTGTCGCTCATGTCCATCACATAGAATACCGTGTCACATCATTAGCGAGCACGAACGGTTCGTCCCCATCGCGATGCATGGGCTTTACGCTTTCTTTCGTCCCATCAAAATTCTCACCCTTCCTTCAGAACGGGTCCTTCATATGGAGGAACCTACGCGGCCCATGTACACAACCTTTCGAGAGTTTTTAGGTACTTGCTGTCCGTATCCTCTAAGCGGTGGATGCGTGCTTTATATCCTTTGATAGATAGGCCCGATAGATTACCAAGTGCAGGCGCCGTTGATGGTTACGAATAGCAATGCACGAGAGTGAAGTGCTCTCTTTGTACTCATCCCATACACGTACACCATCGCTCCACGTTGTTAACAGATCTTCAACCAACGGTTTGAGGTACACATCAATGTCGTTTCGTGTTGCTTCGGCCTTGGATAAGCAATGGCATCATAATGTACTTCCGCTTCATACACGGCCCAGAGGAAGGTTGTAGATACATAGAGTCACGGGCCAAGTGTCAGGATCGCCGCTCATATCGTCGAACGGGTTCATCCCATCCGTACTCAACCCAAACCTTATGTTCCTTGCATCCTCAAAGAAAGTCCGGGTATGTTCTATCGACTTTCCTCCACCGGGAGCCATCAAGAAGGTGCCTTAGCCTTCCGTCGTCCTTACGGTCTTCCTTGTGCCAAGATCATCCGGCATGCGCTTTGTTCGCAAATAAACGCTTCAACCGGGATTACAGGAAATACCACACCACCTTAGCAGGAGGTCTCTTCTTCTCACGCTGCCCCTCTACCTCACCTGGGTCATCACGCCTGGTCTTATACCGCGAAGTTTTGCACACCGGACAAACTTCCGAATCCTCATACTCATTGCGATAAAGGATACAATCATTATGACATGCATGAATCTTCTTTACCTCCAACCCCAAAGGGCAGACAACTTGTTTGGCATCGACGTAGTTTCGGCAATGTGTTCCTCTCGAAGTAACTTTATGAGGCATAACAACTCGTCGATCCCTTATCGGACAATCCATTGGTTGCCTTCCATTGCATCGTTCTAGTGTGGTACGCAACTTTTTATGGCCTGTCGACGCTTTGGGTACAATGTTGTTCGTGGTCCTCCCATAGGCGCCGGAACTTTTCGTACTATCTTTCATCGATGTACTCTCCTCTCCATCACGCAAAGATCTGGTCTAAGTCATCGTCACCACACTCCCCAATGTATCTTCGAACGAACCGTGTTGACCGGCGTCCGTGATATTGTTGTCCGCCTCTTCTTCTTCACCGTCTTCTCAGATAATCTCTTCTTCACCGTGCTTGGTCCAGCGGTATAGTTTGACATGAAACCTCTTGTGAGCAAATGAAAGTGAAGGTGGCTGGATTTTGGCCTCCTTCTCATTCTTGCGATCTATGCATGGATAGCATATGTAGCCCGACGTCGGTGTGCATCGGCGCACGAAGAAAATCTTGCTAAACCTGCAAGAACTCCGGGAGCGCCGATCCATGTACATCCATCGCCGGTCCATCTACATTATGTTACATCAAGATAATCTGTTACCTCATTTTCCGATAATGAATTGTTAAACCAAAACCTAAATATTAGCTAGATCCACACCTTCAATCCGAGCTAAATAATAATCCAAGCAAAATATAAACCCACACAACAAGTTTTTGCAACCTACAAAAAGAATTGGTCGATCGAGTCTGGATTCAAAATTTCAACAAAATTCACGATGACTTTGTTTGCAAATTCATTTGAAATTGTAACACCCTAAAAATTTCTAAATTATTATTCAATCATTTATTTTTATTTTTTTCTAAATCTCTAGCACTTAATTAATGATGTTTTCAAAAATAATTTGCTGATGGAAATTAAAACCAAAATTATACTAGAAGTAATTTTCTAAGTTTAAAATATTCCAAAGTATTTTTGAAAACTTTTCTCAAATATTGAACTCATTTTATATTTTCTATAAAGCCATTCATATTTCTGATATTATTTTAATTCGCAAATGAATTTAAATTTCTTCTTTTCCACATAACCATTGCCATTTGAAGATCCCAAACTCCATGATTTCCATGCACCATTCTCCCTCCGACTACGTGCAACCAAACCTCATCCTTCATCGATCGATGGAACTAAAACCTAAATTTAAGCTAGATCCACACATTAAATGCGAGCTACATTATAATCCAAGCAAATTCTAAGCTTATACAACAAGTTTTTATATCCTATTTGAAAAGATCAAGCTAGATCTCTACATTCATATTAATCTTTCATCAATCATGGGAAAAGATCAAATTTTTTCATAATTCAAGCAAAAAGAGACTCCATTTAACACCAAATGATGTGAGGAATGATGTTACTAACCATAGTTACCTTGGTTGCGAGTAAAATGATCAAAATTTTGAAATTTGGGCAGCACCTCCTCTACATTCATAATCTTTGATCAATCATGGGAAAAGATCAAATTTTCTTCATAATTCAAGCAAAAAGAGGCTCCATTTAACACCAAATGAAGTGAGGAATGATATTACTAACCTTAGCTACCTTGGTTGTGAGTAAAATGACCAAAATTTTGAAATTTTGGGCAGCACCTCCCTCCCTTCAAGCTCTTGGTCAAGCTCCACCGTTCTTTTCAAGACTTTGGAATGATCTGGTCCGCAGAGCGGGAGGAGGAAGAAGTTTAAATGGGACTCGATCTGGGTTGAAGACCTGACCGTCTTGATGAGATCATCGATCTGGGTTCGTGTCACGAACCGTACTATTTAGCACCCACTAAATAGTATCGGTTCGTGACACTAACCGCATCGATGTGATCTCATCAAGATCGTTCGTGTCTTCAACCGTACTAATCGCTCCCCGCAGACTGTGAGCCGTTGAACCGGATCGATCTAACTATCGGTCCGGTTCAAATCAACCGCATTGATGGGCGTAGCAAAGGTCGGTTTTGTAGTAGTGGATCCTCTCCTATATATATTGGATGTGCCCCATTGTATTCAATTGAATCTAATAAAGCGAGAGAGAATTCCACCCCTTACATTATGTGTCCATTGTTTTTACTCTCGTTATTGCATTTACAACTTGTGATTGATCGTGGGCGATCGACGACGTTTTACAACACGTTATCAGTACGAGTCTCTACCACAAGAAGAAAGATCGTCGACTACAACGAACGATTACTACCGGCGATTGATCGCCCGATCCGATCTGCAATCAACTCGCCATCACGTCAGCACCCACTCAGATTGCCGAAAAAAAATCCTACGCGATTCTGTCTTACGCGATAGTCCAACAGAACCGAATCAAGGTATATGGTTAATTAGCATACCAACTTAGCGTGCCAAGTAGTAGATTGATTTCCTCCGTCTACCTTGTACTTCTTTTGTCTCTCGGTGGGAAGCCACAGTGGCATCCATTGCCCAGCCATGAGAAGTCGAAGCTGTCATGCATGCGTCGTTGCCTAACGTGAGCGGTTGCCCGCAGCCTTGCCATGCACACGCCCAATGTGCGTGGCACCATAACGCGCCCCTGAAGCGGCGGAGTCACCGGTCTTGCAACTAGTCGGATGGAGCGCCCGAAGAGCTGCCAGCGAGGCCCGGCCTCACCGCTCACCGCGCAAGGCGGCATTGCCTCATCTTAATTCGTGTGTCTGAAAGCGCAGAGCTCGGCGGCGGTGCCTCGATTCCGCGTGCACCTGAAGTCCGCTCGCTGTCGGTTGTGCGCCCCAAGTTCGCTCGCTTTCGACCGTGTGCCCGTAGCTCGCCCGCCGCCGGCCAACCACCCGAAGTTCGTTCGCCAACGGCCGAGCGCACGCGGCTCGCGCGCCAGCCCGCTGGCCACAGTCGCACCCAAGGATAGCTTGTCTGCCTCGGCCAAGTGCCCGAAGTTTGCTCGCTGTCGGCCGCGCGCCCGAAGTACTTCCCTGACCGCATTCTCTGGCACTCGATCTGCCGCCGCCGGCCATGGGATGGTGTTGCTCACGCCTTTGCTCAGTACGCAGGAGGCCTCGTGGCTAGGATTTTTTTTTTACCCTAGCTGCCCCCTCATTTGGGCCAGTCCATCTGAGCTGCGCCATTATGGGCTGGCAACTGGGCTACCTTAGGCTGTAAAAAAGGAGGAAAAGAAATTATTTGTGAAAATAATTAATAAATTCAGAAGAAAACTTTGGTAAGAAACTGAATTTTTAGGTATATTTAGCACCCCTTTGGAAGTTTCATTTTATGGATTCATTCTCTAGCTTTATGCCATATTTTATATGTGTTGAAATTTTCCCTCTCTTATTTAAGTAATTCTGAAAATTACTTAACTATTAACAGAAAAAACGCTAGAAAATTATGCAAATAATCGAGCTATCAAAACGGTTTTGGACTTGGGGGCATAACTGGTTGGGTTTTTGATCTCAGCTTTGAAGGAATGGATACATGACAATTGATGTCTAAGGAAAACACACATGAGACTAGGTTTCTTAATTGGCACCTGGAATCGGGAAGTGCTCCCTCCCTCATGTGAGCCCTCGGGGCGGGTTGACCTGGCCAAGAGTCAAGTTGATGGAGGCATTCATTAGATGATTTCATACCTAACCAACAAGAGTTACATAAAATGTAATTAGCAAAGGCGTTGCTTACCCATGTCATTACCCATGTTCCCATGCTTTGCGTCATGTTACTAGATTAAATTTCTTAGCTTGGTTTTCATGTTTATATATGCTAGACATATTATTTTCTGTTATTAAGTGATTCTGAAAATTGCTTGAAAATTAACAGAAAACTATGAAAACGCTACAAAATTTTATATGGCATATTAAAAGCTCCATTTCTCTGGATTAATTGTCCTAGCATAATTTCCATATTGATATATGTTGAAATTTATTTTCGTGTTACATGGTAATTCTGAAAATTGCTGAATAATTAGCAGAAAACCGTGAAAATTGCTAGAAAAAAATTCTGGAAAATTTTAGATAATTATCTACTGAATAGATATAGACCAAGCTCTACTGATTGAAAAGTGAGCATGCAATGTAATGATTTTACCAGTAGTAAAAGTCATTTTGCATAAATATAAATAGGATATGCTGGACATTGCAAAGATGGAACTTATCAAGCTTGCCCTGAATGGCAACAATTACCTTACCCGGGCAATGAATACTAAAATTAATCTGATAGCTCGATCTTTTGGAGCTATTTTTTTCCAGCTTGAAGCTGGTATCCCTGCTCTTCCCAAAGCCGCCAGATATACGGCTTCGCACCTCCTGAGGCACCATCTCCATACGGACCTGAAGGCCAAATAGTTGATGGAAGATGACTAACCAGTACTTTTGAATTCCCTAAAGGAAAAACATAGAACCAGTAAAGATCCGTCCTGTTGCCAGAAACACAGTGCGAATGGATCCTCCCGTGCTCTCAGGATATGCACCCGCCACCCCAATATGAGGATATTGCTGTAATAATATCATCATGCCAAGTACTAGAAGTACTTTAACCTTATATGCATTTGCTAGAAGTAGAAAAACATGATAAACTCCTGATGAAGAATCATCACATATTCCCTAGTGGGAGTCTTGTAGTGCCTGAAGCACATGCAAATACTTAGTAGGCTAGCAATAGCTGTGGCCGCAGAAAGGGCAAATGGAATAAAGGGGAAGATGCAATTCATGGTGGAAAAATAAAGATAAAGGGCCAGAGACTTCCAAAAGTAAGGCTGCAAACCATTAATAATCCTGGTTTAGGTATGAATGCATTGACCATTGGTCATGCAACTATTACATCCCGAAGCATGTGGTAGACCTTTGCACAAAATCCACTGGAAAAAGTAAAAAAGGACCCGGGGTAAATAATGTTGAATCATACTTCACTGTTCAACCTGTTGTTGGCACAAGTACTGAGAAGTGTGATAATATGATTCTTGAAATTATAAAGTTCGAGGAGTCCCAGAAGGACATATATAACTCATATGGAGACCTGGATTAGTCTTCTAAGTTTCCTTCACTTTGTTAATCGACGTCACATATTTCTTATAAGTCTCCTTATCAGTTTAGCCTAGTTCCTGAATGAACATATAGTCTACGCTCTTGTTGAGCGATTATCATTTAAAATTGAATAAATTTATATTTTCCAAATATTTGTTTAATTGCGCTATGTTTGTTCTATATTCTACAATTTGTTCCTGATGTAACAATTGTTTAAGATCGGGTAGATCGGCTAGGTTATCCTGAGTTGAATATCCAAAAAATATAATTATAATTCTGCTGGCCATAGCATAAATGACTTTCCTAGACCTGAAGTTTTCTTATACCCTGGTTGTGCTAAAGGAAAGCTCATACTTAGATCTTCTTACCTAAAAAGTTAGAAGAATCACCGAATTCTCAAGAAAATTCAAAGTGATATATGTGGACTGCTCACTTTATCGGCCCCTTCTAAGAAATTTTATGGTACTGATAGATGCTTCTACTAGATGGTTCTACATAAGTCTCTTATCTACTAGGAGCCATGCTTCTGCCAAAATTAATTGGCTAAATTATTAAATTAAGAGCCAACTTTCCAGAAGAAAGGATCAAGTTTATTTGAATGGGCAATGCCAGCGAATTTATCTCAAAGCATTTAATGATTACTATAAGGCTCTGAAAATTAATGTTGAGCATACCGTACCTAATATCCACACTTAAAAAGGCCCCGTAGAGTCATTATATTAAAAAAACAAAATTTACCATATTGCTTGGCCGCTCTTGCAGAATAATTGGCTTCCCACCAGTTCTTGGGGCCACACAGTGCTGCATACTGCGGTAATAATTCAACTCAGACCAACTGCATATTACGAAATTTCCCCGTTGCAGATAGTGCGTGGAAAAGAATTCAGTATTTCCCATCTGCGAAAATCTGGCTGTGCTGTATATATGCCAATCTCTCCACCACAGCGTACAACCATAGGACCTCACCATAAGTTGAGGATCTATGTAGGTTATGAATCTCCGTCATGTATTAAAATACCTAGAGCCTATGACAGGGGATCTGTACATGGCTCGGTACGCTGATCATACTAAGGATATTTTTCAACATTAGGGGGAGATAAGTACCACATTAGAGAATGCCGAGTCCTTAGATCCACGCACTAGAAAGATCGAACTTGAAGTTCGAAGGATAATGAATCTGGAATAAATAAGCTAATAATCTGCCAAATGTCTTCACTGGTCATAAGGGAGTGAAAGATCTCATATACCTGCAGTATGTGCACCTGAAAGAGTAGAAATACCCTAGAAGGATATTGAACCTCCTCTTGACCCTCATGATAAGAAGAGGGGGATGCCTCCAGGTGCACGGGACTCAATTCCACGGAGACATCCGCAGAAGTAGAGAACTGAACAAATGAGAACACTACTTGTGACAGTAGAAGAAGCTCAACCTGATGTTGAGAAAACCCCTGAAGTGAGCCATCCCGGAGATGGTAACATCCCTGAAGTGATTCATCCTGAAGATGATAACCCCAACAGATATTTATGCAAGATAATTCCACGCCGAATTGAACACCAGACTCCATCGTTGTGGGAAATCACGAGGAGCTAGAAGAAATTAATATAGATATATCCCCGAAGTGATGTAGGAGAAATGAATAATAGAAAGACTACAATTGTCGACTTATATTTGCCTCTAAAATTGCTAAAAGCTGGATCCAGAACCAAAGTCCATGGCAGAGTGCCAGAAGCGCTCAAATAGGATCAAACAAAAGAAGCAATTGAGGCAGCGCTCGCTTAATAAAAGGAAAGTATTCTGTCCTATTGACCGAACACCTCCTAAAGTGATTCCCTGCAGGATCAAATGGGTTTTTCATCCAGAAGAGAAATGAAAATACTCAGGTGGTGAGATATAAAAAGCGAGGCTTGTAGCACAAGGGTTCACGCAGAGACCCGGCATCGATTACGATGAAACCTATTCTCCTGTGATGAGTGGAATAATGTTCCGATATCTAATATCAATGGCAGCTGGCTTAAAATTAGAAATGCAGTTGATGGATGTGGTGACCGCATATTTATGTGGGTCACTGGATTCGAACATTTATATGAGAGTCCCTGAAGAAGTAAAAGTCCCGGATCCTCATAATCGCAACATGTATAGCGTCAAACTGCAGAGATCGCTATACGGGCTAAAACAATCGGGAAGAATGTGGTATAACCGGCTTAGTGAGTTCCTCCTGAAGAAGGGATACTCCAATAATGATGATTGTCCCTATGTGTTCATAAAGAAATCCCAGAATGGATTCTATATCATCTCAGTATATGTCGATGATCTAAATATCATCAGAATCACAGAGGAGATAAAGGAAGCAAGTGCTTACCTCATGACGGAGTTTGAGATGAAAGATTTGGGTAAAACCAAATTTTGCTTTGGCCTGCAGCTAGAGCATTTTCCAGAAGGAATTCTTGTTCACCAGTCTCCCTATATCCGGAAGGTATTGGAAAGGTTTAATATGGATAAATCACATCCCTTAAAACCCCCATGGTCGTAAGGTCCCTCGAAGTGGATAAAGACCCATTCAGACCGAGGATGGAAAATGAGGAAGTCTTAAGACCTGAAGTCCCATATTTAAGTGCCATTGGAGCACTCATGTACCTTGCAAATTGCACACGGCCTGATATTGTATTCGCAGTGAATTGGCTAGCAAGATATAGTTCAGCTCCAACCAGAAAACATTGGGCTAGTAAAAGACTTTACTTAGATACCTCCACGGTACTCAAGATCTTGGATTGTTTTTCCAGAAGAACCAAAACTTGACCATGGTGGGATATACGGATGCTGGCTATCTGTCTGATCCCCACAGTGCCAATCGCAAATTAGTTTTGTGTTTCTCTGCAGTGGTATAGCCGTTTTTCTGGCGGTCTTGTAAACAGACCCTGGTAGCAACTTCTACCAACCACTCAGAGATTATAGCCTTGTATGAAGCCTCACATGAATGTGTTTGGCTGCGACGTGTGATTAGCCATATCCAGAAGTTATGTGGTCTTAACACCGTCGATACCCCCACAATTGGGTTATGTAAAGGGCAACATCACGAAGCATATTGCTCCTAAGTTATTCTATCCTCACGAACTCCAGAAGAGCGGTGAGATAAAGATCTTGCAAACTAAGTCATGTGAAAATCTAGCGGATTTATTCGCTAAGTCCTTGCCCAAATACACATTTCAAAAATATGTTAAAGGCATTGGAATGAGAAGACTTAGAGAGATGCAGAGTTCAGGGGGAGAAAACCCTTGAACCATAACCCTTATAGTGATCCTGAAGATCTTAATAAACCTTGAAGGTTATAAGTTGTACTCTTTTCTCCTTAGTGAGTTTTCCTGAAGTTTTCTCACATGAAAGTTTTTAATAAGGCAACTAGTGCACCATATAGTGCGAGTGCAATGTACTCTTTTCTCCATCTCCTTTTTTCGCACTGGGTTTTTGAGTGGAGTTTTTAACGAGACATGTGCATTACATGGTATTCGCCCAAGGGGGAGTGTTATGAAATAAGGAAGTCCAACCGTGTTTGGTTAGGACTTATCTCTTATTTGTGTGGGCGAATCCGAACTCTTCTCACCTCTCCTATATATATTAGGTGTGCCCCATTGTATTCAATTGAATCTAATAAAGCGAGAGAGAATTCCACCCCTTACATTGTGTGTCCATTGTTCTTGCTCTCGTCATTGCATCTACAACTTGTGATTGATCGTGGGCGCTCAACGACATTTTACAACACGAATAACCTTACTGGGATTGAGACCAACATTTCCACGCATAGCGCACTCCGGCCGCCTTAGAACCTTAGTATCGCCTACACCCACCGAGGGGTGTACGTCGCAATAGACAAGGAATGATGGTTGCACGTGTCCACGCGTCAGATGGTTGAGAACAATTCTGGGTATCCGGATTTGTGGCTGGCACTAGTTCCCAAGATCAAAGCCTAGTGCCCACATATCCTGTATTCGAGATGTATCATTACACATATACACATGTCAAAACAATGACATAGCATAAACATAAAATAGAGAGCTATTGCATCTACTTAATATTAGAAGTCAATGGCTGACCAGCCAAATATTATACATAGAAGCAAATTGCGCTACTATAAAACAGTGCATCACTGCTGGCTCCAAAATGCCATCACTGCCGACTCCAAAACGCTAGGCAGTGATTGGTCAGCAGTGATACTCGGGATTATCACTACCAGCTCAGGAACCGGCAGCGATAAGAGCTATCACTACCGGTTTGTTATACAACCGGCAGTGATATTGGACTATCTCTGCCGGCTCAAACATAAATCCAAAGAAGGATAGCGCATATCACAACCGATTCAAATAGAAGTGGCAAGGATATATATATTTCTTCGCCGGTTCTTGCGCCGAATCGACAAAGTGACAAGCCATGCACCAAATATTTTTATTGCTTATTTTTTCTACGTTATATATTTTTATACAATATTTTTGTACAATGTGTTAATGTAAAGCATCATAAAATCATAATTTGTTGTACCATATTAACATATTTGAGTTACATATTAATATAAAGCATCGTTATATTAATATGATAGAACAATATAGTATATAAAGCATTGTTAAATCATAATTCAAATATATTAAAGCAACACAATATTTGGTTTCTACAATCATCTATTTACAAATATAGTGTGAGTACATCTCATTCACTTTGCTTTTTCAACAACTCCAGTAGAATTAAAGTTGCTCGTGGAACTCGCCGTTTGGATTGATGATCTCATAGTGAAGGAATCCAGCGAACGGCTCTTGAATTGCTAAAATTTCTATTAGTACTAACTTATTGGTTCTCATCTTGGAGCGCTGTTATTGAAGAAATGAGAAAGTTAATTAATGATGATATATGTTAAATGAAAGAAAAGTAGGCATCAATGTGTAATTATATACCATGGCTTCGTTATAGCCGACATTCTCTGTAACAATTGAATGTATATTTGTACATACATAGAATGCATATAAATTGTTTCCCGGGTCCTACCTCATGCATGGAATGTCAGTTATTATTTGAAAATCTTTCTTATAGGGATGATTCCGAACACTTTTCATGCAATATCGTGCGAATGCCCTGTGAATGATATTAAATAGTAATTAAGCTTAAATGCAATAGAATGGAATATTACTAGAGCAATAACGCAACATCAAGTTTACCTGTTCAGCATGTCCCAAAAGTCTTGATACAGATTAGTTGATTTTCTCCTCGAGTCCAAAACAAAAACCTTGCTAGCATCTAACTCGATGACGAGGAGGATCTAGTG
The DNA here is from genome assembly GCA_036346375.1 of Guadua angustifolia. Lineage (NCBI taxonomy): Eukaryota > Viridiplantae > Streptophyta > Magnoliopsida > Poales > Poaceae > Guadua > Guadua angustifolia. The sequence goes on along the minus strand of CM070515.1, from coordinate 38,894,944 downwards.
AAATCTGCACATATATGCCAACATAGCCCATTAGTCCCACATCGTGTTACGCAAAAAAAGTAAAACGATATTAGAAGTAGGGTAATATGTACTTAAAGTTATATGGTAAAAGTATGGAGGTTTTGTATTGCAGCTTCAAGAAAGTATTAAATAAATAGTCTTCAAGAAACTGTGGAGACTGCATCACAATTTTCTCGTTGGCAAGCCCCGGATCAAGAAATGCTAACTTGTCATTGCCATTTCTTCTACATGTCTGTATATCCATTCTACATAAGAACAAGTTAGACATGTAATTAAACGGTACAAGAATGTACAATAATATACATAGATACTTACAAAGTCCACAGTCTGAGTATATTCACATCCAGGGCATCTTGTTGGTACAACATATACAATTTGTTGAAATACACCTAGAAGATGTTATCCCCATTGTGAAAATCCGATTCTTTGTATCTGACTGGGAACGCCTCCATACCATCATTGGACTACTGCATGTACCACTGATGGACGCACTGCAGTTGTGTTGTTAGGTGGTCTAAATGAGTTGGTTCAACCAACGGTTTCCCCAAAATGTATTTCCACCTTAGACCTTGCTCCTGAGCACGGTCTCGTTGAGCAGCATCTCCTTGAGCTTCCGATCTCAATGCGTCGACACCAGCCGCCTTCAAGTGCAACATTCACTCTACATTCAGGGAAGTTCTAAAACACCTAATAGAACAAGCCTTTTCCGGAAGACATTCACCCAATTGATCAACCGATCAAATCAAACCACAAACATTCGAATAAATATCATCACCGTACAACCCACCACTTCTATTATTCCGATATGCTTGCCATTAAAGGTTTCAATATTCACTGCATATACCTTGAGAAAACTCATCCGGATTTAACATAATTCACATAGCCCATTCTTTCTTTAATTACCTTCTCCAATGACTATAGCCACGACTAGCCATAATATCCTCAATAGAGGACCAAGACTATCTCAGGATAATCGACAAGTATACACAAGTCATAATTTCAAGCACAATCCACCTGACAGTCAAATCGACCGAAGACGGTGCATTAACATTTCTTTTAGGGTCTTCAACCCACAACAAGCCATCAATCCTACTACCTCCTATTCCAATTATTGTAGTAGTTCACCTGAACCAACAATTCCTCTAGCCAACTATCACAGTAGGGTTGACCACCCTCACGACTAAATTGCCCTACTAACTTTATACGGGAAGGTCTTCAACCAACCCACAATCTCACTCTAAATGCCGCAAATTGTCTTCCCGGAAAACCCAACCAACATTTTCCAAAGAAATTTGACTCTCAAATTTTTACAAAATGACAAGACTCAATCCTTATCATGCACAAGTTCTCCAAAACAAACATCGAACTCAAAGCTTCCCCGAAGGAAGAGGGTTGCAAGAATAATTCCACAAGAAGGGAAAACGAAGTGGTCAAATAGCCCTTTTTCCTTTAAGGTCTCAAACCTTAAATCCTCACAACTTAAGTTTTACACCAAAAACTCCAATGACTCCTTTTTAAACTTGGAGAATGACAAACACAAAAGTAAATCCATGTCTTTCTCCGCAAAGTAACCAAGAGAGGCACAATACGAAACTCTTTTCTTTGACTTAAACCAAAGAAGACAACACCAAATAATCTACTCCACCAACCCTCCAATCTATAACTTACAGGTTATACACTCTCCCCACGAGAGGTCATTAGTCCTCCGGTGCTAGCTATAACTGGCCATACCGACAACTATGACATTTACCACGGCCAACACAAACTGACCAAAACCTTTTGACACAAATTAATTCCTATAAACACCATCAATCAATAAGCTCTTTCATAAGCATAGCAATATACACTAGCATAATCTTATCAAGACCAGCATAAAACATCGAAGCTCAAATGAAGCATTGAAACACAATGCAACGATAACCCATCCCTTTCCTACTGTGCATCAGAGTGTGTCAAGTTTTAATTTAATTAACCAATCTACCTCAAATTTTATGGTTATTGCCCTAAAGCCAAATTTTAAAAGTTGATCCTAAACCATGTTTCTAATTTCACACAACAAATTTTTAGTTCACTCTAGAGTAAAAACTATCTCCAAGCACCACGGACGTGAAGCCCGCTTTGATACCAACTTTAACACTCTGAACCCACACTTGGGCCCAAAATGCTACCCAAGATTCTTCCATACAAATTTTAACCTCTGAATTCTTTAATCAGGCTTGTCATCTAAACAACCTAAAACAAAAATTTCAGCATGACCTCTCTAGAAAAAGACGTCATCCACTCAGCAGACAAACGAGATAACAATCCTCATACTAACATCATAACAAAGACCAACAATGATACAACTCTACTAACGATCATAAACCATCCACCAAGGGATACTCCCAAGGAAAAAGTAGAAGCAATAATAACAAATCGAATTTGGCTTGACACGCGACATGAATATACATCACAAAAATCAAACCATTACGCAATCACAACTTCATAATAATTTAAATCTAGCTATCAATGAATTAAATCACAAAGCAACTTGATCCAACTATTAATCAGGGGCCATGGAGTGAGTGTGAAGTGCAGCTAAGCCCCGTCCCTGAAGTCGACCTCCGAGCACCAAAAACAACAAACAACAACAAGCATGAGTTTTTAAACTCAGCAAGTACAACAAAAACAGTAGCAATTCCAAATAACATATGTAAGGTAAGGTAAGAGCTTGATAATAGGATCATTTAGTACAAACAAAACAACACTCGGACAATGACACCGATACACCCATTTAAAGCAGTAACTTGACAATACCATTATTTAGCACAATCAAATTATTAACCTGATAATAAAACTGTCGACGATCGGAATCGCCAACCGCAGAAAATGAGGTAGGGGTCAGTGAGAAATGGGACCACAACTGCGCTTTGCTCGAACAGAGGAATGAGGTCGAGGAGGTCTATGGTCGAAGCTAGGAGACAACGGACGAGACCGAGGATTATACTGGTTCGAGCCCCTGAGAAGGTAATAGCTCTACTCCAGTGACCTTACGGTGGTGATTCCTGCTATTGTGAGTACAAGAGAGGATTACAGCTCAAGCTTGACGATGCTAAGTCTAGACTTGAACTTGAGTGTGTGTGCGTTGGGTTGTTCTGTGTCCGCTAAGTGTTTACAAAGCTTCAGTCTTATACACATTCTTCTTGCAACGTTCGGGAGTAATTCTCGGATCGTGGCCTTCATGTACATTGATGGCCGGTGGTAACCGTTCCGATCCTTGCTACCAGCATTACTCCATGATCCCACGTTTCCGTAACTGCCAAGTGATGACGTGTCCGGGATCCAAGGGAACGTTATCGACCTTGGATCGACCCGAGCTCGAGCTCGCGGGGACCCCGAGCTCGGAGTTACCGCGCCCTAGGTCGAGCGGCCTCGAGTTTGGTCCGATGCACTCTTGGTCAAGTGGCTTCGAGCTGATCCAGGTCTTTGATCGAGGCCTTCCGAGCTAGGGGGCCGGTTGACCGTTTGTTGACCAGCCAAGGGTTGCCCGGCCCCCGACAGCTAGCCCCCGAGGCTCAAGGTCGTAAAAGGAATACCAAGGACGGCCTCGAGCCTCACCTAACAGGTCGCTGGTAGCAACCCTTGCAAGGTCTTGGAACCTTGTTTGAGGTCGGGCGGAGATCGCAAAGTGAGACCCCGGCCGAGACATCTGGCGACCTTTAATCTCCGGTGGTACGGATGCCAACAAAGCGATTTAACACCAGAAGCGCCGAGTCCGCCGCCCAGCCTTAATTGCGCCCGCCTAATCATGCCAGTGCCTTTTCAGCGCCAGGAGGTTATATCCCAAAAGCCGTGGAAGACCCCGAGCTTTTGATCATCGCCTTGAAAATCCTCGCGCCTCTTCCCAAGCCTTCTCCCGAAAGGACCGCTTTTCCATCTCCACACGCCGTTCGCCATGGCTAAGCCGATGACGAGATCGAGTCCCTAGGGTCATTGGATCGTGACTGGCGACGCCTGCCCGTGGCGAGACCGAACCTCATCCTCGGGATGACGAGATCGCTCTGCACCGAGCAACATTCCCTCTTGAGGTCGCGGACCCGGAGAGCGAATTCGCCGACGTCCTCGACAATTGCCAGATTGAATTGATCAACCCGTACCCAATTCCGCCCACACCTTAGCCATCTTTTTCCCATCTATGCGAGGGGTTCCGGGATTCTTCCCACCCCCTCTCTTCTTCTTCTACATTCTCCCTCTCCGCTCCCGGAAGGACCCGTGGTCGGTGCCTCTACTCCGACAATGGTCCGGCTCAAGTGGGTTTTGCCCAAGATCCTGGCCAGGATTCTCTTGGTCCATGGTCGGAGCGCTGGTTCTACCTCAGGAAGGGGGAGAACGGGAGGCTGCGATACGAGGGAGCCGCCGTCACCGAGAAGGAGACCCTAGAGATCGAGGACCTCGATGTCGACGCAGAAGCTATCGCCGCCATCCACATTTGCACCACGCGCGGCCTCACCGGACAGGCGATCGCGAATGACTTTCTGCGGAACCGGGGGTCTCCCCTACGGAGGAGGTTACACCCGTTCTCCCAGATCAAGGGACGCAACGATTCGACCCGCGAGAGCTCATCTGGTAAGGTCTTCAGCCCCAAGGTTTTTGCTCGAGTTCGCACTTCTTCCTCCTCTGATGACTCTTGTTCGTGCAGCGCCGAAGGAGTCCTGGGTCGCGGCCAGGATGCTGGAGATGTTCGGGAAACTGGCGCATGAGTATACTCTTGACGATCCAGTCCCGAAGAACGTCTTGCGACGAAAGCCCGAGGTAAGCCTTCCCCGACCTGTAGCCTCATCCGAACACTTGTATATCTTTGCCTGATCCGTTCTTGCTTGTAGGATCATCAAGAGCTGTGGGAGACAGCTCGGAGACTGCTCCCCTTGCCCGACGAGAGCAAGGGCAAGAAGGGGAAGAAGAGACTCCCCCCAATCGGAGCGGTCCGCCGGGAGACGAAGAAGCCCCACATCGAATGGGGTGACCGCACCATGGTAAAGACGATCATGTCCAAGCTCCCGAACTCGTGCCCTTGGCTTCTCGGGGCCTAACAAAGTTTCTTTTCTTGGCGGTGACAAAGTGCAATGCCGCCGCCAGACCATCGAGCCCCCCGCCTGTCCAGGGTGTTCAAGGTCGGTCATCTGGCATGGCCATGGCAAGGTTGGCTCATCTCGAGCCGCCTCCTGCACTGTGAGGAAAGAAGCGGAGTGCCCCGAGCTCGGGGCAACAGACCTTCACGGCCATCAACGAGGCAGAGGCCTCCCACCTGTAAGACCACGGCTTTGCAACCTGCTCCATCCCCTTGTGTTTTTCTGTCTTAGTGCCTATCCTTGATCGTAGGCCTCGAACGCTCGAGACCCGAGCTTGCCCACTCTGACAATGCCTGTTGTTCAGGGTGAGTCCGAGTCCGAGGAGGAGGCAGACGCCTACATGCTGGCCCCGCGCCGGTCTTCGGGTCAAAGGCGCGCTCTTGCCGGGGCCTCGAGCTGGGCTCAGGTCGGGGGGTTCGACCAAGGCTCTGATAGCCCGGACGAGTTGGACCCCCAACCTGTGATCAGCGAGGATTACAGCACCGGCGAGACAGGTGCCCTCGCGGTCGTCGATCCTCCCGAGATCGAGGGAGACATGGGTGTCCGGGCCCCTCAAGTCGCGGCGCCACCGATCGTTGGAGGCCGTGTCACCGAAGTCCCTGAGGTCCCGCCGACCAAGATCGCGCCTGATGGTGAGACTGCGGTTCCCCAGGCCACAGAGAGCGACCACGACAACGGGAGGCGCTCTGATGACCCGGCTGGCGAACTTCCAGCCCCCGGGGAATACAATGTTCCACCCCTGTGGTTGGGTCGGATGATGCATTGCGGCAACTCCCGCCAGTGGCCGGAACCCCGACCACGGAGGTCGGGTCCGGCTGTCATTGCCGCACCTCCGCCAGAGGATCCGACCCAGCAGCCGATGTGGAAAGATCCCGAGCCACCGCCGGCACGTCGTTCGTAGGCCCCGGACAAAATGTGCCGGCGGTGATTGAAGAAGGCCCAGGTCACGGGGACCTGGGCGAAGGTTTTGAGATCAACGCAGCACGTCTTGATGAGCTAAACGAGGAGTTCTCCAGCGCGCGCGTCGACAGCCGACTCCGTGAGGTAGGAGCTTTCCTTGTATGTCCCGTAATATGTTAAGTTGTGTGTTCTTGACAACTTCTTACCAGATCACTTTCCTTGTTTTCAAGGCGATTGGCAGCATGACCCGGGGGCTTCAAGGTCTCAACGAGCATGCCGACGTGCTCCGCCAGATCTTGAACGCCATGGAAGAGAGGGAGACCGAAGCGTTTCAGCTCACAGGCGACCATCGAGGTCGACGCGTAGGAACTCGAGCGGATGAACCGGGAGCTCAACGATCTGCGTCGCACGATGGTGGCGCTGGAGGTGTCCCATGCCACCGAGCTCGAGAGGACCAGATCCTTCGAGCGCGAGCACGGGTTCAAGGCGCAGGAGCACGAGCGCACTCGAGCGGCCGAAGCACTCGATGCTCTCAATACGGAGCGCGCCAAGGTCGAGCTGCTAGAGAGGCCGCCGCGGAGCGAACTTCTTCAGACTCGGCGCTCGAGACCCTCCGCGCCAGGGTCGAGGCCCTCGAGAAGGCTACCGAGGAACAAGCCGCCGCCGCGGCCCAAGCGCTTGCCGATGAGCGTGCCAAGGTCGAGGCGCTCGAGGCAGCTGCCAAGGAGCAAGCCACGGCCACGGCCACGGCCACGGCGCTCGCCGACGAGCGTGCCAAGGTCGAGGCGTTGGAGAGGGCTGTTGCCGAGCTATCATCCTCGGCCAAGGCGTCTCCCGAGCTAGAGGCCAAAGTCGCGGGGCTGGAGGAGAAGCTTGGTCGTGCCAGCAGGGCGGCGAAGACCGCCCTGGCCCAACTCAACGACGAGCGTCGCCGAGCCACGGACGCAACCAAGGAGGTCCTCCTCGCACTAAACCGAAGCCTCGGACTGCAGGGCCAGAGTCGCCGAGCTCGAAAGAAGAGAAGCTCAGCACAGATGGAGGATCTCAGAGTTCGAACATCCTTGATCCTGTAAAACATTTGATGTTATTAATAGGTTTGGGTTATCTTTTTGAAGTGTGCCTTTCTTGTTCGCGATCGAAATCCACGTGTCGCTTGTAGATATTACGCCTGCCCAGCCTTCGTTGGGTCCAAGGTCGAGCAACGCCGACCTTGGACACAAGTCTAAGACGAGCAAATGACCATGACCGCAGAATCGAGATAGAGTGCTCGCGAAAAGAAACGCAACGAGTGAACTCAGTGAATAAATCACCAACTCCACGACCACGACCATGCGCGCACTCAATAGCCAGAGCTGTGAAGCTTGTAGTTCAAACCCGGACGCAGAGGTGAGCCGATTGCGAAGAGTTTCGCCACGCTGAGCTCGACCACCGGGGTGAACGTGAAGCTCGCGATACCTGCACTAAGGGCTAATGCGAAGGTCGTGCTCAAGATGCTCATAATAAAGGAAAAGACATGAATTGTAGAAATCGGAGAATATCCTTTATTGAAGTTTTAAAGGTATAGAGATTACACATAAAACTTGGCGGTTGATCTATGTTCCACGAGCTAGAGAGCTCTCTGCCATCGGGCATCGCTATGGGTAAGCCCCCATGCGATCTGCTGAAACGACTCTATAGGGGCCCTCCCACCAAGGATAACTTGTTGGTGTTGGACGATACCGAATCCGCCTCGTGGCTAAGTCCCCAACAAGGAGCTTCCTAGGTCGTGATCGACCGAGACGCATGTCTGCGAAGAGCTTGCAGTAATGCGTTGATCGTAGCGAGGCACGGCATCTTACTTCTTCCATGAGGGCAAGGTCAAGAGACCGTTTGCTCAAGTCGACGTGGTCGACTGTCGACTGGCGGAGCCAATAAGCACCTCCGGAGGCAGATTTGCTTCAAGATCAAACACGAGTGAAGGGTGTGGACCCTGTTGTTCGGCCGACTAATGGGTACTAATAGACCATAAGACGGTGGGAAGTTCGCCCACCCAGCTTCTTGTTTGTAGCGCTTGAGCTCATCTATAACTCGCCTTTTGACACCTTGGACGATCTGTCCATTGGCGCGCTCTGCCGCTCCGTTGCTCTGAGGATGAGACACCGAAGCGAAGCACACTTTGGTGCCCATACCTTCGCAAAATTCCTGGAATAATTCACTGGTAAACTGAGTACCATTGTCAGTGATAATTCTGCTTGGGACCCCATACCTAGTGACCACAGACAAGAGGAAAAAGCAAACGGCAACTCGAGCAGTGATGGTCAAGACCGGTTCGGCCTCAATCCACTTGGTGAAGGTGTCGACGGCCACGAACAGGAATTTTTCCCCCCTGTTGCCTGGGGAAAGGGGCCGAGGATATCCAGCCCCCAGGTCGAGAAAGGCCAGGCAAGCGGGATGGTCCGGAGGGCGAGGCCGGCCGTGTGCGTTTTCGGCGTGAAACCGACATGCTCGATGTGTTCGGACAATATCCCGAGCATCTGTGTAATGTCATGGCCAAGAATACCCCATACGGAAGGCCTTGCCGACCATCGCTCAGACGAAGAGTGCGCCTACGAGACCGAGTGGATGTCGTTGAGTAGGTACTTACCTCCTCCGTGGAGATGCACCGTGTCAGATGCCGAGACGCTCCGTCTCAGAGAGTTTGCCATCCACGAAGCTTGTACAAGCTTGCTCGACGCTTACTCCTCGCTTCATTGGCGGGGTCGGGCGGCAGTCGCCTGCGTCAGAAGCCGTATGGGCTCGCCCATGCGGAATACCTTCCACCATAGCAAGCACGACCTCTCGGTCGGAGATATACGGAGCCGTCGGCCTCGAGGATGACATCGGGGTACCTCCTCGTCGGAAGAGCCGAGCTTGGAGAGAAAGTCTACTGGAGTTGTCCTTCCTAGGGACATGCCCGAGTTCTAAGTTGGAACCACTTCTCCATCTTGCGGACCTCGGCGAGATACTTTGCCATCGCATCCCCCGAGCATTGATAGTCCTTGTTGTATTGGTTGATGACGAGCTGCGAGTCTCCCTTCACGACCAACCGTCGCACGCCCAAGGACTTACAGCTCGTAAGCCCGCCAAGAGAGCTTCAGATTCGCCACGTTATTGGTCGCAGAAACCCAAAATGAACCACATACTCAACCGTCGCCTGGGTAAGGATAAGTATCCCAATTTCGAAGCGTTTGAAGGACCTCGAGCCGTCGAAGAACATGATCCAGGGCTTCTCTTCCTCGGCCTCGAGCTCAGGGGTGGGCTGCGATGTCTGTTCGACCACGAAGTCGGCGAGCACTTGCGACTTGATAGCTGTTCGGGCCACGACCTGGATGTCAAACGCCGCTAGCTCCATGGCCCATTTGGCTATCCGCCGCTTTTCGGATTCCGCAGATGTCACCGAGCGGAAAGTTGCTCGACGCACCACGGAATGCGCTCGAAGTAGTGTCAAAGCTTGCGCGAGGCCATGAGAAGAGCGCATGTTAGTTTACGACTTGACGGTAACGCTCCTTTGGGCCGTAAGACCTCGCGACATAGTAAATCGGATGCTATTGTGCCCTCTGCTCGCAACCAGATAAAGATTTCACGGCTTGGGCGGTGGCTGCAAGGTAGAGCAAAGAACCTCTCGCCAGTGCGGAGTTGTAAGGAGGGGTGGGGATGATGATATACCTTCACTCGCCGAAGATCGCTGTAGCTCGAGTCCATTCAAAGCCCCGTGCTTGCGCAGGTCTTAAAGAATGGGAGGCCTCGCCGCCGAGCCTCGAAATGAATCTCACGAGGCGGCCATGCGACCGGTGAGGCTTTGCACTTGCTTGATCGAGGTCGGGGCTCCATCTTCTCGATGGCCTCGATCTTCTCCGGTTCGACCAACCCCGAGCCCCGATCATGTAGCCAAGGACCTTCCACGATGCCGCGCCCAACACACACTTCTCGGGTTGAGCTTGATTTTGTACTGCTCAGTTTGCAAATGTTTCTTCAAGGTCACGGACGTGGTCGCCCGGGAGGGGCTTTTGACGATGATGTCATCCACGTAAACCTCGAGGTTTCACCCAATCTGCGGCTCGAAGGTCCTGGTCATCAGACGCTGGAATGTTGCCCCCGCATTGCGCAGACCAAATGACATGGTCGTGTAGCAATAAGTGCGAACGGGTGATGAATGCGATCTTGTTTCGCCGTCGACCGCCAGCTTGATCTGGTGGTAGCCCGAGTAAGCATCCAAGAAGCTTAGCATCTTGGCGTTGGCGGTGGAGTCGACGATCTGGTCGATGCGCGGAAGGGGGAAGTTGTCCTTCGGGCAGGCCGAGTTCAACCCCGTATGATCGACGCACATTCTCCACTTGCCACCCTTCTTCTGCACGATGACCGGGTTGGCTAGCCACTCGGAGTAGTCGATCTCGCGGATGAAGCCGGCCTTCAGGAGCTTATCAAGGTTTTCCTTGATGACCGCAACCTTCTCCGGGGAGAAGCGACGGTTTTCGTGCATGTGTCTAGAATCGGTTCGACACGTAACTTGTGCTCGATCACCTCCTCGAACGCCAGCATATCTACAGCTCCCAGCGAATATACCTTTGTTGGCGCGAAGGAAGGTGACGAGCTCGAGTTCCTATTTGGGACTCAGCTCGGCAGAGACGTGACACACCCGGTCGTGTCGCCTTCCTCGAGCGGCACGGCCTTTGTTGCCCTGGGCGGGTTGGATCGCCGCCCTCTGCCGGGCGTTCTTCTCTCACCTCTGGACCTCATTGGCGGTATGTCGGGCGAAGCGCCGGGGCTTTGGTCTCGCAGCCATGTGCCGCTGCAGTCATGCAAGACGTAATGATGCCGTTGGGACCTGGGAGCTTCATGCACCGATGACCGTAATGATTGGCCGCCATAAACTTGATGAGGGCAGGTCTTCCGAGAATAGCGTTGTACGGGAGGTCGCCCTCAACCACCTCAAAGGTGATCAGCTCGGTGCGGAAGTTGTCCGAGCCGCCGAAGGTGACGGGCAAGACCACCTGCCCTAAGGGAGTAATCGAGCTCCGTGAACGATTCAAGAAGGGATGGCGATGCTTTTGATCTTTGACCGGGGAATCTGCATCCGGTCAAGTGCTTCCGCCTGCAGCAAATTAAGAGAGCTGCCTCCGTCGACCATGACACGCCCGACCACTGTGTTGCTAATGGTCGGGGTCACGACCAAGGCGGTCTTTAAGTCTCGGGCCATACCTTGTAAGGCATCCTCCGGAGAAAAGGTGATGGTGGCCCCGGCCCACTTGCAATGCTGCTCGATGGGCTTTCCTGCCGCAACCTGATAGATGGTCCGGCGTGACTTTGATCTTGCGCTCGATGGTAGGTCGCCGAGCCGCCGAAGATGACGTCGATCCGGCGCTCGCCCTGTTGGAATTCCAGGTCGAGGTTGCCGTGCTCCGACCCGGCATTCACCCTTTCGGGCTGGTCGTCATCCTTCGGGAGCTCGGGCATCTCACCACGTCCGTCATAGAAGGCTTCAAGCTTTCCCTGCCAAGCCCTGCAGGACCGCAAGTCGTGGCCGGCTGCCCTATGAAACAGGCAGAATTTCGCCTCGTCGTACCCTGGCCGCCCTTCGGTTCCCTGCGGCCGAGCATCGGTCCTCCGAGGTCCAGGCCGCCGGCCTTCTTTCTGGGGCTGGCCCTGCGCCTGGCGAGACTGAGGCCGACCTTGACGAGGTCGGGTCCCGTCCCGAGTCTGATCCCGGACCTCGAGGACCTCACGCTGGCCGTCCGCCGAGACGATGACCCGCGGCTGACCTCCGCCGGTCCTGCGGTCACGCTTCCGCTTCTTGGCGCGGGCGTCTTGGTCGGCGCCCTTGGAATTGGACGGGCCAGCCTCAGAGTGGTTCAGACCAAGCTTACCTTGGTCGTAATCGCGCTTCCAGCGGACGGCGTCGTCCGCGTCCGCGTACCGTTCCGCCATGCGGAACAATTTGTTGACACTGAGCCTTGTCGTGATCTCGAGGTCTTGATGGCGCGCCGGCCGTAACGCCGAACTTGAAGGCCTTGATGACCGCTTCATCGAGATGCTTGGAATCAGGTTCCTTCAGCGGATAAACCGCCGCACGAAATCATGAAGAGGCTCGCTCTTGCCCCGATGACGCGATCCAGTCTTTCTCCTCCCCGCCGCCGTAATGCTCCGAAGTTGAACGAGGGCGCTCGATTTGGCGCCACGACCAAGGAACCGGCTTCGTTGAAGAGCCAGTTCGGGCAGCGCCGCCCAGCGGTCGGAGATAGTTGGCTATGACCACTCGTTACCTCCGGCCGCCAAAATGGCGGTCGAGTAGATGGACAGAACTCGTCCAGATTCTTGGTCCCGCCGAAGCGCCGATCAAAGCGGGCTTGAACCGAAAGCAGCAACAGATGCATTTAAGGTCGCCGAGTACGCCACGCAACCGTATGCCGACGGGTGCACGCGGGAGCGATCGTGGCCAACGAGATTTCATCGCCAGACGACTCGAGCTCGGGCTTTCTTGACGACCCGATCTTCGGCGAGATCGGTCGTGGTGCCGAGCACGGGAGTCGCCTGAGAGGTATTGCAGGCGGTCCTGTACGCGACGACGCCTGGGTGGAATGTCGGGAAAGCCCGCGACGACTTGTCGATTAGCGTGGAGCTCGTGTGGCTCACCTCGCTACTGCACTCGCCGGGTTAGTAGTCAGCAGATACGACGCGGTGGCGTCGGGGTCTCGCCCCGAGGGTGTTACCGAGATGAAGGCGCTTCACGCCTCGGCGGCAGCCGACGGGTGCGCCTGCGATGACGTGATGAGTTGTCGCTGCTTCTCAGGGAAGGGGTCCCTGAGCGGTGTGACGACCCCCGTTTTAGCACGAATACCAAAACGGAAATCTAATGTGCTTGCAGTACTAGTCCCTGGATCAGTAGCTAGCACGCACATTTCAACGATTGGAATCACAACCATACAACATATAATTAAGCGGAAACGAATAAATACAAAGAATTATTACAACTCGAGAATGCAAGAAGAAGAAGCAAAATCTCGTAGTGTGCCCAAACGAACCCGCAGTAACCGGCGAGGCATAAACTCCAGATAGAACACGCCGAAGAAGAACCCGCAACCTGCGATGAAAAGGGACTCGAAGTCTCGCTAACTCATCTACCTACAATATAATTAAGCAAGGGTGAGTACTTTACGCACTCAGCAAGACTTGAGCAAAGCCTTAATTTGCATAAAGCGAATTTCATTTGTAAATCCAGTTATTTGCAAACGGAATTTATAAGAGCATTTGATTGATAACAAATAAGTAAAGCATATGTAACACTCACAGTCCTCCATGACGTGAGCGACGAATCAACAATCCTGAAATCCATCAAAGTCAGCCCTTCGACATAAAGCACAGTTGCAAAACAAATGGAACCAACCCTTTTGAAAATAATAAAACATCTAACTCGCATCAGTTCGCCAAGACACCCATGACCACAGGTACGGCTAATCGATTAGATTTAACTCTGCAGAGGTGTACAACTGTACCCACAAGACATGCCCTTTTCTTTTTGCCACACGCTTCACATCCCATGGTAAGCGCAGTGGCCAGAATGTTCATGACAAAAACCTTTACATTACCTGGGTTAACTTCACACCAGCCCGGGACGTTAATCCATACTATTATAGAAGAACTCAGAGCATAGAAATGTTGGAACTTCCCAAGTATGGCGTACACCGTTGCATTGGAATGTGGAAACCCCTGCAAGCAGACCTAGAAAGGAATGCCTGTGCAAGCTCCCGCCTACCATAAATGCAAAGTTAAACCAGGTAACTTAATCAGTTCAAGGCTGCCCCATCCCAGCACTTGTGGTTTGTACGGATTTTCCTGGATCATACAACACGATGTTCGGTCCTTAATTCCGACACGGGCAATACTTCACCCTACACTACGGCAAGACCCTTAATGCACTTAGGCTATTGCCAATAATCGCCCGCATCAACACATAGTTTTATTTTGGGTTTTTAATCAAAATACCCACAACCAACAGTGCCATTTCCAATGTTTTCAGGAAACAAATTTTGATCTGATCATCAACCTTGTTGATTCTAAAGCATGGCTAAGCATGAATAATATGAACGCATATACCCATGATGACATTAAGTAATGCCTAACCTTAATCTAAGACTATCAAGGTTCACATGTTCATAATCATCAAAGAGTTTCATGTGACAACAGGTATATCTACCAATCCACAAATAGCAATTTACATAAAGTAAACGCATGCATAAAACAATTTGATGCACAAAAAGGAATATAAAATACTGGGCTCAATATGGTCAAAGGATGCTTGCCTTGCTTATTTGACGAATACGACGAAGATAAGGATTGCGGCGGATGACGACGACGGCGGAGACAACGATGTCGGGTTCTACACGTCGATTAACGGAAACAAAGCAAAAACACTAACTTCAATAAAGGCAAAAAGGAAATAGATAGAAAGACAAATAAAACACTTCAGAAGAAACAGGGATTGCTCTTTATGAATTTATTAATCTTATTTTACGAATTCAAGATGCTAAAATTGGTTAGATTAATAGAATTAGTCATTAGTTACAAGGTTTATATAATTTACTATTCATGATATGAGGTTCTGCCAATTCTTAATACTTACATGTTTTACTCTAGTAGGATTCAGAGTCAAAGCAAGACAAATTAAGGATATTTTCTTAGATTACGGTAGATCATAACCTAAAGATCAATTCTAATCTGTTCTTTACATTATTCGGTTTAGGTGAGTTGTTTTTTGCGAGTTAATGAAAAGGCTTGGTTGATCATGCTAGAGTATGAATGATTAGCTCTTTATCTATAAATGATTTTGCTTAGAATTAGTTTTATGCGAGTTAAATTTACTGATTTAGGCTACTGAGATTATTTTCATAACATTTGGGAAGGTTCTGGTGATAAAAACAACTTAACTACGGATTCCTTCATTATTACCTAAAGGTTATTCATTCGCATTAAGGCCTAAAGAAATGTGATTACTTAGGGTTATTCAGCTATTAAGATTTGTATACAAAACATGATGAAATATGGTTATTTCTTCATAATACGATGATTTATACTTTGCATAACAATTCTAAGCTAGTTCCATAAATTTTAGGCTTTGGCTAATACATTATATTTGTTGTTGAAAAGGCTTAAGTGGCATTGTTAAGTTAACGTCATTCGGAATCGGCCAAAAAAAGGGAAATGACAGGTTAGCACTTAAGGGTTTTGGGCTAACAATATTAATATGCAAACCTTAATGGAATAAGATTATTTTTATAGAATATGGTAGTATAAACTTTGTACAGCGTTACTAAACTGATTTTGTTGATTTTAGTATTTGGATGAGTTATTTCATCTATTGTTGAAATAGCCTAAATGATCACATTGGCAAACCTTAAATCGGCCAAGTTTCGTTTTGAGTTTCTAACTACACCATACATGATCTTTAATTTATTTTTCAGGCATTAGCAGAATACCATCCTAGAAATGTTTTAAAGTTGGTTTTGCATTATTTTAATCTTTAATTGCAATAGATTATCCATTTACTTACTGTTGTAATTATCATTTTCTTCTATTGAAAGAACGCCAATTAAGTTTGATCCTAAGCATCTTTATATGGACAAGCTCCTACCGATTCCGTGAACCGCATATATTTCAATTCATTGTTTCATGAGGTGTTCTCGCTACTATTCTTACTAATGATCATACTAGGGTTTGTTAATGGTCACAATGCAATACATAAACTTAGTTCCAAATATTAATTGTATTTGTATATTGAATACATCCTGATCCTAAAATCTCATGAATATTGATTTCATCATTTCATTACTTATTATACATGATTCTCATAAAAAAACCATATTAGCACCATAATCAAAGCTTAATTTAAATAATTATACTGCAGTTCAAAAACTAAATATTTTTATATATTTAGATCCTTTCGATTGTAGATGAATAATAAAATTTATCTCACTGAATTTTGATTAAAATTGCACATGATTTTCAAGAATGAATTTATTTCGAATTGAAAATGCTCAGAATTGAAATCGTTTTACCAAGATGAAAACGTCTTTTGACTGTTTCTTCTTCCATCGAGGCTACCGACACGGCTCCACTACTCGAGACAGAGAACAGAGGGTCTTCTAGGGCATGGCGGCGAAGGTCTTCCGTGAAGCTCCGTGGCGACCACTCGGGAGGAAGATCATGGCCACCGCAGCCGTCTTCGAATCAATTCGTAGGAGAGTTACCAGGAGGTGCGCCCACGAGCTCCTCAAGGGCGGTATCAATGGCGGTGGAGAGAAGAAATCACCGCACTAGAGCTCGAATGAGTAAGTGTTTGAGCATCGTAGCGCCGAGAGGATTCCGTTTTGAGTTTTACTGCGAGGGAGAAGCTCCGAGGAGGGCTGTCCACGGTGGCTTGGCCACGGGAAGATGAGCGCATGGCAGCAGCCTACATTTCGCACTGTGAGGAGAGGAAGATTGTTGGGGCTTTTGATCGCTGGAGCTTGGGGATGCTCTAGACCAAAGGGATTTGGAAATGGTTGGTCAGTGTTTCAAGAATCGCGATCGGCTCTCGAGCTCAAACTCTCGGCAATGGCGTAAACGAGTGCTCTCCGTGCGTCTTTGGGGCAAGAAGAGGGAGTAGAGGTGGGGAAAGTGAGAGAGGTCTCATCCAGTGCTATCTATAGTCGCAAAAGGGGTAAGCCCGCCGGATGAGCTCGGTCTCTGATAACTCTCTGCTGGGTGAGTCCACGGTTGCCAGGAAGGTATGGGCAGCTGAAGCTTCTCGCGACGCCAAGATCGTGGCTGAAGCAGGGCGACGCGGCACTGGTGATGCAACGATTCGGCGAGATTCAATGGAGCGACGCTCGATCAAACGTGCTGAATCGAGAGGACTCTTGTCTCGGTCGGTTGAACAGAGAAGAGTGGCTTCAGGGCTCACGGCTGGAGGAAGAAGATGACAAGGGAGTGAGGCTGCCAGGTGGGCCGGTTCAGAAAGTGGGACCCGCCTGGAAGTGAAAGAAACAGGTGATGCGAAGCCAAAATCAGAAAAGGTCAACCGGCTGAGCACCTTTGGCTTCTCTGGATCGATTTCTCTTCGCGTCAAGAATTAATGAAAAATTTTCCGCATGATGTTTTACCAGTTATCTGCTTACTGTAAAAATTTTGGTCAAAAATACTATTCACAGAATTATTGAAAATTCTGACAAAACGTGCTGCACAGTAATTAGTTTTCTGTTTTTGAATTATCAGACAATTTAAATCTTTTCAAAACTTTTTGAAACTTTGTTTTTCATAATTATTTGAGCTAGGAACTCTTATATAAAATTTCCAGCTCAAAAACTTACTCCATTATTTTATAACAATTCTGACATGACAATTTCCATATTTTCATACTTTCTGTTTTTAAATTTTTAAAAGTCTTAAATGACATTATTAATTTATTATATTTTTTTTCCTAGAGCTAGAAATGGCCTTCAGGTTTCCATGGTAATTTTTACAGCTCCAGATAAGTTTCATAAATATTTTGTAAATTCTGACAATGCATTACTTCTAATTCAAAGTTACTCTTTTTATTTATCTCTTTATTATCCATGTATGAAATGTCATTTTATGGCTAAAATGATTTACTTATATGCTCAGGGTTCTGATGATAAATTTTCTAAATTTCTACTTTTTGCTTCTTTGCCTTTTTCTCTTTTTCATTCCTCTCTTCTCTTTTATTTGGCTTTTCTTGCAACACAAAAATCCCAGAAAATACAAATAAAGCAAACAATATTCAGAAAATCCAAATATATTCACAATAAACTTTAAATATTACACTTTTACTATTTTAGAATTTTCGGGATGTTACAAGCGGTGACTTTGGTGCTGTGGAGGAATGACCTCAGTTGCAGCACGATCGAGTTCTTCGGCCAAGGCCCGGCCGAAGAGCTCCGATTTTGCCCTATCGGGATCAGCCATGATCCGGGCGATAGCGCGAAGGCGCTCCCCCGAGGGGGGGAGCCTCTCCTGGTCTTCCCGTCGGAGCGCGGTTATGGCCTGATTGATCGCGACGTGGACCATCCGACGAGCATCCTCGGGGGTTTGTGGGTCGCGACCCTCTGCCGCGTCCTCACCAGAAGCGTCCGCCATGAAAACGTGCTACTCGACGCAGAGCGGGAAGGCGAAACAGGATGCGAGCCGACTCGCGCCCGATCCCACACTTGAAGAGTGTCCGTCGATGGAGAACGCCATGCTCCTAAGACCTTGGAGTTTTTCCTGCGAATGAACAAACCAATCGGGCCCCACGGTGGGCGCCAGCTGTCGACGATCAGAATCGCCAACCGCAGAAAATGAGGTAGGGGTCAGTGAGAAATGGGACCACAACTGCGCTTTGCTCGAACAGAGGAATGAGGTCGAGGAGGTCTATGGTCGAAGCTAGGAGACAACGGACGAGACCGAGGATTATACTGGTTCGAGCCCCTGAGAAGGTAATAGCTCTACTCCAGTGACCTTACAGTGGTGATTCCTGCTATTGTGAGTACAAGAGAGGATTACAGCTCAAGCTTGACGATGCTAAGTCTAGATTTGAACTTGAGTGTGTGTGCGTTGGGTTGTTCTGTGTCCGCTAAGTGTTTACAAAGCTTCAGTCTTATACACATTCTTCTTGCAACGTTCGGGAGTAATTCTCGGATCGTGGCCTTCATGTACATTGATGGCGGTGGTAACTGTTCGATCCGCAGCAGGCAACAGATTACTCCATGATCCCACGTTTCCGTAACTGCCAAGTGATGACGTGTCCGGGATCCAAGGGAACGTTATCGACCTTGGATCGACCCGAGCTCGAGCTCGCGGGGACCCCGAGCTCGGAGTTACCGCGCCCTAGGTCGAGCGGCCTCGAGTTTGGTCCGATGCACTCTTGGTCAAGTGGCTTCGAGCTGATCCAGGTCTTTGATCGAGGCCTTCCGAGCTAGGGGGCCGGTTGACCGTTTGATGACCAGCCAAGGGTTGCCCGGCCCCCGACAAAAACCATTTAACACCAATGCTGCTTTACTTGACAATAATCCTTAACTTAATTCACACCAGCACATAAGTGAGAATGACATAGCCATATAACACTTTCATCTCAATTCTCCACTCTAATTGAGTCCATGACTCAACCTTTCCTCACTTTATCCATAAATCCACATTGATCATACTATGCAATGCGATATACTTTCATGCTCAAAATGCACATTTTCGTCATTTATAGCGGTATACTCGTGCGCACACCCATCGATGTCACACTCTCTCATTCCCTTCCATCTCAGTGGAGGGGCCTACTCTTAATGACTCGCCCCCATTCATCTCAATGGATGGGACTACCAGGTAGGACTTCTCAGGAGCTCACCGGATTAGTTATATGTGCTCATATGACTTTCTCACCGACCTGGCTCGATCTCATGCATGCCATGAATGCAAAGTATGCACAATATTTCTCAATTAATCATTGCAACCAACATACTGAACTCAATTAGTGAAATCAATTCACTCACTTTAAAGGAGGCGTCCTAAATACTCCATGTATCTATGCCAGGAACAATTTCCCCGAAGGGACACAGTCAAGTACAATACTCGCAAATTAACAACAAGTAATCCACTTACCCCATTCATTCAACTCATTGCAATATTATCTACCTTACGATATACTTACCGGGATTATGTCTTACCAAGATATCACTTTAAGAAGAATCCATTCACGTCCTCTTAATAACGAGCACCAACATTTACTAATACTTGCAACAATCAAGTAGAATTAGCATTTAACACGTCTACCATGGAACACCTCATTTCCACGCACACACTGTACTTGTCTTTTACCAAAAAGAGCGGAGTGGCGTGAGGCTGAGGCCACTCCTGAAGCTACTCCACCAGAAACAAACATCACAAAAAGCTTCAATAACATCCCCTTTCAACAACGCTCTAAGCCCCAAACTACAACCTCAAAAGCCCCA
Organism: Guadua angustifolia; assembly: GCA_036346375.1. Classification (NCBI taxonomy): domain Eukaryota; kingdom Viridiplantae; phylum Streptophyta; class Magnoliopsida; order Poales; family Poaceae; genus Guadua; species Guadua angustifolia. The sequence goes on along the minus strand of CM070515.1, from coordinate 38,874,927 downwards.
ATTTATGGTTGACTCAATACAAATAAAATGTACACTAACGTGCCGACAATAAACTCATTAGCTTTCAATTAAAAAGACTACTAGATATTACGCGAATCAATACACTCAATTCAACTTGAAAAATTACTTTGTCCCCAATTTGGACAACATGCACTAAAATCATCATATCTTTTAAATGGTTCATGCAAAAATTGCATTCTTTATCTCTAATTAAACATAAGACACCCACGCTCAATTTTCTCAACATCCGTCCCCTCAGGAATTGAGTTTAAAGTACTCAAAACCTATTCCGAATATGATTCCAAACTCTGTCCATTTCTGAATTTTCTTCGGAAAAATAGGTTTCTAGGCAGTGGGTTCAACAAGGCATACAAATTGATAGAAATATCCAAATCAACTAAATGAAGACATTTTCAACATCTACACAAAAGTTTCCAACTTTTCCTAGGCAAAGAGAAAGTCTAATTCTGCTTGTAACTAGACTCAATCAATAGATTAAAACTATATCTACTATTGTAAACAAGTTTAGGACAGCAGGCACAGAAATGAGCAAATCTCCTAAATGGTTAAACCAAAAATTGAGTCCTTGTACTCGAAATGACCACAAGAGGATAATCTACATTTGTTATACAGCCATTCAGTCAGGAGATATATTTAAAGTTCTCAAATAGCACTTTGAATCTCAGACTGAAAGCTGAACCTTCAGCAGCTTCAAATTTCAGAATAGCATACTTCAAAATAGCATAACTATTGATTCTTGAATCCAAATCAAGCAAAAAAGGATATTTTCTTAATCTAAAAAAATTTTCTAACTTTCTCTAGACAATCAAAAATTCTAATTCGATTTGCATCTAGCATTAAACAGCAGCTCAATATTTTAGCTACCAACACAAGCATAATCAAGATAACCAGCACTAAAACGACCATATCTTTTGTTTGCTCAATGAACTTTAGTGTTCTTGGTCTCAGATTAAAGGGGAAACGACAAGCTACAACTTTTTCTACAGCCAAAAATTTAGAAAATGCTTTTAACTAGCTCGAAACACAGCTCTAACGAACAGGTAAAACTCAGTCCGAAAACAGAAATTGCACAACCCTAGGTTTCACTCCAAATCCGCTCCAAACTCAACCAAAACTACAGGGAAAATACTCTAGCATTTAACCCTAGCTCAAGCCTCCACCTCAAATCGCAAATCTTAGGAATTTAACTTAACACCAAAAGCCAAAAACAGCAAGTAACTTTAAATAATTTCAGTGAGCATCCATTTCTAACTTTAAATAATAACCATCAACAACAAGCTATAAGAGCTAACTACAACAAAACGGTAAAGTGAAGTTCGATTTCGTGTCTATGCTACTCCCTGCCCATCATGCCGGCCACACAGTACCTAAAAACATTAAACAAATAAGCGTAAGTTCATAAAACTCAGCAAAGTACGTCAAAGAACAATATCATAACTAATTAACACATCTTAAATCAATAACATAACAACATTTCTTATTTAAATTCAGCAAGCACATAAAGCAGTAATATCCTAACTATTTCTCAAATTCAACTCATTAATCATCTTTTATTGAGTCCACGACTCAATGACTTAACCCTTCTTCACAATATTCCTCAATCAACATTAGCAATGATGTGCAAAGCAATATGCTTTTATGCTCAAATGCACCTTTTCAACGCTTATACTAGTATAACTCGAGTGCACACCTGTCGGTATCGTACCCTCTCATTCCCTTCCCTCCATGCGAAGGGGCCTACTCTTAAGGACTCCCTTCCATCCATCCTCGTGAGTGGGACTACGAGGTAGGACTTCTCAAGAGCCTTTCAAATTAGTCATATGTCCCCATATGACTTTCTCACCGACCTGGCTCGAACATCCCATGTATGACATGAATGTAAAAAATGCAACCGAATAACCCACTTTAAAAGAAGCAACATAAGTACTCCCTTTAAACGAAACCACATAAGTACTCACTTTAAAAAGGATGCCACATACATACTTACTTTTCATTTGCCCAGCTTCATCCTTATCAAATGATCATTTGCCTCATTATCCCATTCTCATCATCACAGGTATGGAGCACAATCCATTCCCACATTTGCATGTAATCCACAAAAAACATTAAGATAACAAAAATAGCAGTGTGGTCATAACACGACAGCGTCAATAATTCTCACATACACAATCACTAGAAAGCGACTGAATCGTCTAAACCAAGCTCATGTTAGCTCCATTCACTCGAGCAACATACTTGCTAGATATCAACCTTACCAAATGCCTATTCTCAACTAGAATCTATATAAATTAGCTGAACAACAAATAAAGTAAGAAACACTATATATCAATACACAAACCATCCTCAAAAGCACGATGTACTTGCCTCTTTACCACACGAAGCGGTGTGGCACGAACTTGAGGCCGCAACCAAGTCAGCTGCAGAAGATAATATAAGGAGGTATTCATTTCAAAAGAAATCATACAGTGATAATTTGATCAACCAAAAACAACACTCTCCCATCCATACGCCACCCGATTGCCAACCCTTCTAACTCATGGGACAGACCCACCCCTTATTGTCCCAACGGTCAAATAACTTTAGCACTAAGCTCCTAAGCCCAAGTCAAGGTTTCCCCATGATGAAAACATATTACACAAGAACACCCACAACTTCTAGGTTCCCATCAATTAAGAATGACTACACAAAACCTCTCAATTTCAAACCGGAAAAATAATCGCCCTCCAAGCGGATAGCTACCTTCACCATAGTATAACTATTGTTATACCAGTCCAAATTCAGCAAACTAAGAAATTTTTGACATCTAGAGGAAATTTTCCTACTTTCTTTAGGTATTGAAATTATTTGATTTGGCCTCTAGCTATCCCTAAAATGCAAATTTCACAACCTCTGCCCTGGAGACGCAAATCTGGACAGCAGTCACTAAAACAACCAAACTTTTAAATAGTTGATCCAAAATTGGTGTGCTTGAGCTCTAATAAAACTTAAGACAACCATGTATATTTTTTGCAACAACCAACCCCTCAGGAACTAAACATAAGGTCCCTAAAAACTATTCTGAACATCGATCCAGATCTACCCATTTCTGAACTTCCAGCCAAAATTCAGTATTCTGGACAACCCAATCAACAAAGCATGAATAATACTAGACAACTCCAAATCAAGCAAATGACGACATTTTTGATAACTACAGAAAATTTCCCATCTAACTATAGGTATGGATAAATTTCAAATCTACTTCCAACTTGCCCTAAATAGCAGATGGACATGGCTGCTGCCTACTAGAATAGAGATTGCGCAACAGGCAAAGAAACTAGCATAACATCTAAACGGCTGAACCAAAATTTGAGTCTTAGACTCTAATTAAACGTGAGACCATGATCTACAATTTCTTCTACTGCCAACACTACAGGAAATGCTTCTAACGCCATCGAATCACAGCCCTAATGACGAGACCTGTGCTGCCGAAAATCAAGAATTTGCCCAGCTCTAGGATTCTTCCTCAAATCCATCACCAAACAAAGCATTTCTGCAGCAAGACCACCCTAACAACACTCCTAAACAGCCCCACACCCTTTCACATAAGAATCCCTAAATTTTACCTTAGCTCCAAGCTCCAAATCAGCAAGGGATGGAAGACTCGGCTAGGGAGAAGCGTGTTGTGCCAAGGAGGAAGCTACTGGAGGAAGGAGGAGCTGGGGAGGCACCCTGGGGGAGGAGGAGCTCAGGAGGGAGGCACCCTAGGAAAGGAGGGAGAAGGCTGTTCAGCTAGGGAGGGAGGTAGGGATAATTTCAGTTGGGTAGGGAGGCAAGTGGGGAAAAAGAAAGCAGGTGAGAGAGGGTTAGGTGGGGGAGAAAAAATAGGAGGTTTTCCCCCACATAGGCTAGAAATTGGTCCTAGAAGCTCACAGACAGGCCCACCAACTCTCGAGAATGTCTGCAAGAGGGTCTCACACCCCGACTTGAAATTCCATAACTTGGAGAATGATCTGCGATATTACATTCTTCCCCCCTTAAAGGAATTTGACCTCTCAAATTCTGAGCACGCCAACTACACAAAACTAAATCCATAAGGGACTTGAACAAGCACCACCAAGGAACATAACAACTAAACTATACTCCCAAGAAGGTTTGGGACCGAGACATGCCACAACCTTCAAAACTCTCAGCTCTTAACCCAAGTACGATTAACATCCAACCAAGTTTAGGACCTTAGGTTGCTACCAACCCATACTTGGTTCTCTTTCTAAGAATGTCTCACCCCCACATCTACCGCCCAAAGAAACAAATCAAATAGTATAATCCTATTATACTCAACCAACAACCCATGACCATTCATTTTCTTTTCTCACACTAGAAAGCAAAGGAAATCTCGATCCTCTTAACCCAGCTAACCACTTTCATCATCTTCAAATTAATGTGATAAAGTTCACATCGGGGAGAAACTCAATTTAAAAGAGAAACATTGTATAAATCTTTTACAGATGCGATCACAATAACCAAAGTAAATTAGCTCGCTTTTACCAAAGCAAATCATCTCACACTTACCCAAAGCCTACAATTCGAAAAAATAGAACTGATCCTCAAATCAAACATCTATACCCACCACCATTTTCTCCCAAGAGAAAGGGAAACTTATTTTCCAACAAAAACACTTCACCAGCAAAAATCACTTGTGATACAAACATAAGATTCTCCTTTTAGAAACATTCACAAATACCGCACACATTTTAATTAAATCCAGCTCTAGTCGAAATAAATATACAAATATTTCCAAATTAAGAGTTTTCCAATAACTGATAATACAACACATAACTCATTTCGTGCGCGAAAAGAGCGCAATCCATTCATACACCCTATGAGGGTAGATTCCACATACATCACTTAAGCTAACCATCTCGGCAGGGACAAGTAAATGACGTTATTCAATGAAATAAATCATTCCAACACCACCTCATATTACATCAAGGATAATCATTCTTTTGTCCTCATTTTCAAACCTCAGAATTAATCCCCGAGATTGGCAACATTCCCTCTAAATTTAGGGGAGTTCCGAAACACATAATAGAACATACCTTTACCAGAAAACATTCAACTAAACAAACCAATCCAGAAATATTTGAACATAAGAACACCTTACAACCCAACATTTTTGGTATTCCCATGCACTTACCATTCAAGGTTTCAATATTCACGATGTGTACCTTGGGAAAGCTTAACAGATTTTAACATGGGTTACATAACCCATTCTTCCTTCTAATTATTTTCTCCAATAATTATAACCACGACTGGCTATAATATCATCAAGCAAGAAACCAAATCTTATCGCATGATAATCCACAAGAAGGAACATGTCCTAATTTTAAACACATTTTGTCTGACATTTAATTCCACATAAGATAGTGCATCAATATTCTCTTTTGGGGTCTTCAAACCACAACAAGCCATCGATCATTCAACTTCCTATTTCAAGTTTAAGACATTTCTTTTAAAAAACTTTCAGTAAAATCAACACCTATAGTTCGTACTACCCACTCAACAACGATTCGACAATCACAACCTGACAAGCTATACATGACTCCAACAATTAGATAATGTCTCCTCGAGACATAATTCACCAAAATGTCTCTAAGCCAAACATTTGCTACGAACAAGACCAAGCACCACGATAATCATTCCAATGATTCTTCGCATTGTAATTATAACCTCGCTCTATGCCAGTCTATACCCATACTATGATAAGTTGTCATTAAATAACACAATCCGACCTTATTATAACAAGTTCATCAACAAAACATTCTAGACCTTTTGAATCGTAATCAGTACTAGCATTCCATGAACACAATTCCACACCTCTAATTATTTCAATAGTTCACAATAACCAGCATAATATTTCTAGCCAACAATCACATTAGGGTCAGCCACCCTCACAAATAAATTACTCTACTAACCTTATATTGGAAGGTCTTTAAACAACCAACAATCTTACTTTGATTGCCGCTTTTTTTCTTCAAAGAAACTCGACGATCAAATTTATGAAATGACAAAACTCAATCCTTGTCATGCAAAAGTCCTTCGAATTAAACGTCAAACTCCAAACTTCCATGAAGGAAGAGGGTTGCAAAGATGTTTTCCCAAAAAGGAAAAACGACGAGATTAAATAACCCTTTTCTTATAAAGTCATAAAACTTCAGTCCCCACAACTAAGTCCGACACAAAACATCAATAACTCTTTTAAACTCGGAGAATGACAAACACAAGAATAAATCAATTACTTTCTTTGCAAAGCAACCAACGCTAACCAACAAAAATGTGTGTCAGAGCTGAAGTAGCAACTAAAAGTGGCGCAACACTAAATTCTTTTTGTTTGTCTTAAACCAAAGAAGACAAAACCAAATAATCTACTCCACCAACTCTCCGATCTATGACATAAAGGACAATCACTCTCCCCCACGGGAGGTTATTAGTCCTCTGGTGGTGGCTCTAACTAGCTACACCGACAAACCACAACCTTTACCACAGTGATCAATACATGTCCAAAACCCTTTGGCACAAATTAACTCATATAAACACAATTGTAATATCGCAGACCATTTTTTCATTCGGTGTGGGAGAAAAACCCCCTATTTTTCTCCCCCACCAAACCCTCCCACCCACCTCCTTTATTTTTTCCCTCCTCAAGTTTTTTTCCACCCAGCCGACTCCCACCTCCTGGTTTTTCCCCAAGGCACCTCCTCCTCCTCCTCCAAGCTGAGCCCGTACTGTGTTCTTCTTCCTGCAGCTGAGGTCACCTCCCTCTCGTTCCTGTGAGCAGCAGCCCCCAGCCGAGCCTGATGAGGACATCACAACCAAGGATACAACCGCTGCCCTTTCTTCCCCTACGACCGCTTCGCCGCCCCCGACCGTCAGCCTGTTTCGCCGCTACTTCATCTACGACGTCTGGAGGGCTTAATCCAGAAGCAAGGCCTTTCTACCCACCTTTGCGGGACCAGCACGTCAAGATCATCCACCGAGGATAGCCTACGTGCCAAGGAAGGCCCAAGATCAAGCCCAATTCGTCGACAAGTCCAGTTCGGCCATTCAGGAGCAGCAATATTTCAAACGGACATAACTTGGGCTCCCGGACTCCGTTTTTAGCGTGCGACCACCCGTTTGAAAGGTATCGAGATAACCTTTCCAATGGATCTAGTCCCAAGGCCAAATTCTTCCTAGAACGACGGGAAATCATAAACAAATCTCACAAGACAGAAATTCCAGGTGCTGTGCCACCTTATTTTTGGGCCCATGGCCCATGTATGGTTAGGGTTGCATGGTGGCCGACCCTAGTGTGGTGGCCTACCATAATTTGGGCACCCCAAGTCTGGTCTCCACCCTATATAATACCTCAGCCATCGTACGTTGTCATTCGGGTTTTGTTTATTTGATAGTTTAGCCATTGCTACTATTTTGAGTCTTCCAGACGTGCTCAACAGCCGCCTAAGAAGCTCCTTGTTTCAGAACCCCACATTATCAATCCTTCATCTTTATTTGCAATTTCAGATTGCCTTTACCTTTGTTCTTGCTTGTTCTTCGGTTGCATACGGGAATTGAACCTCGCGTTCAGGTTGATCGTGCCCACGGTAAGATCAATAACCCTCCAGAGTTGGTGTAGCGATTGCTAAGACGCATCGTTGTCGTACGGTGTTGTCGGATCGTCAACGTCGCCTCCACAAATCGATCGTGTGTTTCTCATCGAAAGATCGGGACACCAAAGTGCTATCAAGTGGTATCAGAGCGCCAAGTTGCTCGGTGAGAGATTTAGAACCCTAGATTAGTTTTTGTTTTCTGTCCAAAATTGAAAATCCTCCACAAAAATTCAACCTTTAGATTCAATCTACTATTTTAGTGTGTTTTGTTAGGTTTTGATCCATTAGAGTCCTTGTTTTAGTTGCTGATCGTTTTTCCTTCGCGTAGCTTTTATTTCAATCTGTCCAGTTCTTTGTTTTGTTCATAACTTTCGCATACGAGATCCGATTCAAGTGTTTTTGCACTTTCCTGAAAGCTTGGGATAAGCTCCACAAAAACCTAGTTGGGCACGAAATCTGATTCCATCTAAAAGCTTGTTTAATCTTGATATCAAATTCGGGAAGCAAGTTGCAATTGCAATCCAGGTCGGTTTGGTATTTTGATCATAACTCTCACATCCAAACTCCGATTGAGAAGTTTTTATACTTTCCTGAATCCTTGAAGAGTCCTCTACAAAAACGTTTTGGGGTGTCCTTTGTGATTCGGACTCCTTCAAACCGACTTTGACTCGGATTCGGATTTGGTCAGATCGGCTGAATTTTGTTAAATCTGTGCACCTTTGTGTTTTGGCCATAACTTCTACATATGAGCTCCAAATTGTCTGTTTGAATACTTATTTTAAAGCTTAGAACAGTACCATCATTTTGTTACATTGTGAGCAAGCTTGATTCGGTCATTTTCATACCTTAATTGCAGCCACAACTTTACTGCATAGTTCTGGCCGAATTTGGGTTTGTTTCTTCAATTTGTGTTCTAGCTTTGTTTCTTTGAGTTGGTTGAGTCCAGTAGCGTCTACAACCATAAAATTCCAAAATATCAGTGCACATACCTTTGGAAACCAATTCATCCTTTGCGAATACTTTGATCTCAATTGAGACTAGCGATTTGAAATTGCTTGGGGCTGCTCCTTTCGATACATTGCATTATCATATCTCTTGTGATATCAAGTTAGGGATTCCAAAACTTTGTTCATACTAGTGTTGGCTGAAAGTCACCGAAAAGAAAAAAAGAAAAAAAATGAGAAAAAAAAGAGAGTAGTGACCGGCAGCACTACATTGATCAAAACCCTAATTTGTGTTTGTCATTTTCAGATTATGCAATTGTATTAAGTAGTGAGCAATCTTGTGCCCTTTTACCTTTTCTGAAGCAATTAGCTAGCGTCTCTCCATAACTTATGCAACACGAGTTTTGGTGCAGAAATTATTCTTATTTAGCTCATTCTATTGGTTGCATTAAGTTTCATTATCTTTGTTTGTGTATTGCCTTGAAATTCACTTATATCTTTGAGATCGGCAACTAGGACTTGTGAATTCTAGTTTGGATCATTACTTATCATTACAATAACTAGAATTATCAGATTGCATAGGAAATTCACATAGCCTACCAAGCTCCACATATTCTACCTCGTACGTTTGTTCGTTCTCTTGGCAATCGCTATACCCAATCTTCGGAGAACTTTTGACAACGCCAACGGCTGACAACACTGTTGCTTGGTAAGAATTTGTAAGAGCTTCGGGTAAAGCTTGAGTGTTGAGTGACTTGTAGCCACTTCCTAGTAGTTGATAGGAACATTATACCTGTGATTTTGTTTCTTGTCTTCTACTAACCATGTCAGGTGATGAGGGTTCGCTGCATCACCCGCCACGCACGAAGGGTATTGTTGCTCACTTTGAGAGGATGACGAGGGTCACCTCCGAGGCACTTAGTGAGGATGTACGACTTACTAATGAGCGAATGTCGCTGCAAGAAGACCGTCTCCGTTCCATTGAGACCGCTCAGGGAGTTGCTAACACTACCCTTGCCACTATTTTGTCTAGACTTGATATGCTTGCAGCTGCTGCCCCTGGAACTTCCAGTCCTCCGCCTCGTCTCCCACGCTCACAACGGGTTCCCATTGCTGCCCCACCTTCCCAACATGGCCCCGCTGCCTCGGCTGTTCGGACACACATCGCCAACACTTCGGCCCTAGCTTCAGGAGCGGAGGTGGAAGAACAAGATGATGAGAACTACGATCAATATGCCACTGATTTGGGGGATGACAATACCGTCAATTTCGACCACGACCGTCACCATCGTCGACTACGCTTTAATCAACAAGGTATGCAACGTGATCCACCGTGACATGAGGTACGTGGTCGTGCTGACGTGTTCTCTAAAGTTAAATTTAATATGCCTCCTTTTGAAGGTAAATATGATCATGATGGTTACCTCAATTGGGAATTACTTGTTGATCAAAAATTTGCATGCCATGATTTCCGAGGATAGTAGAGTTCGAGTCGCTACTAGCGAATTTTTCGATTTTGCTTCGCTTGGTGGAGAGAGCATTGTCGTGTTCATCCACATAATAGACCCACCACTTGGGAAGCATTAAAATTGATCATGCGACATAGATTTGTTCCCTCCTACTATGCTAGAGATTTACTAAATAAATTGCAGTACCTACATCAGGGTAAAAGTTCAGTAGAAGAATATTATCAAGAATTGCAAATTGGCATGTTGCGTTGAGGTTTAGTTGAGAATGAGGAAGCGTCTATGGCTCGTTTCTTAGGTGGTTTAAACCGGGAAATCCAGGACATTCTAGACTATAAGGATTACAATTCGATGACTCATTTATTCCATCTTGCTTGCAAAGCTGAACGCTAAGGCAGGGACGACAATCGAGGGCAAAAGCTACATTTTCTGCAGGTCGTACTACTTCGAGGATGCCTCACACCCCCGCTGCCCCGTCCGGTTGTACCACTACACCAAGCCCTTCCAACAACAAAACGACATCTTCTCCTTCAAACTCGGCACCATGAGTACCCATGCCGACGAAAAGTGCCACACAAGCTCCTACAAAGAGTTCGTCGTCGTCCGTCGTGTCAACGGGCCGAACAAAAGACATTCAGTGCCATCACTGCTAGGGGTTTGGCCACATCATGAGGGAGTGTCTGAACAAACGCGTGCTCATCATTCACGAAGACGGCGAGTACGATTCAGCAAGTGATATTGATGAAGAAACATATGCTTTGCTTGCTGAAAATGAAGACGGCGAGCCAATTTCTGAGCCTCAAGAAGAGCACGTGAGCACTAGTGATGCTGACCAATATTTGAGTATTGTTTCAAGAACGCTTGCTTAGTGCCCGACACGAAAGTGCCGAGCAAAATCAGCGCCACAACTTGTTTCACATTAAAGGCGTCGTCAAGGAGCGAGCAATACGAATAATCATTGATGGTGGGAGTTGCAATAATCTAGCCAAGATGGACACGGTGGAGAAGCTTGCACTTCCACTAGGCCGCATCCTCACCCTACTACATTCAATGGTTCAACAACAAATGCAAGCTCAAGGTAACTCGTATGGTAAGAGCAAATTTTGCTTTAGGTTCTTATCATGATTATGTTGATTGCGATGTCGTACCTATGCAAGCATGTTCTATGTTGTTAGGTAGACCGTGGCAATATGGTAAAGATTGTGTACATCATGGTAGAACAAATGAATACTCTTTTGTGCATAAAGAGAAGAAAATTGTTTTACATCCAATGTCTTTCTGATGCTATTTTAAAAGATGAGATTGCTAGAGCTAATAGAGAGAAAAATCAGGAGCATGCTAAGAGTGAAAATCAGATTATAGCAAAGGAGCTTGAGCAACACAATAAGAAAGAATCTAATCCTATTCATGACAAAAGAAATGATCTTAAGTTGAAGGGTAAAGTATTGTTGGCTACAAAAGTTCTCTCACAAGATAACATGGATAGTATAGAACCATTACCATTATCTGTTTCCTTGTCTCCTGTTGTCACTAACCTTTCGCAGGAGCATGGGAAGGAGTCGAGGACGACTCCAATTCAAGAAGGGGAGGATGATGAGGATATCACAACCAAGATACAACCGCTGCCCTTTCTTCCCCTACGACCGCTACTTCGTCCCCGACCGTCGCTGTTTCGACCGCAACTTCATCTACGACGTCCGGAGGGCTTAATCCGGAAGCAAGGCCTTTCTACCCACCTTTGCAGGACCAACACGTCAAGATCATCCACCGAGGACAGCCCACGCGCCAAGGAAAGCCCGAGATCAAGCCCAATTCGTCGACAAGTCCGGTTCGGCCATCCAGGAGTAGCAGTACTTCAAATGGACATAACATGGGCTCCTGGACTCCGTTTTTAGTGTGCAACCACCTGTTTGAAACGTATCGAGATAACCTTTCCAATGGATCTAGTCCTAAGGCCAAATTCCTTATGGAGCGATAGGAAATCACAGAACAATCTCACAGGACAGAAATTTCAGGTGCTGCGCCACCTTATTTTTGGGCCCATGGCCCATGTATGGTTAGGGTTGCATGGTGGCCAACCCTAGGGTGGTGGCCTACCCAAATTTGGGCACCCCAAGTCTGGTCTCCACCCTATATAATGCCTCAGCCGTCATACGTTGTCATTCAGGTTTTGTTTATTTGATAGTTTAGCCATTGCTACTATTTTGAGTCTTCCAGACGTGCTCAACAGCCACCTAAGAAGCTCCTTGTTTCAGAACCCCACATTATCAATCCTTCATCTTTATTTGCAATTTCAGATTGCCTTTACCTTTGTTCTTGCTTGTTCTTGGTTGCATGCAGAATTGAACTCGCGTTCAGTTGATCATGCCCACGGCAAGATCAATAACCTCCGGAGTTGGTGTAGCGATTGCTAAGGCGATCGTCAGTCAGACGGTGTAGTCGGATCATCAACGTCGCCTCCACAAATCGATCGTGTGTTTCTCATCGAAAGATCGGGACACCAAAGTGCTATCAGAGCCCCTACAGTTCCTCTCCTTGTTCCTCCTTGTGGTGAGTGGAGGTAAGGATTTTTAGGTTTTGGGGGTGTGCATGCTATTTCTAAGGTGGTGTTTTGCATGTTTGGGTGCTCTAGAGTTCTTGGATTTGGGGATTTGGGGAGGGGATTGGTGGATCTGGTTGGGGGGAGAGTTCTGAAATTTTTAGGCTGAACAAACCCAATTTTTAGTGCTGCAATTTGGGGTCCCTAGCGGCATTTCCTGAAGGGCTGGCCATAGAAGAAATTGTAGACCGTTGTCTCACATTTAACTAGAGATCAAGAACGCAATTTTTGGTTCAGCCATTTAGGAGATATGATCTTTTTTGTGCCGACTGTCCAGAGCATGCTGCTATTGTCAATAGTCTCTGTTTCGTGCTGTTTTGGATAGTTTAGAACCATTTCCTAGTGGGTTGGCCGTAGAAGAAATTGTAGATTGTCGTCTTATGATTTATTAGAGCCCAAGAATATTAACTTTAGTTCAACCATTTAGGAGTTATGGTCATTTTTGTATATGTTGTTCAGAGTCTGAATGTCTACTATTCAGAGCTAGCTGCTGTTGTCACTGGTCTCTGTTTCATGATGTTTTGGGTAGCTTAAAGGCATTTTCTAGAGGGTTCGCCGTAGAAGAAATTGTAGATAGTCGTCTTATGATTAATTAGGGACCAAGAATGCAATTTTCGGTTCAGCCATTTAGGAGATATAATTTTCTTTGTGCTTATTATCTAGAGTTGATTCCTACTAAAAGTGGTCTTAGGCTTGTATTGTTTAGAATTATTTAGAGGCCGAATTAAATTATTTATATAAATAGAAAAAGTTAGGAAATTTACTGTAGGTTCCAGAAATATCTCTGTTTACTGAATTTGAAGTTGTATGTTAGAAGTTATGCTTATTTGTAGGTGGCTGTCCCATGTGGCAGTTTGGTGAAAATTTGGGGACAGCTAGGATAGAAGTTTTGGTTTGGAGCGTAGGGCGATGTTGCAATGTTGTGTGTATATGGTATTGAAATGTAATGCAATTTTTGGTTTCAGGTGGAGTAGCATCGGGAGTGGCCTCATCCTCACGCCACCCCGCTCCTCACGGTTAGAGGTAAGTGTACCATGTAGATTAAATGCTAGAAGAATTTGTGGCTTTCTTGCTAGTATTCTCCATTACATGATATTTATGAGTATGAATGTGCTTATGATGATGTAAATGCTAAAAGTATGAATTTAAATAATATGTTAATGCTTATGGATTTGTTATAGGGATGAGAATGTAGTTTGCAATGTAATTCATTTCATTTGCAATTATGCATTCATAACAGAACAGGTGTCTCGAGTGGGCCTCTATGTCTCACACGTAGTGAGACATGAATGTCCTACATCGGTAGGATTCTCCACAGGCCGGATGGGAATGTGAGGGTGCACATCAACGGGTGTGCACTCAGCAATACCAGTATTTGGTATGAAAATGTTCATTATAAGCATGCATGATGGTTAAAGGGTAAAGAATGTTAAGTTATGATTTTGCTCTTATGTGCAAAGGTCTTACTAGGTTGTAATTGTTTTAATCTCTTGCTTTAAGTTATTTGCATTATTATGATACACTTTGCTGAGTTTTCATGAACTCATGCTTGTTTTGTGATGTTTTTATTTTTAGGTACCTCTAGAGCGGCATTTTGGGAGAGGGCATAACACTACTTCACTCACTCGTCATCACTTACTCTAGGCTTTTGAATAGTTAAAAGGGCGATGTATTTTGTTTCACTAGCGATCACTTTAGTTGTAAGTCCTTGCTTTTGGTCTAGTTACTTTCTATAGAGTATAAGGTCGAATCATGGTTATATTTTGTTAAACTCATGCCTCGTAGTTTAGTTGTAAAATGGTATCTCTTGCTTTTGTATGATGTGGTTATAGTTGATGTAGTTATGGTATGATATTGTTGCTATGCTTTACTTTATCTCTCGATGTATGCTCTCTTAGTTGTGCAATGGTCATCTCCTATTGCTTGTGATGATATACCTATTGCTGAATTTGCTTGAAGTGCATAGGGGTCATGCTGAAATTTTTAGTAATTTTGGTACTTTTGTTGTTTGTTGGTCACTGTGGTGTAGCATTTGGAGGCACAGGGGTGCCGGGGTGCTATAGTTGGTATCTAAGCGGGCTTTAGGTCCTTGGTGCGTGAAATTAGAAAATTGCACTAGAGTGAACTAAAATTTTGATTTAGAAAATTAGAATCATGGCTTACGTATATACTCTTTAAAGTTTGGCCATTGGACAATAAACTTAAAATCTGATGTAGGTTGGTTAACTAATTAAAATTTTGACACACTTGGGAGCACAATAGGAAGGGCATGGTAATTCATTGCATTGCGCCTTTATGTTTTATTTGAGTTATGATATTGAAAGTTGAGTATGCTATTAGTTTGATTTCTTTTGTGTTGAGGCTAGAGATGATATTACCATTGTGCGCTTGTTGTAGCTATGTCGAGGGGTAGAGGTCGTGATCGTGGTGGTCGTTAAGGCCGTGGTCGAGGTGGGAGTCAACCATCCCATATTGTCGGTGAGTCAGTCGCTAAGGGGTGCGGCTTCCTCAATGCCCATGAATCGGCCCATCATGGCGCTCCAGCTGAGCAGCCTGAGGCAGGGATCAGAGTTGCTACTGTGGCCTTGTTGCAAGCGCTATAGCAGGAAGTTTAGGACTAGCGTCAGTAGGTTCAGGCAGCTCCTACTGCTACGCCTCCACCTACAGCGGTTCCTACTACTGCTCCAGATGTGCTAGATGGTAGGATGAGCCTTCATGAGTGGTTGACTCTTCGACTCGACACCTTCGATGGGTAGGCACATCGGTCTAGTCAGCGGACTGGCTGCGCTACATGGAGAGGCAATTTGGAGTTTTGCAGACGACTTCTCTCCAAAAGGCTCGATTTGTGGCCTTCCAACTGAAGGGCTAGCTGGATATCTAGAGGGAGGGGGTACATGCTGCGAGGACCCCCGTGCAGGGACCAGTCACTTGGGAGGTCTTCACCGAGCACTTCTGGGCAAAATTTTACCCGGAGTCCTTTATGGAGAGGATGGAGCATTCTTTATCTACCCTCTCCCAAGGGAGGAAGCCTGTGGTTGAGAATGAGGCGGAGTTCAACAACACTATTTGCTTCGTACCAGCCGAGGCCTCCAATGATCGTGAGAAGGCTCGGAGGTTCCGTAGGGGTCTCAACCAGGAGTTCAGAGTTGTCATGGGGGCCACTATTCCCATGACTTCGCCTCTATGGAGGAGTAGGCTAAGGGCATGGAGTTTGAATTGGAGCTTTCCAAAGATAAGCTCAACTCTAGTGGTTCAGGAGTTTTTGTAGCTTCTAGTGGTGGCCAGAACAGGAGTTTTGGTGGCGAAGGTGGGTTTTTTCAGCGATCTACTTCCAAGAAGTCCAAGGGGGATAGAGTTCCTCCTCGGGAGCCAAGGCAATGCAGCCTCAACCATCTTCATTGTCCTCCCCACGGTTAGCCTTTCACCCTGTCCCGAGGCAAGGCATGATTTGCTTCAAGTGTGGTGATGGGTATCGCGCTGTGGAATGTTTGTGGTCAGGGGAATGTCATCATTGTAGCCGACCTGGCCATATGGGACGAGTTTGCCGGTTGAATCCCGATAGCATCATCAAGTGGGAGCCGGTGCCATCTGCTCCGACTCTGACTACCTCATCGAGAGGGTCAGTCCAGATGTTGGCTGTGGCTCCTGTTCTTCCGTAGTCCTCCGTGTGGGCTCCACCTACAGCTTTCTAGCATCCTCAGCGGTTATGTCGTGCCCCGAATTTGCAAATCTGGACACACTGTGTGATCTGCACTAGTCCAGGATCGCGCTAGTGTACACAGACTTTACAGGGTTAAAGTACTCAAACATGTATATAATCGAGTTGTTCGACCTTATGGTCACCTTACGTTAGCTTGATACGCAGGCTTACATTATTCAGAGTAAATGTAAAATAACAAATGAAAGTAAACTTCAGAGTGATCCTTCATCGCCACAGATGCCCCGACAGAGGCTTGCTCCTAGTTATCGGCACCTCACTTAACTCCTCCTCATATGCTGGCGTAGTCTCTTCTTCTAGTAAATTTTGTCCGCAAGGGTGAGTACACACCGTACTCAACAAGTCATGCACAAAATGCAGTTCTATTACTACATACATGGCTTGTAACAAGGAATGGCTCTACTGGTTATTTTGCTTTTGCATCAATGTTTTAAACTTACTATTTATTTAGATTGAAAGCATCAAAACCATATAACCATTATATATCTCAAGTTGTTTTCCACATTGTTTTGAACACACAGTACCTAATCAATTTTCTTCATCAACTTTGGCACACAGCCTTCCACCCTATTTTATTTTCAGAACACTATCCCTTGACTGTAATTCCCAAGCATTGTCCAGTACCGTGGACTTGGCTATTCGAACAGTTGTAACACTCTGCAGAGATTGTACACTTTACCCACAAGATACAACAAGACACCACCAAGGCGATTAATCAGAATAAAGCTTTTGAGACTTCTATCTTAGCCTAAGAACCTCTCTGTGTTGCCTTCACTATCACTTCCCTCACTCGAGTCAAGTATAGGACCGACAAACACCGCTGGATAGGGTACCAAGTCAAGCATGTGCATCGCCGCTGCCTAGCTGATTACCCCCTGTAATCGCCACCTCGAGGTACCAAAGGTAAGACATCAGAATCCTATTAAACTAGGTCTTCCCATTCAGACATATGGTTGTACGAGAGACTCTGGTCAAAGGCTTGCAAGGTGAAGTCCTTAACTGACCAAGGCAAGACATCATTCTCTCACATTTTGGCACACAGCCCTCACAACACTCAACCCACCCTTAGTTGCCACACAGGCCCAGCTGACACAAAGCCTTGGTCCACTTGCCCCAGTCCAAATCAATTCCACCCCAAGTTATTAACAGTGCAACACATGCCCGTAATCATCCTTCATGTAGAACCACACAGGTCTCTACATTCCAACATCATTACCAACAATATTCCACCTTTTATCGAAAAGCATTCACTATTTCTTTAGTCAATATTGATTTTGTAATTCAAACAGAATTGTTCACGTTATAAGCAGGGCTAAGCACTATTCATGGTCTAGCCTCCCGTGTTGGCACAATATTATCAACCAACTAATATTACCAACTTAGGTTATCAAAGGAGTCACAACATATAATAACAAGGTGACAATAACAATTAGGTTGATCAACTAATTCACCCAAAACATTTAAATCCATTTTTAGTTAAATTAGCATGCATAGTTTGAAACAAAATACATTTTAAATTTTAGGAGCAACATGGTCAAAGCATAACTTGCCTTCAAACAGCTGCTGGTCCTGATCCGAAGCTAGGTCTTGCTCTGGAAATGCTCCCTCGACACTCCCCGACAGATCAACATCTAACCAAAATCAATATACACACAATAATTATATTTTATAGAGAGTAAATTCATCTCTAAAAATTCCACAAAATTCAGCAATAAATAGATCTTGATCTTACAAATTTTTAGAAATTGGAATCACTCAAATCGGAGTTAAAACGCAAAAGTTATAGCCATTTGAAGTTTTAAAAAATAAATCAAAAAGAATAAACCGAATTTCTTTATTTATTTTTATACTGAAAATTCGGCATTTATGACGTCAAGATCAAACTATTTTCCATCGAATTATTTTTCTAAAGAAAATCGAATTATGACGTCAAGATGGCTAATAATGATGTCAAGATCAAACCATTTTCTTTGAATATATTTATTAAATGAAATCGAATTATTACGCCAAGATGACATCATCACGACGTCAAGATTCATCGTGCCGTGGATCGACAAGCGGGACCCATCGATGACGCCACCACGACGTCAGCGTGACATGTGGCATGATCTGACCGTGACACGCGTCAACGCATTATCAACTGAGAGGTTGATCTAATCTTGACCGTCCGATTCAAAACGTACGGGCGAGATCAAAATGACACTTCGGTTTAATCCTAACACGTGGCCTCACCGTGACCATCAGATCATGATCGGATGGCTGGCATTCATCCGTGTGACGTCGACAGCCACCGACGGTTCTGGCGCCTCGATTCCCGCACAACACTTGTCAACACGGGATTAGCCCGGTGCGCGGCGTGATCTCTACCGATCATTCAAATTTCAACGGGCCAGATTAAATCCACTATGCGCGTTACGCTCGGCTACGTGGCTCTCTAGATGCGCGACGCGTGGGCGAATCTAAACCGTTCGCATCCAAATCCTACAGCTAAGATTTGGCGTAATCATGAGCACACATGGGCAGTCCCGACCCGGGCACGTGGCGCTATCCTAACCGTTATTCCACAGATCTACGGCTACGATTACATCAACGCAAAAGACTACTCTAACAATCTGAACCGTCCATCTAATCCAACGGCTGTGGTATGCTAATGAGGTTTACTGCTACCAAGACTACGTGGCTCAATCTAAACCATTCACTAATGATCTAACGGCTAAGATTAGAAGAGGGAACTCACTGTTGATGGAGAATACGTGGCGCGATTGTAGTCGTTCGGCGACAATCGGACGGCTGGCGAAGCTCCAAATCCCGGTGATGGCGCAGCGAGAAGAAGTGGCCGGAGTTGAGGAAGACGACGTCGTTGATGGTGCTCCGGTACTGCTTCGGCGACAAGAAGTGGCTCCTCTGACGCGGCTCAACACGAGGATCACTCCGGTGGTCACAACTAGGGCGGAGACTTACCGGAGCGGGCACGAACAACGGCGGAGTGTCTCGGAACTACGGCGAGTGCGCGTGGGAGCTACGGTGGTCCTCGGGAGGCGTGAAAGGTCTCTAAAGGTGCGGAAGAAGGTGCTTTATACAGCGCGCCGGTCAATGAAGCGACAGCGTCACTCGTCGGCGTTAATGGCTCGCGGGTTCTCCGGCTATAATGCTCGACGGCGGCGGCGTTACCAGATGATGAAGATGAGGTGACCTGGCCACATCCCAGGCATTCACGTGGTAGCAGATCAACGGTGCGGGCGGCGAATCGGCACGGGCGTCTCTCAGACATCCGATTTGAATCTGACGGTGGACGAGCGGCGTCGTTAGGGTTACTCGCATTGTGGGCTGGGCGGTGGCACAGTAACGGGCCGGCCCAACACTATTCATCAGATTTTTCTCAGTTTTTCAAATAAAAATAATTCCTGAAATTCATTTGTTTCATTTGGGGCATTAAAAATTATCAGAAATATTCTAGAAAAATTCCAAAAAATATTTTAGAACATTTTGAACTCAAATAAAATATTTCCATTTATATTTTGTTAAAACCTTCATTATTAAATTAATTTCCAAAGAAAGATAAATTTCCAAAAATTCCAATTAAATCCAAATAAATTCCAAAAATTCTCAAAAATTCAAAATAACTTATGAAAATTAAAAATAGCCAAAGATTGATCTAGCGTAGTGTGTCACCTTGGGGAGCGCCTGTCCTTTTTATCGCTAAGAAAGATGGAGGTTGGCATATGTGCATTGACTATCGCACTCTTAATTTGGCGACCATCAAGAACAAGTACCCTCTACCTCGCATTGAAGATCTGTTTGACGATTTGAAGGGAGCAAAGGTGTTCTCCAAGATTGATCTCCAATCGGGTTATAATCAGATTCGTGTGAACGAACAGGATATTGAAAAGACGGTTTTCTCCACTAGGTATGGGCATTATGAATTTAAGGTTATGTCTTTCGAACTAACCAATGCCCCTACTATTTTTATGGAGACGATGAATAGCTTGCTACGCAGATATCTTGATGATTTTTTGGTAGTGTTTATTGATGACATTCTAATTTATTCCAAGTCAGAGATTGAGCATGAGCATCATCTGAGGCTTGTGCTGAATTCTTTGAGGGAGAATCAATTCTTTGCCAAGATAAAGAAGTGTGAGTTTTGGATTTCAGAAGCGGGTTTTCTTGGTCATATCATCAACCAAGAAGGCATTTCTGTTGATCCTCATAAAATCTCTACAGTTGTGGACTAAAAGACCCTTCTAATGTCAAAGAAGTGCACAGTTTCTTTGGGTTGGCTAGTTACTATCGGTGCTTTGTTTGAGATTTCTCAATTATCGTCAAACCGCTGTCTCAATTGACTCATAAGGGGGTAAAATTCCAGTGGACTATTGATTGTGAACGTAGTTTCTGCACTCTAAAGGAGAAGCTAGTGACTGCTCCTGTTCTCACCCTCCCTAAGCCAGGGGAGCGCTTCACCATTTACTGTGATGCTTCTCATGTGGGTCTTGGTTGTATGCTTATGCAAGGGGGAAGAGTTATTGCTTATGCATCAAGGCATTTGAAAAAGCATGAACAGAACTACCCTACCCATGACCTCGAATTAGCCACAGTGGTCTTTGCCTTGAAAGTGTGGAGGCATTACATCTATGGCGAATCTTGTGATATTTTCACTGACCACAAGAGCCTCAAGTACATCTTCACTTGGAAAGATTTGAATTGGAGGCAAAGAAGGTGGCTGGAGTTGATTGAAGATTATGATCTTACAATTCAGTATCATCTGGGCAAGGCTAATGTGGTGGCAGATGCGCTTAGTCGCAAGGTGCTGCCCCCTACTCTTGACTGTCTCATTGCTGATTTCAAGCATATGGGGGTCTCGTAATATTTTGCGGGCACCGTTCAAGCTGAAACTCAGATGATTCTAGAGTCAGCAATTCCAAAGCATGTGTGTGAGGCGCAACAGCATGATCGGTTGCTTCAACAAGTGAGAAAGCGCATTCTTGAAGGCAAAGCCGCCAAAAGTCTCAACTCAAGGATGACATCTTAAAGGAGGCTCATTGTAACCTGTATACCATTCATCCTAGTGAGACTAAAATGTATCGAGATTTAAAAAAGAGCTTCTGGTGGAAAAGGATGCGGTTTAATATTGCTCAGTATGTAGCATCTTGTGGGATTTGTCAGAAGGTGAAGGCTAAACATAAACGACCAACGGGATTGCTTCAACCTTTGGAGGTTTCCTGTTTGGGTTTGGGATGACATATCCATGGACTTTGTGGTTGGCCTACCTCGTACCCGGTGAGGGAAGGATGCTATTTGGGTTATTGTGGACCGTCTCAGCAAGTCTACGTACTTCATTCCCATTCGCATAACAAACTTAACAAGCGAGTTGGCTCCTATTTATGTGCGGGAAGTAGTGAGACATCATGGTGTGCCAAAGATTATCGTTTCTGACCGTGATGCAACGTTTGTCTCTAAGTTTTGGGAGAGTTTACAAAATGCTTTGGGCACACAACTTCGTCTTAGCACCGCTTTCCATCCTTAAACAGATGGGCAATCTGGGTGTACCATTCAGACATTGGAGGATATGCTTAGATCTTATGTTTTGGCATGGAAGAGTAGTTGGAAAGATCATTTGACCCTTGCCAAATTCGCTTATAATAACAGCTATCATGCAAGCATTCGGGTGCTCCTTATTAAGTGCTTTATGGACGGAGGTGCCACTCACCCATATGTTGGGACGTAGTAGGGGAAAGAGCTATTCTTGGCCTAGATTGGGTTCAGCAAACTATTGATCGAGTGGCAAAGGAAAGGCAGAACCTTCTTGCAGCCCAGAGTAGATAGAAAAGCTATGCTGATGTAAGGAGGCAAGAATTAGAGTTTGAAGTGGGGGACAACATGCTTTTAAGGGTGTCTCCTACTAAGGGTGTCATTTGGTTTTGTCCTAAAGGGAAGCTTAGCCCGAGGTATTTTGGGCTATTTCCTATTGTTGCCCGAGTTGGACAAGTGGCCTATCGGTTGAAGCTTCCCGAATCAATGCAAGAAGTGCATAATGTATTTCATGTATCCATGTTGAGGAAGTACCTATATGACCCAGATCTAGTGGTTCCGCTTGAGCCATTAGTGATTGATCAGGATCTCACCTTCGAGTCTCGACCGGTGTAGATATTAGAAGAATCAGAGCGGGTGTTGAAAAATAGAATGCTGAAGTTTGTTAAAATATTGTGGTCACATCAATCCGAGTGGGAAGCGACCATTTCTAGAGTTATTCCTACCAGGTATGTGCTGTGATTTAAATTCTTTGATCTATCTTTTCCGATTAGTTGGCGTTCTAGGAATTCGGGGTCGAATTCCTTTAAGGGGAGGAGAATGTAATATCGCCACAGATAATATTATCTATGGCGGCTTTACTTAAAAACCCTCATAGATACTTCCCCTTATAAATACCTCTTGACTTCGCCACCTCTTTTCCATCCTCCCACTCACCCACTAACTGTTGAAGTACTCACACCCACTCTTCATCCTCCTGCTCTCCTGCACCATGCCCATCGTCCCCATCGACCTGCAAGGCCCACTCTGGCTCCCCCACCGGCGCTGCCCATACCTGCTCCGGCTCCCATACAGGTTTGGAGAACTGAGACCAAGCTGCATACATATGTTTATGGTTGTATGCTCATTACCACAATCTCATGCTATGAATTGGTCCGATCTCTCGTTTAAGGTTAAGACGATGTGTATCTCACATGTCTATCTGGTCCCCTTTGTTTATCATGAGCATGACTATGGAAAATGAGTGAGACTGTGCTACTGTTGCTACCACAACTAGTATCCCTTTCCTTGTGTATTTTTGTGCTACTATCCCATGGTCTAGTAGAGTAGTGTCCAGCAGTAGTGTCTATAGTGAAATCGTTCATGTGCAGCACAGTTGAAATGATTGATAAATCTAAACACACACTCACGCAGTATGGCTCGTAGGAGTTTAAAGAAAGTTGATCTGGTAGTAAACTAGTAGATTGTGTTTCCCCCATAGTATCGGTGAAGGTGAAAATGAAATGATGCAGCTGAGATCCTGATTAATTTGATATGGTTAAGATTCATTTATGTTACATTGTTGTTATGATCAGTAAAATTGGATGGCCATCACGAATGCTTACTTGTACATCTTGTTTTTTCTTATCTTATTTTTTTGTTGATGTGGCTTTGGTTCCAATTGGTTTGATTTTGTCATGGAGCCAGGGTCTTCACTTGTCTCGACTATTCTTATGTGGATTGGAAATTGAGTTTTTCATATTTGATATAATTACTTTTGTCCTCGCCTTTTTATATGTATGTGTTACTTATATAGTTACACTGAGTTTATCTTTACTTTCTTCACTTTGGTTTATATATGACTACGTTTGACAATAAGGTAGCATTTGAGCCTTTGTCCCACAACTAGTAGAAGCCAAGTTATATGAATCCAAAGTTTGTCTTACAATCCTGCATATATTTGGCACTCAATGATATTTGTGATAGAACGAAATCCTGCACATCTGGCATGATCTGAATATTCTGGTTGGTTGAAGTTATTTCTAGTGCAGGCTTTATTTGTGTTATATAAACCCAAAGTTTGTCATGTATATGAACCCAAAGTTCTGTTACATTAATCAGCTTTGAGTGCTATTCCTCGGTAAGTATTCCTGAGATTTATCTCAGTTTTTGGTGCCTTTCTATTGCTCAATGATGAACTTGGGTTTGTTTATGATTAAAACAATTATTTTGTGAACTGGACCTTGAACTGGTACACTCACATGTTAGGAAGTTTGTTTACTACTCACTGATCTAATCAATATTCAACTTGTCTAGCTGATATTTATGCTTTTGTCAATACTGTGTTTCGGCTGTGTTCTATAAGAACTGATAACTTGTTGTTGATATACATTGTTGTCTGTTATCTATTAAAACTGAACATAGCTAAAGCATTTAATTCCTGCTGATTAGAACTTTTCTGCTGGTTTGGTTGGTTGATGATTTGCTTGCTGATTTGAATTCATTTGCTAGTTCGGCTGGTAGAACAGATTATTGATTAGTAGCTTCCTATCTGTATTTGGCTGGTAGAATTGAATATTGATCCATAGATTTCTAAGGGTTCAGTTATAATTATTGATTGGTTGCTTGTTTGAACTAGGTTATTACAGCTTAGTTAAATGAGTTAGCTTTGATTCAATTAATTATACTCTGATCCTTAAGTTGGAACAATAAACTTGATTTAGATAAAAACTTCATTGTGCATGTTAAGGTGGTAAGTGTTCAAGGCCCGATTCATTGAATATATTGTTAGCCCATTTGTGATTGAAGTGAAGATCCTAATCATCACTCAAACCCTAATCTGAGAGCACATCATCAAAATTTCTCCTCTCTTCGAGGTAGACGGCATAATTCATATAATGAATGACATAAAATTGCTAAGCATTATCTTATCAATGTCATTCTTGCTGTCTGTGGTTTCTTTCACCCTCATGTCTATTTGATTTCATTCACCCTCGCATCTATTATACTTGCTCAGTGATGACATTGGGTTCAATGATGTTCAGAACAATTGTTTCACTGTTTTGATAATCTGATCAGTATTCTGAATTGTTGTTATTCTTATTGCTTCTTGTCGACGATTCGGGAACCGGTCCCCCACCGAGCTTACTTGTTGAATGAGGGATCAACCTAAGGCCCCTTTTTCGCGGGGGGTATAGCTTCCGAGGGCCTACTGAGCTACGAAACGAGGTGGCAATGACAATTGCAACGAGCAAAGGGTCTTTTTTTAGCTGGTTAGAGCCTCTCGCAGGGAGATAACAACCCTACGTCCAGTGATTGCACTACTGTGTGAAGGTGGATTACAACGCACTTGCTCGGGGAAGCCCTGGACGATTCCAGGAATGACCGAGGCAAGTGCTGAGTACAAGTGGAACATAGTAAGAGAAGTCCATCCCTCAACCCTTCGTGCGGAAGGGTATTTATAGGGGATTACAGGCGATAAAACATGTATTACAGGGGGCGAGCAACTGTTTCAAACGTGGTGTCGGGACCCGAATCTGCAGATCCGGACCCTCTGTGTATTCTGTACTAGTCCAGGATCACGCTAGTACACATAGGATAAACAGGTTAAAGTACCACAATCATACACAGCGGAATTAATAATAAAGTTCTTCAAGCATAAATATAACCGAGTTACACGACCTTATGGTCACCTTACATTAATTCGCCACGCAGGGCGATAAATAACAAAGTAGCACAAGTTCAATAGCGGAAGCAAAAGTACGACAGTGAACCCCTCGTTCTGCCACAGGCAACTGACGAGGCTCAACCCTAATCCTCCAGACCTTCGTTAAACTCCTCCTCCCACGCTGGTGTTGCTTCTTCCTCTGAGGTTTTTGTCGAAGCAAGGGTGAGTATACAACATACTCAACAAGTCATGCACAATGCAGTGCTATTTCTACATGCATGGCTTATTTCAAGGAAAGGCTTTAAAGGTTAGTTTGCAAGAAACAGCTTTTCTTTTAATAGATAGTCTTAATTAGAATAAAAGCAGGAAAATCGTTACTATAATAATTAATTCCTCAATTCTTTTTTAAGAGTTGGGCACACAGCCCTAAGTTTGATTCATCAGTCTTTGGCACACAGCCACCCATTCCACATTTTATTTTGAAAATCTAACCCTTGACTGTAATCCCCGAGCATTGTCCAAGATCATGGACGCAGTTTATTCAACAGATTTAACACACACACAATTGTAGAGGTTGTACACTTTACCCACGAGGATACGATCGCTCACCACACAGGCGATTGATTGCAACAAAGTCTTTCGGAGACTAACACTTAACCTGTGAACCTCTCTAGTATTGCCGTTCTAATACTCCCCTCACTCAGAGCCGAGTTTAGAACAGCAAATCTGATTGGATGGGTACCAAGCCCGTAGCAGTGCACGCTCCCCCACACGGTTACACCCTTGTGTAACTGTCACCCCGAGGTGTCAAAGGAAAGATATCAGAACCCTACTAAACTAGGTCTGTCCCATTCCAGACAACTGGTTGTACGAGAAACTCAGTTCAAAGGCTCGCAAGGTGAAGTCCTTAAGCTGTCCCTGCAAGACATCTATTTTTATGTTTCTCGGCACACAGCCTTTACAATCTTTAATGCTTCCCGTTACCACACAGGCCCACCTGGCACGAAGCCTTCTCGCCACTTGCCCCGGTCCAAATCATTTCCCACCCCGGTTTGCATTTATGCAACACATGCCAATGCCCACTTCATTGCACGAGTAGAACCACATAGGTTGCTACCCCCAATTCCATTTCATGACATCATCGCATTATTCCAAAATGTGTTCCATACTTGTTTAGTCAATATTCTTTTTGCAGTTTGAAAGTCATTCAACAAGATACAAAGATACTAAGCGACTAATCACGGTCTAGCCTCCCGTGTTGGCTTTATAATAGCAACCAACGAAATTAACATCTTAGGGTGACAAGGTTTTAGGACATAGTAACAACATAATCAAGGTGGCATAAACAAGATTGGTATATTAGCTACCATACCCAATTTAATCAATGGCATTTTTAAATAACATAGCATGCAATATTTAAATCAAAGTATATTTTGAAATCTCGCATTTAAATGATCAAAGCATGACTTGCCTTCAAAAGCAGTTGGTTACGGTGCGAAGCTTGCGATGGGTCTTGAAATCTTCTCAAGCGGTTTCCGCAACTCCTAGGTCTAATCGAAACACACTATCATACCATAAGCACATAAACAGATAGCAACAACAACTCTAAAATAAAATAAAATTCACTAATAAATAGTTCATATTTTTACAAATTTTTAGGAACTAGAATTGCTCAAATCGGAGTTAAAACGCAAAAGTTATAGCGTTTATAATTTTGGAAATTTTTAATAAAAGAATGACCGAATTAATCCATTTATTTTTCTACTGGAAATCCGGTTAAATTCCACGGCTTGACACGTGTCAGCACTAGAGTGAGCCACGCCGCTCTCGATTCGTGACATGTGGGTTCTTGATGACGTCATCTCGACGTCAAGACACCCGACGGTCATTACACTAATAAGTGGGCCGATGAGCGTTGTTCACCCACTCAAGACTCGACACGCAAAGACTCAATCAACGTTCCACGCGGACCAAAGGTTTCTCGGCCATTGGATTCAAATCCAACGGTCGGTCCGAAGACGGCCACGAAGTTTCCGGCGACTCGTGCATAAATCTCGCCTTAATCTAAGATCCGACGGGCATTATCAATCGTGTCGACCCGGGACTACGTGGACATACCTCCACGATTGGATGACGATCCAACGGCCATTGATACCCGAGCGATTCCCTATTCACCGCACCTACGTGGCCTTACTAGAGCCGCACGATTAAGATCTAACGATAGAGATCTACTGAAGCTACTCGAGTCCAGGGCTACAGGGAAGGAGGCGTGGCGTTACCTCGGACGTTGGATGGAAATCTGACGGCGGAGGTGAGCGGGGGGCGTCGAAGGAGAGACAGTGGTGCTGGTCGCTGGACTTGGAGAAGATGCAGTCGGCGACGTCGTTTTCGAGCTTGTCCGGTGGAAGGAAGTGGCCCAAGCAACGCGGCGTGCCACAGCGAACTCGGCGAAGGTCACGAGTGCGGTGGAGAGCGGCAGACGATGGTGAAACATGAAGAAAACCGTGGCGGTGGAAGTACCAACTTCGGCGAGCTACTGAGAGGGCTACGTTGTGCGGCAGGGTGTGAATGAACGGGCAAAAGGTGCGGAAGAGAGTGCTGCATGCAGAGGCCTATTTCTCCAGCTCGGACAAGCTTCGGAATGCGCGCAAATCTCGATTTAATCCTCGGCGATCAGCGAGCGGCGGCGGTGCGACAACAGATTCTCCCAAGGCAACATGATCAACTCCGCACTGCTCGATCGCAATCCAATGGCGCTCACGATTAGGCGACGCGACTCGATATCAGCCGTCCGATGGAGATAGCACGGTCCAGAATAAATTGCGCTAGGGTTAATTGGCGCGAAAGCACGGCGTTAGGCTTGGCCCAAGATTTGAGCAAACGGATTTTTTCGGTTTTCACAATAAAAACAAATCTAGAAAATCAAAGTAATTGTTTAGGGCATTAAAAATACCCAAAAAATTCTAGAAAAATTCCAGAAAATATTTCAAGGCATTTAGAGCTTAAATAAAATATTTTTATTTATTTTTGATAATTACTTTTATGTTAATTAATTACTCAAGAGAAGGAATAATTTAAATTAATTCCAATTAAATCCAAATAAATCCCAAAAATTTAGATAAATTCAAATGAATGCAAATACTCCAAAGATTTTAAATTAGGCCAAATTTTTGGGATGTTACAAACCTATCCCTTAATGTAATCTCAATTCTAGATTCAAGGTTTAGCTAAAGAATAGGTTTGGGAATTCCTTTTCAAATCTTCCTCTCGCTCCCATGTAGCTTCACTTCGGTGTGGTTGCTCCTCAGATCGCAAAAGCGGGTTGTCTTGTTTCTTGTTTTACGATCCATTGTGTCCGTAACTTTTATCGGCTGCTCTTTGTAGGTCAAGTCCTCCTGTAGTTCAATTGCTTCCAGGGGTGGTTGCTCGTCAGGCACTCGGAGACACTTCTTGAGTTGCGATACATGAAAGACATTGTGTACTCTCGCTAATATTTGCGGTAACTCTAGTTGATATGCGACTTCTCCCGCGCTTAGATCTTGAACGCCCCACATATCGCGGTGCAAGTTTCCCCTTTTGTGAAACCTCAGACTTCTTAAGAGGCGCATTCGAGATACACATAATCTTCTCGCTCAAAGCTCAAATCCTGCGGCGATTGTCCGCATAACTCTTCTCGCTTTGATCGCGCGATTTTCAACCTTTCCCTTATCAGTGCTATTTGCTCTTCGGTTTCTTGGAGTATGTCTGGTCCGAAGACACGACGCTCACCAGTCTCATTCTAATTTAACGGCATCCTACAAGGTCGACCATACAATGCTTCGAAAGGTGACATCTGAAGGCTAGCCTGATAGCTGTTGTTGTAACTGAATTCGGCATAGGGTAAACATTTATCCCAAGACGATGTATATGCCAATGCACAGGCTCTCAACATATATTCCAATATCTGATTGACTCTTTCTATCTGCCCGTCTGTTTGCGGATGATACGCTGTACTGAAGTTCAAGCGGGTGCCCATTGCTGTATGCAATTTATCCCAAAATCTTGAGGTAAATTGGGTACCTCTGTCCGATACTATCTTCTTTGGCACTCCATGCAATCAGACGATTCTTGCCATGTATAGCTCTGCCAACTTATCTCCTGAGTAGGTTGTCTTTATCGGTATGAAGTGCGCGACCTTTGTCAATCGATCCACGATGACCCATATGGAATCAAAACCTCCTTGCGTCCTTGGCAACCCGGTAATGAAATCCATTCTGATTTCTTCCCATTTCCACTCTGGTATTTTTAATGGCTGCAGCAATCCTGCTGGTCTCTGATGCATAGCTTTGACTCGCTGGTATACATCACATAGTGCTACGTGCTCAGCTACCTCTCTCTTCATATTCGGCCACCAGAACCTTTCTCTCAAGTCTTGATACATCTTTGCACTTCCTGGGTGAATCGAGTACTTGGAGTCGTGAGCTTCCTCGAAGATAATCGCTTTAACTCCTTTTTGTTAGGTACACAAATGCGCTTCTTTCATCCTAACGTGCCTTGTTCGGCCCAAATTTTAAATTCTTTTGCTTGCCCTTCCTCCATCTTAGCTTTGATTCGCTTGATCTTCTCATCATTCTTCTGACCTTCTCTAATCTAGTCTTCCAAGATAGGCTTCACCTCCAAAGCGGCTACAAATCCTTCCAGAACAACTTCCAATTTCAACCTCTGAAGGTCCTTGCACAATTCTCCCTGGCTTTCTCTCACTATCATATTTAGACTATGACTTTTCCGGCTCAAGGCATCAGCCACTATATTGGCCTTGCCGGGATGATAGTGGATACCCATGTTGTAATCCTTGATCAGTTCTAGCCATCTCCTTTGCCTCATGTTCAGGTCAGATTGGGTGAAAATGTATTTAAGGCTTTTATGGTCTGTATATATCTCGCATCTATTGCCGATGAGATAGTGACGCCATATCTTTAAGGCATGCACTACGGCTGCTAATTCTAGATCATGTGTCGGGTAATTCCCTTCATGTGGCTTTAATTGCCTTGATGCATAGGCTACTACCTTTCCATTTTGCATCAACACGCATCCAAGCCCTTGGCGTGATGCATCGCAGTAAATATCAAAACTCTAGTGCACATCTGGTTGAACTAACACTGGCGCTGATGTTAGTCGTTTCTTCAGTTCTTGAAAGCTTTTCTCACAATCTGGTGTCCACACAAATTTCTTCTCTTTCTTTAGCAATTATGTAAGAGGTCTAGCAATTGTCGAAAACCCTTCTATAAATCGGCAGTAATACCCAACCATCCCAAGAAAACTTCGAATCTGCGTAACCATCTTCGGCGGTTCCCAATGCAGTACTGTCTCAACCTTGCTTGGGTCCACTGCAATTCCCTCGGCGGTCATTACATGCCCTAGGAATTCTACCTTGCTCTTCCAGAAGTCGCATTTACTGAATTTTGCATATAGTTGTTGCTCCCTTAACTTTTCTAACACTAATCTCAAATGTTGGGCGTGCTCTTCATCCGTCCTTGAGTAAACCAGAATATCATTCTATGAACATGACCACAAATTTATCTAAATATTCCATAAATACTTTATTCATCAAGTTCATGAAGTAGGCAGGTGCATTTGTCAGTCCAAAAGACATAACGGTGAACTCGTAGTGTCCATATCTTGAAGAAAATGCAGTCTTGGGTATGTCCTCTGTCTTAATTTTCAGTTGGTGATATCCTGATCTAAGGTCAATCTTAGAGAAAACTCCTGCACCTCTTAACTGATCAAAAAGATCATCTATCCGGGGTAATGGGTATTTATTCTTTATCGTCACTTCGTTAAGCGCACGGTAATCTACACACATCCAAAAACTCCCATCCTTTTTCTTAACGAATAGAACCGGTGCTCCCCATGGTGACGAGCTCGGCCTAATGAATCCTTTTTCTAATAGCTCTTCGATCTGCTTCTTCATTTCGACCAATTCTTCAGTAGACATCCGATATGGTCTCTTTGCTATTGGTGCTGTCCTAGGTACTAAGTCAATTACGAACTCTATGTCTCTGTCCGGCGGCATTCCAGGTAATTCCTCGGTAAAAACATTCGGGTAGTCACTGACCACTGATACATCCTCTAAACTGGTGGTCTCTAGACTGTTTACCAATAACTGCCCTTCTTGAACTGCCGTTGCGTGAAATTCAACTTTTCTACCATCAGGGCTCTCAACCGACATGACTCTTCGTCCACAGTCTAATACAGCCTTATGTTTAGACAACCAATCCATCCCTAGGATAACATCCAGGGTTTGGGTATCTAATATAATAAGGTTCGCTAGGAACTCTACCCCTTTTATTGATAGCTTAATCCCAGAACATCCGACCTTAGAGCGGAGTTCGATCCGAGATTGGACTAGAAGTGTACTTTTAAGGTTAACAATAGCGGATCATTTGTCACAAAGAAAATCTCGAGAAACAAGCGAATCGAAGCTCGGAATCGAATAGCATGGTGGCACCGAGTTGACAAGGAACTTACCGAGCATGACGTCCGTGGCATTCGGACTTCGTCATGAAATGTGATTAATCTCGCCTCGCGTGAATGCTTGCGGTGTGGCTCCGGCTTGGGTAGATCCTCGGCTTCCTCCACGGCGGGAGTTTTAGTGGCGTGTTTCCTAAGTTGAAGCGCCTTGGTGTCCTCCTCCCTTCTTTGGGCACACATTGGCGAAATGCCCAGTCTCATTGCAATTGTAGCAGCGTCTTCCTGACATCTGCTGGTTCCCTCCGTTCTAATTAACAGTCCTGACTGGAGTCTAGGGGGTTTGTCCTGCTGGTCTCGGCATTGGCGGCGGTGTCCTGACACTGTTTCCCTGTTGGAACCTGGAGAACTGCGGGGGTATCATCCTTGGTTTCTGCTGGCCATGGCGTCCTCCTTGCTGTGCCATACAGCGTTTGCGATTATCATCCAGTTCCTTGCACTTGTCCTCCAGTATGGGCGCCTTATTAACCAGCTCTTGAAAATCGGGAAAAGTGTGGGTAATCAACCCCACCTGCAAACCATTGTTGAGTCCCTTCATAAAGCGGGACTACCTAGCCTTGTCTGTTGCCATGTCCTCCGGGGCGTAGTGCGCAAGTTGAGTGAACTTGTTTAAATAATCAGCCACGGACTGACCTCCTTGCTTCAGCATTCTAAATTCTTTCTTTTTCAGTTCCATAATACCTTCGGGTACGTGCTATTGACGAAAGGCTATGGTGAATTCTTCCCATGTGATTTCCTGTTGGTTTTCTTGCGATGCGCAGTAGTTTTCCCACCATTCCGCTGCTGTTCCTTCCAACTGATGAGAGGCATAAAGCACCCTTTCATTTCCATCACACTGTGTTATATGTAGTTTCCTCTCGATGGTTCTCAACCAGTCATCTGCCTCTAATGGACTAGCGTTGCCTGAGAAAGTAGGCGGACGTGTCCTCATAAACCCGGATAGTCTTGAGTAGGGACGTGGCCCATAGTTAATAGCTTGGTTGTTGGCGACTGCTTAGGTGTTGATTTGCTGTACAGTGGCCATCATTGTCTGCATCAATTGAGTTTGAGCTGCCAGGAAAGCTCCCAAATTCTGCATATCAACCGGCGGTGCTGCCTGTGGTGGTGGCGTATGGCTCTGACTGCCTCCTTGACGTGAACCACTGCCTCCGGCTCCGGTGTTGCGAGTATTCACCATCTGCTGATTGCTTCGACGGTTTAGAGATGAGGGGGAAGGAATAGGCAAGTAGAAGAGCTTATATGGGGAAACAGGTGTAACTTAAATCCTTAACATCCATTCAAAGATAATAAATAGGTATGGTCGCTTACAAGGGCCTAAGGGCCTTGCAACCATACTAGCAATCACGGCATCAAACCAAATAGTTCATTACAATAGCATGGCGCAACTAAGTTTGAATTTTAAAGACGCGACTCATAACAATTGAGTCTCAACGCAAAAATCCCAACAACTATCCGTCCCAACGAACTCAGTCATCCAGCCATCCTGGCTGCAGCTCGCCTATCACGTACACCGGCAGGTGAGCTGGCATTGGGGCAAACTGATCCCCATGCCCTCCCATTGGTGCTGCCGGGGGCTCCACTGGCTGCTGATCCTCTAGCGCGGGCTCTGGCTCCTCCTCGTCCTCGTCGTCAAGCTCCATCACGGCCTCCGTCTCCCCCTGACCGTAGAGGGCCTCCTCTAGCTTGGCGATCCTCTGCACAGCGCGCATCCTGGTCTCTCGCAGGGCCACCTCGGTCTCCTCCAAGGCACGGTAGACAGCCTGCAACTCCACAGTAGTAGCGTCCATGACCTCCTCTTGAGCCGCGGCAAACCGGCCCAAGTGCACGATAGTAGCGTCGTCCTCCACCGCAAGCGCGCTGAAGGTCCACCGCGTCTTGGTGCACACGGAAAGCAATGTCCCACGGCTCGGCCGTAGTCCTCGCTAACCCTCACGCAGCTACCGGGCACACTCTGTATGCCCGCCTCGTAGGTAGCCCGCCTCACCGAGAGGTGGAGCGGACGGCAGCTGCACGCGTTCTCTACAAGACATACTGAGGATGAGGGTCGTCTCGGCCGCGGTTGATCCGTTGACCACCAGTGCGGGACGGCAAAGAGGGCGGTCAAAGCCTCCCACCACCTGGAGAATCCTCCAAAGCTCCGCTGCGTAACCTTCGTGACGCTCGCCGAAGGAGTGAACCATCCTCATCTGCCAAATCAACTCGTCAGTGCTAAAATTTTAAAAGAATACAAAAGTAATAACAAAATGCAGCATAGGTATGAAGTAAGGAAGAAGGGATAAGTCAAGATTTCATTGATTATTCTTGCATAATTTTAATCCCTTTAGAAATTAATTTTATCCTTTCTAGAACGGCCAGTCTAACTAGGGTTAAGTCCTACAGTCAACCTGGCTCTGATACCATCCCTGTCGGGACCCGAATCTGCAGATCTGGACCCTCTCTGTATTCTGTACTAGTCCAGGATCACGCTAGTACACACAGGATAAACAGGTTGAAGTACCACAATCATACACAGCGAAATAAATAATAAAGTACTTCAAGCGTAAATATAACCGAGTTACACGACCTTATGGTCACCTTACATTAATTCGCCACGCAGGGCGATAAATAACAAAGTAGCACAAGTTCAATAGCAAAAGCAAAAGTAAGGCAGTGAACCCTCGTTACGCCACGAGCAACCGACGAGGCTCAACCCTAATCCTCCAGACCTTCGTTAAACTCCTCCTCCCACGCTGGTGTTGCTTCTTCCTCTGAGGTTTTTGTCGAAGCAAGGGTGAGTATACAACATACTCAACAAGTCATGCACAATGCAGTTCTATTTCTACATGCATGGCTTATTCCAAGGAAAGGCTTTAATGGTTAGTTTGCATGAAACAGCTTTTCTTTTAACAGATAGTCTTAATTAGATTAAAAGTAGGAAAATCGTTACTATAATAATTAATTCCTCAATTCTTTTTCAAGAGTTTGGCACACAGCCCTAAGTTTGAGTCATCGGTCTTTGGCACCTGACCACCCATTCCACATTTTATTTTGAAAATCTAACCCTTATTTGTAATCTCCGAGCATTGTCCAAGATCATGACTTGACTATTGGAATAGATTTAACACACACACTCTGCAGAGGTTGTACACTTTACCCACGTGATCTGATCGCTCACCACACAGCGATTGATTGCAACAAAGTCTTTCGGAGACTAACACTTAACACGTGAACCTCTCAGTATTGCCGCTCTAATACTCCCTCACTCGAGCGAGTTTAGAACAGCAAATCTGTTGGATGTGTACCAAGCCGTAAGCAGTACGCTCCCACACGGTTACACCCTTGTGTAATGTCACCCAGTGTCAAAGGAAAGATATCGAACCCTACTAAACTAGGTCTGTCCCATTCCAGACAACTGGTTGTACGAGAAACTCAGTTCAAAGGCTCGCAAGGTGAAGTCCTTAACTGTCCCGGGCAAGACATCTATTTTTATGTTTCTCGGCACACAGCCTTTACAATCTTTAATGCTTCCCGTTGCCACACAGGCCCACCTGGCACGAAGCCTTCTCGCCACTTGCCCCGGTCCAAATCATTTCCCACCCCGGTTTGCATTTATGCAACACATGCTAATGCCACTTCATTGCACGAGTAGAACCACACAGGTTGCTACCCCCAATTTCATTTCATGACATCATCGCATTATTCCAAAATGCATTCCATACTTGTTTAGTCAATATTCTTTTTGCAGTTTGAGAGTCATTCAGCGCATACAGCATACTAAGCAGCTAATCACGGTCTAGCCTCCCGTGTTGGCTTTATAATAGCAACTAACGTAAATTAACATCTTAGGGTGACAAGGTTTTTAGGACATAGTAACAACATAATCAAGGTGGCATAAACAAGATTGGCATATTAGCTACCATACCCAATTTAATCAATGGCATTTTCAAATAACATAGCATGCAATATTTAAATCAAAGTATATTTTGAAATCTCGGTACGAAATGATCAAAGCATGACTTGCCTTCGAAAAGTAGTTGGTTCTAGTCTGAAGCTTGCGATGGGTCTTCGAAATCTTCTCCGACGGTTTCCGGCAATTTGGGGTCTAATTGAAACACACAATCATACCATAAGCACATAAATAGACAGCAACTCTAAAATAAAATAAAATTCACTAATAAATAGTTCACATTTTTACAAATTTTTAGGAACTGGAATCGCTCAAATGGGAGTTAAAACGCAAAAGTTATAGCGTTTATAAGTTTTGGAAATTTTTAATAAAAGAATGACCGAATTAATCCATTTATTTTTCTACTGGTTATCCGGTTAAATTCCACGGCTCGACACGTGTCAGCACCAGAGTGAGCCACGTCGCTCTCGGTCGCTGACATGTGGGCTCCGGATGACGTCATGCTGACGTCAGCACCCACGGTAGTCATTACAATGACAAGTGGGCCCGATGAACAGTGTTCGGTCCACTCAGCACTCGACACGCGGCACTCAATCAACGTTCCATGCGGCCCAAAGAGTTTTTACCGTTGGATTCAAATCAACGGTCGGTCGAAGACGTCGGCGAAGCAAACGACCACGTGGCGAAATCTCGGCCCTTAATCTAAGATCCGACGGGCATTATCAATCGCGTCGACCCGGGACTAGTGGACGTACCTCCACGGTTGGATGACGATCCAACGACCACTGATACCCGAGCGATTCCCTATTCACCGCACCTACGTGGCCTTACTAGAGCCGCAGGATTAAGATCTAACGGCAAAGATCTACCGAAGCTACTCGAGTCCAGGGCTACAGGGAAGGAGGCGTGGCGTTACCTCGAACGTTGGATGGAAATCTGACGGCGGAGGTGAGCTGCGAGGCATCGAAGGAGAGACAGTGGTGCTGGTCGCCGGACTTGGAGAAGATGCAGTCGGCGACGTCGTTTCCGAGCTCCTCCGGTGGAAGGAAGTGGCCCAAGCGACGCGGCGAGCCACAGCGAACTCGGTGAAGGTCACGAGTGCGGTGGAGAGCGGCGGACGATGGTGAAACGTGTAGAAAACTGTTGGGACCCGAATATGCAAATCCGGACCCTCTGTGTATACTGCACTAGTCCAGGATCACTCTAGTGCACACAGGCTCAACATTAGTGAATATCACAATCATACACAACGTAAATAAGGTAAAAGACATAATATATTAAATATTACCAGTTAAATGACCTTATGGTCAACTTACTTAACAATGCCTCACAAGGCTGAACAACAAAATGAACTGCAGCGGAATGAAGACGTAGATAACCCCCCAGTATACCATAGGCAACTGACAAGGCTCGCACCCTAAACATTCGTCTCTTCATGGTACTCCTTCTTCAGCACTGATGATTTTTGTAGGCAAGGGTGAGTACACCAACGCGTACTCAACAAGTTGTGCACAGAATGCAATTCTATTATAGCTATATGCAGGCTTATTCCAAAGGAAGGCTCATAGTTCATAAGCAATAAGCAGCATTTGAAAACATATACAATTCATAGATTGAAAAGCAGTAAAACAAATAATAACAAGTAATAGATTCAATGATTCTCAAGTACACCAAGTTTTCTCATCCTAAGTCAAGATTCCACCTTTCATAACAACCTGCCATCCATCCCAAGTTTTATCTCGAAAACATCTAAACCCTTGACTGTAATCCCCGAGTTTGCTCAATACCGTGAGCACGGCTATCCGAATAGATTGTACACTCTGCAGAGGTTTGCACTTTACCCACATGACATGATAATCTCTTTTATGCCTGGCCATTAGCACACTTCCTTTGGTATGCCGCAGAGAATCATGACAAAGCCTTTACAATGCTCTATCTTAACTCGGTACTACCCGCTAAGGTTTCAACATCAAGGGTCCGAAACCACAACAGGCCCCCTCTTGCGCCATCTGGGTTCATTTAAAAGGATGAACCACTCCACCACGATAGTAATCAAGCCAAGACTTTGCAAATTAGTCAGCTAGGCTGCCCCATAACAGACATGTGGTTGCATGATCGACTCAGGTCAAAGGCTCGCAAGGTGTCCTTATGGTTTGATCAAAGCAAGACATACACATACCCTTTGCCCATCGGGCCCACCCAGCATCCCGCCCTTGCCACTTGCTCACCCAAAATCATAACCACCCCAGCTTGATTACCAAGCACCACGTGCCATCAACAATTCAATATCGTTCGCGTGACATCCATTGCCAACACAACTCAATCTCATCGTGTGACCACACATGACACACAAATTCAAAACATTGTTCCATATTCCATTAATCAAGATTATTTATCAAAGATTCAAGTACATGTGATGACGTGGCATGGCTAAGCAATTCTAACTCGATCTAATCCTCCATGTTGATTTCATTATTAACCAACTATAGTAAACCAACCTAGGGTGACAAATGGATCATGGCATACAACTAGCAAGGTAGGGTGTAATTCAAAGGGTACGATAGCTAATCCCAAACTTATGTTGAAATCATTTATACACATAAAATAACAAGTGATAGGGTAAATCAAAATAGCATGCAATCTAGTTTATGGGTGCAACATGATCAAAGCACAACTTGCCTTGGTTAAGCTCCTTGGTATTGCTCCGAAGATTATCCTTGAGTTGTTAATCCTCCTTCAGAACTTCGCTCAACTCAACGTCTACACGAATCGAAAGAAATAGCAAACAAACACCAAGACCAGGAACAAATAACAAATGAACTCAAAAATCTAGATAAAAACCCCCATTAGATAGATCTTAATTTTATAAATTTTTTTAGGAATTTGAATCACCTTAATCGGAGTTCATCTGCAAAAGTTATAACATTCGGAAGTTTAGTTAATTCTGAAATTAGAAATTCTTATTTTCCAGAATTATTTCTGTAAAGGAAAATACGGATTTTCTCGCCCCGGCTACACGGACAAAACATGGCAAAATCTGGACCGATGAAACTTCAATCTAACGGTTACGGTTAAATCTACTACGTGGCCTACTATCAACCGTCCGACCTAAATCCAACAGTTGATATTTAATCTAAGACGCTTACCGATTCCGCGGTGACGTGGACGAATTTCGCGTGCTTGATTACGATCAGATGGCTTACGAAATTCCCGATTGGCGATGACGACGACTTGAATTCACCGGAGACGAAGACGACGACCCCAGCGACAACTCGACGGCGCTCTCTTCGAAATCTCGACGATCTCGCTATCCTTCACGAAATCCCACGACGACGCGACTAGCTCGAGACGCTTTCGATTTCTGCCGACGCCGCTCTTTCTTCGCCCCTTTTTTTCGGTCGCTCGCTTCTTAGGCGTTGCGTGGGCACGGCTTAAATAGCGATCGCGTGACCTTTTCCCGCCGGAAGCGGACTCCGTGTCCTTCTGGTTTCGCCACGCGCTACCTTCGAGCAAAGTTGTCCTTCCTCCGCTTCAAACGGAGGACTCGAGTCCTCACCACGTGGCATTTTCGCATGGAAAGGTTTCAGCGCTGGCGAAACCAACTTGAGTACGATTCCATTTTCCAAATCTTGGCGACAACACATTGCGCCCGTACACTCCCTGCGTCAACCTCGAGTCCGGATCGACGACACTCTAAAGAAAACGAAAATCCTTTCCCTAATTTTGGCACCAGTGCTGGACTCCAACTCGAGCACGTACTAGGAAAACGGAAGGAATTTCTCCACGCACGCCTGGTCTCCGGCAGACGCATATAGCGAACGTTATTTCAAATCGCACCAGGTTATCAATCTAGTCCTAATCCGCATCAATTACGAGAGAAAAGAATTTTCCCAAAAATACTTAGAGACCTTCTATCCTCAAATAAAATATTTTTGGGCAGTCTTTACTTTAAATTTCCTTTTTATAAATATTTCTTAACAAAGACCATATATACTAATTGAAATAATTTAAATAAATCTCAAAAAATCCAATAACTCTAGAAAATTCACAACAATCATAATTTGTAATAAAATAATATTAAATATTTAGAAAGTGAAAAATTGGGATGTTACAAATCTCCCCCCCCCCTTAACGGAATCTCGACCCCGAGATTTTGGGCTGGCTAGGGAATAGGTTTTGGGAATTCTACCTTCAGATCTTCTTCACGCTCCCAGGTGGCTTTATTTTCTGAGTGATTACTCCATTGAACTCTACAGAAGCGAGTAGACTTGTTTCTGGTCCTACGCTCCATTACATCCAAAATCTTAATAGGCTGCTCTTTATAAGTTAGATCCTCTTGCAACGCAATAGCTTCTAATAGCGTCTGCTCTGCTGGCACTCTAAGATATTTCTTGAGCTGTGACACATGGAACCCATCGCAGACACCTGCTAATGACTGTGGTAACTCCAACTACTATGCAACCTCTCCTTGGCGGCTTAAGATCTTAAATGGCCCAATATACCTATAAATCACATTTGTTGAATTTAACTACGAATGCGGCTATCGCAAAAACTCATTTCTAGGTTCTGCGTATTTTCCTTTTGTCTTATAGTATACTATAGTGTCATCAACCATGAATTTATCAATTAATCCATAAACATCTTACTTATCATGTTAGATTAGATATGCGGGCATCGATTAATTCAAGAGATTTAGCCAAAACTTATATTGTTCATGTAGAGAACGAAATTTTAGAAACATCCTTCCCATGTCTCCTAAGTTTATGATAGCCTAAGCGAAACTTTGTCCT
This sequence comes from Guadua angustifolia, assembly GCA_036346375.1. NCBI lineage: Eukaryota > Viridiplantae > Streptophyta > Magnoliopsida > Poales > Poaceae > Guadua > Guadua angustifolia. The sequence continues at coordinate 38,834,199 of CM070515.1, read as the reverse complement.
AAAGAAATTCCAATTCTATTCTCAACTGTCCAATCATGTAGTTGATCCTGATATTGGATACTTGTTACTGATATTTTATTTATTTAGAGTCCGATTTAGTGCAATCTCCTTGATCTTCCATTTGCATTTTAATGAACAAGAATTTCCATGGTGATATACTAAGTTTTCAAAACTTTTCCTAGTAACTCTTCGATATGCTCCTCTATTTTCCACTAATTCCTTAGCATACATTTTGACATGGTTTTTTTCCCAAGGTTTTAAATCGATATATCCTTCACCAAAATATCCTTATGTCTGAATATCTAACTAATTTCAAGAATAACCTAATTATCTACATAATATGATTTGCTTTAACTCATTTATTAAGCACTGAACCCTTAACGTTCTGGTGGATCCTAGCACAATTGAGCACTTAATGACAAATCCTCTAATTAACAAGTTCTCACTGGGCCACTATTTCTCATGCATCATTTTCAGGTGAACCATAAACTCAAGAATACTCTTAGAGAAATATCTAACTCATCGTTTCCATTATTGCTTTTTCATTCCAATATTCGGTATTCCAATGTATCAATCTTCTCCGCTTCATTTCTTTCAACAAGGAACCTTTACATGGAAGTCATTACTAATCTCTCACTTTACAAGTAGGGTTATGATATCGTACTAAGTAAACTCACGGCTCCGGATTTTCTTGATTTGGGGCTTTAGCAGGGACGGAGTTGGGATTGACTTGAACCATCATGATTGCTTTTCTTTGAGGGCATTTCTTGGCAAAATGTTTAGGTTTATGGCAATTATGGCAGAGTCTAGGGTGAACTTTCTTTCTTGGTTATTCGTTGATTGGAACAGTATCTTTTACCTGAACGCCTTTTTCTTTGATTGGTTCTCTAGACAAATTTCATTCCGCAATTTCACCGCTCACTCTTGGCATTATGTACTGGATTAAGGTAACTTCTGGTATATCCATGACTATAGGAATTATTTGTTCTATCTGTGGGCAAAGACTAGCATAACGGCCTTCTCGGCGACAGTTGTAGCACAAAATGCTGCGCTTCCTGCGATTCATTACTTTTTGATTCGCAACACATCCCCTAGTAAAACGATCTTCTTCACCATACAAGGGACCTACTGTGGGTGATAGCCACTTACTGTTTTTCTGTTTAAGGTCAATAGGTTTTAGGAGGGTGCATTTTTAACTCTCCAAGCGACGTATCCGGTGCAACCAATTTTCCCCCTTCTTATTGATAATTCTCGAGTAACTAGGGTTCGTAGATTCTGTTGATGCTAGATTACGGCAGTAACTATTGGATCCAAGGGACTCTGAAGTGGACAATTATCTTTCATAAAGGTGATAGGTGATGTTACTCATAGGACCTTTTCTAATTGTATGATTTCCCTTGCAACTAATTGATCACATGCTTATTTGAGGTATGCCTAATTTCCCTACAACGAATGCACGCTCGATCCTCTAACTTGTTTGGTTGACCGCGCTTCATAGAGCAATATCTAGGTTTCGAGCAAGATGCAGGGGTAGCGTCCTTCTTTGAATGACCATACCATTCCTTGGAGTTTTTATTAAGTTGATTTTCACTTCCATTAGCTCCATTGCTATCTCTATTTTGAATCATCTGCTTGATTACCTCAGAGGGTTAGGTGAGAGAGAATAGCATAGGTAAGAAGTAGAGATCCTAATACAGGGGAGATAGGTTTAACCCAATATCTTAAGTAGTCAATATTAATAACTTGGTATGGCTGCTTATATAAGCCTAAAAGCTTTGCCACACATACTGCACACTCAGCAATCAAGAAGAACCAATTTAACCTAAACACACAAAACTACCATCTACATGGGCGACACTCCTATCTTAGGTAACGCGACTCCCACACATGAGTCTCAACTGGCTACTTGAAGTACTGAGTCTTCTAGCTCTTGATTCACTTCGTTGATCCGTTCTTCCATGAGCTTGGTGGTTCCTTCCATTATGATCATGACGGTAGCAACAGACACTTGATGTCATCTCCTAAGTGTGGTATATCGTTTCCTACTCAAGATAACTCAGGTAAGATTTTTAATTCAACTTAGCAAAAGGTAAGAGAAAGAAATTTCAGCAAGGGAATGGAGAGAATTTTTGGTAAGTACAGAAATAGAAGAATGAGATAAGTCAAGAACACATTATTCTTCTGGGTTAGGTCCTTTACTTTAGAAAATAATTTTGAAGGACCTATAGAGACGACCAACTATCTAGGGCCAAGGCCTATAGTCAGTATGGCTCTGATACCACCTCTGTTGGGACCCGAATATTCAAATTCGGACCCTCTGTGTATACTGCACTAGTCCAGGATCACGCTAGTGCACACAGGCTCAACATTAGTGAATATCACAATCATACACAACGTAAATAAGGTAAAAGACATAATATATTAAATATTACCAATTGAATGACCTTATGGTCAACTTACTTAACAATGCCTCACAAGGTTGAACAACAAATTGAACTGCAGCGGAATGAAGACGTAGATAACCCCCCAATATACCACAGCAACCGACAAGGCTCGCACCCTAAACATTCGTCTCTTCATGGTACTCCTTCTTGAAAGATCGATGATTTTTGTAGGCAAGGGTGAGTACACCAAGCGTACTCAACAAGTTGTGCATGTAATGCAATTCTATTATAGCTATATCTGTGCTTATTCCAAAGGAAGGCTCATAGTTCATAAGCAATAAGTAGCATTTGAAAACATATACAGTTCATAGATTGAAAAGCAGTAAAACAAATAATAACAAGTAATATATTCAATGATTCTCAAGTAAACCAAGTTTTCTCATCCTAAGTCAAGATTCCACCTTTCATAACAACCTGCCATCCATCCCAAGTTTTATCTCGAAAACATCTAAACCCTTGACTGTAATCCCCGAGCTTGCTCAATACCGTGAGCACAGCTATCCGAATAGATTGTACACTCTGCAGAGGTTTGCACTTTACCCACATGACATGATAATCTCTTTTATGCCTAGCCATTAGCACATTTCCTTTGGTATGCCGGCAGAGAATCATGACAAAGCCTTTACAATGCTCTATCTTAACTCAGTACTACCCGCTAAGGTTTCAACACTGAAGGGTCTGAAAACCACAACAGGGCCCCCCTCTTGCGCCATCTGGGTTCATTTAAAAGGATGAACCACTCCACCACGATAGTACTCAAGCCAAGACTTTGCAAATTAGTCAGCTAGGCTGCCCCATAACAGACATGTGGTTGCATGATGACTCAGGTCAAAGGCTCGCTGTAACAGCCCGAAAATTTAGAACAGTAAATTTATAATATTTAAATTTGATTGTGAATATTTCTGGAGTTTCTGAATATTGTTTGCTTTATTTGGATTTTCTTGGATTTTGTGTTGCAAGAAAAAGTAAACAAATGAGCAATAAAGAATGAAAAAGAGAAAAGGCAAAAATGTAAAAAGTAAAAATTTAGAAAATTTGCCATGAGAACCCTGATCATTCAATTTAATCATTTTAGCCAGCAATTGAAATTTTATGCATAAACAAATGAGGATATAAAATGAAAAGACAACTTTTATTCTCAAAAAAATGCATTGTCAGAATTTATAAAATATTTATAAAACTAAAATGGAGCTGTAAAATTATCATGAACATATCAATGCAATATCTACCTTTTTTAAAATTTAATAAATTAATAATGTCATTTATGACTTTTCCAAAATTAAAAATAGAAACTCTGAAAATCTAGAAATTGCAATGTCAGAATTTTTATTAAATAATGGAGTAAGGTTTTGAGCTGAAAATTTTACAGTATCATTCTGAGACCAAATCCTTTAGAAAAACAAAATTTCAAAAATAGTAGACTTCAATTGATCTCAAAGGAAAATCAAAATCCGAAACAAGAATTTAGGAGCAATCACTGTTGTCAGAATATTAATAATTTTTTGGTAACACATTTTAACCCAAAAATTTTACCAGGAGTCAAATTCAGTCTAGAGACTTCGGTCAAAAAGTTTCATAACTTTCTACCTCTATTTGACATTCCATAAAATCAGAGAGAGAGGGAAACATGCACCCACAACCACCCTGTTCTTTTGATCAAGCACTGACATGTGGACCATGTCCATTCCCGTTCCGTTCCTCTGCGTGCAATGGGAAAGCCGTTTGGTCACTGCCAGTGGTCCCAGGCCCACTCGTCATACCCTTCTTCCTCCCTGTTCTTCTGACTGAAGCCGTTCCCTTCCGATCCAGTGCAGCGAGAGAAGTCTCCCGAAGCCAATGCGATTCAGTGAACCAGCTCTCCTCTCGGTCATCTCACTGCGTCATGTTCCCTCATCTTCGCACGGTCTAGCCACGAGTCGCATGCACCGAGCTTCACCATTGCCATTCTTGCCTACTCCCGTCCTGCCAATGCCGAATGCCAGCGATTGCCGCCGCGCGTCCAAGCTCAACAGAGCACTCGGCCGTCTATAAAGAGCTTCCCAGTGGTCGCAATGGACTCCTTTCTCATTCCCCTCACTTCTCCTTCCCTCTCCTCAAACCAGCGCACGAATCGCCTCCTGATTCCACCATTGTTGAGGAGTTTCAGAGCTTCAAGCCGAGATCGATTCGAGCAATAGGGTAACTCATCTCCCAATTCCTTCCAGATACACCATCTAGAGCTCCTAGTGATCAAAACCCCTCACTTATTTCGAGAGCTCTCCATGCAAACTTGAGTCAGAGTGCGCCTCTTCTTCCCTGTGTTCGCCAAGCGGTGGCGGCTCGGCTCGGAGACTCTTCCTCGGGTAAGCCCCAAGAATGGACTCCTGTGATCGTGATGCTTACAAAGCCATCGATTCAATCCCTAATGCGTTGTTTTCTCCAAACTCTCGCCATTTCCATGCCGAAACTCTGCTGCGCCTTTGCTCGATGTCTCTTCCAATGAATCAACTTCATCCCGGACTCACCTCGTCGAGCTCTCCCTCTGGTGCTGCCGCCGCTGTCAGCCGAAAGTCGTGGGAAGACCCTGTGGCTAGCCCTAGAAGTGCTCGTTCTTCGTCGTCATCTTATTTGGAGCAATCGAGCAAGGTTGAAGAAGATGAGTCGTATATGCTTCATTTCGAAAACGTATTCCTCTTTTCCAACCAAATTAAATATTCTAGTTTGAATATCTTTTACAGTTTTAATCAAAACTCAGTAGGATAAGTTTGTATAATCATCTAAAATTAGAAAGAATCTAAATATGTAAAAATCTTTAATTTTTGATCTGCAGGATAATTATTTATACTAAACTTTGATTATAATGTTAATATGGTTGTTAATGAGATTTTGTGTATAACTAGTAATGAAATGGTAAAATAAATATTAGTGTGATGCTAGGATCGGAGTATTCGAATATACAAATATATTTAATTTTTGAACTAAGTTTAATCTAATTGCTTAGCAAATATTAGTAAAGCTTAAAATGGCCATTAATAGAAATGAATGTATAATAGTTCATAAAATCATATAAGAAATTATTATGTGCTACGGGATTATAATAAACCTAATCATGCAAAAATATTTAATCTTAGAACCAAGTTTAATATAATTGCTTGTTAAGCATCATTAAACCTTGTTATGGCCATTAACAAAATAATAGTATAATGGCTCACAAAATGATAATGTAATTTGTATTAGATTCCTAAAACAGTAAGGATCCATGTATGCAAAAATGTTTAAGATAAGATTTAATTTGCATGTTCTTAATGGAAGAAAATGTTAACGATAACCTTAAATAAATAGATAATCTATTGCAATTAAAGCTAAAATAATACCAAACCAACTTTATAACATTTCTAGGATGGTATTCTGCTAATGCCTGAAAAATGAATCAAAGATGATGTATGGTGTAATTAGAAACTCAAAAGCGAAACTTGGCGATTTAAGGTTTTCAAATGTGATCATTTAGTCTGTTTCAACGATCGATAAAATAACTCGTCTAAACACTAAAATAGGTGAAATCAGTTTAAGTGGCGCTGTCTGAAGTTTATACTACCATATTCTGTAAAAGAATCATAATCCATTAAGGTTTGCCTATTAATCTCATCAGATCAAAACCCTTAAGTGTTAACCCTTTTGATTCACCTTTTGGCCGATTCCGAATAGTGTCAACTTTGCAATGCCACTTAAGCCTTTTCAACAATGAATATAATGTATCAGCCAAAGCCTAAAATTTATGGAATTAGCTTAGGATTGTTATACAAAGTATAAATCATCTCATTATGAAGAAATAACCATACTTCCTCAGGTTCTGCATATTAATCTTAATAGCTTAATGACCCTAAATAATCACATTTCTTTAGGCCGTATTATGAATAACGAATTGTAGTTGCAATAAGGAAACCTGTAGTTAAGTTATTTTTATCACCAGAACCTTCTCAAATATCATGAAAATAATCTCTGTAGCGAAATCAATTAAAGATAAAGAAGTATTCATTCATACTATAATGTAATCATTTAAGCCTTTTTCATTAACTCGCAAAGCAACTCATCTAAATCCGAATTTTGTAAAGAACAGCTTAGGAAGGACCTTTAGGTCTTGATCTGCAGTAATCTAAGAAATATTCCTATTTCATCTTGCTTCGAATCTGAATCTTAATAGAGCAAAACTCATAAGTAATAAGATTGTCAAAACTCATATCATGAATAGTAAATCAATACACCTTGCAACTAATGATTAATTCTATTTAATCATAATCAATCTTTGCATCTTGAATTCGTAAAATAAAATTTATAAATTCATAAAAGAGCAATCCCTATTTCTTGTGAAGAGTTTTATTTGTTCTTTCTATCTACTTTCTTTTTGCCCTTATTGAAGTTAGTTAATTGCTTTATTTCCGTTGATCGACGTGTAGAACCCGACGTTGTCGATTCCGTCATCGCCTCCATTATCCTCGATCCTCGTCTTCGTCGTAAGCAATGATTAAGCAAGGCAAGCATCCTTTGACCATATTGCTCCTAATATTTTATATTCCTTTTTGTGCATCAAATTGTTTTATGCATGCGTTTACTTTATGTAAATTGCTATCTTGTGGTTTGGTAGTTATACCTGTTGTCACATGAATCCCCTTGATGATTATGAACTTGTGAACCTTGATAACCATAGATTAAGGTTAGGCATTACTTAATGTCATCTTGGGTATATGCGTTCATTTTATTCATGCTTAGTCATGCTTTAGAATCAATGATGTACATGATCAAATCAATATTTGTTTCTTGAAAACCTTGAAAATGGCACTGTTGGTTGTGGGTACTTTGATTAAAAACCCAAAAAGAAAACTATGCTTTGATGCGGGCGATTATTGGCAATAGCCGTTTGTGCGACAGGAATTGCACGTAGTGTAGGGTGAAGTGTCGCCCGTGTCACAACTAAGGACCGAACGTCGTGTTGTATGATCCAAGAAAATCCGTACAAACCACGAGGGTGAGGATGGGTTAGCCTTAGCCTATTAAATTGTTTAGACATGGCTTTGCTCATTGGTAGGCGGGAGCTTGCACAGATTCCTGCTTGGTGCGCTCGACGGGGTTTCTACTTGCTAATGTAGCGGTGTGCATACCGCCGTGTTTAGAAGCGTTGTGTTGTGTGTGAAAGTGGATCCACGGCTTGGGTGTGTGTTTCTAGTTCTCTGGCGGGGTTAACGCCCCGGCTGGTGTAAAGCCTTGTCTAGGAATTTAATGGCTATGTATGGTCTTCCTGGACGACACACCTAAGGAAGTGTGCCGGGCAAAGGTTGATCATTCCTTGTGGGTACAGTTGTACACCTCTGCAGAGTTTAAATCTAATTGATTAGCCGTACCCGCGGTCATGGGTGTCTTGGTGAACTTGCACGAGTTAAATGTTTTATTGTTTCCAAAAGGGTTTATTTTACAAGTTAGCTTACCCCACAGATGACCTAATGCTATACCCTGTGTGGGCAAGTATTGGAATCAGCTGTTGTGCCCTGTGTGGACAAAGAACTGGATATGTGCCATGTATTGGCAATGATTGATTCGTCGCTCACGTCATGGAGGACGGTGAGTGTTATTATGCTTTACTTATTTGTTATCAATAAATCTTGCTCTTTTAAATTCCGTTTGCAAATAACTTGATTTCCAAATTCAAATTCGCTTATTGCAAATTAACTGTGGTAGCCTCCTTTGAAATGGCCTGCATATATGGTAGGTTTTGCTCAAGTCTTGCTGAGTACGTAAAGTACTCACCCTTGCCTAATTATATTGTAGGTGGTTTAGTAAGCGGAGCTTCGAAGTTGGCCATCGTAAGTTGCGGGATGTTTTTGTCATATTCTATCTGGATTTTATGCCTGGTCAGTTGCCTGCGGGATTGGATGGGCAAACTGCAAGTTATAGCTTCTTTTGCTGCTTTATTCTCTGACTTGTAATATTTATTTGTATAATCGTTTCCGCTTAATTATTAAAATGTATGGTTGTGATTTCCAATTGTTGTAAACATGTGAGTGCTAGCTACTGATCTAGGGAATAGCACAGTAATCACATGGAGGTTCCTGTTCATCAGAACGGGGTCTCACACTCGCAAGGTGTCCTTATGGTTTGATCAAAGCAAGACATACACATACCCTTTGCCCATCGGGCCCACCCAGGCATTCTGCCCTTGCCACTTGCTCCGACCCAAAATCATAACCACCCCAATTGATTACCAAGCACCACGTGCCATCAACAATTCAATATCGTTGCGTGACATCCATTGCCAACACAACTCAATCTCATCGTGTGACCACACATGACACACAAATTCAAAACATTGTTCCATATTCCATTAATCAAGATTATTTATCAAAGATTCAAGTACATGTGATGACGTGGCATGGCTAAGCAATTCTAACTCGATCTAATCCTCCATGTTGATTTCATTATTAACCAACTATAGTAAACTAACCTAGGGTGACAAATGGATCATGGCATACAACTAGCAAGGTAGGGTGTAATTCAAAGAGTACGATAGCTAATCCCAAACTTATGTTGAAATCATTTATACACATAAAATAACAAGTGATAGGGTAAATCAAAATAGCATGCAATCTAGTATATGGGTGCAACATGATCAAAGCACAACTTGCCTTGGTTAAGCTCCTTGGTATTGCTCCGAAGATTATCCTTGAGTTGTTAATCCTCCTTCAGAACTTCGCTCAACTCAACGTCTACGCGAATCGAAAGAAATAGCAAATAAATACCAAGACCAGGAACAAATAACAAATGAACTCAAAAATCCAGATAAAACCCCCATTAGATAGATCTTAATTTTATAAATTTTTTTAGGAATTTGAATCACCTTAATCGGAGTTCATATGCAAAAGTTATAACATTCGGAAGTTTAGTTAATTCTGAAATTAGAAATTCTTATTTTCCAGAATTATTTCTGTAAAGGAAAATACGGATTTTCTCGCCCCGGCTACACAGACAAAACATGGCAAAATCTGGACCGATGAAACTTCAATCTAACGGTTACGGTTAAATCTACTACCACTACAGGATAACACGTCTTCGCAAGCAGTAGAACCGCTTGGAATTTGAGTATTCTAAGCAGTAGGACCGCTTGGAATTCTAATATCTACTGCTTTCTATACGGCTGCTTGCAAAAGTATTCCAAGCGGTATATACATTAAAAGCGGTACTACCGCTTGTAAAACCATTTTTACAAGCAGTAGTACCGCTTGGAATACTCGAATTCCAAGCGGTAGTACCGCTTGTAAAACCGTTTTTAAAAGCAGTAGTGCCGCTTGGAATACTCGAATTCCAAGCGGTCCTACTGCTTGGAATACTCGAATTCCAAACGGTCCTACCGCTTGGAAAAACAATTGTATTAGTTTAATACATATCCACTTAATAAATGTTTGCTAAATTTATAATAATATCAAGCACACATAACATACAATCCAAGCACCATAACATATAATTCCTCGAGAAAGCAACGTACCAAAGTTTCATTATCACAAATCATCCACAGGTACAACATGTGAACATCACCAAAATATATAAAGAGCAGAAGTACAAAGATTCTCCCCTCACATGCATGTCACATACATGGACATATACCAAAATATAACTAGAGTGCAAAATTTACTCTTCCCACAGACATGGACATATATATCTATTCGTATGTCCTACATACTTACACCAAAAGTATACTCATTAATTAACTAAACCACTCAACAATTCCCCTTTTCTTCCCTTTTGGTTGGCTTCTGTTGTTTCTGCAAAAGGATGTTGTTTGCTTCGTAAAACTCCAAGAAGCTGAAGAAAAGTTCAGATTATAAATTAGGACCAAGATGCCTAAGGACTAACAAAAAAATTATTTTTCAAGGGATGGATTGCTACCAGAAGACAATACCTGTCAGGTGAAAATCGTGAAAAGTTGTTGTCTGTAGGTACAACACCAGCCAGGTTGTTATATGATACATTTCTGGAGCAACACTCAATAATAAAGAGGCTATCAGTGAAACCCACACATGTACAACTACAAACTGCTCAAATAGTTTTTCAGGTCTAAACTTACAAGACATTGAGACTGAAGCAGTTAGTAAGAGAAGAGACATCCCCAGTTATATTGTTTCTTTCTAGTTTTCTGTATGCACAAAAACAACACACAAATTAATCTGCAGAAATTGGGGACGGATTACCAGAAAAATATCATTTTGAAGATAAGCCCTTTAGGATTAGTTGTGGCTGCATCATCAGCATTTTGCTAAGTTTTACATGCGTTCGCACTGTAACATAAGAATCTTGGTCAGTTCAAACATCTAATTCAAGTTACTAAAAAGGTAAAACTTGGCCTCTAATATAATTGGTACAGGTTAAAATAAAATTACATTGTCACAGACTCATGCAAAATAATGCCATATCAACGGAAAAAGAAACATAAACTAGCACAGACCATTTCACCGTGTATGGCAAACAATCACCTCTGAAGTGGCTGCCATCAAGCTAAAAGACAATAGGTAATGTAGAAATGGCGAGAGAAGGCAATTAAGACAAGCCAAAAAAAACAATGGAATCTTACTATTCAGTTTTAAAGGTTGTTATTCCAAGTTCAGATAGGAAATCGCTAATCCTGTCCTCTTTGTTACCACCTTTTGTTAACCTCTTCATCGCCACAAACCTGTCCATCGACAAGCCGTCCTTTGTACACCTCAAAGCATGCCCTCCCTTCGATCAATTTTCTAGTAACACCGGTGTCAAGCAAAATTGTTCAGAGATATCTGAGATACAAAAACTAGTTCGGGCCAAAACAGTACTTGCATTACAAGACACTTGGAAGTAAAAGAAACAAATTTTAAGGGGTTATATTTACATATTATATTGACATGATATTGGAGGTACTACAGTCTAGAAAATGGCTCATGCTAAAAAAAACTAGCATAGAATAATATAATAACAAGTTCTACTACTTAAGTTTTCCAACTAGAAACCAGTAACAACTCATCATTCACCTAAAGAACAGTTCATGATTAGGACCTCAAACCCTCTTTCCTCAGTAAAATCATAGCACTCCAATTATAAATCCATAGGTTAATGTCAAAGCTACATCCCACAAGTTTTGTAATGATAGTAACAGAGGCTAATTATTAAGTCACAGAATTACAGCAACATAGAAGTGCACATGTTACCTGGACTAAATCTGCCAATTGCAGTACAAAGCTCATCATAGTCAAAGCTTCTCCACAATGGCACTCCATCCATTCTTACCTATCAGCACAGCACAATCCTCATGAAGATCATTAGCACAAATTCATGAATTTGTCAAACATGCAAAGTTGGTCAAGTAAGAAATCATATGATAAACCAGGTAAGTTTCTTTGCTCCGAAGGATGTGCATTCTGTGAGTGAATCTGTTGGATAGCAACATAGTCATCGATCCAACATCTTTGGATATTGGTTGGTTACTTCTTCACAGGAGCAGTACAAATTCCAAATTTTGAAAAACAGCACCAATGTTTTTGCAGATTTTTGCCACATACTGATATTTTTCCCTGTTATGAACAAGAATTAGTTTTTCAAAAGGCAAGAAAAGCAACAATATATATCAGACCATCCAATATGAATATGAAACAATGGGCCTGCATACATTAACATCACAATCTAATGTCAGAAGTTGGAACTCCTAAGGATTCGATAATACTGAACCACAAGGAATGAAAATCTGTTACAGCCTTACAGATCACCTTTATGATTTCATCTCAGCTGACACAAGACATCCAATAACTGCCTCTAATTCTAGCATATCGGTAACTCATTAGCAAGAACAGACGATAGCTATACCCAATCTGCTTTGCAACCAACCTGTTACTTCTTCGGTTCGAGGACATTGGTAATTTATATCCACAACAACAAAAGACAAGGTTCCTAATTAGGCCCCCAATCAACTAGAAATAGCTCGCATGACATAAAAACTTCTAATTCTAGCATATTGGTAATTTATATTCCACGCTTTTCCATACTACGGTGATCGCTACATCCCATGTTAACTTAGGCGTGCAAGCAATCAGCGAACACCTTGCAGACAACACCGGTCCAAACCAAGCCTGTGAGTAGGGCTAGCCCAAGAATTAGGCACATAGTAATTTACCAAAGGAGCGGCGGGGGTGGAGCGGCGGGGGACTCGAGGCGACCACGGGAAGGGAAGCAGAGGGGCGGCGACGCCATCGGCGTGGGGAGGAGATGGGCTCTGGCCTCTAATCCATTCCACATACCACCAATCAACCAATAAAAACCCATGGAAAGAACCCTAACCCAGCCACCCAAACCCACCCAAACCCTAGATTTAATCCTCACCTTGGCTCAAAAATCGCGAGGGATGGAGGAAGGGCGCCAGTGGGGAGGAGGAGGGGCCGAGTGGGAGAGCTCGCCCAGTCCGCTTGCTGCTCATTCTTCTTCTGCACCGACCGGCTTCTTCTGCTGCTTGTGAGGAGGCAGGCTCGCCCGACGGGAGGAGCAGGCTCGCGCCGGCGGGGAGACCAGGCGGCTCGAGGAGGGAGGGCGAGGGAGCCGGCCGAGGTGCTAGAGTCGGCGCTGGGAAATCTTTGGGCGCAGGAGGCTCGAGTGGGGACGAGGATGCTTGGTGGGGTGGGGAAAGTGCAGGGGCAGGAAAGGAAAAGAAAAAAAAAGGACTAGGGTTTCAACCCTTTTTTTCTTTTCTTTAAAAACTCCGTCAATTTGGGTGCTAAAACAAAATCAAAAGGCTAGGAGGAAAAGAAAATCCCTTTCCGATATACATTCGCATACCACAAAACTTTTAGCTAAGATTCTTAAAGCGCAAGACAACCAATCTTTTGCCCTTAGAATAAATCCTTGGATTTAAGAAAACCCAAAACCTTTAATAGAATTATTAAGCTATGACAGTGAACCTTTAATCAAGAAAGCGAGAAAAACATTTCTTGTCGAAAACCACAGCAAAGAAGATTTGTGGTATTACATCCGGCGTCTATGCGGCTAAAATAATATTACAAGCGGTCCAAGCGTATCGAAACATTTCCATAGCGGTCCGCGACTTTTAATTAAAATTATTTTTCAAGCGGTATGACGACTTATATAACTACTTTTCCAAGCGGCACTCTGACTTTTAATTAACATTCTTTTTCCAAGCGGTATGAATGATTATATAACTTACTTTTCCAAGCGGCACTCTGACTTTTAATTAAAATTCTTTTCCAAGCGGTATGACGACTTATATAACTTACTTTTCCAAGCGGCACTACTGACTTTTAATTAAAATTCTTTTTCCAAGCGGTAAATCAGCTTTTAATTATTATTTTTGGAAGCAGTAATACCGCTTGCGCTAATGGGCCATCCTGTAGTGTACGTGGCCTACTATCAACCGTCCGACCTAAATCCAACCGTTGATATTTAATCTAAGACGCTTACCGATTCCGCGGTGACGTGGACGAATTCCACGTGCTTGATTACGATCAGATGGCTGACGAAATTCCCGATTGGCGATGACGACGACTTGAATTCACCGGAGACAAAGACGACGACCTCAGCGACAACTCGACAGCGCTCTCTTCGGAAATCTCCTGACGATACTGCTATCCTACGCGAAATCCCACGACGACGCGACTAGCTCGAGACGCTTCTCGATTCCTGCGCACGCTCGCTTGCTCTTCGCCCCCTTTTTTTCCGGTCGCTCGCTTCTTCCGACGTTGCGTGGGCACGGCTTAAATAGCGATCGCGTGACCTTTTCCCGCCCGGAAACAGACTCCGTGTCCTTGCTGGTTTCGGCCACGCGCTGCCTTCCGAGCCAAGCTGTCCTTCCTCCGCTCGAAACGGAGGACTCGAGTCCCTCAGCTACGTGGCATTTCCCCGCATGGAAAGGCTTCAGCGCCTGGCGAGACCAACTTGAGTACGATTCCATTTTCCAAATCTTGGCGACAACACATTGCGCCCGTACACTCCCTGCGCCAACCTCTAGTCCGGATCGGCGACGCTCTAAAGAAAACGGATATCCTTTCCCTGATTTTGGCGCCAGTGCTAGACTCCAACTCGAGCATGAACTGGGAAAACGGAAGGAATTTCTCCACGCACGCCTGGTCTCCGGCAGACGCATACATCGAACGTTATTTCAAATCGCACCGGTTATCAATCTAGTCCTAATCCACATCAATTCCAGAGAGAAAAAGAATTTTCCCAAAAATACTTAGAGACCTTCTATCCTCAAATAAAATATTTTTGGGCAGCCTTTACTTTAAATTTCCTTTTTATAAATATTTCTTAACAAAGACCATATATACTAATTCGAAATAATTTAAATAAATCTTAGAAAATCCAATAACTCCAGAAAATTCACAACAATCATAATTTGTAATAAAATAATATTAAATATTTAGAAAGTGAAAAATTGGGATGTTACAAAAACCGTGGCGGTGGAAGTACCAACTTCGGCGAGCTACTGAGAGGGCTACGGTGTGCGGCAGGGTGTGAATGAACGGGCAAAAGGTGCGGAAGAGAGTGCTGTATGCAGAGGCCTATTTCTCCCGCTCGGACAAGCTTCGGAATGCGTGCAAATCTCTGACGAATCCTCGGTGGCCAACGGGCGACGGCGGTGCGACAGTCGCACCCTCCGGAGACGGCGCGATCAACCCGCACCATTCGATCGAAATCCAATGGCGCTCACGATTAGGCGACGCGGCTCGATATCAGCCGTCCGATGGAGATTGCATGGTCGAGAAAATTGCGCTAGGGTTAATTGGCGCGAGCCTGAGATTGGGCTTGGCCCGACTTCGTAACAAATGGATTTTAGGTTTTCACAATAAAAACAAATCTAGAAAATCAAAGTAATTGTTTAGGGCATTGAAAATACCCGAAAAATTCTAGAAAAATTCCAGAAATATTTCAAGGCATTTAGAGCTTAAATAAAATATTTTTATTTATTTATGATAATTACTTTTTTGTTAATTAATTACTCAAGAGAAGGAATAATTTAAATTAATTCCAATTAAATCCACATAAATCCCAAAAATTCAGATAAATTCAAATGAATGCAAATACTCCAAAGATTTTAAATTAGGCCAAATTTTTGGGATTTTACACGTCAAGCGAAACCATTCCGCGCCTCTGTCGAGGCGGCAGCGGCGACGTAAGTGCGATGGGCGATCGTGGCAAGCGCAAACCAGGCCATGAGCGAACGCAAGTAGCCTTGAGACCCGCAAGCGTCAGATCGTCTTGCAAGCAATCCTTGAGCCATTGCACAATTAATGCCCGGCTTTTGGGCGAAGCCCGAGGTCCCTTGGCTGGACCGGGTCGTCTGGTCGCGGACTCCCGAGCAGGCATGCTCGGGGACGGGCTTGACGGAGGATAGGGGACAGCTCGGAGGTCGGGCGGTCCGAAGACCTTTTTTTGGGGATAAGGCCCAAGCATGGGCATGCCGGGGCCAGAAGTCTGGAAGGTCGATCTCTAGAGATTATCAATCTGACAGCTAGCCGAGGCCTAAAGGAGCGGGGGATTTACCTCGACCGAGCCCCCCCCCCCCCCGCCTTAGGCCTCCAGTTCTTGGCAAGGGATTGGGACCCCATGGCGCAAGGACCGCCATGACATCCGAGCAACGCAGCTCGGGAACAAGGAATTCTTCAACAAAGGGCTACTGCAGCATCCGGGCAACCATGCCCGGGGACAAGAAATTCTATGACGAAGAGCTACTGCAGCATCCGGGCAACCATGCCCGGGGACAAAAATCTGCGCAGAAGAGCTACGCGACATCCGGGCAACCATGCCCGGGGCGAAAATCTGCGGCGACGAGCTCATCGCGACATCCGGGCAACCATGCCCGGGGACAAGAAATTCTGCAGCGAAGGGCTACTGCGGCATCTGGGCAACCATGCCCGGGGACAAGAAATTCTGCAGCGAAGAGCTACTGCAGCATCCGGGCAACCATGCAGGGGATTGCGCACGTCCAGCAAGGCGAAGCGCGTTTGGCCAGCGTCTAAAGCGGAATCGCGGTGAAGCGAGACGAAGGATCGCGACGGTTCCTTCCCCGCGAAGCCTTGTGGGTGCGGTTCGACAGCGATCTTCTCAAGCCAGGACTGCTGATTTACAGAGCGATTTTGAAAACCGCATTGCCACGCGCCGGCTTGCGAATGGACGGGGCGATTTGCGGCCCGTTCAGCTGCTCCGCCCATAAATGCGAGGCGGTACGGCCTTGGAAACCTTTCTTCCCCC
The DNA here is from genome assembly GCA_036346375.1 of Guadua angustifolia. NCBI lineage: Eukaryota > Viridiplantae > Streptophyta > Magnoliopsida > Poales > Poaceae > Guadua > Guadua angustifolia. The sequence continues at coordinate 38,817,511 of CM070515.1, read as the reverse complement.
ACAACTCGCAACCAGACTTCGAAGCTTTTCAGCCTTCAAACCACCCCTCGCTCCTGCGCTCTTTCTCCAAATCTTCTGCACGGCGAAGTTTGGCCCATCCAAGATCACCAAGGAGGGGCTTCGAGCGCTGGAGGATTTTAGGTACCTCGACGCTGGCTCCTGGCGGATCCCAAGCGGCGAAGGAGCTCCGGTGCCGCAAAATGATGAGATCGTCACGTGCAAGCTCTACATCGTCAACGGGCTTCGAATGCCCGAGAGCGAGTTCCTGAAGTCTGTGCTTGTGCACTGTGAGTGCGAGATCACCCATCTGAACCCTAACTCCATCCTCATCTTGACCATCTTCGCCCACCTTTACGAGGGCTTCGTGGGCGTGCTTACTACGCCGAGCCTCTTCTTCCATTTCTATAGCTTGTTCCAGACTGCAAGCGCCTCTTGTCTTGGTGCCTCACTTCCTTTCTTGAGGCCACTGCCCATACAAGTACCCCCTCTTCTCCCTCAAGGACTCGGTGGCGGGCTGGGCCGACTCTTGGTTCTACCTCCGAATCTGATTGGGGAGCTCTCTGCCTTCTGCTGAGCGGCGCCAAGACCGAGACCATGACCGCCCATTGCGCTCGAAGAGGAGCGGTCCTTGATGCTAATCAGTGAGCTCACGAACATGGGGCTGACTGGCGAGACATCATCCGTGACTTCCTCAGGAACAGGGTGTCCCCTCTGAGGAAGAGGGAGCACCCCTTCTTCGAGATCACCGGGTGGATCGACATGACCCGCGAAGGTGAATCCGGTAAGCTTCACGGCCTTGGGCGGTTTTTTGCTCTACATGCGCTGCTTGGGTACGCGATGATTTCTTCTGTTGATCGATAATAGCCCCGGGCTTCGACTGGGTGGAGAAGAGGGTCGGAGAGATGTTTAGCACCCCCAAGGGCAAAGAGCTCGAGCGCCACCAGCAAATCCCGAAGAACGTGCTCAAGCGGGATGATATGGTAAGTTGCCTCACGGTTCATGCTCGGGGAAGGCATCCCGAGCTCTGGAGTTGGCGGTGGGCTCGCTTAAACCCTTGGCGGGCGGCAAGGGGGTGCTTGTTCCGGCCGCCAAGACCAAGAGCACGAGGAGCAAGAGGCATGCCCCGCCACCGGCCACCACACGGCTGTCGAAGAAGCGGGCGAGCTCGTCCAGCAACCCGGTGGTGCGGCATATGGAGTTTGCCGATCAGAAGGAGGTAAGCAGCCTGAACGCATGGTTGGAGAATTACGGCAAGGAACCCCTAAAGCAGCTCGAGAAGGATAAGGCCCTGACCGAAAGACTAGTGCAGGCTGAGCAGAAGAGGCTGCAGGAGGAGATGGCCGAGCTCCGGGCTAAGCTCGCACGAGTCAAAGAGGCTCGGGAAGCTTCAGAGCTCGAGATCGCGGCCGCCGGCGAGGAGGAGGAGGACATGCCACCTCTCAGGATAAGGTGCGGCCGCTCGAGGAGGACATTGGAGGTGGTCGACATGGAGAAGGTCGACCCCCTCTTGGCGAGGATCAGCCACGCTGCGGAGAAGAAGGCTGAGCTCGTGGTCGCGGCGGCCAATCCTTCCGTGGGTGACAACAAGGACCTGGCCGGAGGTGAGCCCTGAGTTTCGTTTTTTCGTCTCTCGCCCCTCGCTCCGTGCATCCGAGCTAACCCCACTCCTCTGACGTGGGCGAAATAGCTCGTAGGTCTTTTCCGGACTGTCACAAAAAATTTGACGAGCTCCTTGACCACGTCTTAGCGTCGGTGCTCGTCGATGCCGCTGACATCGTGATGGCAGAGGGTGTGGGGGCAGTGGAGAAGTTCATCGCCGATGACCAAGTCGAGGTGGCCCTCTTTGCCCCGGAGGGAATGCTTCCCCTGGTCGGGCTCCCTGCCCCCCAGCATGGAGAGCATGGAAGGAGGGAAGGAGGTTGACCCCGCAGCCTTGAGCGAAAAAGCTACCCAAGAAGGCTTGGGATCTCAGGGCGCGCCACCTGCTCGAGGCGAAGGCGTGAAGCCCCCGAGCGAACAACATGTTCAGGCCGAGATGGCGCCTTCCCCAAGCGAATCGCATGCTCGGGAAGCGATCTGCCGCCCGGCGAACAACATGCTCGGCGGACAGCGAAGATCTGAGTGGCGCGCTCGGGGAGGAGGCGTGGCGCCCAGGGCGAACCCCATGCCCGGGGGGATGATTCGTCGTCTTCAATCAGCCTGCCCTCTTGGAAGGATTATGGGGAAGTCCGTAGCCCCCTGCCGACCCTAGAAGATCTTCGGGGGTGCGAAGTTACCCGGCGCTTCCGGGATAATCTTAGCGCGGGCGTTGCTCAGGTGAGGACGCTTTTCGTTACCGTTGTAGTTTCGCGCTTCTTCAGGTCTTGGGCGCGACGCCTGAAGCTTTCCCGCGTGCAGCTCCTCAGAAGACCTTGGAGGACTTCGACGCGGCAATGGATGTCCTAAAGACCGTGGCCCAGCTGCTCGCTGAGAATGAGGACCGGATAACCAAGCTCGAGCAGCGTGTGGGCATCCTCAAGGCTCAGGACAACGTGCTTGTGCACAGGTGCCGCTAGGCGGAAAAAGACGCCGCCGATGCCGAGAAGAAGAACCTTGGGCTCAAGCAGGAAAAACTGCACGCCCGCTAGGCTAAGGACGAAGTCTCCGCTGGCAAGGAGAAGATCCTTGCGCTTGAGCAAGAGCTCGCCGAAGGCCGGATGAAGATTCTTTGGCTTGAGCGAGAGCTTGAAGAAGGAAGACAGTAGGCTCCCACCCTCGAATTGAGGGTGGCCGACCTGGAACGGGCAGCGCGAGCGGCCGCCGACCTTGAAGAACAAGGCAATGAGGAGGTCGAGCAGCTCCGCGAGGAAGCCCGCGAAGGTCGCAAGGCCCGGCGGAAGGTGATTGATCTTGAAGCCAAGATCGACGACCTGAGGCAGAAACTCTCTGCGGCCCTTAGGGGAGCAACGTCCGGCGCGTAGAGGGCTTCCTCCTTTTTCTTTTTGATGGTTTTTGGGTGACTTTTGATAATGCCAGAAGAGCGTAAATTTTTCCTTTTGCCCAAGGGCTGTGCCTGCTGCAATGCTCCCTTTGTATGCTTCTAAGTTATATCCTGCGACCAATAAGCACAAGGTAGGTAGCGAAATATAGGTAGGAGCATAGGTTAGGACAGAGCATGGGTGACATAAGCTCAAAATAGGCGAAGAAAGACTTCTCGTAAGCTAGAACGAGGCACTTGCGATGATTTCAGAACAAATATTATTGTAATGACCCGCTCCTACTAAGCCCCCGCTGCGAATGAAGGTCGTGCGCCCAAGTTGCGAGCATGAGCTCGTTCGCAGGAGAGTTAGGAAAATGCGGATCCTTCCCCGACCAAGGTGCCGGCTACCCCGAGCGGCGAACATGGTCCAAGCTGGTGGGGTGGGGGAAACGTGCAAGGCCTTTACCTTACTCACGCTCGCGACGCATACCCCTTATTTGTGAGCACGGTCGTAGGCGAGGAAGGACGCGTGGTGGCCCGACAAGGTGCGTGACGATCAAACACACGTGAGCCAGACTAAATCTCCGGACCGACGGAAGGGGTGTCTGCGTGCGACTTGTATCAGCGAAGATCTACTGCGGACCAAGGTCAGCTTATCGAGACTGGATCCCTTGGTGGTGAGTTCTTAGTGATTGGGTGTTGGTCGTGGCACCTTGTGCGGTCGTGCGCGCGCCGGTCTGACCTTAGGAAAAAGGAACGCTTGGAGCGATGGCACCTGCCCAATGTGCCCGTACCGTCACCAAGGTTGTGAGAAAAGTATGTGCTTGTGCGAGACTAGGTCGGCCTACCAATGGGCGACTACCTTGTTATTCATTGACAAAATCTTGGAGGTAACAGACATTGCGTGGGTGAGGCATCCAAACCTGCCACTATTTTCAAAAAGAAAAGACAGCAGAACTAGAACTGGATACAAAGGAAGTGTGAGTTTAGATAGTGAACTTGCGCAGCTAGTCGATGTTCCACGAGCTTGTGAGCACGCGATCGTCCTCCATCTCCAGGCGGACAGCCCCCGGGCGTGCTATCGAGACGACCGTGAATGGTCCTTCCCATTTGGGGGAGAGCTTGTTGGCCTTCAACGTATCCTGGATTCGGCGCAGGACAAGGTCCCCGACTTGCAGGGCCCGGGGCCGAATTGACTTGGCCGCGTGCCTGCGAAGAGCTTGTTAGTAGACGGCGGATCGGAGCAACGCCCTTTCGCGCGCCTCTTCGGCGAGGTCGACGTCAAGGCGGCGCTCACATCCTTGGTGAATGCTATCAGCCAGGTGCACTCTCGGGGAACCCAGCACGATCTCTGCGGGCAGGACGGCCTCGGCACCATGAGCGAGCTGGAAAGGCGTTTCGCCGTGGCTCGGCTTCTTTGTGGTGAGCCAGACTAAACCTGAAGGAAGCTCGTCCACCATGACACCGCCACGTCGGGTGAGGTCTTTGAAGACCCTCTTCTTGATCCCTTGAAGGATTTGGCGTTTGCTTTCGCTCGGTTTGCTCCGTTTGCTCTGCGGATGAGCTCTGAGGAAGCGATTTTTGTTCGATGTCTTCGCGATAGGCACGGAACGCTCCTTTGGTGAAGCCGAAGTGCGTTGTCCGTGATGAGGCGGTTGGGGACCCCGAGCGCGTCACCACATTCTTGCGAAAAAATCTCTTGGCACGCTGAGCGAAATGGTTGATCTGGGCTCGACTTGATCCACTTAGAAAGTGTCGATGGCGCGGCGGTAATTGCAACCCTTTCGACCGCAGGGAAAGGCCCAGAATGTCGACCCCTGTGTCGAGAATGGCCATGAAAGTGGGATGGTCTGCGGTAGCGTCGCCGGTGAGTGGGCCTTCGGGCGTGGAAGCCTGCGCCCGACAAGTCGCTTCTGGCGCCCGGCGTCGTCCAAAGTGTTGACCAATAGTATCCCAAGCGGAATGCTTTGCTCACAGCGTCCGGAAGGGCAGTGGCGCCACATTCCCTCATGGATATCTCGAGAAGAAATAGCCCTCTTCGAGATATACACTTGGAGAGGACCCCAAAGTGCCCTTTGCGGTACAAGGCGCCCTCCACTAGCTTATGGCAGAGGACGCCTTTTAAATGGGAACACTCGGCTTCCTCCTCGGGCGGTGTCCGTGGGCAAGATCTTTGGGCGAATAGCGTCATCAATCTGCACTGTGCTCGAGGAAGGAGGCGTTCTGCCGTCTCTTGTGCCTCCTCTGAGAGGGAATGGAGGCTTGTCTGAGGCGCCGGCTAGCGCCCGGGCAAGGTGGGCGTCTGTGAGGTTACCTCCTCTCTGAGAGGAATGGAGGCTTGCGGATGCTCGTGGCGTCCCGAAGCGGGCATCTTCGAGGAACCAACCTTGGAAAGGTGGTTAGCCAGGGAATTGTCCTTCCTGGGGATGTAGAGTACTTCGAAATTTCTAAAGCACCGCTCCATCTTCCTCACCTCAACCAAGTAAAGCGCCATTGAGTTATCGAAACACTGATACTCCTTGTAGACTTGGTTGACGACCAACTGCGAATCGCCTTTCATAGTTAGTCGGTGGACTTCGAGCGCCTTGCACGCTCGCAGCCCGGCCAAGAGGCCTTCAAACTCCGCCGCATTGTTGGTCGTGGCGAAGTGTAATTGGATGACATATTGGAGCTGATCTCCTTAAGGAGACACCAGTACAACGCCAGCCCCCGAGCGTTCGAAATCACGGGACCCGTCGAAGTACATGGTCGTGCCCATCCCAGGACTCGTGAAACTTCGGTGGTGGGCGGGATTCGTCCATTCCGCCACGAAGTCCGCTAAGATCTGGGACTTGATTGTCGTGCGGGCAGAGAAGTGGATGTCGAACTCTGCGAGTTCCATGGCCCACTTGGTTGTTGACGTGGCGTCTGGATTCATAGGATCTCCTAAGCGGAAAAGCGGTTGGCACGGTGATCTTGTGGGCGAAAGTAGTGGCCCGGCTTCCTTGAAGCTCTGACGTGAAATCTGAAGCTTCGGACCTCGGTGCGCTCATTCGATCCATGCAAGACTTCGCCGATGTAGTATATTGGTGCTGCGTCCTTCTCGCTCCGCCTTGATGCACGCTTACGGCTTGGGGTGTCGCCCAGGTGCTGATGGAAGCGGCTCCCAGACCTTGGTGTGGCCAAGATCGGGTCGGCAATCTTCTTGAGCTCCTCGAAGGAGCAGTTAGCCTCCTTTGTCCAGACAAAACCCTCATGTCTGGGGAGCGCCTTAAAGAAGGGCAAACCGCACTCGCCTGACCGGGAAATGAAGCGACTCAGGGCTACCATGCGTCCGGTCAGGGTTTGGACCTCCTTTACGGAGCTCGGAGGGCACATTCTTTTGATGGCTTCGATTTTCTCTGGGTTGGACCCGACGCCCTGCGGCCCGATGAGGTATCCGAGTACTTTGCCTGCTTTCATCCCGAAGACACATTTCTCAGGGTTAAGCTTTATTCGATGTCTATTGATATTACAAAAAGTCTCCTCAAGGTCGGACACATGACCTGGGGCGAGCTTACTCTTAACTACGATATCATCTACATATACTTCTAAGTTTCGACCTATCTGGTCTAGGAAGGTCTTCTGCATCAAGCGTTGGAAGGCCGCCGGCGTTCCATGACCGAAGACATGGTCGTAGGCGTAACGTGCGAACGGCGTGATGAAGGAGGTCTTCTCCTCGTCTCCAGGAGACAAGCTAATCTGGTGATAGCCCGAGTAGGCGTCCAGAAAACACATCACCTGAGACTCTGCCGTCGCGTCGACCAGTTGGTCAATGCGCGGCAGCGAAAAGTTGTCTTTCGGACAGGCGGCGTTCAGGCCAGTGTGATCGACACACATACGCCACTTGCCGCCGTTCTTCTTGACAATGACCGGGTTTGCCAGCCACTCCGAATGCTCGACTTCACAGCCAAGCCGGCCTTAAGGAGTTTGTCGAGTTCTTCGGGATGATCGCTTTGCTTTTAGGGAAAATCGCAAACTTCGGGACGCATGAGTCTTTTATCGGGCGAACGGCTAGCTTTGTGCTCAATCACTTCCCTTGGAACTCCGGGCATGTCAGACGGTTCCCATGCGAACACGTCCGCACTCTTCCGGAGGAAAGTGATGAGCTCGAGTTCCTATTTGGGATCTAAGGATCTTTCCAATGGTGGATTTTATGTGAAGTTTCGAATTCATTTGCTATTTGGTTTTGGTTTTTATTTGCTTTTCTCTCTCGATTCGCGTAGACATTGAATTGTGCGAGGTTTCGGAAGGGGATTTCTCAGCTCAGGAAATATTTTCAGACCAAGACCAGGAGCTTAACGAAGGCAAGTTGTGCTTTGATCATGTTGCACCCATAGATTAGATTGCATGCTATTTTGATTTAACTTATCACTTGTTATTTTATGTTTATAAATGATTTCAACTTTACTTCAGGATTAGCTATTGTACCCTTTGAATTACACCCTACCTTGTTAAATTGTATGCCATGATCCACTTGTTATCTTAGGTTGGTTAATTATAGTTGGTTAATAGAAAATCAACATGGAGGATTAGAGCGGAATAGAATGTAGCCATGCCACGTCATCATATGTACATGAAATGATGATTATTAATTTTGACTAATGGAATATGGAACAATGATGTTAATTTGTGTGTGGGTGTGTGGATGCACAAAGAGATTGAGTTAATAAATGGCGGGAGGTCACACAGCGATGTTGATTTGTGATAAGCATGTGATGCTTAGTAACCAGCAGGAGGTAATCACTTTAGATTAAAGCAAGTGGAAGGGCAAGGTGCTAGGGTGGGCCGATGGGCGAGAAAGGGTATGTGTATGTCTTGCTTTAATCAATCCTAAAGACTTAACCTTGCGAGCCTTTGACTGAGTCAAACTTGCGACCCACGTCTGTTATGGGGCGGACCTAGGTGACTAATTTGCAAATGCTTAACTTAAGTGCTATCTTGGTGGTGTGAGTTCGTGCACGGAGAGAACTCACATGGCGCAAGAGGGGGGCCTGTTGTGGTGGTGTAGCCCTTGATGTTGAAACCTTAGCGGGTAGCTGCTTGGGTTAAGAGGATGCATTGTAAAGGCTTTGTTATAATCGTTCGCCTATGTGGTGCATGATTATATCGTGTGGAGTAAAGTGCATAACCTCTGCGAGTGTACAAACTATTCGGATAGCCGTGCTCACGGTATTGAGCAATGCTCGGGAATTACAGTCAAGGGGTAGTTAATTAAAACTTGTTAACTAGATGGGATGGCAGGATGACATGTGGATAATGGAACTTGATTTAGGATGGAGAACTTGGGTTTGATTTGAGAAACAATGGAATCTACTTACTTGTTATCATTTGTTTTACTGTCTTTTCAATCTATATACTGTTTATGTTTGAAAATGCTGCTTTACTGCTTATGAGCCACTTAGCCTTCCTTTGGAATAAGCCTGCATATAGCTATGATAGCATTGCATTCTGTGCACAACTTGTTGAGTATGTGTTGGTGTACTCACCCTTGCCTACAAAAATCATCGAGTCTTTGAAGAAGAGTACCATGAAGAGGCGAATGTTTAGGGTGCGAGCCTTATCGGTTGCATGTGGTATCTTGAGGGTTATCTCGTCTTCATTCGCTCTTGCGAGTTCAATTTGTTGTTCAGCCTTATGAGGCATTGCTAAATAAGTTGACCATAAGGTCATACTAACTGCTAATATTTAGTATATTATGTCTTTATCTTATTTCGTTGTGTATGATTATGATATTCACTAATGTTGAGCTTTGTGTGCACTAAGCGTGATCTGGACTAGTGCACGGTATACGGAAGGTCGGATTTGCATATTGGGTCCCGGCAGCCACCACAATAGTCGCCTTTGTGATGATAGCGCCTTTTTGATCAGGGGACCTTGGGCACTAATAATTATGGTGCGTGGCGGCCATGAACTTGGAGAGGGACGGCCTGCCGAGGATGGCGTTGTAGGCCGACTTGAAGTCAACGACCTCGAAGTTAACTAGCGCGGTCCGGAAGTTGGTGGGGCCTCCGAGCGTCACGGGCAGAACGATCTGGCTGAGAGGCTTGATCGAGGTGCCGGGGACGATCCTGAAGAACGGGACGACTATGCTCTTGATCTTGGAGCGAGGAACTTGCATCTCGTCCAAAACCATAGCGGATATGAGGTCCAAGGAGCTCCCGCCGTCGATGAGAACCCGGCCGACCTTGGCATTCTTGATGGTCGGGACTCACGACTCAAAGGGCTTCGAACTTGGTCATTCAAGGGACAATCGTCCTTAGAAAGTCGGGGACAGCTCGGACCACGAGTGCATTGCGGGTGGCTTACTTACTGGCGATATAATTCGACCTCTTGTGCCGCCTCTTTTAGATCCTGCGGAGGATTTGTAGGCTGAGGAGCCCCCGAATATGACGGCTATGTGGTTGTGGGGCTCCTGGTAAGCCATATCGTCGTCGTCGTCGTCCGCGGGACCCTTGCCCTCGCCACCGTCTCCTTTTTCCGGTAGCGTGGGCATGGGGCCTTCGCCATTGTAGAACTTCTCCAGGCGGTACACCCATGTTCGGCAATGCGAAGTCGTGGCCGATCTGCGATAATGCGAGCGAAGCGATTGCCTGAAGAACATCCCTCTCCGCGTTCACGGCGCGCGACCTGGTCATCGCGATCTTGGTCACCGCGGCCTTGGTCGTTGTTATCTTGGTCGTTGCGCCGCGGGCGTGGCCGACCTCGCCCGCCCTCGCATTGTCGGCGGGCGGACCGCGCGCGTCGCTCAGCGGCGACCCGTGCGGCGCGTGCGACCTCTTCTTCTTCTTGATTTTCTTCTCAACGGGGCCTGAATGCTTCTTGCTCGAGGAGCCCTCCAGGCCCGGCTGGGGCGGCAGCTTGCCTTCATCGAGCATCTTCTTCCATTGCACGGCCTCGTCGGCGTTCATGTAGCGGTCGGCCATACGGAACAGCTCGTTGGCCAACAGGTTAGGGTGGATTTCTAGGTCTTGCATGAAGCGAACGTCACGGACCCCAAACTTGAAGGCCCGGATGACCGCCTCATCCGAGATGCTCGGAATGGAGTTCCTTACCCTAATGAATCTCTGGACGAAGTCGCGCAAAGTCTCTTTGTTCGTCTAGATCAGCCGCTCGAGGTCGCGCTCGTTGCCCGGGCGAGTATAACAGCTTTGGAAGTTAGCTCAGAGCGCCTCGCAGAGCTGCCTACACGAGCGGATTGACCCCTCCTGATTGAAGAGCCATGTCCTGGCGGAGCCGTCGAGGACCGTGGGTGGGAGGTAGTTGGCCATAATTCCCTCATCCCCCGGCCGCCAGGACAGCTGTGGAGTAAATCGAGAGGAACTTGTCCGGGTTCTGGGTTCCACTGAATCGCTCGATGTGGTCGGGCTTGAACTTGCTCGGCCACGAGATGTCGCGGAGGGACGCCGAAAAGGCCCGGCACCCAAACGCTGGGCCACCATAGCGACCCCTCTGGGGAGGGTGACCGTGGCAGTTGGGGCCTAGACGGTCCTTCGCGCACGGGGTGAGGCGAGAAAACACGCCCCCAGGCTGGCGCGACGATGGCGGGTTCGAGCTAGAACACTCGGAGCGTTAAATGGCGGACAGGGCATGCCCCGAGCCCACAGGGCGTCAAAGCACTCGGGCGTCCTCGCGATCTCGGTCTTCTTCTGTAGCCCTCGGCGCGGGACTTGAGGCCTTCAGGCGAGAGAGCGGGAATCTTGCTTGTGGCCCCGGGAAACACTCCGGGGCTTTTCTCCGGCAGGGGGCCTTGGGACCCCTATGTCGGCGGCGAGCTTTTCCAGGTTTTCATCTACGACCGCCCCCATAGCTGCCAGGTCCGCTTGGTCCGAGAAGTTCCGAAGGCTGCGCACGACCATTGCCATGGCCCGTAGTCACTCGGCGCTCTGGGGAGCGGCGGGGGGTGACCTTGGGAGGCGATTGCGCACGTGCTCCGGGGAGTAGTATTCGCTGGGATCCTCGCGAGCCCGGTCTCTAGCCCCGACGTCCCCGCCCCCGCTAGGTTGGTGATGGACGAGTCGCGAGACCTGCCGGGGGCAACTACAGGTGATTCTCGCTTGACATCACGGCGGTGACGGAGAAATTGCTTTGAAGCGCCGCTCTTCTTGATCCTCTTTCCTTCCCACCATGTTAATGCTGCGGGAGCACCAGGACTGCGAGGATGACACCGTGGTGTCAAACCGCGTCATGATTTTGACCCGCGCTTGGGGCCGGTCGAAGCGCTCGAGCCGCCGCAGAGGCCGCTAGATTCTTCCTCGCTAACTAGGGTATCACGCGGCGGCGGAAATTCTCTTATGACTGCGACATGGGAAAGACTCCGGACCGGTGTAGCCTTCCGGATCGGTCCGCACCACCCACGCCATCATCGGGCGTGGTATAAATCATCGTCCTCTACATCGTCGAAGACTGCAGAAGGTCTTGATTGTCTTGCGAGTTCGGCATCCTCGAGGATTCTCGCGAAAGGACTCGTCGATCCCCACGGGCGGCACCGGTATGTCGACGATTAGGAACCGGTCCCCGTAAGCTTACTTGTTGAATGAGGATCAACCTAAGGCCCCTTTGGCGGGGGTATAGCTTCGAGGAGGCCTCTGGAGCTACAAAGCGAGTGGCAATGACAATCGCAATGAGCAAAGGGTCTCTTTTTAGCTGGTTCGGGCCTCTCGCAGGGAGATAACAACACTACGTCCAGTGATTGCACTACTGTGTGAAGGTGGATTACAACGTGCTTGCTCGGGGAAGCCCTGGACGATTCCAGGAATGATCGAGGCAAGTGCTGAGTGCAAGTGGAAAATAGTAAGAGAAGTCCATCCCTCAACCCTTCGTGCGGAAGGGTATTTATAGGGGATTACAGGCGACAAAACATTTATTACAGGGGGTGAGCTACTATTTCGAACATGGGCAGAGCCATTCCCGCGCCTCCTATCGGGCGCAACGCGACGTGGATATAGTGGGCGCGATCGGCCTTGAGCCATGACAGCGAGCATCTGGTCGTCGGCTGTAGTCCTTCGAGCCGCTGCACAATTAATGCCATATAAGCCCTCGGGGACCGCCCGACTTTGGGTGAAGCTTAGGGTCCTTAGGCTGGACCGGGTGTCAGTCGCGGACTCCGGCGAGGGCATGCTCTCGAGACGGGCTTGACGGAGGATAGGGGACAGCCCGGAGGTCGGGCGGTCCAAAGACCATTTTTTGGGGACAAGGCCCGAGCATGGGCATGCCCGGGGCCGCCGGGGTACGAAGGTCGTCTACCGAGATTATCCAATCCCCGACACTTCTATTAGTAACTCTGTCCTGTAGCACTTATGGTGTGAAAGAACTGAAGAGTGCTATCTAAGCTAGCATGAATTTTCATGCAGGCTCTCTATTGCTTCATACTAGTTTCAGGCTGAAGTTACAACCTGACAATAACTTTATAAGTGCTAGATGATAAATTTGCACAAATTTTTAAATCCTATTGTTGGCTCATTCATTAATATGATTGAAATGTGAGTAGTCAAGCTCTCCAAAGATAATCCATTGTATGCTAGACTTCCAAAGAAATTCTCTCAGAGATAGTGTCTTTTGATATGTTTGTCATGCATATGACTCGAAGCATGCTTATAGGCTGAACTCACATTATCGAAAAGTCTTTTACTTGCTTATATCACGGAAGTCGTTTTGGTCATTTACATGGCCTCAAGATGACACTTTGGCTATCAATGTAGTTCTTATGGAGCCCAATCTCGAGTGTGTAATGGTGGAGACTTCCAACCCGAGCCCGAGCCGATATCTTAACATCGACCCAATCATCGAAGATGCCGAGCCCGAGAAGTTCTGCCTATTTCATAGGGCCCCAGGCCACGACCTGCGAAACTACAGGGCCTAGCAGAACAGGCTAGACGCCTTCTACGATGGGCGCGGAGAGATGCCCACGCTCCCGAAAGAAGGAGAGCAACCCGATAGGGTCAACGCCGGAGTGGATTAGGACAACTTCAACCTGGAGTTCCAACAGGGCGATCGCCGGATTGATGTCATCTTCGACGGATCATCGGCGTACCAGTCCCGGCGCGAGATCAAGGATGTTGCATGCACTATTTATCAAGCCACCACCGAGAGGCCCGTCGACCAGCCCTGCAAATGGGCTGGGGCCACGATTACCTTCTCATGGGAAGATGCTCCCCAAGGTATGTCTAAGGACCTAAAGACCGCCCTGGTTGTGACCCCGACCATCAGCAATACCATGGTCAGGTGTGTCATGATTGACGGGGGCAGTTCCCTTAACCTACTTGGCTAGCGCGCTCGACCGGATGCAGATCTCCCGGTCAAAGGTCAAAAACATAGCGGTTTTGTTCTTCGGGATCATTCCAGGAAGTTCGACCACCCCCCTTGGGCAAGTGGTCTTGCCCGTCACCTTTGGCGCTTCGGACAACTTCCGCACTGAGCCGATCACCTTCGAGGTGGTCGAAGGAGACCTCCCCTACAACACCATCCTTGGACACCCGGCGTTAATCAAGTTCATGGCGACAAACCACTACGGCCATCGTTGCATGAAGCTTCCAGGGCCCAATGGCATCAAAACGGTGCGGGGAGATCTCAAGACGGTGCACGGATGCGAAACCAAGGCCTTGGCTCTTGCCGACATGCTACCTTAGCGAGGTCCCGAGGCGACCACGAAGATTGCCCGCCAGAAGGCGGTCATCTAGCCTAGCGGGGCAACAAAAGCTGTGCAGCTCGAAGAGGGCAACTCGAGCAAGTGTGTTCACGTTTCATCCAATTTAGGTTCCAAATAGGAACTCAAGCTCGTCACCTTCCTCCGCGCCAATAAGAACATATTTGCTTGGGAACCGTAGATATGCTGGGTGTCTCGAGGAAGGTGATCGAGCACAAGCTGCAAGTGAGGCTCGACTACTGACCCGTGCGCCAGAAGCTACGTCTTTTCTCCCCCGAAAAGGTAGCTGTGATAAGGGAGAATCTCGACAAACTCTTGAAGGCAGGCTTCATTCGCGAGATCGACTACTCCGAATGGCTAGCCAACCCAGTCATCGTGCAGAAGAAAGGCAGAAAATGGAGGATGTGTGTGGATCACACGGGTTTAAATTCAGCTTGCCAGAAGGACAATTTCCCCATTCCGTGAATAGATTAGATCATCGACTCTACTGCGAACGCCAAGATGCTGAGTTTCCTGGATGCCTACTCTGGGTATCATCAAATCAAGTTAGCAGTCGACGATGAAAGTAAAATGGCCTTCGTCACGCCGTTCGGGGCATACTGCTACACGACCATGTCTTTTGGTCTTCGCAACGCTAGCGCAACATTCCAGCACCTGACGACCAAGACCTTCGACCCTCAAATCAGCCGCAACCTCGAGGTCTACATGGACGATATCATCATTAACAACTCTTCCGAAGACAGTCACGTCCGAGACCTTGAAGAGACCTTCGCCAACTTGAACAAGAACAGGATCAAGCTTAATCCTTAGAAGTGTGTGTTTGGCGCCGCCTCGGGAAAGGCCCTTGGCTACATGATCAGGGGCTCAGGAGTCAGCCCAAACCCAGAGAAGATCAAGGCGATTGAAAAGATGGCTCCTCCAACTTCGATAAAATAGGTGCGATGTCTCCTTTGATCGAATGGCCACCCTCAGTCGATTCATCTCGAGACTCAGTGAACATGGGTTGTTGTTCTTCAAGACTTTGCATAAGCAAAGGGCTCGAGTGCGCTTGCATAGCGATCTTCGACGAACTAAGGTATACCTTTCGAGTCCACCTCGCTCCACGACTCATGACCAAGCAAAAAGTTCTTTGCTCTACCTCGTGGCTATAACCCGGTGCCGTTAGCGCCGTCTTGGTGGCGAGGCGATCGGCGACATCCGATCTCTATGTCGTGAAAGTGCTTCACGGACCAAAGGCGCTACCCAGGTCTAGAAGCGCTTTCGCCCTCCTTATGGCTTCACATAAGCCGGCATTATTTTTAGGCACATTGGGTGGTGCGTCGAGCAATTTCCTGCTTTCGGTGAAATCTTGAGAATCAGGGGCTAGAGGTCGCATGCCAAGTGGGCCATGGAGTTGGTTGTGTTCGACATTCAGTTCGTGACACCCCGGCCATCAAGTCTGGCGCTTACGACCGTGGTCGAACAAGCGTCATAACCAGCTCCCGAGTGTGAAGTCGAGGAGGAAGGGCCTTAGATCATGTACTTCGACGGTTCAAGATCTTTCAAGCGCTCAGGGGCTAGGATCCTCATTCTCACCCCTCGAGGAGACAAACTGAGGTATGTGGTTCGTTTTGGATTTTCGGCCACCAATAATGTGGCAGAGTATGAAGCTCTCCTGGCGGGTCTTCGAGCTTGCAAGGAGCTGGGTGTGCGCCGGTTGATCGTCAAGGGTGATTCCCAGTTGGTCATCAACCAATTCAATAAAGATTACCAATGTTCAGAAGACTCGATGGCCAAATACCTTGCCAAGATACGCAAAATGGAGAAGTGGTTCCGGAATCTGGCAATCAAGCACGTGCCTAGGAAGGACAACTCCAGTGCCGATCTCCTCTCCAAGCTCGGATCGTCCGATGACGAGGTTCCCCCGGACGTCGTCCTTGAGACCTTGGCGGCACCCTCGATCTCCGACCAAGGAGTCTCGGTCGCCTTCATTGAAGGCGCTCCCTCTTGGGCGGAGCCAATCTACAACTTCCTGGTGTGGGGCGAACTTCCGTCCGACCCCGCTTGAAAGATAGGATCAAGCACCGGCGTGTTCGCCAAACTTCGTCGATGGCGGCTTTATCGCCGGGCGTCTCGAGTCGATGAAATGCATCTTCTCGGAGGAGGGTAAGTACCTACTAAACAACATCCACTCGGGTCTCTGTGGTGCACACTCCTCTTTCAGGACAATGGTAGGCAAGGCTTTTCGCATGGGGTTCTCTTGGCCCATGGCCTTCTGGGATGCTCGGGACATTGTTCGCACCTGTCGAGCTTGCCAGTTCCATGCTCGGAAGTCACATCAACCAGCCTACTTGGTTTACCAGCGAGCTGTTCTAGGAATATTGCGAAGACATAGGCACCAAAGTGTGCTACGCTTCGATGAGCCACCCGTAGAGCAATGGAGCAGTGGAACGTGACAACGGGCAGATTGTTCAATGCGTCAAGAAGTGAGTTTTAGATGAGCTCGAACGACACGACCGGACCTAGGTGGATGAACTTCCCACCGTCTTATGGTCTATTCGTACCACGGTCAGCCGAGTAATAGGGTCCACCCCCTTTCAGCTTGTATTCGGTACCAAAGTCGTCCTGCCTTCAGAGGTCACGCTGGACTCTATTAGGGTCAGCTTGGTCGACTAGGTCGACTTCGAGCAAGAACGGTCTCTTGACCTTGTCCTGGCAGAAGAAGTAAGATCTTGGTACTGGCTTTCGATCAGCGCATTACACGCAAGCTCTTGAGACATGCGTCTCGATCCGATGCGACCTAGGGAGCTCCTTGTTGGGGACCTATGCAGAGGCAATTTAGGGCTAAATCAACACCAACAAGTTATCCCGGATGGGAGGGCCCCTCTGAGTCGTTTCAACATATCACCACGGGGCTTACCACTAGCGATGCGATGGCGAGGAGCTCTCGAACTCGTGGAACATTGATCAACTTTGTAAATTCTATGTGTAACGCCTTTGTCTCAAATTTCAATGAAAAGTTGTTATTTGTTGGCTATATTGGTCTTTGTGTCCCTTCTTAATCTAACACTTAGTGTTGGGTGTCGCGATCTCACGATTCACCTCCAGGGGCCATGCCGGCGATAAGCTGATTCTTATTACGTCGCGGCTTCCCCTGTGGTAAGGCTTGAATCAGGGGTCCATCCCGGGGATGTATAGCTTTTCATGACCTAGAGTTTTCCTCAACTCCGATTTGCGTATAAGTACTCTTGAATCCGATCCGAGTGTTGCGAGCTTGAAGTTCACCACCAGGGGTCGAGCCACCTGTAAGCCAATTCTGTTCGCATCTCAGCTTCCCCTGTGCCAGGGCTTGAATCCAAGCCTACATTCGGACCGTCGTGCAAGCATAAATCGTGATCAGAGTTCTAAAGTCTAATCTAAACAACTTTAGAATCTTCGGGACTAAGCTCTTTTTCATACGGGGGTTCACTTATTATGCTTAACGATTCTAACAGCCTCCTCTATGGGATACATACCTTCCACCCACTTTGCAGATCATAGTGTACTTAGTATGTTTTTGCGGTTCCTGACTTGTGCCCAAGGCTAGCGTTGCTCGACCTCGACCACAACGGGGGCTGGACAAGGGCATACTGCCCCGGAAAAAAGCTAAGTACACGAAAAGAAAATAAAAACATAGAGACAAAAAGTTCATTTCGTTCAAAAATGACTTTGTTTCATTAGTTTTTTCTTTACAAGTACTAAATACAAAGCCTAAGGGCTAATTCTAGTTACAGGTCGGCCATGTCACGGGCAAGCTTCTCCTACTCGAGCTTACCAACCTTCATCCTCAGAGCCGACAGCTCGCCTTGAAGACGAAGTGTTTCGGCTGCGGAGTTGGCGGCACAGCTTCGCTCGTCTTGGAGTTGAGCTAGGGCGTTCTTCACCGTCTTGGTTGCCCACCCTAGCTTTTCCTCGAGCTCGATGACCTTTGCCTCAAGCTCGACGGGGGCTTTCGTCGAGGCGGCCGCCTGGTCCGTAACCTCCTTCTATAGCTTCTCCACCTTCGCCCGCTCAGCCTCGAGCGCCTTGGCCGACCGAGCGCATTCTTCCTCCACGGCCTTGAAGGCGTGTTCACGCTCGGTGTTGATGGCTTGGCTGAGCTCGGACACGTGGGTCACCTCAATCGCCGTCAGTGTGCCTTGTAGGGCGGCGGGCTCGGCGGCGTGGGCCACGATCCTTCGCTCGGCCTCCTCCTGCTCGATCGCCAAGGTCTCCTAGAGCTGGAGCAGGCAAGTCTCCCGTTCCTCCACCTTGTTGAAGACGATCTTCAGAGCATCAGAATGCCTTTGAAGACCTTGAAGCCCCTGGCTGATGAGGCCAATGGCCTACTAGATTCAAAAGAAATCAAGTCGCATCAAAGAAAGGCAAGAGGAGGGACAAGGGAAGTATGAAGAAGTTGTACCATACCTAGCTAAGCCGGTCTTTGAAGGCTGCACGGTGGACCAGTGGATCTGCTGCTTGGCGCCCCGGGCACGGATTAGCCTTCCGCTGAGGTTGCGGCACCGGGGCAGAGTCCTTCCGGCGTGTGGCCAACTTCGTCGGTGGCAGCCTCAGCTCCGGTCTCCTCGTGCACTTGAAGACCAAACCCGCCTTCGGGCTCGGTCCCTTCGACCGAGTTGGCCCTGACCTCCACGGTGAAGGGGTCTTCCGCTTCTTCTCTGGCGGCGTCCCCAGTTGGTTACCGGCTTGGTCCTCCTCGTTGGCGTCGATTGGCAAATTGCCGGCCTCGGTGGTCGGGGCCGCCTCGACCTCAATGGTCGGAGTGACCACAGCGGTGACGGCTTGAACGGCCTTGGCCACGGCGGGGGAGTCGTCTCGAGCTCCGCTCCCCACTGCGGTCTTGGTTGAGGAGACGTCGACTTCGGAGGCCGCAATGTCGTCAGTCTTCTCTCCGTCGGTGGCGAGCGAGGCCGCGCCTTCGTTCGAATCGGCAAGCTCGTGTTCAGGCTCGCCGGCCACGACCCAACTGTGCGGGCCTTTGACGGTGCAACTCTGGCTCACGGGGAGGCGGTGCACCAACTCGTACGAGGCTCCTCCTCAGACTCGGACTCACCCTGGACGATAGCCATTGTCAGGAGGGGTTGGGGGTGAGTTTGAGCATTCAGGGTCTGCGACAACGAAAGATTACTAAGCTAAGGCGAAAAGGAATTCTACGACCAAAGGAGAAGTAAAGTACCTGAGTCATGAGCCTCCGCCTCGCAGGGGCCCGTTGATGGTCTTGGCATCTCAAGGGTGAAGAAGCGGCCCTTCTCTGAGCACCTCGCGCCGGGGACCTTGGAGCGCGTGGTGGCTCCGGGTTCCCCGTGGCGGCAGACCTATGGCCCTACGATCGAGCCCCCGGGGCCGCCTAGGGGCTAGAGGTCCTGGCGACAGCCGCCGCCCTTTGCTGCTGCGAGAAAAAAAAAAGAAAAAAGAAAAGAATCAAAAGGTTGTTGCAATCCTTTACTAAGCAAGGACTCAAGCTCAGTCACAGGTGAACTTACCACTGAGCGGTCACCCCACTTGACGTGCTGCTTCTTCGGGGCCTTGCCACTCGGGGCGTCCGGAAGCAGCCTCTTACCCGCCTTTTTGCCTTTACTTGCTCCGGGCAGCGGTAGCATGCGCTTCGCCGTCTAGAGCAGCTCAAGGTTCTCCTGCAAGCACACCTCAAGGTCAGGGCAAGTTCCAAATATTCTCGAGTTGGGACCTGATTCAAGATATCTTACCTCGGTATCTCATGTAACCGTTCTTGAGACGGGTTCATCCATGGAGTAGTCGAGCGCGCTTTCGAAACATCTCCGTCATCTGGCGCCAGCAGGGACTCCTTGGCTATTCTTTGGAAGAGCAAGGTCGTCAGAAAACACCAAATTTGAACTTAAGTGAATTTCATCTCAAGAGAACTTACCAGACGGGCCCTCAAGGGTAAGGTCGTCGTGACCCTTGATCTCGTAGAACGGATGCAACCTCTTTCGCAGAGGGAACACCCGGTTCTGCAAGAAGTCATTGGAGATGGCTTGTCCGGTGAGACCTTGTGTGGTGCAGATGTGGATGGCGGCGACAGCTTCTTGGTCGACCGCCAGGTCATCTACCTCAGGGGTCTAGCGCTTGCCGACGATGGGCGCTCCATCATACGCGAGCGCACCGTCTTCCCCCCTCTTCAAGTAGAACCACCTCTCGGTCCATAGGCGAGAGTCCGAGCTATGGAGTTGAGGAAGGCCGAAGTCTGTCCATAGCGAAAGTAAAGGCACGACCACGGGGTCCTTCCAGTCTTGGAACAAAGAGAAGAAACGGAAAAAAAGAGATGGGGTGGGAAGGATCCCGAGGAACCCCTCACACAAATGGGAAAAAATGGAAAGGAGAAGAACAGAGTTTGGCACCAGGTTGATGAGCTCGATCTCGCCTTACGCGAGGACTGATGCCATGAAGTCGCTCTCCGACGTCCGCGGGCCGAAGAGCATGTAATGCTCGGTGCTGGCGAGCTCGTCTTCTCGGGGCTGTGGTTCGGTCTCTCCACCTGGCAACCGCCATATCACCGGGTCCAACAGCCCCAGGCTTTTGAGCTCCTTCATCCTAGCCAGCGACAAAGAGCTCTTTTCGAACTTAACCATGAGGGAAGCTTAGTGCTTGGTTAAGGGAGAAAAAGCAGGTTGGGCAGAAGGCCAGAAAGGGCGAGATTGAAGGAAGTTCAAGGGAGTTCAAGAATTTTTCAGGAGAGCCGAAGGTTCAGGCTTTATAGGCCCCGATCATCGCTAGTTAGAAGATATGGCATCTTAAAAGGCGCGTCGGTTACTATTCGACAGGCGCATTCAGAGATTTGGTGGCGGAATCAATGCGTCGCGGGCGGTTCCGCTGCTCTTCCATGTCCGTACCGAGATTTCGAAGACCAAGGGTCGCCAGGTGTAATTGCGCTAAGTCCCATGGTTGGTCTCCATCTAACCTCGACCTTGAGCTTGGGCAACTCTGGGCACAACCAGAAGACCGTCCCCTTTTCCAGATCGTGAGGTTCGAGGTCATCCCAAGTGCCTGGGTACGACTTGAGCCTCAGGGGCTAGCTGTCGGGGACTGGGAAATCTCTGCCTGGTAAACGGATGGTCAATGAGCCCCTAGCTCAAGCTCGAGCCGCGATGTCTTTGACCACGACATGGACCGCGTGGCTCCCTTATGACCTCGAGCTAGGGGTAAAGGAATCAACTTCCGCTCAGAGGGGTCAAGCCCGGGATACAAGTCATGCATTCAACTGGCGGTTACAAAGGCCCTTAAGTAGTGGAGTTAAGCCGGACGTGGGCAACAAATCTGGGACAAGATTCTGACCCACCTTCATTAGCAAGCAAGCCACTCTCCAGGAATCTCTCAGGACGTTTCGATGCTTGGTGAGAGGGACATATAACTCCCTGGGACGAGCGAACTCGGGGATCACATCGCAAGATAGCGCACACACACAGATACTCAAGCTATAGAAGCTCGAGCTAGAAAACACTACCTTGTACTCAAACATAGTGAAATTCACCGCCTCTGGGCAAGACTGGAGTAGAGCTATTACCTGTCACAGGAGCTCAAACCAGTATAATTCTTGGTGTCTCGCTCTCTGTCTTTTTCCTCCAACCTCCAAAACAACAAGACCAATCCTTCGGTGAGTGAAGTCGATTCCGAGTCCCGTATACACAATCAACCCCCATACACTTTTGTGGTCCGGCGATCTCGATCGTTGACAATTACAAAGAGTTCAGGAGCAGTATGCCAACTCCAGCCAAGAAAATTTTCACCCTGATAGGGAGAAAGATGAACTAACGGTGGCCTTAGGAAACAAAGAGCACCCTAGTTGAACACGAGGAGTTGGGGTCAAGGTTCCCTGGAAGATAAGATTTTCAGAGCTTGGAGACTCTTATAGGAGTCAAAAGAGAGCTAAAGAAGGGAGTGCCGAAAAAAATTGGAAAAGATGAAGAAAAGGGTTCTTCAAGAACTACAAGGCACCATACAAGAACAAGTTCAACAACAAGTACAACAAACCATGAGCCAGTCATAAGTCCACAATATTCTCTCCAGCCCTACGAATCGTCATAGCAGTTGCGCGTCTATGCCATTGGTAGAACTAGATAACTATCATTATCCTGTGGACAACATACAAGACCCCACACTTTACCAGCGCAACGTGCCCGTCATGAACAAATTCTTACAAGCTGGTACAGGAATAGCTTATCCATGCCAAGAAGGGGATGTTCTACACAACTCCCCGATAGCACCAGGTTATGCAAAAGTTCAGGTGGACACGGTACTTCCACAGTTTGCTGACATCGCGCTCGAAATGCCCTCCAACGACAAGGTTACAACTCTAGGAAGTGTCATCCACTCGTTCATCCAGTGGCGCAAGCTTGACATTGTCTTGGACCATGTAGTGCCGGCCTCTTCTGTAGTAAAACTCGCGCTACTGTCACCAGCACCTGAGCGTGAAATGGCGATGAAGCAAGATGAAGTAGGAAATAAGTCTAGTGAGGACCACATAAAAATGGCTAGTGTGAGTATTTCAAAGGACAAACTAATTATAATCCCTGATCCGAAGAAATGGCACATTAGATAAGTCGTATCAGTTAGATCAGGCGAAGCCAAAACAGAGTATGATGTTGTGCTAGCAAAAAGTAAGGGCAAGGCGAAGTCTGAAGTACAAGATGACCAAGAAAGATTGAAATTCGAGCTGGGGAAGCCGTTAGTCACCCCTTCAAAGTTAAATAGCCTAATACTTATAATGCAAAAATTACATACCTGGTACATAGAGCTATCCAACCAAGAGGTACTCCCGAAGGTTATCACTGCCCTTCGAGAGAGGAACATTCTCACCATGAGGGAGTTGGCTACTTCATGATAGAATTCGATAACTTGCACAACTTGTTCTATCACGACGCCCTCGACATATATTTTTTGAGATGCTAGTCACTATAAGTGTCTAATATATAAATCATGGTCTATATTCATGTTATACCAATAAATGTCAAGTCTAACTTTTTCCTTATCTAGATACGAGATAATCGAACTAAGAAGAACCAAGTGACCAGTGGGATTCCTCGACCCGGGAACGGTCTACAAGGCCGAAATCACAAAAGTACCAAAGGAGGTCGAGAAATACATATATAACACTTTGATTAAGCTACAAGACAAGGAGTTTATACTTTCACCATACAATTTTAAGTAAGTTAGTTTCTCACTAGCTAGTTAAATTACTCGTTGATTTTGTTCTTTACTTTGATCTTAGGACTAATGACTATGGCATCATACATGTGTATATAGCTTCCACTAGATTCTCGTAGTAATTACTCCAGAAAAGAGCAAGATGCTGATCATGGACCCGCTGGATAAAGATTAAAAAAACTACGAAGATCTAATAATTCTAATGAATAAGGCATTCAAAAGATATTGTAAAAAGAACTCGAGATACCGCCCATACCAAAAATCCCTTTCAATCCATACTAAATTTTCGATATGCATGCAAGCAATATTCTTATATCGTATTTCATAGTAAATAACTCCTTCTATGACGTTTTAGTTTATTCAATTTTTACAGTGTTATAAGCAGCCGCAAGGCACAAATTTATGTGGATACTTTGTGTGCCAATAGATATATGAAATCTTAGCTTCTACAATAATAGACAATGACGTAGAAGTTTATCACGGTTACATCACATATTGATTCATACCACTCAATTTCTATATACTTTGAGATTTATTTTTCCTATTTATTGCGCCTCAAGTTGCCTACGGGAGCACTGCTTCCTATTGAAATCTAAGCCATTCAGGGACAGCTCGCCTACATCATCATGAAGGAAATCATCAACCCAAAAGGCGAGTTTTATGATAAAGATAACAACGATCCAGTCATCCATACTTATGTTACACATCATGTGTCTCCAACCAACTCCGAAGACTAGTAGGCTTGTAGGTTAGAAAACTAGTTTAATATTTTATTATTTAAATTTTGTCTCGTTACAAAGTGTAAATTAATGTTTCATTATGGTTAATCTTATGCTACTTTGTGTATACATCTGTTACAATGTGTATGATATATCTGTTCTATGTGTATTCTGTTTCAGATGGCATAGCTAGCGCTGCTTGAGACTAGCTCGAAATGTGAATTTTTTATTTTGTTTTCTGGAGTTATCAGTGGTGGTTTTTGGCTAAAATCGCCACTGATAGTTGTAGTATCAGTGGCGGTTCTAGCCAAAAACTGCCACTGATACTAGGAGTATCTGTAGCGGTACGATTGAAAAACTGCCATGATATAAGAATATCATGGCGAGTTACGATAAAAGCAAATCACAGATAACAGTGTATCTCTGGCAGTTTGTGGCTAGAGCCGTCATAGATACATAGTTATCAGTGGCGGTTTTTGTCTGGAACCGTCACAAATAATGTTATCTATGATGGTTCGAAAATTGCCAGGATTATCAGTGGTGGTGAAATAAACTCCAAAAAAATCAAAAAAAATTCACCATTAAATAGATCTCAATTTTACAAATTTTTACAAAATTTGAATTACCTTTATTGAAACTCGTATAAGGGAGAACGAGCTCTTGAAATATTTAATAAATAAGAAAACCAGAAAAAAATTCAATAATTAATTTCCTGAATTAATTTTCTACTGAAAAACATATTATAACATTATCTAGCATTAGCACCAATCTAGACCAAACGTAATGTGACACGTTGCCACGGTCCATGAACCATATCGGTTCATCGTGGACCAGATCTACTGGAATCTTGATTAGCACCGATGCTGACGTCACACGGCGACGTCATGCTGATGCAACACATCACACATCCAGTGGCCCTAGTTGGATCAAACGACTGAGGATGCGGCGGCGATGAACAGCGGCAAAACAACGACGGCGCTCACCGGCAGTGAAGACAAAGACCACAGGCGTGGCGAGACAGCGATCTTCCGGCGACGACAACCCACAGATCCGATGTGGCTTGATGCGAGCAACCTGTATTCAACCTTATCTTCGACCGGGATAGCTTAACGGCAACGAAATCCGGGCCGACGACAGCTTGCTCTTTTTCTCCAGCGATCATGTCCACCTCAACGACAGCGCCATGGGCAAAACTACTTAGACGAAAAGCTACGCAAAGACTTGATGAAGCTCGGGCTAGGTCTCAAATCACTTTAAATACCCTTGCATCCGCACTTAGCCCGGAGTACATGGTGGCTACAGGCCAGACTCCATGTCCACGACGGAAACAACCACATGACACCGCACAATCGCAGCCCTCCACGTGGCACACATCTAAAATCTTTTAAGATATTAGGAACTCAAATAAAATAGTTTTTACAAAACTTTCTCATTATTTAAATAATTTTCAGAATAAGCATATTCGAGAATGATAAATAAATCCAAATAAAATCCAAAAAATCTAAAATTTTCAGAAAATTCATAAAATATATATTAAATCTAAATAATCCAAAAATTGAGTTATTACATCGATTGACTTCTTGCACCCTCAGCCGCGTGGCCCCGACGGGCAAACTTCCTCGTGGAGCCCTGCAATCCGGTAAACCATCAGCAATGGCTCTCGAAATGAGGCCTCGGCTTCTTTCTGCCCGCTGTGCTGCAGAGAATGCTGGGCTTGTGTTTGGCATCGTACTCTTTGGTAAGCTTATGCACTACATATAGTGGTATATCACGTGAAAATGTCTAAATATTGTAAATCTTGTGAAAAATCTGTGTCAATTTTTTTTAAAAAAAATCTCAACAAAATATGTACAGCGATAGGGGAGAGTATGAGGTAATTTTGAGAATTTTTTGAAAGTTTCGCATCCAATTTTTGAGAATTTTTTTTGAAAATTTCTACACATCCGATCTTCACAGCTTCGCAACATTTAATTTAGTACATTTTCACCGGATATTTACCCTAAAAGGCAGGCACGCGTTGTTGCTAGCTTCGCATGGTATCAAATAGATAAACGCAAGATCGAATTACAACTAATTAATTTTGTTGTCATGTGATTATATGAACATTGTAAGCCCTGTGTAATGAGTGGAGGGGACCCACTTGTCAGAGAAAGCAATGTTTATAAGCCAACCACTAGGACTAGCAAAGGGGAAGAGATTGAACGGAATCAAGTGTTTGTTTTCCCCTTCCTACTTCTACCACCGGCTCATCTCACGCCACGGCCAAATCTTGGCGGCAGACCACGGATACTTTCTCGCTTCGAGGTTGAAGTCTCACGTCTCGGCGATTTCCCTTCGTCGACGGCCATGGGACACTACTCTTCTTGTTCTTCGAAATCGTCACCGATCTCACGCCTCGGCTCCGTGGTGGCGAGGATGTGACAACAGTATCGAGCTCCGTGGTGGTGGAGAAGATCGCGGCGCCGGGCAGAGGCGGCACGGGCATTTGGGGCTCGATCTTGATTTAAGGAGACGCTCTCCGTGGCGCTCCCAGTGGGGCCTTTGACGCGCCACGCTTATCTTCGCCGTCGACTTGAATCGCGTGCAGCAGAAAGAAATTTAAAGCGCGCGACGCTGATGAGGGCGAGGCTTCAACTTCCATGGCAGCGACCGGGCGACTCGCACCACTGTGGCTACACCTGGCTGCCCGGCTCCTCGTTCCGCCGAGTCGGTGGCGGTCGTCCAGTTACGAGATCCGACCAAGACCACGCTCTTCATCAGCGTGGGCGATCGGGAGGACTGCCGTGGGGGGCCTTGGAGGAGTTTCGGAGAGGTTCTTGGGCAGCGGTGGACTTCAGAGAGAATCTAATGAAGGTGTACTTCCTAAAGGGCATGGATAAGGAGGCCATGGATCTGCTACACGGAGGTGCTAAAGGCGGGATCCAGGTGAGGTTTGGTCTTGTGAGTTACAACATGGTGCTCGGCGCTTGGGAGGAACGGAGGTTGGAAGACGACTCAGGTTGTTCGATAGAATGTGCAGGAGCATGACCCACCCAGAGGATTGTTGTGAATCTGGGGAGTTTTAATGTGATGGTGGATGCCTACTCCGTCTTTGAAAGGTTCCAGGATGCAATCGAGGTATGTGGCAAAATGGGAGCATTCATGATCAGGGAGCTGGAGGAAATTGCAATGTTGTGAAAGAAATAGTCTATCCTAAGGGTGTTGAAATTGACATCCGCTCAATTGTTGTTGGTGTTGTAGGAGAACGCGTAGGCTACGCTAGCCGAAAACAAAAATTTCTACGCATTCAACCAGGATACATGCGAGTAGTAGATCATGGAGCATTACCCTTGGAGCACGTTAGCAACGGAAGTAGAGTGGGTGAAGCCTCCCCGCGTGCTCGAAGCCTTTGACGTGGTCGAGCGATACTCGATCGCTTCGCCGAGTGCTTGCGAGATCACCCGAGTGCTCGCCGAGTGGTCTCCGAACCGCCCGAGTGCTCGCCGAGTGATCGCTTTGAGTCCTTAGCGTCTCCTCGCTGGTGCACGATGAGTTGGAGAGGGTGAAACCGATCGCCGATCGCCGAGGGCGAGATCAACGGCGCCTCTCGGTATCCACGTCCGAGGGTGGAACGCCCGTGCGCCGGTGTGCTAGCACCACGCGCGACGGCTAGGGGTTTCTGGCAGGGGTAGGGGTCGACGGCTAGGGTTTCGTGGTGGGGAGAGCCTCTCACATGCACACCCCCCACGTCCCTTTATATAGAGTGCACTAACGGGCCTTCTACGTAGAAGCCCATTAGGACTCACACTAATGGATCTTCTCAAGTGAAATCCATTAAGACGCCAGAGGATCCAAATCGTGTAAACCCACTAATGGATCCAATCCATCGACATGATCCAACCCGTTAAGTGTGTGACCCGTTAGGTTCATGCATAATCGGCCATGGCCCCGAAACCTCTTTTC
This sequence comes from Guadua angustifolia, assembly GCA_036346375.1. Classification (NCBI taxonomy): domain Eukaryota; kingdom Viridiplantae; phylum Streptophyta; class Magnoliopsida; order Poales; family Poaceae; genus Guadua; species Guadua angustifolia. The sequence continues at coordinate 38,790,051 of CM070515.1, read as the reverse complement.
GGACCATCGGACAATGATGGTTCCTAGCGGGACATGTTGTCCCTTGAATACACAGAGTGATCGTATCGGTGAACCTTGATATACTCATATACCAATCCTTTTGCCACGCGATACAGTCAAGCTCAAGGCAAGATCGTGCCATCCTTGTGATAGCTCGACCCATTCACTCGTCAATGTAATGGATATAATTCGTGATTAACACTTTAATCACTTTGGCATGGCCATGCACTTTTCCTTATCCATCCACACCGGGGCGAGATATCTCTCCGTTATCAAGGAGGGCAAATTCCATCTTGATCTCTTATATCTCACGTCATGTTTCATGGCATACCCGTAAGCTAACTTTATAACTCCTGTTACGGAGAAGCGTTTGATAGCCTCAAAGTATACAATTACACATCTTGAGAATCAATAAGGATCTCGTGTCAAAGGATCGTATAAGTATACCACTCGAGACTACACACGATGGCACTTCTAAGATAACAATCTCATCGAGTGTCTTGAGTGGGTCTATCCAACCCTATGTTCTCTAACATGTGCCCACATTATTGATTTGATATCTCCATATCTATGGTATGTGAAACATTACCATCAATCAATACATGTCTTTGGTCAAATCACTATTGTCCCACATAATGATATGTAACCAGGATCGTTTAGAATAATATCATATAACCAATGTGTTTCACAATTAAGTCATACTCAATGAACAAAGGAGTGACATTTATTCATGGAACCGATAAGTACATGAACATAGGCGATGATACAATCATCTCACATGATCGCCTCTAGGGCATATCACTAACAATCTCCCACTTGCACTAGAGTGCATCATGCAAGTATCTAATACCCATGGCTCTTGTGTGTGCCTCATGCTTCGGCTGTGGAAGAGGTTTTGTCAGTGGATCAGCGACATTCAGATCCGTGTGCACTTTGCAAATCTTCACATCTCCTCTATCGATGATCTCTCGGATGAGGTGATAACGCCTGAGTATGTGTTTGGATTTTTGGTGAGACCTAGGCTCCTTCGCTTGTGCAATGGCACCACTATTGTCACAATAGAGGTCCACTGGACAGGATGCACTAGCGACAACTCCCAACTCAGAAACAAATTTTCTGATCCAAACAGCCTCCTTTGCAGCTTCAGAAGCTGCAATATACTCAGCTTCAGTCGTGGAATCAGCCACTGTCTCTTGCTTGGAACTTTTCCAGCTCACCCCTCCATTGAGACAGAATACAAAACCGAACTGCGATCGAGAATCATCTTTGTCGGTTTGGAAGCTAGCGTCGGTGTAACCCTTTACAACCAGCTCTTCCTCTCCTCCAAAGACCAAGAACATGTCCTCGCCCCACGTAAGTATTTGAGGATGTTCTTCACATTTCCAGATGACTTTCACGGGTTTGATTGATACCTTTCGTAACACTTAGAGCATATGATACATCTGGCGTGTACATAACATGGCATACATGATGGATCCAATAGCGGAGGCATATGGAATCACACTCATTTTCTTTTGCTCATCGGTGTCGGCACCTCGAATCTTGCTTAGATGAATACCATGCGACATTGGCAAGAAACCCTTCTTGGAATCTTGCATATTGAACCGTTTCAATATTTTATCAATGTATGTACTTTGGCTTAATCCAATTAGCCTTGTCGATCTATCTCTATAGATCTTTATGCCCGAGATGTAGGTCGCTTCTCCTAAATCCTTCATCGAGAAACATTTTCTCAAATAAGATTGAACAGACTTCAAGCATTGGAATATCGTTTCGATCAACAATATGTCATCTACATATAAGATTAGAAACACAAGTGCGCTCCCACTAGCCTTCTTGTAAATACAAGGTTCTTCTTCATTCTTGATGAAGCCAAACTCTTTAACTTGCTTCATCAAAACGAAGATTCCAACTCCGAGATGCTTGCTTCATCCATAAATAGACTTGAAGCTTGCATACCTTGCCCGACATCGTTTGGATCGACAAAACCTTTAGGGCGTGTCATGTACACATCCTCACTTAGGTTTCCATTTAGGAAAGCCGTTTTGACATCCATTTGCCACAATTCCCAATCATAGAATGCGCAATTGCTAGCATGATCCGAATAGATTTAAGCATAGCGACGGGTGAAAAAGTTTCATCATAATCAACACCTTGAATTTGCACGAAACCTTTAGCCACCAATCGTGCCTTATGGATGTGAACATTTCCATCCATATCTATCTTTTCTTAAAGACCCATTTGCACTCGATAGGTTTTACCCCATCGAGGCGGATCAACCAAGTTCCAAACTTGATTATCATACATGGACTTTATTTCGATCTCATGGCTTCCAACCATTTCAGTCTGTCCCACCATTGCTTCCTCATAGTCTTTGGGCTCATCGTTGTCCAACAACAACACGTCCGTCATGTTGTCCGTCGTGAGGAACATGTACCTCTCGTGCACGGCTAGCCCTCGTGAGACTGCGTGGGGCTGGTGCCTCTACCACGGTTACGCAACATTTTGCATTTCCGTTCGAGGTTAGTAGGAGCTGAAACATTTTCAGATGTTTCCGAATTTCTTCAAGTTGCACCTTGCTCCCACTAGCTCTTTTGAAAAACTCTTTTCCAAAAAGACACCATGCCGAGCGACAAACACTTTGCCCTCTTCTCGGTTATAAAAATAATACCCTTTAGTTTCCTAGGGTACCCCACAAAGAAGCACTTATCGACTTGGCGTGAAGCTTATCGACGTCATATCGTTTTACATAGGCTTCAGCCCCAAATCTTTAGAAAAGACAACGAGGACGCTTCGGTCCATATCTCATATGGCGTCTTCTCTACCGATTTTGATGGAACCCTATTTAGTGTGAACGCAACTGTTTCTAGAGCAAATCCCCAAAATGACAATGGAAGATCAGTTTGACTCATCATAGACCGAACCATGTCCAACAAAGTTCGATTCCTCCGTTCGGATACCCCATTCCATTGAGGCGTTCGGTGAGTCAATTGAGGAACTATTCCACAATTCTTAAGATGATCATTAAACTCATGGCTCAAATACTCACCTCCACGATCGATCACGAAATTTAATTGTTTTGCCCAAATGATTTTGCACTTCATTCTCAAACTCTTTGAACTTTTCAAAAGATTCAGACTTATGCCTCATTAGATAGATATAGCCATACCTACTAAAGTCATCAAGAAGGTAATGAAATATGAAATCCACCTCGCCCCAATACTCATCGGTCCACATACATCGGTATGTACTAAGGCCAATAAGTCACTCGCCCTCTCACTTGAACCGGTGAAAGGCGTTTTAGTCATCTTGCCAAGTAAACAAGACTCAAGACGTGTCAAATGATTCAAAATCAAATGAATCAAGAAGACCATCTTTATGGAGCTTCTCCACGCTTCTTATTTATATGGCCTAGCGACAATACCACGGATAAGCGGAATTCAAATCATTTGTTTTGAGTCTTTTCAGATTAACATTATAGACAAAATTATCTTCAAGATTTAGCACATATAGCCCATTCAATGATGGACAATGACCATAGAGCATACCATTGAAATAAATTGAACAACATTTGTTCTTTATTACAAAATCAAAACCATCTTCTTCCAAACATAAAGAAGAGATAATGTTTACGCTCAAGGTGGAACATAATAACAATTATTTAATTCCAAAACTAATCTCGAAGGTAACGATAAGGGATAAGCGCCAACGGCCATTGCAGCAACCTTTGCGCCATTGCCGACGCGAATGTCCACCTCACCACTTGCACAACTTCTAGTCTTTCTTAGTCCTCGCAACGATTTGCAAACATGAATCATCGATCCGTTATCAAATACCCATGACTCATTAGGACAAGTAGCAAGATTAATTTCTATAACATTAATACCAAGTGGAAGCTAGAGTTCCATTCTTCTTATCCTCCAAGTATTTCTTGCGGTTCCTACGCCAATGACCTTTCTTATGGCGGTAGTGACATGCATCGAAGCGATAGGACCACTTTTGGTCTTAGGTTTAGGGTTGGGGATCGTATCCACACCCTTGCCTTTTGCTCACGCTTCCTTTTCTTACCACCATCCTTTTGGACCATCATCACATGATTATTGCTTTTCTTGATGCTTTCCTCTCATTGCCTTAAGCATCCCATGCAGCTTCGAGACATGTTTTTCTCCATGCCATTCATATGAAAATTCATGATGAAAGGCTCGAAGCTTGCTGTGAAGCGGCGGAGAATCACATCGATGGCCAACTCTTGGCTTAAGGGGAGTTCAGTTTCTCCAAGTTCTCAATGTAACCAATCATCTTGATCACATGAGGACTCACCGAACTACCTTGATTAGCTTGCATAAATAGAGCTTTTGAGATCGAGTATCTCTCCCTAGCTTGGTTCTCAAACATGCTACGAAGGCACGTGATCATAGCATAGGCATTCGTGTTCTCATATTGCTTTTGAAGCTCGAGTTCATTGTAGCAAGCATGAGACAACCAACATCAACCTCATCATTGACATGCTTCTCATAAGCACGTCGTTCGTGAGCGATAGCATCATCGGCTATTTCCTCGGGATATGGCTCCTCAATGACATATTCCTTTTCTCTTGCTTGAGAACAATTCTCAAGTTTGGTACCAATCAATAAAGTTTGTTCCAGAGAGTTTCTCTTTCTCGTAATCGATCGCAAATTAAAACCGGTGTTTTGAGTGTGATTACTAGGTGCCATCTACAATGTAAATAAATACGCAAAGTCTTAGCACAATGTTCATGTAAATCTTCTATTAAACATTTTAATAAAGATACTCCCACTAAAGTCACTTTCCTCTGGCGACTTTCAAGAGGACAAGATCCATATTCACTAAAGTCCTAGTGAGCTTTGGCATCACCGCTAGAACCCTAGTAACATAGGTAGGCATAACATTGCCAATCACATCATATGTGATTCTTGTTTGTTGGGTGGCATCAATGCCCCGGCTCCCAACATCCATGCCGAAGCCCAAAACCGCTTTTGATAGCCGATAAGTAAACCAATACTATGCATGCGGATGTCAGACATCCACCCTATTGATCAAGGAAGTTGATGGCACCTGCTTTGGCGTAAACTACCATTCAACGTACAAGATCTCTATAGGTGCAGCTATTGGAAGGGCATGAAACTCTTAATTTTTCGAGGAAACCATTCTAACATGACAATCATATCCACTAAACATGATAGAATAGCATGACAGAAATCATCACAGATAATCACATTAACATGTGAAATAGTATGGCCCAAAGCACTCCAATCTCCATTGTCGCGCTTCCTGTCCACCAAGCCATCATGCTTGAAGGCCTCCATGATCAAGTACCACGCTACTCGTCTAATAGCTAGTAAACAACTTACATGAGGATTTCAAGCATCACAAATCGACACGCATGAGCCGTTATACAATAACATGGCAGCCCAAGCGCAATTAACCATAGCTTGCAGCTATGAAAATTACATTAATGCATCACATACACACAGGGAGCCATACTATTCACATCATTCCTGCAAAAACAAGTTAAGCGCAGAATCGTATTCTACCTGCGATGGGAATCAAGTTTTATTTAACGGCGCTCTTGTGACTATCACGGCGGTCCGCTAGCTGGTTAGCGGGGGGTTGAAGGGGCTTGGCTGAAAATTCGGGAACGTAGATCACATCTATGAAAAGCTATGGAAATTCAATCGGATTGAACAAATCATACCGATTCGAGCCATCAGAATGCCTCAATTTCCATAAGATTCTTGAGAAAGCGGCGACCACACCGATCTCGTCTGTTGGCACGATCTATTGAAGATGAGCTACTACCCCGATGGTGTTACGGTAGGTAGGGGTAATGTACGGACATGAAACGAGCGAGCACGAACTAATCTTTTGATCGTGTGGAACCATCAACTCATACATCGATGCGTGAGGCCCTCGAGAAGGTTGAGCGCACGCGGCCTCGATCTGTTGGCTAATATCATAGATGGCACATCACGAAAGTCGAGATGGTGTTTCCGGTAGGTATGGATAGTCGCGACATGATCTAGATAAAGCACGAACTAATCTTTTGGCCTCAGAGCACTACCAACTCGTACCTCATGAACCCTATACCGATTGATCACATCAACCCGTGACTAATCTAACAAAGATATCAACATATCGCGACATCGGATCAAGACAACGCAAGATCGGCTCGATACCATGTAGGAGAACAGCGTGAGGCTACGCTGGCCGAAAACAAAATTTTCTCGCATTCAACGGGATACATGCGAGTAGTGGATCATGGAGCATTACCCTTGGAGCACGTTAGCGGCGGAAGTAGAGTGGGTGAAGCCTCCCGCGTGCTCGAAGCATTATGCGTAGTCGAGCGTACTCATTGCTTTCGCCGAGTGCTTGCGAGATCACCCGAGTGCTCGCCGAGTGGTCTCGAACCGCCCGAGTGCTCGCCGAAAGTGATCGCTGAGTCCTTAGCGTCTCCTCGCCTGTGGTGCCACGATGCACGAGTTGGAGAGGTGAAACGATCGCCGATCATGCCGAGGCAGATAACGGCGCCTCTACGGTATCCACACGTCCAGGTGGAGCAGCCGTCTTGCCGGTGTGCTAACACCTGCTACGCATGACGGCTAGGGTTTTGGCAGGGGTAGGGTCGACGGCTAGGGTTTCGTGGTGGGGAGAACTCTCACATGCACACCCCCACGCCCCTTTATATAGAGTGCACTAACGGGCCTTCTACGAGAAAGCCCATTAGGACTCACACTAATGGATCTTCTACAAGAGAAATCCATTAAGACGCCAGAGATCCAAATCGTGTAAACCCACTAATGGATCCAATCCATCGGACATGATCAACCCGTTAAGTGTGTGACCCGTTAGGTTCATGCATAATCGGCCATGGCCCCGAAACCTCTTTTCGAGACCATCGGACAATGATGGTTCCTAGCAGGACATGTTGTCCCTTGAATGCACAGAGTGATCGTATCGGCTAAACCTTGATATACTCATATACCAATCCTTTTGCCACGCGATACCAGTCAAGCTCAAGGCAAGATGCGTGCCATCCTTGTGATAGCTCGACCCATTCACTCGTCAATGTAATGGATATAATTCGTGATTAACACTTTAATCACTTTGGCATGGCCATGCACTTTTCATATCCATCCACGAGGGGCAGAGATATCTCTCCGTTATCAAGGAGGGCAAATTCCATCTTGATCTCTTATATCTCACGTCATGTTTCATGGCATACCCGTAAGCTAACTTTATAACTCCTGATACGGAAGCGTTTGATAGCCTCAAAGTATACAATTACACATGCCGAGAATCAATAAGGATCTCGGGTCAAAGGATCGTATAAGTATACCACTCGAGACTACACACGATGGCACTTCTAAGATAACAATCTCATCGGTGTCTGGAGTAGGTCTATCAACCCCATGTTCTCTAACATGTGCCCACATTATTGATTTGATATCTCCATATCTATGGTATGTGAAACATTACCATCAATCAATACATGTCTTTGGTCAAATCACTATTGTCCCACATAATGATATGTAACGAGGATCGTTTAGAATAATATCATATAACCAATGTGTTTCACAATTAAGTCATACTCAATGAACAAAGGAGTGATATTTATTCATGGAATTGATAAGTACATGAACATAGGCGATGATACAATCATCTCACATGATCGCCTCTAGGGCATATCACTAACAGATCACACATTATGCATCTTGGAGATGCAGGGGTCTTGAATACCGTGAACAAGATGCATTGTTGGTGAAGCCTCGAGAGCGAAGCTTCGTTGGAGTCACTTTGTGAGAGAGAAAGAGTTTCAATGGTCATCATTGGGGAAATTGATGGTAGTGGAAAGATTGTTTTGATTGATGGTCTTCTTTGTGGAGCATCTTTGAAAAAAGAATTTGAAGAGGATGATGACAAATCAACAACACTTGCAATTTGGTTTTATGTGCAATGGGATCACGGAATTTTCAAAAATTATGAATGCAACATCGAGACTACGCCATTGCTTGGGGCAAGCAATGTTTCAAGGAGCGATAATGTAATGGTGGAGGGACCCACTTGTCGAGAAAGCAATGTTTATAAGCCAACCACGGGACTAGCAAAGGGAAGAGATTGAGCGGAATCAAGTGTTTGTTTTCCCTTCCTACTTCTACCCGGCTCATCTCACGCCACGGCCAAATCTTCAGCGGCTGCCACGGATACTTTCCTTTGAGGTTGAAGTCTCACGTCTCGGCGATTTCCTTAAATCGACGCCATGGGACACTACTCTTCTTGTTCTTGAAATCGTCACCGATCTCACGCCTCAACTCCGATGGTGGCGAGGATGTGACACCTGGTGCACCCCAAGTTCCGCCAACATCGGGCAACAAGTGGAGGATGAAGGAAGGCGAGGACCACGTCAAGGCTGTGGTTCCACGTGGGCGACAAGGCCGGAAGGAGAACCTTGAGGTCGAGTCGAGGGCGGCGACTACTACGAGCGACACATCACTATCACCAGATGTCATCGGTTCTTAAGTTTTTCAAAAAACGATTGTGATAAGTAACCGGAGGGTGTTAGTAATAATCGATGTCGGTTACGAGATTATAAGTGATTGTGATGTAAGCAATGGAACATCCGAATCGGTTCTCTACTAAAAGTGATAGTGATGTGCACGATCATCACTATCGGTTCTTTTCATAGAAGTGATAGTGATGTGCACGTGATCATCACTATCACTTCTATGAAAAGAACCGATTTTGATGACCGTGCACATCACTATCACTTTTTAGTAGAGAACCGATTCTGATGTGCACATGGTTATCACTATCATTCTTTTTATAGAAGCGATAGTGATGACCGTGCACATCACTATCACTTGTTGAAAAGAACCGATTCTGATGTGCTCGTGCTTATGTCTAAAGTGATGGCCGTGCACATCAGTATCGCTTTTTGAAAAGAACCGATTCTCGACGTGCCTCGCTAGGTTATATATACCACTCAGACCGAATCTTCTCTGCTTTTTGCTCCGGAGGAGATTTCTCCGCCGCCACCCGAGAAAATAGCTCATATTGTGTGGTTGGAAGCAATAGTTGGGTGAGAAAATTTGAAGTCCTAATGGGTGGGTATTAAGAGGGCAAAATTGAAACCCTATCTTGAGGAGATTCCCTCTTTTGCTCTCTATTGCGTTTTCTTCAAAATGTGAGCACAATTCTTTAAACCCCTTCAATTTTGCTCGTAATTTCAATATGTAAATCAATAAAGTTTTGGTTGCCTTTGGAATTGTGTACGTGCTTTTGATTTCACACTCTTTATTTGACAAGCGCATATCTATTTAATTTTTGTAGTCACGATCTCCTGCTTATATATATGGAATTATTATTGCTATCATGTGGTAAGCTGTTATTAGAGTTTAGGCGGCGAACTCTCGTCTCCGCTCGAGGGTGCTTATTTATAAATATGCTGAATGAAAGGGCATATTTATAAGCGGCGATCTTAATTGTCCACGTTTTTGGATCGAGGATATATAGTTGAGCAAGTTCTCGTGTGTTGTACAACTTCGAGTAGATTTGGTAGCGTCTCTCTGGTGTTCTCTGATACACACCCTCTTGACTTTGTTGTTGAGGCGTATCCGGAGAACAATGAGATGTGCCAAATTTTCTCCGAGTTGTACAACGGCTTAGAACTTGCCTTAACCATATATCCTCGAATGGGATTAGGACCTAACCTATTTAGAGATTAGGAGTCATCGTTGGTACCCTTGATTTGTTTAGATTTGTAGTAGAAAGATTTGCAAGCTATGCACTAGCTATATAATTAGATTATTTGATATCGTTGTTGATGTTAAAAATTTATGTCTCTTATGTAGGGAATTGGCGGAAGCTTTAAACCAGGAAGAAGCTAGGTATCGATCGTGAGTACATTTATATATCTTGGAACACGCCCACTATTTTGCAAAGGTAATATTAATTGAAATGATGTCTCAATATTTAAAATAGCTATAGCTAGTTGTCGCTCGATTTTTCCTTAATTTATTGTGCGAAATTTAATTGCAGATGGACCGTGAGGAATGGATGTATCGTAAAAGCCGTGTGAGTGCTGAATTTGGGAGGGTGTTAAGGAGTTCAAAAAATTGCGAAGACGACATGGTGAGGAGGTGTAAACTTCATATATTGTCCTTGCATTGATTGCACTAATCGAGGAGATTTAACAACTCATCTCAAATTGAGGATCACCTGATTCGACATGGCTTCGTGAGGAATTACACATGTTGGATCCATCACGGGGAGGCAGGTAGTACCACTCCGATATGCAACGAAGATACGGTGGAACCGGATGACGAGTTGTAGCCTGATATGTTTGAGGAGGATAATTTGGAGCAAATGTTGCGGGATGTGGAGGGTAATTACACGGAAAGAGAGTTTGAAAAGTTTAAAAGCTTGATAGAAGATTTATGCCAAACCGCTGCTCACAAAGTTGCAAAGCGGAATACACCAAAGTTGGGTTCGGTCCTTGCATTGTTCGAATCAAGGCAAAACACCGCTGGATGATACAAGTTTCAATGCACTACTAGTTCTTCTATCGGATCTGCTCCGAGGGAAACGAGTTGCCAACAAGCATTTATGAAGCGAAGAAGCTACTATGTCCCATGGGAATGGAAATAGAAAGGATACATGCATGTCCGAATGATTGCATCTTGTACCGTGAACGCACATCGAGGCTGACGCTTGTCCAGCTTTGCGGTGTGCCCGGTACAAACAAAAGGAGAAGCGAACGACAAGAAGCGTGAAGAGCCGGGCAACGACGGTGAAGAGGTCCTCACTAAAGGTGCACCGCCAAGGTATTGTGGTACTTGCCCATCATTCCCGTCTGGAGCAGCTTGTTTGCAAATCTGAGAGGCAAAATTGTTGCGCTGGCATTACGAGTCTCGAAAGGAAGATGGCAAGTCGAGACACCTCACGATTCGGCTCAATGGAGAAACATCGATTGGAAACATGAGGAGTTTGGTGCGAAATGAGGAACATAAGATTTGGGTTGAGTACCGACGAATGAATCCGTTTGGTAACATAGCGATCCACAAGACTGCCGATTCATAGTGTATCTACAACCTCCTCCTTGGTACATGCATGAAGCGGAAGTATATCATGATGTCATTACTAATCTCGACCCAAACAAATAGGAAATGATATTGATGTGTACTTGCACCATTGATCGAGGATTTAGTAAAATTGTGGAATGAGGGGTCGTCGTGTGGGATGCGTATAAAGAGAGCATTTCACCCTACGAACTATGGTATTTTGCACCATAAATGATTTCCGGCCCTTGGTAATTTGGCAAATTCTGATCTGAAGGAGCCAAAGCGTGTCCTATTTGTGAAGAGGAGACCGAGAGTCTATGCTTTGCCGAATTCCAAGAAAATCGTATATGGGTCACCGAGGTTTCTACCTCAAGTCATCGATACCGTAAGATGGATGACAAATTTGATGGGAAGAGGAAGTCCGTTCGGCACCGCACCTATGAGTGGAAGCCAAGTATATTCACGTGTAGAGGATATCGATGTTCAATATAGAAAGAGCCAGAATCTGTTCATCCTAGGACCATTTGGAAGAAGAGGTCAATATGCGGGACTTACCGTCTTTGGAAGGAGTTAGATGTCCCGGCATTGTATTGATGTCATGCATGTTGAGAAGAATGTCTCGCGATAACTTGGTTGGCATCTCTTGAATTATACAGGAAGACCAAAGATGGTGTCAATGCTTTCGTCGCGACATGGCCTACATGGGAATCGGGCCCAGACTTGCAAAGTGATAGAGGAGGATGGAAAAGGCCCGTACATCCTCGCTGCATGCTACACCTCGCCCAAGAAGGAGAAAGAAGATCTCTGCAAATGTCTCCAAAGTATTAAAGTTCCATCCGCTACTCATGAACATTAAGAAGCTTGTGTCTATGGATGATTTGAAGTTGTTGGGCATGAAGTCCCATGATCGCCATGTCTTGATGACCCAAATGCTCCTGTTGCAATCCAAATATTCTCCCAGAGGATGTCGGGTTGGCAATCACAAAGTTGTGTTATTTCTTCAATGCGATCTCCTGCAAAGTTATTGACCCGATGTACTAGACAACTTACAAAGTGAGGTGGTGCGGACTCAGTGTCACCTTGAGATGCATTTCCCATCGCCGTTCTTTGACGTAATGGTCCACCTTGTTGTTCACCTTGTCGAGAGATTAAGATATCTGGACCCACTTTCCTACATTACATGTATCCGCTCGAGAGGTACATGGGTATATTAAAGTCGTGACGTGAGGAATCGGTGGCTTTGAGGGTAGTATTGTTGAAGGTTATGGGGTCAAGAGGTTATTGAGTTTTGCATGGACTACCGGGTAAAGACAAGCAATCGGTGTTCTCAGATCTCGTCATGAGGGCAGACTTGCCGGTAAAGGAACCGTTGGGTCCAAACTAATGAGTCCGATGTTTGATATGTATTGCAAAGCGCATTTCACGATCTTGCGAGAATAGCGCAGGTTCGCCCATACATCGAACAACATAAGTTGATATTACGGGAGAGAATCCACAAATGGATGAGCTTTCCATCGCACAAGAACACAATGATCGATTCCTCACATGGTTCAAAGAAAAAGCGGAGGTCTCCTTTCTTGAGAATGTAAAATGGTTGGTGACGGACCAAGATTTAATGTCTGAGATATGGCAGGGTACGATATTAATGGTTACACCTTTTACTTCGAGAGTCAAGATGCCAAGAGTCTTGTCCCAAAGCAAAGGTGTGAGTATAAATGCTTTCTCGATGATCATCACCGAAAAGCAGTCTCCCCAACCGCAATGAACTCCTACTATGGGATGATCGAAGAAATTTGGGAGCTCGATTACGGAATATACCAAGTTCCATTGTTCCGATGTAAGTGGATACGACTTCCATATGGAGTGAAGGTCGACAAGAGAGGCTTTACTATTGTGGATCTCGATGACTTCGTCTACAAAGATGATCCGCTTGTCCTGCGAAGCAAGCAACTCAAGTCTTTTACGTCGCGCGATCCGACCAATCCAAGATTGCACGCCGTTCTTCATGGCAAGAGGCGGATCGTAGGAGTTGAAGATGTTGTAGATGAAGAAGAGTATAACCAATTCGATGAGATACCTTCATTTGCAGATGGGGCTTGTCTTAGCGGGGATGACGACACCTCGATGAGGACATCACTCCTATGCATATGCACCGAGCCTCCTCCGGTTGTGATGCAAGGACCCATCACAAGAGCACGAGCACGGCAATTGAATCAACAGGTGAGCTCGTTCCTAAGTGCCCGTGCAGATACTTGTGAGGATGGTATGCTACCTAATGATATTATTGATTATCTTGTACTTAGGAACCTTGGAGAGGACCATGAAGGCCTTGGAAACCAGCAAGGACCAGGAGGGAGGCAAGGAGGGTGTCCAAGTCAAGTTGGAGGTTCAATTCATCTTGGAGTCGACTACCTCGGCCACCAGGAGCAGCATTCACTAAAATCGTCGCCCAGGCCACAAACGGGCTCCGATTTTGATGATCCATATATGCCTCGAAAGCTAAGGAGATAAACTTTACAATGGCACCAGTTTCAGGTCATTTGGACTTCGGAGTCGACAGGAATTTACGTTGCAAGCTGGCAGACCGAATCTATCCCAGGGTGCTGCGTCACCAATTTGGGCCGTTGGCCCATGTATCGTGTTGGAGTCCATCACGGACGCGTCTAGGGTTTCTAGGACGTCCCCTAGCCTTTATATCCAGTAGCTACCGCTAGGGTTTGATTTGGGTTTTGCTTAGATTAATTCTGTCTTTGAGCGAAGGTCGCTGTTCATCGGTTTGTGAGACCCCAACTCGTGAGCTTCATCCTCAATTGCAAATTCAGTTGCATCTTTCTTGTTCTTGCTTGTGTTCTCGATTCATTGGCAGGGATTAGCCTTCGTGGCGAGGTCAACCGGGCAGCGCACGGTTGATAACGAGAGGACAGCGTGGTGCTGCGATTGCAGGGGTTTTGATCGTGCCGATCAAGAAGCCGGATCGTGTGTGTCTCGCGCCGCCTAATCGACTTATCCTCCACCTGACGGAAGTTCGGGCATCCCTTTCCCCATCAAGTGGTATCAGAGCAAGGTTTACCGTCAGGTTCGCCTTCTCCCCGTAGTTTGATTTAGTTTTGTGTTCGTCCTATAGTCCACGAAAAAGCCAAAAAAAATTGCAGTTCATAGTCTACCATACCTAGAACCACGCCTAGCCTTTGCACAATTTCGGTTTCAGAGTCCGTAGTACTGAGTTTGTGTCCAGAATCGAGTCGTATTGCTGGTTTAGATCGTGATCTTAATTTAGTTGTGTTTCATCTCCGCTGCATCCCATATCCTACACCAACCCAGCCACCAATCGCTATTTGAGTCCTTGTTGGAATCGGATTGTGTTGTGGTTTTCCTCGGCCGAGTCCTAGTTGTATTAGGGTTTCTCCTTCATAAACTCTAATCCCCACCTCCTCGATAGCCATATCGCCACCCTCATCACAGAACCTGCCACCACAGATCATCGCGTTCATATCCACTCCATCGCCCTTGAGTTTGGAGAGGTGCCGCTTAGAAAACCCCGATTCGAGTCCTTCCAGAAAGCGCCATAACTTTCGTGATACGGACTCGGAATTAGGCGAATTTTTTTTCACGGATATCTACAGAAAATTTTACATCCGATTCTCCCCTACTTTGTCGGGTTTGCCAAAATTATTTTTGCGAAATTCCCTCGGAAGATTGAGTTCTCGTCACAAAGTTTTAGCACGCTTTGAAAACACTTCTTATTTCATATCGGCTTCATCTTACATCTGTTCAGGCTGAAAATTTGTGTACTTTCTACCTTTGTGCTCCTGATCCTAGGAAAAATATCAGAAAAATCAAAGAAAAATAAAAAAAAATTTGTGAAAGAGGCGTAGAGCAAAAAAAATTGTGAGAGGAGCAGAGAGCCTAAAAAAAAAAAAAAGGCAGGAGCAAAGGTAGGAGTTTTTACCGTGCCTGATAGAAGTGTTTTGATGCGGTTCTGATATCTGTTCATATACTCTGACGCTTGTTGCTTGTTTCTACTTATTCCTTGTTTTCTGCCGCAGCTAGACTAAGGCCACATTTAGACCAGCAACTAGGGCAAGTACTTTTGGACATTTATTCAGCATTACTATCTGTTACCGCATTGTGTGCCACTCAATACATATAACCTTCCTACAGCTCCACATATACATCCTTGATCAGCACAGGTTATTGACCCTTGCAATCGCTTCATCACGCCCTCACGGTATCACGAATCGACCACGGTTGCACCGCCCTCATTGTGTTGGTAAGAACAGGGTAAGAACTTGGTAAGATTGCTTGAGAGCGTGAGATCCCACCTAGTAGTTCATAGGGCTCATAATACTTGTGTTTGTGTTTCTTACGTCTTTTCTGCGCTAACCATGGCGGTGGCAAGAAGGGCAGAACGAGGATGATGATGTTACCATCAAGACTGTGTCCTTCATTGAGTTGTCAACCATCTTTGGACGAGATAAAATGATGTTCAAGGAGCATGCCATGACGATTTAACAAGACCCTTGAGAGCATCGATCGACGAAGTTTCCACCTCACCGAGAGGATGGATGTCGTCGGCATCCTCCGGCGAATTATTGATGGAGGTGCATCCATCAACAATGGCGCCAACCACAACAACAACGACCACGATGAGGATGCTGATTTTGAGGAAGATGAAGATGACCAAACAACGTGCCGCCAGGAGTCGGCCGCTCAACGGACGCCGTCTGCATGACCGTCTTCGCCGCAACCATCACGGTATGGGAGGTAATAACCAGAACCGCAATGATGATCCTTTCGCTAAGGTAAAATTCACCATCCCATCCTTTTCTCGAGCTTATGATGTCGATGCTTACTTAGATTGGGAGATGACGATCGAGCAAAAATTTAATTCCCATCTAGTTCGAGATTCATAGAGTTAGACAAGCCACTAGTGAATTTAAAGATTTTGCTATAATCTGGTGGAATGAACTAGTAAATGCCCGCTTACAACCTGATTCTTGGGCGAGATTAAAAGATGCTATGCGTAATAGATTTGTTCCTCCTTCCTACCAACGTGATATGCGCAAGAGATTGCAACGATTAGATCAAGGTAGTATGTTGTTAGGAATATTACCAAGAGCTTCAAAAGGGTATGTTATGTTTGTGGGGTAGTAGAGGAACCCGAGGATAAAATTGCTCGCTTTTACGGTGGGTTGCGCCCGTAAATTCAGGATATTGTTGATTATAAAGAATATACAACTGTCAATCGCTTGTTTCAACTTGCTATGTTAGCAGAGAAGGAGTTGCAGGACGCCATTCTAAGAGCAGAGCAACATCGGCAAAGACCTTCACGCCTCGCGACGACTACGGACAAGCGAAGCGGTGCCTTCTTCCACCTTAGACCAACTGCACCGCCACCTTCGACGCGAGCACACGACAGCATCGACGGCACCGCCACTTGCGTGCCACGGACAAAGCAACAAGTCGACCCGCCAACACCGCCAAGAGCTCCTCCTCCGTCGCTTCCACGGGCCGTACATCGACGGAATTGCCGCCACAAGTGCCAAGGGATTGGCCACGCTAAGAGAGAATGCCCGGCCGGGCATACATCGCCACCGATGACGGAGGTTACATCAGCGCTCCGATGTTGAGGATGAGATCGACGACACCGGTGGTGGACGGCGTGGTTGATGATGATGCCACCTTTGGCGCCGAGGATACCGCTGCAGACAGTCCATCATTGTCCAGCGTGTCCTTAGCGCCTGAGATGGAGCAAGCGGCAAAGCAGCAGCGCCACAACTTATTCCAGATTTTCTTCATCATCAACGACGAGCGCCAGGCGTGATCATTGACTCCGTGAGTTGCAATAACTTGGTGAGTACAGATTTGGTCAAGAAGCTTGGCTTGACACACGCCGCACCCACATCCATACCACATTCGAAGGGTGAATGATTCCGCAAAAGCTAAGGTAACACAAATAGTTAGGGTTCATTTTTCCATTGGTTCCTATTCGATTTTGCTGATTGTGATGTGGTGCCGATGCAAGCTTGTTCTCTTTTATTGGGTCGCCCATGGAATATGACAACGATGCACTTCACCACGGTAGAAGTAATAAATACACTTTTATGAATAAGGAAAGAAAATTACACTTCTACCTTTGACCCCGCTGAAATTGTTAAATCGATAGGAGCGGATTGCTAATGACAAGAAACCCATTGATGAAAAATCTGAAATTCAGCATGTAGCCAACCAAATTAAATTGAGGAATCCGCCTTGCTTGCTACAAAATCTGATCTTGCTGCAATTAGTGATGATGCTTTGTGCTATCTTTGTGCTATGCAAAGATGCTTTGTTTTCATTGGATGATCTCGCCAAGATTTTGCCTCCCTGTCACTAACCTTTTGCAGAGTATGCGGATGTTTTCTCGCCGAGATACCTCCAGACTTCCACCCATACGAGGGATTGAGCACCAAATTGATTTGATACGGAGCGAAGTTTGCCAAACCGCGCGCTTATAGGACCAACCCCGAGGAGACTAAGGAGATTCAGCGCCAAGTCCAAGATCTTTTGGATCATGGTATGTACGTGAGAGCCTTAGTCCTTGTCTTTGTTCTGTTCTTTTGGTTCCTAAGAAAGATGGCGGTTATGATGTCGAGATTGTAGAGCCATTAACAATATCACAATAAGGTATCGTCATCCTATTCCTAGGTTAGACGACATGCTTGATGAGTTAAGTGGTTCTATAATTTTCTAAGGTTGACTTGCGTAGTGGATACCACCAAATAAGAATGAAATTGGGAGATGAATGGAAAACAGCTTTTAAAACCAAGTTTGGATTGTATGAGTGGTTAGTCATGCCTTTTGGTTTAACTAATGCACCGAGCACCTTCATGCGCTTAATGAACGAGGTTTTGAGCTTTCATTGGGAAATTTGTGGTGGTTTATTTGATGATATATTGATTTACAGCAAGTCATTACATGAACATCTTGACCATCTACGTGCTATTTTTGATGCTTTGCGTCTTTGACGCTTATTTGGTAACCTCGAGAAGTGCACTTTTTGCACCGAAGCAGTATCGCTTTCTTGGCTATGTTGTGACTCAGCAGGAATTGAGGTTGATGAAGCCAAGGTGCACGCGACAAGAGTTGGCCAACGCCCACAGCGATTTCACAAGTGCGGAGCTTCCATGGACTTGCCGGATTTTATCGCCGCTTTGTGAAGGATTTCAGCACCATTGCAGCTCCATTGAATGGATTGACGAAGAAGGAGTTGTGTTCCATTGGGGCAAGCACAGGAGAATGCCTTCAACCTTTTGAAAGATAAGCTTACTAATGCACCTTTACTCCAACTTCACGATTTTAATAAGACCTTTGAGCTTGAATGTGATGCTAGTGGGATTGGAATTGGTGGTGTTTTGATGCAAGATAGAAAACACATTGCTTATTTTAGCTAAAAATTGAGTGGTCCTGCTTTTGAATTATTCCACGATGATAAAGAATTGTATGCTCTTGTGCGATCTTTAGAAACGTGGCAACACTATCTTTGGCCCAAAGAATTTGTTATTCATTACGATCATGAGTCGCTAAAACATATTCGCAAATCAAGTGAAACCAGATAATCGTAGACATGCTAAATGGGTTGAATTTATTGAATCTTTTCCTTATGTTATCAAACACAAGAAAGGGAAGGATAATGTGATTGCTGATGCCTTGTCTAGGAGATATACCATGTTGTCCCAACTTGATTGTCGTATTTTTGGATTAGAATCAATTAAAGAACAATATGCTCATGATGATGACTTCAAAGATGTCTTGCTGCATTGCAAAGAGGGAAGAACATGGGACAAATATGTGATAAACGATGGATTTGTGTTTAGAGCTAACCGCCTATGTATTCCAGCTGGATCCGTTCGTTTTCTTTTGATACAGGAGGCCCATGGAGGAGGTTTGATGGGTCATTTTGGTGCCAAGAAGACGGAGGCCGTGCTATCCACCCACTTCTTTTGGCCGAAGATGAGGCGAGACATTGAGAGGTTTGTATCCCGCTGCACTACATGTCAAAAGGCTAAGTCACGATTGAATCCACATGGTTTATATATGCCTCTTCCTGCTCCTAGCACTCCATGGGAGGATATATCTATGGACTTTGTTTTAGGACCGCCTAGGACCAAGAGAGGGAGGGATAGCATTTTTGTGGTGGTTGATAGATTTTCTAAGATGGCTCACTTTATTCCTTGTCATAAGAGCGATTTATTGTTAATATTGCTAACCTTTTCTTTCAAGAAATCGTTCGCTTGCATGGTATGCCTTCTACTATTGTTTCAGATCGTGACGCCAAGTTTTTGAGCCACTTTTGGAGAACTCTATGGAATAAATTGGGGACCAAGCTGCTGTTTTCAACAACATGTCATCCCCAAACCGACGGCCAAACCGAGGTAGTAAATCGACATTATCCACTATGTTGAGGGCTGTTTTGAAGAAGAATTTGAAGATGTGGGAAGAGTGTTTACCGCATGTTGAGTTCGCTTATAATAGGCGATACATTCCACCACCAAGGTAAGTCCTTTTCGGGTAGTGTATGGCTTCAATCCCGTGTGTCCTATTGATCTATTACCTTTACCTACTAGTGAACGAAAGTTAATCTTGATGCTAAGGAACGTGCTGAATTTATTCTGAAATTGCATGAAAAGACTAAAGAAAATATTGAAATGATGAATGAAAGGTATAGGATCAAGGGAAGTAAAGGTAGAAAGGAAGTACAACTTGAACCGGGTGATTTAGTATGGTTACACTTGCGAAAGGATCGTTTTCAGAATTGAGAAAGTCTAAATTAATGCCTAGAGCTGATGGCCCTTTCAAAATACTTGAGAAAATAAATGATAATGCATATAAACTTGAGTTGCCGCCTGAATTTGGGGTTAGTCCCACATTTAACATTGCAGATTTGAAACCGCTCATAGGAGAAGAAGATGAGCTTGAGTCGAGGACGACTCCACTTCAAGAGGGGAGGATGATGAGGACATCACTCCTATGCATACGATCGAGCCTCCTCCGGCCAGATGCAAGGACCCATCACAAGAGCACGAGCACGGCAATTGAATCAACAGTGAGCTCGCTCCTAAGTGCCCGTGCAGATACTTGTGAGGATGGTATGCTACCTAATGATATTATTGATTATCTTGTACTTAGGAACCTTGGAGAGGACCATGAAGGCCTTGGAAACCAGCAAGGACCAGGAGGGAGGCAAGGAGGGTGTCCAAGTCAAGTTGGAGGTTCAATTCATCTTGGAGTCGACTACCTCGGCCACCAGGAGCAGCATTCACTAAAATCATCGCCCAGGCCACAAACGGGCTCCGATTTTGATGATCCATATATGCCTCGAAAGCTAAGGAGATAAACTTTACAATGGCACCAGTTTCAGGTCATTTGGACTTCGGAGTCGACAGGAATTTACGTTGCAAGCTGGCGGACCGAATCTATCCCAAGGTGCTGCGTCACCAATTTGGGCCGTTGGCCCATGTATCGTGTTGGAGTCCATCACGGACGCGTCTAGGGTTTCTAGGATGTCCCCTAGCCTTTATATCCAGTAGCCGCCGCTAGGGTTTGATTTGGGTTTTGCTTAGATTAATTCTGTCTTTGAACAAAGGTCGCTGCTCATCGGTTTAGAGACCCCAACTCGTGAGCTTCATCCTCAATTGCAAATTCAGTTGCATCTTTCTTGTTCTTGCTTGTGTTCTCGATTCATTGGCAGGATTAGCCTTCGTGGCGAGGTCAACCGGCAGCGCACGGTTGATAACCGAAGAGACGCGTGGTGCTGCGATTGCGGGGTTTTGATCGCCGATCAAGAAGCCGGATCGTGTGTCTCTCGCCGCCTAATCGACTTATCCTCCACCTGACGGAAGTTCGGGCATCCCTTTCCCCATCACACACATGAAGCCAATTACATGCGAGTAGATCATCATGAAGGGCAATATTGTAAATAAATGGACTATTATAATGTATGTGAAATAGTATTGTAAATCCAAGGTGATTAATTGTCGCTTGGAGGCTTCGATGGAAATGCATGCAATTTCTTATGCCTGCACTTTGTGCCATAATTTGTGAAAGAAAATTCCATTTGACTAAATTATTGTTGGGAAAGCTTGTAAATAGTCGAAAGTTCATTTCGAAATTTTCAGACAATTCAGATTAATTTGAAAAAGTTTTGACTTTTCACGCTTTTACGCACAAATCATGTCTCTGAAATGAATTTTGGCATATTTCTTGAATGAGGTCGCTTTTCTAAAAATTATTTTATGAAAAGTTTTGCAAGATCTGAAATATGTTTCGCAAAATTTCTAATAATTTCAACAATGTATGACAAAGTTATGGCATTTTTCTCTTTGATGAAATGCTGAAAATTCAGAACTTGCGATGTCCTAAAAGGAATAGTGCAATAAACTACATCGAAGGTCGGTTTTATTAAAAAAGTGATAATCGACGACTAACATCGTTGTTCTATTAGAAAAGTGATGATCAAGCATCGAGATCGGTTTTATTAAAAGAGTGATACTAATGATGAAGCATCAAGTCGGTTTTCTTAAAAGAGTGATACTAATGATAAAGCATCAAGATTCGGTTTTATTAAAAAGTGATACTAATGGTTAAGCATCGAGATCGGTTTTCGAAAAGAGTGATACTAATGATTAAGCATCGATGTCGGTTTTCTTAAAAGAGTGATACTAATGATAAAACATCAAGATCGGTTTTATTAAAAAGTGATACTAATGACTAACATCGTGGTTCTATTAGAAAAGTGATGATAAAGCATCAAGTCGGTTTTATTAAAAAGTGATACTAATGGTGAAGCATCAAGATCGGTTTTCTAAAAGAGTGATACTAATGATTAAGCATCAAGATCGGTTTTCTTAAAAGAGTGATACTAATGACTAACGCAATTTTAAAACCCGGCCCATAACCATTCGCAGCCCTTCTCCTCCACGCCCTAGCCGCCCGCTTTCCCGCCTTCACGCCTGCCCGTCCGACGCGCTTAACCCTAGCCGCCGAAAGCCGCCGCCTTCGCCGCCTTCGCCACGCCTCGCTTCGTTGCCGACGCCGAGGACGCCTCGCTTGTCGCTGCCGCCGAGGACGCCCCACGCCACCCCCACACCGCCCGACGCCGACGCCGCCTCCACTGCCCGGTTCTTCGACGCCGACGCCGCTTCGCTTCGCTCGCCGAGTGGTACCTCGGCTCGCGAGGCGCCGCTTCAGGCCGATCAAGAGCATCACCGCCGCCATCTTCACTGTCGCCGACCTCTCCTAGCCGTTTGCATTTCGTTCTGCCACTGTCCCGTAAGTATTTTATACTTCTATGCCTTATTCTTTTAAGTGAATGCAAAGGGGCCAGTCTATGTGTTTGACTTGGGGACCTTGCATGAGGGCTTAAGTGTTCTGTGAGGATATCTCGGGACCGAATAGATGATTTGTGACAACAAACTTTGACAGTCTGGTATATATATATATAATTGTGATATACTTGGTTAGTGTAATTGTCATTTACAGTGAAATGCTCATTCAGGAATTTGCTCACTGTCATTTTCTTTAGTTCTTGCTTACTGGTAATATTCACTTCTATATTGTTGTTAATTGCTTTGTCTCAATTCAGTTCATTCAGTGTTCATTCTGTGATGATTCCAGTAGATTGCGAGGGCTAATTTCTATCCAGTAAAGTAGTTGAAGTGATTCCTAACTGTGCATGTTTGATCGACATTTGATTAACTTAAAACTCATCAAGTATTGAATTGAAATTGTGGAAAGGTTGTCACAAATCTATCTGCTCGCCTATTGTGGCGAGGAGGGCCTCTTAAGGCAACCCGACATCCGAGAACACTCTAATAATCAACTTGAGCTCTATGTTAGTTGATTTATTCATGGTACTGTACATGTTCATGTGTATGACCTTGAGTTTCTTTGTTCTGTCTTCTGTCATTGTCATTTTCTTTAGTTCTTGCTTACTGGTAATATTCACTGCTATATTGCTGTTAATTGCTTTGTCTCAATTCAGTTCATTCAGTGTTCATTCTGTGATGATTTCAGTAGATTGCGAGGGCTAATTTCTATCCAGTAAAGTAGTTGAAGTGATTCCTGAACTGTGCATGTTTGACCGACATTTGATTAACTTAAAACCTGTCAAGTATTGAATTGAAATTGTGGAAAGGTTGTCACAAATCTATCTGCTTTCGTCTATTGTGGCGAGGAGGGCCTCTTAAGGCAACCCGACATCTCGAGAACACTCTAATAATCAACTTGAGCTCTATGTTAGTTGATTTATTCATGGTACCGTACATGTTCATGTGTATGACCTTGAGTTTCTTTGTTCATCTTTTCATCCTTTGTCATTTTTTTTAGTTCTTGCTTATTGGTAATATTCACTTTTAGCATATTACTTTTGTTTAGACATGTGTTTACTTTCAACATATTACTTTTGTTTTTATCTCAAAGATATGTTAGAGTTTAGGTTATGTAACCTACGTCTCGCTCGAGAGTGCTTATTTATAAATATGCCGAATAGCATATTTATGTTTAGCGATCTCGAATTGTCCACGTTTTTTTGATAGTTAGATATGTGGTTGGGCAAGTTCTCGAGCTATGTTGTACAACTTCAGAGTTGATTTGGTAGTAGTTTCCTCGGTGTTCTCCGGATACACACCCTCTTGACCCGTTGTTCGAGACGTGTCCGAGAACAATGAGATGTCAAATTTTTCTCGGTTGTACAACGCCTTAGGAACTTGCCCGAACCACATATCCTCGAATGGGATTAGGACCAAACCTATTTAGAGATTAGGGTTATCGTTGGTACGTATTTAGTTGGTCATGAGATATTGCATGTTATGTCGCTTACTAACTTGACTTTCTTGTGTTGCTATTCTTGCATTAGTACATTAATGCTCATATTCTCTGTTGATGTTGTGAAATCAAACTTGTTGGCGTAAGTAAACATCTCGTTAGTGCTAAATTCACTTGTCATATGGAATGGGCTTTTGTTTTTTATCGAAAGCGAGGTTAGAGTTTAAGTTATGTAACCCACATGTATCCGATTCAATTTAGAGATTAGGAGTTATCATTCTAACTTATTAAGTTGGTCAATAGATAGACTTTTGTTTGGAACAATTGCATACTATGAATTATCTGTTGATCCTTTACAAGATTTATTGTCAAGTGCATATAGTAGCTTCAAATTGCTTTTCTCATGTCACACATATGACCTTATCGGATAAGAAAACTCAAAATGTCGCAACTAGAGAGCATCGCCCGCCGCTGACAGAGTAGAAGGTCTTCTTGAGGGGCCGAGCATGGTTCCAATTACTCAAGGGCCGAGTAAGGTGAGGAAGACCCGAGGACCAAACAAAGGGGCTACAGGAGAACGCCGCAGTTCTCCGCTTCAATGCCACGAGGGTGCAGACGGGCTCTCCTAAGTACATGGGGCGATACTGGGTCATTTATTGGCCAATTGGTGAGGAGAGAGTGCCCATAACAATTAAGGATTGGAGAAAGGAAGTCACGAAAGCGTAAGAATCGGTTAGGGACGAGGTTAAGAGTAAATGGATTATAGAGGAGGACGATGAACCCACAAATGAGACAGACGCCTTGAATAGGATGGGTGTGGCCTTGAGGCACTTCAAGACCCTTATGCACATGCCGAGTACGTCTTTGAAAGGCCGTACACCATTCGAGAAGTATCCATTTGTGACCCCGATGTTTGGGCGGAGTTCACGAGGATGAAGGGTACGCCCGAGGCAATAGTGGTGAGAGAGAGGAACACCGCTGTCCGGAGGCTTAACACGCACCCGCACCACCTCGCAGACATGCGGCTATGAGGGGAAGAAGGCGAGTGGGCGCGACAAGCCGAGGAGTGCGCCACTCTGGGACGGTGATGCCTTACTCCCACATATCGAGGAGCGGCACGCAACTAGGTATTAGCGAGGACAAAGAAAACTCGACAGGCGGTTTGTAGTTGCAAACCACGCTACCGCCAAGTCGTCTCTACCATCGTGAAGACATCTAACTTAGTACAATACAATTGACCCAACTTGTTGTATTTCAAATCTAATTCAGCTAAGCTTATTACAGAAGAGGTAAGCCGAAAAAAGAACGAGGGACCTTCTGAGCTAAGGGTCGCAGGACATCCTGTCGCTCTGCGATCGGAAGTCCGACCATAAGGGGCGGTGCTTGCCGTGAGGCGGGACACACGAAGAAGTCCTACTTTCAAGATGACTGCAGTGCCAACTCAAGGTCATGGCGAGCACGCAGGAGCGCCTCAACGCACTAAGGAGCAAATGAGGAGGAGATTAAGGAGGAGATGAGGGGAGATCTTGCACGTGAGGAAGAGATAAGAGGGAGATGAGGGGAGATGGCGCACGTGAGGATCGCCTGAGGGCCGAGATGATGGCGATGATTTCCAGAGTCGAGCGATGCCCTCGACTCTCGAGAGAAGTTCGTGCCCGACCTATCGCCTACGGTTCCAAAAATGATACGACCGGTCCTCACCAAGGTAATAATTAATTTTTCCCGAGTTAAAGCTACGAGTGTAACTCCCGCAATGTTTTTCTCGTTGTACACTTCTTGCGGTGCTCGCTGGTGCCACTCACCATCTTGACGGAGGATGGATTTCCGCCGAGGTCGCGACGCGGGTTGCATTTCCATGCAACGAGACCGACCTTGTGCATGGTCACTGTGGGGAAGGGCTACATGAGGGTGCGGTGGACTACGCCCACGAAGACTTCTTATCACATGTGCTCGATTTCCAACGAAGATATCACCACTCTCGGGCAAACACGCATGTCGCTCATCAAGTGGCCCACGACGGGTGTCAGTCTTGGTCAAGGTAAAAAGTCCCTCCACGCCTTCTCTACCGCTCCAAGACTACTGCGAGAAGTTAAATATATGCGTTTCAGAGGTTCCTCCCTGCTTCGCCTCCCGCCTCCGCGCCTCGATCCTACTCCTGCCTCCTCCGCCGCCTCCCGCCTCCTGCTACTCGATCTGCCTCCCTGCTACACCGCCTCCCGCTCCTCCGCCGCCTCTGCTCAAGGCTATGCCTCCCCTGCTCTGCTCAGAGAACCACAGAGGCCTCCGAGACTCGTACAACCACAAGAGGCCTCCGAGACTCCTTCCGCCAAGAGGGCAAAGCCGACAGAGGCCCTACCCTTAAAATACCAAAAGCCCTTCGCCGACCTGAGACTCCTTCGCCCAGAAAGAAGAGTCAAGACAAGCCACTGTGCACCTCAGATGATTATAAGGCCTACAAGCATGGAAAGCCCCTGATTGCATCGCACTAATCGAATGAGCTAGGCAAGTGGACTCGCCTCCTCCATGGATGGTACCTTGATAAGGTGAAGGGGAAGAGCGCCGAGTCGACTTCAACGTGAAGTATAAAATGGTACATTTTCACCGCGAGGAGAATGGAACATTTCCGTCGCTTTTGAGGATCTATTCTGTGTACCAAATGAAAGCCGCCGATATTTCTACTTTACGATCATGGACGCTGTGAGTATCACACCATATAGCTTGCGCCATGACTTTTATAGGATTTTGCATTATGTTTTCTCACATTCAACACGAAGTTGCGGGATAATGAGACAACGAGCCGTGATTTAATCTACACGGTTGGGTTTGTCGACCCGAGCTTGTGTCTAGGCTTCAACCGGGTTCGTTGTTAGCTACATCAAGGGGTATTGCAAGTCGAGTCAAGAAGGACTTCATTGTATTGCCGCACCACGAGGAGTAAGTAGTACTTTTCGATTCAATTACTTGTACGCACTTAAAACCGTCTGTGAACTTATTTCCTTGCACTACATTTTATTTAATAAGCAACCATTGGGTTCTACTTGTCCTCGTCCGAGTGAAAACACATCTACACATTTAACTCGATCGAGAAGAGACCGATGGCATACGCGATCAAGCCTCCTTTGCGAAGTAAGCGCATTATTGAAACCTAACACATCGAGGAATTTAACTACGCTTTTTTTTTTGACTCAATGGTGCTCTCCAATGTATGTAGGGGTTTCTCGGACTATGTCGATGAAGGAGGGCATATGACGACAAAAAGGGCAAGACAACGTAAAGATAAGCGATTTAAGGTACAAGTGCCTAGCATATATATGATTAATTTTTTGACATCTAATCTTCGTGGGCTGAATTTCTTTTTCTTTCTTCGCGAGTTGCCATCAGCAAGCAGCGGTGACCATTGCGTGCTTCTATGTCATGTAGTACATGCTCATCGTGGTCGACAACTCACACCATTTCCTAAGGTATATGTACATGCATAATAATATACTTAGACTTTTACATAGAAATTTTGAAACTGAAATTAATAGTCTATTTCGCTTTTGCGTAAGATCAATATCCCCGTAAGAGTTTAGACGAGAAAGCACTCAACAATTTACGAGACCACTTATGCCATGGGTCTTGGTTAGAAGTTATATCGAGGATGGCGATTTAGAGATCCCAAGCATCCTACTAGTCCATATGTGAACAATATTAATAATATATATCAATTTGATATGTATCGAGGAAGTCCATGTCTTCGATTGTCAAGCATTTTTGATATGTATATTGTGAACGACTATGATATATATGTGTTGTAATTAAAGCGCTTACGTTCGTGAATGTGATATATGCATCCCGTGTTCGCTTACGTGAATGTGATGATATATATTGTGCATTCTCAGTATTGAGAATTTAATCAGGCTTTTTTGGAGAATTTGCAAAAATGGCACACCCCAATAGAGTCATCGAATCGGTTTTTAAGGAAGTGATTTCGATGACCTATCAATCGGTTCTTTAAGAGAAGTAATTCGATGATCATCGTACTTACTTCTTAAAGAACCGATTCGATGAGGGTCATCGTAATCACTTCCTTAAAGAACCGATTCGATGATATTTTATCACGATCGGGTCAAAACCGATTCGATAGCTCCACCTCATCACTATCTAAGGACATCGTATCGCCACTAGAACCGATTCTAATGCTAAAAAAGAACCGATTCTGATGTGCCGTTCTGTAGTAGTAACGTGCTCCTGGTCAGGTGGAAGAACGACGTCGACGCCGGCGAGCCGGCGAGCTCGCTGGACGTCCGCCTGCTGGTGCCCAACGGCTACAACAAGGACAAAGTGGAGGCCGAGCTCACGTTCGGGTCGCTGCTGCTAACCATCGGCAAGCACAAGCCCGCCGATGACAAGACCAAGATCATCGAAATCAGTCCAAAGGACATCAATTCTACTCCCAAGTCCTAATTGCGATCCATGTGGCGGACGGATATGCACGAGTTTTTATGTACGATCAATGTGCTTACGAATGTCATAGGGCCAATGAATAAGTACTACTCGTAGTCCTGCACGTTATTATATACGATCTTCGAAACTACACCAATTCAGTTACATACATACATACATACATACATGGTTCTATGATTTTCCTAAAAGGGGGAAGGCGTAATTTTTAGAGAAAAATCGAGAACCTCGTTTGCAACATAAGACTTTTGTAATGTAGTCTTTGAGAGAGCGTAGGCTCATTGCTCACGATCACATTATTTTTCTTGACGGTAAATCATATCCTGGACGGGTTATTAAATCCTAGGCGACAGTGATGCAGTACAGAAGAAACAAACTGGACCAACTCTGTTTCAAGCAGCAGTACTACTTTTCTAGTGAATAATTGTCTTTTCTTTCAAGGAAATTTTACTTCTTCTTTTTTTTACAAAGACATGCATCCACATGAGAATTATACAACAGAAACTAGAAACTGAAACATTTTGCCGTATTTATTTCTCGAACTAAACATCAAGCCTCATGTCTCATCACTTCAGAGATGGAGCAAACACCTAAGTGACTTGCCTTCCCCTACTTCAGAGATGGAGCAAACACCTAAGTGACTTGCCTTCCTCCAGCAGCTGGAAAGCCTTGTTGATCTCCGAGAAAGGCATCTTGTGGGTTATGAAGCCATCAAAGTTTATCTTTACCTCCTGTAACAAAAAGGAACTACCATTCAGTATATATATATATATATATATATATATATATATATATATACACACACACACACACTCCCGGGAGTATATACTTCTACCTTTAATATACCACTTAAATGAATACTTTATACTCTTTTATTACTTTCGGTACACTTCAATAATAATTCTAAGATAGTCTAATGCAACATGGCTAAAATATTTCATCAGAGCCCTTTATTTTTTTGCTACATGCCCTTTTCCATATGTAAAAAAATATATATAAACAAATTATGCTATAAAGGGTGGACTTTAATGAAATTTTTCGTGGAACTCACTTTGGAGTATCTTATAGTCAGTATTAGAGTATACTCAAAAGGATAAAGAGGTATAACAACATCATTTAAACGGTATACTAGAGGTGGGTGTACGTACACCCCGGAGTATGGAATCATTTTCCCCTCTCTCTCTCTCTCTCTCTATATATATATATATATGCAATTTTCCTCTGCAAAAAAAAATTGGCATCTTTCCTTTGAGCAAAGATAAAAGAAAATGTTGGGGAAGCATGGCAGAATAGCATGGGATGGATGGTTTACCTCCTGCATGCACTTGTCGACGAGCGGAGGCAGCTGCGACTTGCCCTTGAAGTCGCCGAAGACGCAGCCGGTGATCCGACGGCCGTCGAAGAGCTCCATGGGGTGCAGCGGCAGCATCCTGGGCGACGGATGGATCCCCAGCACCACAGTCTGGCCCCAGCCCTGCATGCATTGCATTTTGCAAATGCAGAGAAAGCTCAGTATCTGGGAGAGTTGAGCCTCACAAGGCCAAATGGGCCGGGCCATGACGTGGCAGCTCAATCTATGCTAGCAGGCTAAATGGGCCGGGCCGCCGGCCGAGAGAGAGATAGAGAGAGAGCGCGCGTATACATCATGTGTGGAAACGAAGGCCTCTCGTAGCACATCAAGGATGCCGGTACACTCGAAGCTGTAGTCGACACCCCCATCTGTCATCTCCCTGACAACCTGAATATATCTCGGCTAAGTTCATGTGCAAATTGACATTTTTCACTAATTCAGGTTGATAGCTGAGGTGCCATAGTAATCGTACCTCATGGACAGGTCTGCCACATGCATTGGAGTTGATGAAATCAGTTATGCCCATCTCTTTGCCTGCACATACATATCATGCCCATAAAATATAAGCTGGAGATGAGGAATTCTCGACAGAGCGAAATGGGAATTTTACAGCGTGATTTACCATCTGAGTGATCCATGTACCAATTTTGAAAACAAAAGGCTGTCATTAAGTTGACAAATTCTAATGTATAGAAAGGCTAGCTCACGCAAAAGGTTTCTCAAAGAAACTTTCTGTGTCCTTTTTTCTTTATCTGCTAGAGAAATGTACTGGAATTTTGAAGCAATGCATGAATGGGACACTCGTTGACCCCAAGACAGCAGGAAACCGAGCACGCCTTGTTGTGCAGAAACTAACAAGACAATCTGTGTCATATACCTTGATTTCAACAAGCAAACGGACAATGCATGTACAAATTGACAGGTTGGAATACTACCTTAAATAAAGTTGGAAGCAATCGCGCATGCCCGTTCGTTTGAGTCTGGCTCGGCTCGTTTTGAAATTTTTGCATTTAGGTCCCTCAAAAATTATGTAATTACGTGTAGGTCCTTCTCACTTTTTTTTTGCGAAAACGATCTTCTGGTTTAAAAAATTCGTGAATCTTTCGTAAAAGGACCCTAAATAAATACCGAAAAAATAGTGTAGTTACATTTTTGGTCATTTCATCTATTTTTCATGAAAAGGAATTACATAAACGTGTAGGTCCTTCTCACTTTTTTTTTGCGAAAACGATCTTCTGGTTTAAAAAATTCATGAATCTTTCGTAAAAGGACCATAAATAAATACCGAAAAAATAGCGTAGTTACATTTTTGGTCATTTCATCTATTTTTCATGAAAAGGACCTTTCGATTTAGCACAACCGCGGATCTTTTATGAGAGAACCCCAGATAGATGCGAAAAAAAACATGATTACGTTTCTATCCTTTCAACCGTTTCGCGCATTTTCTCAACGATTTAAACAAAATACCGCCGAAAAAAAACGAAATTGTTTCTGCGAAAAAACAACGCACGCAGAATTCACGCCTTCCCGTTCGTTTGAGCCGAGCTGCTGCCGGCTCGGCTCGTTTTGGTTTTTTCCTATTTAGTTCCCAAAAAAAGCGTAATTACGTGTAGGTCCTTCCCGCGTTTTTTTTTACGAAAAGGATATTCCGGTTCAGAAAAACCGTGAATCTTTTGTGAAAGGACCCTAAATAAATACCAAAAAAATAGCGTAGTTACGTTTTGATCATTTCGGCTATTTTTCATAAAAATGAC
This sequence comes from Guadua angustifolia, assembly GCA_036346375.1. NCBI lineage: Eukaryota > Viridiplantae > Streptophyta > Magnoliopsida > Poales > Poaceae > Guadua > Guadua angustifolia. Next base: position 38,758,621 of record CM070515.1, on the reverse strand, counting down.
ATTTTGATTTAGCGCAATCGCGAATCCTTCGTTAGAGGATCCCAGATAGATGGAAAAAAATGTGATTGCGTACATATCCTTTCAGCCGTTTCGCGTATTTTCTCGACGATTTAAAAAAAAGACACCGCTGAAAAAAATCAAATTATTTTTTCGAAAAAAACAGATGTGAACCAACTGCACTAAAACATTGAAAAGGCAAGGCTGGAAATTAAGTTCAGTCGCACTTACACCGGACGAAAGTGTTATATTCATGCTTGCAAGATGTAAAGTCATTTCATTTTGCAATTTGAGAGCGACGTGAAAATTGCCAATTAAATACAAAATAAACGTGCAAAGACACGTGATTAAGTAGGCACCTTTCGTGAACTTTTCTGGATTTATGTCAACACCAATGATCCGGTCTACTCCTCTTAGCCTGGCGCCTTCAGCGACCTAAAATAAAAGTTGAAGTATTTTTTTTTAGTGAGTGAGAACAAGTTTAAGACCAGACGTCATTAGTTAATTGTTATTTTTTTTGTAATCCCCAGTAATTAATTAATTAATTAACTTACCGCTAGACCTACAGCACCAAGCCCGAATACTGCCACCGTTGATCCCTTGGACACGTTTGCAGTGTTCCACGCAGCTCCCACTCCTGATGGCAAAAGTATATGACAATTACATTTGTTATTAGTTTGGATGATCATTACTTAAGTTCCTGGTGAAAAAAAATAATTGAGAAAGAAAAATAAAGTGAGATTAGATAACTTTACACCCCATTTGCAACATTGAATTTTGTATGAATACTTCGAGGACCGATTTTTTCTACAAAATTCTCGTGAAACTTAACAGTTGAAAACATGAATTGAGGTCCCTACTAATTGGTACCTAGACACAAAAGATTGAAGAGTAACTTTGGCTATAGTTGAGACACATATAAATGACAAGTTGAAAACCCTACTTGCTCCTCAGCTTCCCAACAAAATGGTACCAATTAACTGAAATTACCTAAAAGTGACAGAGTTTCAACTGGCTATACTCAGCGGTTTCTATCAATCTCCAGACATCCTCAGTTAATTACGGGCAAAGCTAGAAGCCACTTTGGACATCGATGTTTGGTTCCGTGACAAGGAGTTTACATTACTACCAAGTAGTGTAGTAATTTTTCTGTAACACTGCTCATGGTCGTACCTGTGAGCTAGAAATATGGAGACCACGACGGGACGAACCGTCGCATTGAAACACTGCAAAGTCATGTCAGTCACCACCTTTCGGTGGTGTGGGGTGGTGCACGTCATGTGTTGCGTGAGAGACAGGCCTTCGACTAACTAGGGTATCGATGAAAACCAAACGGAAACGTCATGTCTTGCGTGAGAGACAGGCCTTGGACTAACTAGGGTATCGATGAAAACCAAACGGAAACAGTCCGTTGATGGCTATTTTATTTTTGTTTTTATATTTTTTTACGGTAATAAAAATGAAATCGGATACTCCAAAAACAGATACGAAAAAGGATAGTGACAAAAACAGATGCGCAACAGAACGGAGCGAATACGGAAACAAAAGTGAAAAATTCTACAAGAATATAGTACATAATATTTTCAAATGTACCAAATTTGAATGAAAATTATATGCATCTGTGGCACCATGTCACATGAGGACGACGTGACAACACGCACATGTGACGCTAGGCTTTGTGAACAGGATACACCTTACATGGTAGCCTAGTTATACTCCCAGATGGACCGCCATGTTAGCTGTAACAAAAAAACCAAAGGAAAAAAACAAAAAGCTGGAGCTGCTTTGGAGCCAGAGCCAATGGACTCAAAACAATTGGATTAAATGAGTTTTGGGATCCATTTTCAAATCCGATCGGAGCTGGTTAGCTGGTGCTCCTCCCGACCGACTTCGCTTGAGGTGCGTTCATTCGGAGTAGCGGAGGACAGTTGAAGCCAGCGACTGAGGACAGAGGCCGCAGTGGCCAACGCTAGAATTGTCAAGAAGTTTCCATTCCATTTTCATCCCTAATAACAAAGCAAAAAATTCCACAATTTACATCACCCAAATTTTCAATCAGACCCCCCCTCCCTCTCAAAATCGGATGCACCCCTCGTCCAAATTCTCTACCTCCTTCCTCCTCCCCAAACCGAAAATTCTCAACACCCAAACCAAAAATTCTCAACACCGAAAAGTCTTCTTCTCCAAGCTCACTACCTCGCACCGCCTCATTTGATCTCACCGCGCCACCAACCATTGCCGCCTATGTCTCCGACCACCCACTAGCTACCTCCGTCTCCCCCCCCCCCCATGGCGTCTGAGCTCCCGCTCCTCACCGCCACCCCGGATGCTGCCTCCCTGCCCCTGCCGGCGAGGCGTTGATGCTCCCGCCAAGCCGCCACCACAACCTAAGCCGCCTATCCACACCGATCGCCTCGCCTTCTCCGTCGAGGTACTCGACCCCTTTTGCCCTTCCCGCTGCGATCACCACCACCAAGACTTGTCCGTGTCGCACTGGGGGGAGCTCCAGGAGGAGGACAAGTCCCATGCCGTCGCCATGGGGTACCCCTTGGCAACATTTACCAGAAACGCCATCCGGACAGTGAAGTATTTGGTGCTCACCTTCCAATCACGCAACCTATTCAAACAGTTCCACGGATCCACTCCATCTCACGGTCGGAATTTCCGTAGAGTTATATGAAAATTCTGTTTTGTTTCGCTTCCGCCGAATCGGCTCTCCCATTTCGTTTCGTTTGTTTGCATCGACACTTTCCGATTCCATTTCCGAAAATAGTCTTCCGTTTTCATTTTTCTCCGGAACAATTGAAAAGTTTTCGTTCCGTTTTCATCCCTAACCACGAGTGGACGACAACAATGCACAACGCCAATGAAAATCCTATGGCCCTATTTAGATGTGTGGTAATTCCTCCAAAGTTTTGGAATTTAGTTTAAATTTGTATTAGATCCTAAAACATTCTAATGAAATACTCCTAATCCAAACACCCCTACAGCTTTCTAAGTTTCTCACGAACCCACCCTCAAATAGTCAAATCTATGGTTCGTTTTCGATGGACCTTACATAGAACATACATATCAAAACGGCCCTTCGTCACCGTCAGAACTAACGACAGAGGATACAGATCCAAATCCAATGGAGGGCCATGCTAGCTAGATGCATGTGGGCTGGAGACACGACTGGATTCACTCAAGCTGAGTTGGCCTGACAGGCCAATCGATCACCAGGCTTGCATTGCCCAGTTGTTGTCCCACGCAGGCTTTCAAATCAAATGAAGGAAAATTAACATCTTGTTGACAAGTCCTTGCCCTGTCTAGTGGCTTACCTGTTTGTTCACTTGTCACCCTAATCCAGCCCAACTTGCATGCATCGACCAATCAGCTCAACTGATTAATAATCCGATGAAAGTAGATGGATTACCTGTAGAGATGCAGCAGCTGAGGAGGGACATCTTCTCGAGCGGGGCCGCGGGTTGATCTTAACCACGCAGGCTGCGTCGAGCACGGTGTACTCCGCGAAGGTGGAGGTGTTGAGGAAGTGGTAGACCGGCCGGCGGACGCCCGACCGGTCCACGACGGAGAACCTCGTGCCGCCGTCGGAGACCATGGTGCTCTTGAAAGGGTTGACGCGGTAGGTCTTGCAAAGGTTGGTATTGCTGGACTCGCAGTAGACGCATGCCCCGCATTCCCCGGTGAAGATGGGGACGACGTGATCCCCCGGCGCCAGGTCCTCCACTCCTTCGCCTACGCCCTCCACCACCCTGTATGTAAGTTAGGTGTCACCATCAGGTGTAAGTGGAAAAGATAAAAAATTTTACCGTGTACTCTGGGTACCTTCACCCTTTAAATTATTTTATACCACTTGATAATAGCTTAATTGATAGCTTCTTACCTCTCAAATATTGCAAAAAGCCTCAAAAGATAATGGTTTTAATGAAGAAAACACAAGTTGTATTCAAAGCGGCCACCTCCACTAGCTTGACTGCAAGTCTGCAACCATGGTTGAAGTGGTTTTCTTGTCACGGTAAAAAGGTTTTGACTTTTGAGCCGTGCTTCTGCGCATCAACTTCTCAATATAAATTATATAAATCTTGAAGCAAGAGAAAATATAAGTAATAATAAACCACCCTTTATTCATATGTTAATATTTATTCAACTTGTTAAAAGGTGACACATAGAAGCACCTCCCGAAAGGTTCTAGATTTGCAAAAAAGCCTCATGCAAATTCCAAATTACTCCTCTAAAAGACTAAGAAAAATTTCTCACGAATTACAGAGAGAAATGGATGCATAGTCCATCAAAATTGCCAGCTTATTAAAGTCAGAGTGGATCGATGAATAATAGCTAGCTAATACAACATGACCCATGAGGTCCAATAGGATGACATGTGAGCTAAGCTGGACTGCCTTGGGGATGGCGTTGCAAGATACAAGATGCAGGCCTAACTCGTTGTCTCTATCAGCCAACTTCGAACTAATTTTATTCGTACTGTAATATATATGCTGTCCATGATCGATCTAATCGACATGGATATCGATGATCGTACTATCCAAGGAAATCTTGTCGACAAGTTGTTAAACAAATATAATAATGAAGGAAGCGATGAAGTGTTCAATGGGAAGCTAAAACAAGGTTGTAATCGTAAGGGGATCTTGTGGCAACGCATGTTTGAAGGTTAGTGAGAAGTGGCGGATGCATATGTAGCAGCTGATGGTCATTTGACTATGACCCCTAAATTTAGGCCTATAGGATCAGAAGTTTATGGTACTTTACTTTATAAGAAAGCCCGAACTAGAGTATATATAAATCTTAAATGAATTGACCCTTTCTTTAGAAAAACATAATTTTGTGTTCCACACTGAAAAGGATAAATCCTCTAGATCCGCCACTTTCAATAAATGGCTTTACCGTCTTTATGCGAGAAAAAAAAATATTTATTCACAGTTGGTTCTTTTTTATAGCTCAAATTAACTTGTAAAACTTCAAGTCAGCGCATATATAGTCCCTTGATAACGTGAAATAAAGAGAAAGAAGGGGAAAGGCGATAAGAAAGATCAAAGAGAGTGAAAGATCAAAAGGTAAAGAACATTAGGCTAGGCACGTACCCGGCTGCCTCATGGCCGAAGATGCGAGGGAACTTGCGCTGCAGCTCGTTCTATCACACAAACACGCAGAAACGCTAGTCAATAAAAACATCATCACGTCACATGGCCAGATAGATAGATTAAATTAAGGAACAAGGCAAGAATCTATCAAGAAAAATATCATCATGATGTATGAACAAAATTAACTAAGCATACATATATTTTTAGAGTAGCAAAATTAAGTCAATGTGTGCTACATGTATCTATGTGTGCATACCTCTCCCTTCCAGCCGCTGAGGTCGGTGTGGCAGACGGAGGTGAAGAGGACCTTCACGCGCACCTCCATCCTCCCCGGCGGCGCCACCTCCACCTCCTCCATCGCCAGCGGCTCGCCGGGACCCCACGCTACCGCCGCTGCACGCACGCATGGTTACCCATGATCATGCCGATCATTCATGACGCACACATAGGAAGAAAGACCAGAGGAGGAGGAAGAAGTGATCGTCGAAGAATACCTTTGCATTTGATGGGCTTTCCTTGGGTGCTAGCGGCGCCGTTGGAAAAGCCGTTGCCGTTGGCTTCCATGGTGCTCTAACTCTTTTCCTTTCTCCAGGGAAAATGAAGTTCTTGGTTCTAGCTACTGAGCAATACAGGCAGCAGGAGACTTGCGGTGTTTATATATAGCTACAGAGCCTAGAGAGGGGAGAAGACAACAAAACGGTTGATTAACTATGTTTGTTCACATTACAAGTTGAAATCCCTTTTCTTTTCTTTAATACTATTTCGTTTGTTTGGAAAAAAAGGTGGTCAGTCTTATGTACCGCAAGGGGGTCAAGTTAACTTTATCGGGATCGGCTTACCAGCCCACGCGCTTAGCTTCGGCTCCCACTACACACTCGGTAGAGTTTTGATGTTTTTCTTTTTTTTTCCTTGTTGGAGAATTTTAGGAGATTGCATTTGTATGTCGACATATTTTTTTTCTGTTTTTTGTTACAAATTTTTTAGAGAGGTGGAAGAGGGACTAAGGTGCGTTTAGTTAGGTGTACGAGGATGAATACGATGGGATGGTACAGGATGGATGGGATGATCCTACATGAGATGGTATAAGGAAGGTGTTTGGTTGTCTGAATGGAATGATACAAAACTTTGTTTAGTTGCTTAGATGGAATGATACAAGATGGTACGAGATGATGTTTGGTTGAAGGGATGAGATTGAATTGAGGGATGAGGTTAGTTTGAGGGATGATGCGAGTGAACGATCCGTTCCTGGACCGATTGATTCGGCCAAATTGCCTGTACGGGATGGTACAACATCTTTTTAGAATATTCTAAGAATCTGTACCATCTCATCTTTTACCAAATAGTTCCGTTCAGCTAACCAAACGCAAAGACAGAATCAGATCCTGTATGGGACGGTTCGGTTCACCCTTATACACCTAACCAAACGCATCCTAAAATAGTGAAACATAACATGCATGGCCCACACATCAATGCATGGATTAGGAAGGAGGGGGCAAATAGAAGTGAAGAAGGTGGGATTAGGGTGAATAAACCATTATCACCAATAGATTCTTTTAAATAGTAGTAAAGATAGTGAGTCCTAACTAAACGGTAGAGATTTGTGCTCCTTTTACCTTTCCTTTCTTTTTTGTTGTGCGGTAAAAAAGGATGGTGGATCTTACGTATACAGGGTAGGATTTAAATTGGGCAGAATCAGTGCAGGCACTATGTATCTGTTTGCACCCAAATTTGGCAAGTATGGTCAACATTGGCAGGTACCGGGTCAACGAAACATGGAAAGAATGTAACTTAGGAAAATCTCGGAAAATCGGTTTGGAAGGAAGAGACCGACATGGATACTGCTCATCAGATTTGGAAAAGAAGAGACCGACCCAGATACTACTCATCATATTTGGAAAGGAGAGGCCGATATGGATACTACTTGTCAAACGTATTCTATCGTAACTCGGTCGGCTATAGGCTATATAAGAGATCCGAAGCGAGAAGAAAGGACGCTTGAGCCAACCTACAAACACGATCTACTTTTTTCCTTTACTTTCTCTGTCAATTAGGAGTAGCCAATTTAGCTTGTAATCTTTCATCTGTAATACTCTTTGATCAATCGAGTTGCGATCGCCGTATTGATCTTTGTTGCATTACACCCCTTTTGGTTCATCTTTTTCTTCGATCTTGTTGCGCATCGCCTTTTTCGGGAAGAAGTGGCCTATTTACCCCATCCAGTCTTTCCGCCCGGATCGACTAGACTTACCGTTCGCTTTGATCGAAATCGACTTGCATAAGTCGATTAGATCCATTTATCTTCTTGCCGATTGCAAGGTCAAATCGGCTGGCACGCCTACACACTTGAACCCGGTGTTCGTCCGGTGTGTTGAGGCTGAAAACCCTCCGTCAAGTTTTTGGTGTCAACACATTTTTGGCACGCCCGGTGGGACCACGAAACAATCAAGCATGTCTTCGACAGGGAGATCTACAGCGACATCCGACATCAACACCAACACGATAATCGCGCCGATGGCGATCTAACGCGGAGCAATAAAGGAGGTCGAAGACCGAAAAGCGCGATTCGAACAGATGATGCTCATTGTTATCGTAAAACTCAACGCGAGTCACTCGGAAGGTTGCGCTATCGACGATCGGCCTCGTCGACCACGGGCCTGTGGTCCACCGAGAAGGCACTAGTAAGCCGATACCTACCTACTCAGCGAGTTATCGGATATGATTAACTATCTATAAGCGTGCCTTGCTCGATCCACCATCGCCCCGTAACGATGCTTAGGCCGTTAATATCAAATAGCGTCAAAGAGGTGGCGCAAGAGCTCGTGGCGGCTAGGTCTCTTTACGAGCCACCGCATCCTTTGTCGACGTGCCCAGTTTTTTCTATCGGGCAAAGCTCACACAGTACCAAGCCGATCGGAAATACCCAATGCATCGAGTCAATTGCAGCACGAGGTCCGGCCCCATATCGGATTGTTACCTACTCGGAGCCATTCATCCCATTCACAGAGCCGATGAGACAAATACCCATCGGCTATGAACCACCACAGGACTCGTTGCGTCTAGGACATCAGGCGGCTCGAGTTGGCACTGGGGCATCGCATTTAACCACACGAGTTTGCACTCGGGGGCATTATCACGAGCTTTCGCCGACAGATACCTCCGCACATGTCGCGTCGACCGAGTAAGCACAATAGCCGATCCATCATCAACCATGCCAACCAACACTTTCATTCAATCGGCCTCTACGGCCGAGCTAGATAGGGTTCCCCATTCCAAGGATCGATTCCACCAAAGAATCCGATCCGCTGGGTATTCACATACACCAAACCTCGTGCTCCTTTACATGAGTTACCGATCGCTAAGAAAAAGGAGTACGATCGACCGCCTCAACAACAGCCGGTCCAGGTTGATCAACGACCCGAGTTTGCACTCGGGGGGCAGGATGCCAGTCTCCCCAATTGGCAAAACCCTAACGCTGCGTTAGCCAGTAGTGTTAATTGGGCCGATCAAATTTCTGCCGTGCTGAAAGATCAATTCGGCTTGCAGCCCAAGGGCAAGGTAATCGGCTATAGGAAGCCGTACCCAGAATACATAGATCGAATGGCTTATCCACACAATTATAGGATCCCTGATTTTGCCAAGTTTTCAGGAGATGACTGTGTCACCACCCTTGAGCACGTCGGACGATTCATCGGCCAGTGTGGCGAAGCAGCCCAGTCCGACGGGCTAAAAATTAGATTGTTTCCTTTGTCTTTGTCAGGAACTGCATTTACATGGTTCACAAACTTACCTCCAAATTCGGTTCACTTTTGGAACGATTTGGAAAACCGATTCCATGAATATTTCTTTTGCGGGAATCTAGAGTTGCGAATCTCCGACCTATGTTCCGTCCGACAGAAGTCTGGAGAATCGGCAATTGAGTACATTAAGAGATTCAGGAAGGTTAGGAATCGGTGTTTTGGTGTAACTTTGCCCGATAATCAGTTAGCCGATTTGGCTTTCCATGGGTTAATTTCCTCGTTAAAGGAAAGATTCGGCGGGCATGAATTCACCGATGTAAGTCACCTCACCGAAAGTATCGGCTCACGAAAGTCGTTTCTCTAATGATAATGGCTTCAAAAATGAATTTAAGAATAATGAAGACAATATACAATCGGTTTTAGAAGATAGCCGATTACAATTCATAGAGGAGCTAGCCATGAAAGAGGATGTCAACCCTTTTTCGATCAACATGGTCCACTGCTCACGCGAAGGAAAGGAACCTATAGACGAAGAACCTCAGCTGATCCCGACGCAAGCAACTTCAGCGCTTAAGGGCTCGAGAGATGGAGGTACTCATCCAGCTATGAATTGACCGCACGAGGGAGCTGAGTGTGTATCGGCTACTTAATGTCCAAATAGCCGATGAAGTACAAGCCGATAATGGAGATTTTTGGAAGATAACAAGTTATCTCCCAAAAATGGGGGGCATATGTTTGCACCCAAATTTGGCAAGTATGGTCAACATTGGCAGGTACCGGGTCAACGAAACATGGAAAGAATGTAACTTAGGAAAATCTCGGAAAATCGGTTTGGAAGGAAGAGACCGACATGGATACTGCTCATCAGATTTGGAAAAGAAGAGACCGACCCAGATACTACTCATCATATTTGGAAAGGAGAGGCCGATATGGATACTACTTGTCAAACGTATTCTATCAGAACTCTGGTCGGCTATAGGCTATATAAGAGATCCAGAAGCGAGAAGAAAGGACGCCCAGAGCCAACCCACAAACACGCATCTACTTTTTCCTTTACTTTATTGTCAATTAGGAGTAGCCAATTTAGCTTGTAATCTTTCATCTGTAATACTCTTTGATCAATCGAGTTGCGCATCGCCGGTATTGATCTTTGTTGCATTACACCCCTTTTGGTTCATCTTTTTCTTCGATCTTGTTGCGCATCGCCTTTTTCGGGAAGAAGTGGCCTATTTACCCCATCCAGTCTTTCCGCCCGGATCGACTAGACTTACCGTTCGCTTTGATCGAAATCGACTTGCATAAGTCGATTAGATCCATTTATCTTCTTGCCGATTGCAAGGTCAAATCGGCTGGCACGCCTACACACTTGAACCCGGTGTTCATCCGGTGTGTTGAGGCTGAAAACCCTCCGTCAAGTTTTTGGTGTCAACAGTATCCAACATTGTATACTATTGGTGTATGTGGATTTTCATGTGTGAAATATTGCAGTTAACTAGAGTAATGCAAATGTCTTTACTCATCCCTTCACACAAAAAAAGTCTATACTCGCTTCGGACATGCATAAATAATGGTCCCAAAAGGATTTGAAAGCATCTTATAGACGTGTGGTGATCTACCCATTTTTGTAATGAATAACTGACTATGCTTGAGCCTATGGTGATCAGGTTTAAGTTTGTTTTGGATTCATTTTTAATTTGAAGCGATTTAAGGCGTTTGTTATGGTGGATTGCACTACCAATCCTGGGGCTGGTACTGCTAGCCCTGAGGTACTACCAGGCCTAGGTTGGCAATAGTTATTTTCCAATAGGGTCATTAATTTTCCAAGTTCAGGGAAATCGACACTACTGGCCCCTAGTCGGTAGTAGTTATTTTCCAGGGCGTGCACTATTGGTTCACCAGTATGCACTATTGGCCTCAAAGATGGCGGTAGTATCAGGGTCTGTATTCATCGCCCTAATGGGCAGTAGTGCCAATTTTTCCAACAAATTTTGAATTATGTAATGGTTATTATATATTTTGTGAACAGTGCTATGTAATGCTTTTATTATCCATGTCGGTTCTGTGGACTTCAAAGCTAAGTCATGCCGAGGTAGGGCACTAAGACTAGACTAGAAGAGTTGAGGTCCAAACGGTTAGGATAACACCGGTTGGTGAGGTGGGAAGTTGGTGCAAGCTAGAAGGCAAGGAACTAAAGTGATGGGCATCACGAAAGCAACAAGCAAGAATCGAGACTAGGCTCATGGAGGAGTTGAAATCTATAACGGTTAAGGAAGCGAAAGCCATCATGGTAAAGTAGTCAAGGACATGTGACATACCAAATGACTCATGCCCGTTTGCAAGTGAGGACAGCTCGGGATAGTCCTAACGCATGAAAGGCTTGGCGGCAAGTCATTGGAGCCACATGGAAGGTGACGAAGCATGAGCGATACTTCGAGGTGAAAGAAATGCGAAAGACCGATCATGAAGTAAATCAGTAATTTGCCAATTACCAGAGATGGAGGCGGTTAATCCAAAGTGAATATGGACAGAACTTCAGGCTCATTTAGCGAATTGGAGCATCATGTGAAGGCCGCTTTGAAAATTATCCATGTGAGTGTATAAAACCTGTTGTGTGTTTGGTTAACGGGTTAGCCCATATGAATGTGGATGATATCCACTTGTGTGTCCAAGTTTAGGGCTAGGGTTGCCTCCTCTATATAAAGACTTAAGAGATATGGAGGGAGGCAGCTTCAAGACTCTGTGAGAAGAATTAGATTTTCTATAGGACTTTTGGTTCTTGTGTGTGTATCATTGCTCTTTGGAAGCTTTGCCCACTTTGGAGAGGTTTGTAATCATCCATCTTGATTTAAAATATAAATCAAAATCATGATCAAGTTCTTACTAAAGTTTTGGTCTTCTTTCTTTCTTGAGTCCTTCGATCTCTATTGGTTTCTTTCTCTCTTGATCTTGGTTTGCCAATGATGAATAATTGATGGATCAATCCTCTGTAGATCATAAACCAATCATGTAGGCAAGCTTTAATAAGATCTCCTAAGTTCTTCTTAAGAAACCAGTTTTGGCACGAGAAGGAAGGATTCACGATAGACCATGTTCTTGAGTATTTGAGGACTATTTCTTTGGTGCTTTAGCTTGCTGTCACATGTGGAAGATCATGTATGATCATTTCAACCATCAAATCCCTATGAGCAAACTTAGGGTGAAGTTTGTGCATTTGGATTGGTTTTTGGTGCAACCTTTACTAAATATAAAAAAGGTTAGAACTTTAACGTCAATCCTTATGACTGAAGGTTGGAATAGGTTCCTGACATCATAGGAAGGTGCATGAAAAGTTTCACATGATTTGGATTAGCTGATCAAAAGTTACACCAATTTTTGGATTTGAAGTTGTGCTGATTTACTGTTCATCCATTAATTTTGGTGTTCATCTGGTAGTGCCAGGATTTGCACTACAAGAGTGCCTGATTTACTATTCATTTTAGTACTACTAGGTCTTTTAGCTAGGTAGCTTTGCTAGGCCGATTTACTCGAAATTGGTTATTCTACTATTCTTTGATTAAGTGAGGTTTTGGGTGGCTCTTTTGAGGGAAAATTAGTTGTTGATCATGCACACCCCTCTGATCACCATTTTCAGTGCTTTAATAGGTATATTGCCCAGTTTTGCTCTCTCTAGATCTTGACCGGTTTCAAGAGCTATGACGACGAACAAGTATTCCACCAAGCCTCCAATATTCTATAGGATGGATTATGCTTTTTAGAAATCTAGGATGGAGTCATACATTACTGTCTAGGGTTTTTAATCTGCCAGAAGGTGAAGCTCCCGTATGAGGCTCATGCCATTGAGAATGTCAATCCACAAATATGGTTGATATTGAGACAAATGATAAAGCAAAAGCATTCTCACACAAGGTCTTAGCCATAGTGAGTATAACAGGATCTCTAGCATTCTAATTTTTTCATTTGATGGATTTTCAATGAATTTTACATTTTGAGGATTTTCTAGAATTTATTTAAATTATTGGAATTTATTTGAATTAAGTCTTTTATTAAAATTATTTAAATATTTGAAAAAATTAAACAAAGTTTTATTGAAAATATTTTATTTGAGTTCCAAATGGGTTAAAAAATTTCTACAATTTTTTAGAATTTTTCTCATAATTTTGATATTTATTTTGGCTTTATCAAATTTTTAGAATTATTTTAATTAAAAAATTGTTTAAAAACAAAGTGAATAGTTTCAAGCCGAAACCCAAGCTAGCCCAGCCCAACCTCATGCCACCAACTCAAATAAGCCCGTGTCGGCCCCCGTCGCTTGAAACCCTAGTAGCTCAAATTCGTGGTCGTTAGATTTCGATTCAACGCAAACAATTGCACCACGTCGCTCTGCAGCTTCGACCGTCCGTTTGTGGCCACATGTTCAGTTCAGATCTCATCGCATCACCTCTCCATATCGCCACTAACAAGGAACCACCTCTGATTTTCTCATGTGCATGCCTCCCCATGCCCTTTATTATAAGCCACGCCGCACCCTTTCTAAGATTTGCTGAGTTGCATGCCACGTTTAGACCTAGCCTACAATGTTCGAGGTGCTGTCATCTACCCGTACAAGCTCACCGTTGTTGCTGAGAAACACACTGTGTTGTTCCGCTGTTTGAGCCACCGTCGATGAGTTTCCGCTAAAGGTAGAGGCATCTCTGAGTTTGTCACATCGAGATCTTCCATATTCACCAAGCCTTGTCGCTGAAAAATCATTAAAACACCATGGTGGAGGTCATCATCTTCATTTCTGATGGACCACTGCCGCCATGAGATTTCTATCACCAATGCTCAGTGGTATCCGTCAGATGTAAGGTGAGCGTTGGATGCACACCACGTGTTCAGTCGCTATTTGCCTGTGTCTCCGCTTCATCTATAACCCTAGCCGTCCAATTTCACGTGTGTAGTCGTGATGTTGCCACACTGTCGCCTATCTTCACCACAGATCCCCGCCATCAGATTGACCACGGATGGCCTAGAATGCGCTATATAGTAGCTGAATCCATGCCTACCATGCGTAATGCCCATGTTGTGCCTCGCGTGTGTAGGATCAAGGATAACTGACTAGAGGGAGTGAATAGGAGGTTTCTAAATTTTTGACTCCAATTTCAATTTGCAAAATCACTAAACAAGAATTTGCAATTTTGACAATTTAGCATCAAGTTTTCTAGTGATCACAAAATGTTTCAACAATTTATGTATTGGTAAAGTATGATTCTACACACACATCAATATTCTCAACTTGCTAGAAGTGTAAATTGCACAAGAGATCAAGAAATACAAACCACAAGCAAAGAATACAAGAATTTATCCCGTGGGCTAGGAGACTTGCCCATCTCCTCTAATCCACGTTGAGGTGACATGAATGGCTTCAAGCCGGCTCCACCTTCTTGAGCGTTCCTTGATCACTATGGTAGTTCTTCCCCGCACCTGGTAGGCGAACTCTGGCCTTCACAACTTGTCGGGGCTTCTCACAACCTTCATTAAGAAGCTCACCGCACACGATCGCTTCCAAGCCGTCTAGGAGGCAACAACCTCTAAGAGTAATAAGCCTTGATGCTTGCTTGAGGTCGGATTGAGTGTCTAAATGCTCAAAACTAAATACAACACTTAAACTTGCTCCTCACTCTCTCGAATGAGAATTGAATCCATTAAGGAGTGAAGAGGACTTGCTAGAGCTCAAATATCATCAATGAGGACCAAAAGAGGCTCTAGAATGCAGGTGGGGCATTATTTATAGCCCCACCAACAAACTAGCCGTTTGAGCTCGAATAATGCATATGTCAGCATTTCCAGTGCTACTGCCCATGTAGGACCGGTACCACGGGCTCCAACCCAACGGTTGCAACAATGCATAAAATGCACTATCAGGGGTCGTTGTGCAGAAGGTTCGGTGCTATCGCCCAACTCAGACCGGTAACTCTAGGCCCCTTTTAAATCTCCCCGGCCAGAAGGTGACTCTTTGGAATTTTTGCACTGGACATTTTGGCCGGTGCTTCCGCTAGACTAGTAGCACCAGGCTACCTTGGGCGGTAGCACCGGACTACCAAAATGCATGCCCTCTTGAATTTTCACATCGTTCTAAAGGGCCAACTCTACCGCTTGCCCAGTAGCACAGGGACTACCTTGGGCGGTAGCACCGCCCTGCTAGGTCCCCCAAAATACCCTTCTCGGGTTTTTACACACCGCTCTTAGGGCCGGTGCTACCACTTTTCTGGTAGCACCGGGCTACCGTGGGCGGTAGCATCGGGCTCCCAAATGCTTCCATTAAAATTCATAGAATTTTAAATTTGAATCTTAATTTTACATAATGCATGATCTTAAGCAAAGAATTGAGCCTTTAAACCTTAGATGTCACCAAGATAATCGTCAAGACCCCTCTTAATAGTACGGCACTATTTCTAGCAACCCGATTTTTTCTCCAAACTTCGAGATCGGCGAAAAGGCCAGGAAAAAGTCCTTATATTTATACTTTTGTCACTTGCTTGACGCATTGATATTCTTTTGCACTGCTTTCATGCTTCCATGATCACCAAACCTAGGACCAACCTATTTTCAACATTATGAAGGACCATGTGGAGGTCCACCCATGTGTCTGATGTGTATTTTGACTAAATTTGAGCTTGGTATACTTTGGGTTGAGTATGATTTAAATTGAATTTTCAATTTGAAGCAATTTGAGTTTTGACTGCTTTTTCTGGTGCTACCGGCCGAGCGGTAACACCAAATGCCAGAGCGGTGAGAAAAAACCAGAGAGGGTGTTTTTAGGGGGATTAGGCAACCCGGTGCTACTGACCATGTCGGCTTGTGCTTCCGGTGGAGCGATAGCACTGGCCCAATTGGCCAGTGTGAAAATTCTAGAGAAGGTATGCAGAAGAAGAACACGATTCGGGACGTCTCAGAAGTAGTCGTCATAGCGGCTTTCCAGAAGGGAGTTTGCGATGCCGACTTGATTAAGAAGATGTCCCGAAAGCTGTCGACCACGGTGAAGGAGATGTTCGCTTTGGCGGACCGCTACGCTACGGCCTCAGATGCCATAGCTGAGCGCCAAGATGATCGTCCGCAGCAAAAGGACAAGAAAGACCACGCCGAGTCCTCCGAGCAGAGGGGCAAGAAGCAGAAGGGTGAGGAGCTGGTTGCGGTAGCTAAACGCGGTCAGCCCCGAGCGCCGCAGACAGATGACTATGACAAGGTAATGGACGCGACTTGTCCTTTTCATCCCAAGGAGAAACATGCAGTCAAGGATTGCTTCACCTTGAGAAGGTTCGTGCAAGAAGCAATAAGCGCCCAGGCCCATATAAAGGTGAGGCAGGCAAGAAGCAAGACCCCCCTAAAGACAATGAAGGAGACTACCAGGCAACCGAGCGCGAGCTCAACTACATATTCAGGAGCTCAGCTGCATATTAGTCTAAGCGGAAGTAAAAACTTACCACTCAGGAAGTCAACGCAGTAACGCCGGCGATCCCCCAATACCTGAGGTGGTCTGAAGTCCCAATCACATTTGATCATTCAGATCACCCCAACTATATTCCATATCCAGGTAGGTATCCTCTGATTCTAGATCCTGTTATTTGCATCGTCAAGCTCAAGAGGGTGCTGGTCGACGGAGGGAGCAGACTCAATGTCCTTTTTTCCAAGACCTTCGACGACATGAAGATCCCTCGCTCGGCGCTGAAGCGTGGTTCATCACCATTCCATGGGGTAATCCCCAGGACTTCGGTAGTGCCACTCGGACAGATCACCCTGCCGGTCACGTTCGGGACCAAGGAAAATTACCGGACTGAATACCTAAATTTTGAAGTGGCTGATTTCGAGACGGCATACCATGCCATCTTGGGAAGGCTAGGCAGGCCTAGCCAGATTCATGGCCGTGCCACACTACATGTATCTAAAGCTGAAGATGCCACGGCCAAAAGGCATTATCACGGTTCGTGGTGATGTCATGCAATCCTTCGTGTGTGACAGGGAGAGCTGCGAGATGGAAGAGATGCAAGAGGCGGCGATCGATAGAGGGAAGATCCGACTGGCGGCTACGCTCCAACAAGATGAAGTAGACATCCCAGCCAAGAAGCAGGCTAAGTCAAGCATGAAGCCTAACGAGGGAGTCAAGATCGCTGTGACGCTATCAGGGAAATCATGAAGCTTTTAGCTGCATGATTCATAAAAGAAGTGTATCATCCCGACTGATTAGCGAACCCAGTTCTTGTTCACAAAAAGAATAAAAGTGGCGCATGTGTGTTGATTATACCGATCTTAATAAGACATGTCCAAAAGATCCATTTGGGTTGCCTCACATCGACCAGGTGGTGGACTCAACCGCCGAGTGAGAGCTTCTGAGTTTTTTAGATGCCAACTCAGAGTATCACCAGATCAGGTTGAAGGAGGAAGACTGCATTAAGACCTCGTTCATCACCCTGTTTGGGGCTTTCTGCTATGTTACAATGCCATTCGGGTTGAAAAACGCTGGCGCAACCTATCAGCGTGCAATACAGCGGTGTTTTCATACTCAACTCAGATGCAACGTGGAAGCATACATTGACGATGTCGTTGTCAAAACTCGTGTAAAAGAGGACCTCATCTATGATTTGGCCAAGATGTTTGAGAGCCTGAGGGCTTACAAGATGAAACTCAACCCTGAGAAGTGTGTCTTCGAAGTCCCTTCGAGAAAACTACTCGGATTCATCGTGTCTCATCACGGTATCGAGGCAAACCCGGAGAAAATCAACGCCATCATGAAGATGAAACCCCCGACTAGCCAGAAGGACGTCCAGAAGCTCACAAGATGTATGGTGGTACTCGGCAGATTTATTTCCCGCTTGGGGACACGGGGGATGCTGTTTTTCAAGCTCATGAAGAAGCAAGGCAACTTCCAGTGGACTCCCAAGGCACAACAAGCTTTCGAAGATGTCAAGGTGTTCCTGACCACGCCACCGGTATTGGTCTCACCGATGCCTGAGGAACCCCTTTTGCTTTACATAGCAGCAACCACTCATGTAGTCAGTGTTGCAATCATTGTAGAGCGGGAGGAGGAAGGACACTTGCAGAAGGTTCAACTCTTAGTTTATTTCGTCAGCGAGGTATTAGGCAAGTCCAAGGTACGGTTCCCTCAAGTACAGAAGCTGTTGTATGCCACACTACTTACCTCTCGCAAGTTTAAGCATTATTTCTAAGAGCATTCGATTTCGGTGGTTACTTCTTTTTCGATTGGGCACATACTCCACAATCGGGAAGCCACTGGGAGAATTGTGAAGTGGGCAGTCGAGCTCGGAGCCTTTAAAATCTCCTTCAAGCTGTGAACTGCCATTGCCATCAAATCTCAAGTACTCACTGACTTCACCGCCGAGTGGGTAGAATTGCAGAATCCCACAGCCATTGAGGAGCTCGAGTATTGGACAATGTACTTCAATGGTCTCCTCATGCTCAGTGGCGCGGGGCCTAGCGTAGTGCTCATCTCTCTAAGAGGGGAACGGCTGAAATACATTCTTCAGATCCACTTTTCGGCATCAAACAATGCCGCCGAGTACGAGGCACTCATCCACGGGCTCCGTATCACCATATCACTCGGTATCTGGTTCACGGGGACTTGCAGCTGGTCATCAATCAAGTGCAGAAGGATTGGTCATGCATCGGCGACCATATGACTGCGTATTGCTAGGAGGTGCGTAAGCTGGAGGACAAATTCAATAGGCTGGAGCTCATCCATGTGCTCCGCCGAGATAACGAAGCAGCAGACGAGCTCGTAAGATTAGGCTCCAGTCGGGCAATAGTTCCGGCTGGCGTATTTGTCGAAGAACTTCATAATACTACAATTAGCCAACAGCAGGATTCGGGCGACTCAGGGGAAAAGGTGGCCAAGGTGAAAGTTTTGGTCATCAACCCCGACTGGACAGCTCCATATCTAGATTATCTGTTGAAGGACAAGCTTCCTAAAGATCATGTACAGGCAGAGCGCATTACACGCTGGAGCAAAAGCTATGTGGTGGTCGGAGAAGAGCTTTTTCGAAAGAGTGCCTCAGGCGTACTAAGGCAGTGCATATCAGAGCAAGGGAAGAATCTCCTCAAGGAAATCCACTCAAGAATCTGCGGGCATAATGCCGCATCAAGCACTCTAGTTGGAAAGACCTACCGTCAAGGTTTCTTCTGGTCAACTGCCGTAATAGATGCAAAAGACATCATTCGCACATGCGAAGGCTGTCAGTTTTTCACTCGATAGATTCACGTGCCAGTGCAGGAGCTGTAGACTATTCCAATCACCTGGCCATTAGCAGTATGGGGGCTCGACATGGTTGGACCCCAGAAAAAGTCCCAAGGTGGTTGCACTCATCTCTTCGTCGCCACTGACAAGTTCACGAAGTGGATTGAGGCCAAGCTAGTCGTCACGATCATAGCGGCTAAGGCCAAAGAATTCTTTCAAACAATAGTGGTCAGGTTTGGTGTGCCGAACAGGATTATCACTGATAATGGTACTCAATTAAGAGGTAGTGAATTTCAAGATTGGTGTGATGAACTCGGCATTAAAATCTGCTTTGCTTTCGTGGGACATCCCCGGAGTAATGGGCAGGTCGAATGGGCCAATGGCATGGTGCTGCAGGGCTTAAAGGCTAGGATATTCGATCATCTTAAACCATATGCTACGCGATGGGTCAAAGAATTACCTTCGGTGCTCTAGGGGCTGAGAACTACCCCCAGCAGGGCAACTAGGCAGTCACCTTTTTTCCTAATGTATGGTTCATAGGCAGTCTTACATACCGAGTTAGCATTCGGATCCCTGCAGGTTCGGAATTACAAAAAAGCCGAGTCGGAGGAAAACTGGCTAGAAGATCTCGACCGACTGGAGGAAGCCAGGGATGTCGCAGCAATCCAGTCGGCTAAGTACCTTCAAGGCTTGCGTCGCTATCACGATAGCATGTTCAAGGCCGTGATTTCTCTAAAGGAGATCTGATTGTAAGAAAGAATTAGAAAAGCGAGCATAAACTCTCCCCAAGCTGGGAAGGCCCTACATCGTCGACGAAGTGACACGCCTGGGGGCTTATAGACTCAAGCGTGAGGACGGCGTAGTCATCAGCAACACATGAAACATAGAGCAGCTATGTCATTTTTACACTTAATTCTTATATTCAATCATGTTATTATGAATAAAGTTTTTTGTTGACTTGCTACTCTGTTGGTTCCCAACTAAGTAGTAAGTCAGGGGCTACACCTAATAGTGTTGCGCATGCGCAACAGCTTTTTCTGAGTTGTTCTTGCTTCTTTTTTCTAATGATTGCGAATGAGTCCAAGTACGTTAATTCCGAATAGTGAAGCTCTAACCCCATGAGCGGGGAACTCTAGTCACTCAAAATGCATGCCTGGGAGAAAGAGCCATGAACTGACTCCCGATGCTCGGGGGCTAGACTAGTTGGGAAGAGTGCTTAAATGAAAAGAAATAAACCACACAGATGAATTTAAAAGTCAATAAAAAAGGAGCAAATTACCTTAAAATAAAATATATAACCCAGTTGGACATTATGCCCAAGGGAATACTTGTACATCGTCTACGTTTTACATATACGAAATTTCAGGACAACTAAACCTAAGCGTGACGCGCGTGTCCCAGTGCTTCGACGATGGTGTCGGCAACCTCAGCGATGGTCGGGACGGCTTCGGTCAAGGTGGTGACGGTGGCGACGTCACGGGCGGTGGCTTCCTGCTCAGCCACCTCGGCTAGGACAAGGTCGTAATCGGCCCAAAGCTCGGCGAGGTTGAAGACCAGCATTGCCGCTGCCTGTGGAGGCGGCACTACTTCGTCGGCAGGTGCGGCAGAGCGAGAAGATGCCATCAGGGATTTTCAAAGAGAAGTCTAAGGTCGCTGAAGAAATGAAGGCTTGGAGGCGGGTGATCGCTCCTGTAGCGGTCACGCCCTTTTATAGCCAAAGCGCAGAAGCCGAAGTGATTCCGAAAGCGTGCTAGCATGAGAAGCCGAAACGGTTTCAAAGATGTGCTGGCATGGGAGCCAAAGCAGTTTCGAAGATATGCTAGCGTGGGAAGTTGAATCGGATATGATCAGCGTGCAAGGCTTAATTCAAAGTGGATCTCTCGGGACGCGGCGAAGCATTTATGGCCAAAAGTTAATTCCTTGGGAAGTGGTGAAGTAATTACAACCAAGTTTAGCATATGCATTTACACATGACTCAAGTCGAGGTTTTCTACTGAGGCGGAAGATGTGTCCTTAACTTCATCAAAAAGGACCGCAACTTTATCATCGTTGACGGTACTGGCGAAGCCCTCCTTGACAGCTTCAAGATCCACTCGGGGATAGAGAAACTTCACTATTGCCAAAGCCTAGCTAGCGCTCGTGGTTGCTGTCTCCCATATGTAGGTCCTGAGCTTCTTGGGCTCCTCTGTCAGCCGCAAGATGGCCTCATCCTCGCTACTCGACCCAGCCTCTCCGGGGCATAAGAATTTCACCATTGCCTTGGAGGCCACGCGGTGCCTGGTGCAAAATGCTTCCACAGACTTGACCTTCTCACCGAGAATGCCAAACTACGCCTGCATTTTTCTCTTGTACTCTGAAAAGCAAGTCAGATCATCACCAAGGGCACCGCAAGTGTGACGAAGACAAAGCCGAGTTAGGAAACATACCTTCCAGCTCCCGCTCCAGCCTTTCCGAGTTGGTCCAAGCCTAGTACTCGAAGTCCTTCAGTGCCTTGAGCTGCTCCTGAGATGCTTGGAGTTGCTCCTGAAGACCCACGACAGTGGAATCCCGAGCTGAAGCAAGAAAAGGGGTTAAAAAACAAAACAATCGAAATACAACAACAAGGCAATTGAAGAAACACTTACATCGAAGGGAGCCCGCCAGGCTCGATTTCTCCTCATCCAAGGCCTAAACTTGGGCCAAGAGCTTTCGCATATCAACTTTGCCCTCATTCCTAACCCGCTCGAGCTCGGCCCTGCTCTCGGTACGAACCCGCTCGAGGTCGGCTTTGTACTCCCGCCGTAGCTTGATCTTCAGGAGTATCTCCTGGAGAATTGCGTCCCTTTTCTTGGAATGGTCTCCCAGGCTCTGAAGATAACAAGAAGATCAATGAAGACACATCATCTACTGCAGACAAATAAAGGAAGGAGCTGATGACTCACCTGAACCAGTTGGGTGCACTCGATGGAGTATTCATAGAGCTTCCTCCTCTCCTTTTCCTCCTCCTCATCACCAAAAGCCTCCCATTTATCTTCCTCATGGCGAAATACAATTCGCAGTGGATGCTGTCGAGGTTTGTTACCGACAATAATTAAAATGGGGGCTATGCGCTGGATCCAAACTCGATGGTAGCACAAGACACGGGAAATTATACAGGTTCGGGCTCTCACGGAGGAGATAATACCCTAGTCCTGTGCTCTGGAATTTTGTGTGGCTAGCTAATAGCTGATGTTGTTGTCCTCTGGTCCTCCTCCCCCACCCCCTTTATATAGCGGAGGAGGGCGGTTACAAAGGAAAGTCCTAATCGGTTACAAGGTGGAGATTGTATCTCTTTCCTTATCCGTTATATATAATAGCGGTTAGGATTACAATTGTATCCTCCCTAAGCAGGGTTGGTTTCCATCTTCGGGGTTTCCTTGTTGCGCATGGCGGCCTGCCTCCTGAGCAATACCCATCTTCATGTAGTCGGCTTGGCCCATCCTCTCTTGGGTGGTCCTCACGGCCCGCCATGCAGATACCCAGGGTCCATATACTCCACAGATGCCGGGGGCGGGGGGAGGTCGTGGGGGCTCTCGAAGAATTTCCTCCACCGGAGGGGAGGAGGAGCAGGTGGCAAGCTCTAGGGCCATCGGCCTTATGGCTGGCTTGGGCAGAGTGTGCGGCGATGATGAAGGTGTCTTCAATTTGGGGGTCACTTTGGCGTCCCCAGGTGTAACAGCCCGATTTTCGGTAATCCGGTAAGTGAGGCTTGTTACGCTAACGTCTTCCTTAATGTCTTTGCATCCTCAATAAATTATTATTGCACAAGTGTTAGGACATTCATCTTGCATAAAGAGGGAATAGCAAAACCTCAACAATCAATTTTTCAAAACTGCACACATGTTATTTCACCTTACTCAATGGCATGTGGGCCATGTTTGTAAGAGAGAGGAGAGTAGGCTGCACATACCTCCCATATCAATTCTTACTTTACTCACCTCTACCCACCTACCTAACTAGTCTATGACACATGGGACCTACTTGCATTGGAACTTGTGGGCTGCACAGCCTTTTCCATGCCTTTTCTCACTTCTTTCACCCATACCCACCCTTTTTACTCACCCTATGACATGTGGGACCTAACCCCACATGTAAGCATGAGTGGGCATCCATATATAAAGCTCTCCACATTGGTTTCTCCTCCCTACAGCCCATTTGCTCAGCTCAAATCCTGAAAACAGCAAGCACCTTCTTCTCCACCTCTTGCCATTCTTCCCCTCAAATCCCCTCCAAACTTGGGTTTTGGTTTGTGCATGTTACACCATCTTGAAGCCAAGATCAAGAGCTTCAAATCCATCCAAATGGAATCTTGAGGAACCAAGTTTTGGGTGAGTGGCAATCGATTTTCTTGTCCTTCCATATTCTGAAATTTTGGCTATTGCAACTCATTTCTTCCTTCTCCATGGAATCCATCATCGCACTTGAATCGGGTCGCGCATGTCGCAAAGAAGCTTGAGGAGGAGGGCTAGTTGTGGGTGCAAGCGCGAGCAAGGGAAGGCATTGTCGTCTACGCGAGCAAGGAGGTGACGAACCGTGAAGAACCGGCATTGTGACATTTTTCGTCATCTCCTCACCGAAACCAATTTTCACCAAGTGCAAGAGCAACATTGTAGTGGTAAGAATCTACCCTAGTCCATCCCCTTGAAATCCTAGTACATTGCTATGAAGCATAGAAGCCAATGGACGAATTGTCGTTTTCGAAACAGAGAAGCCCAGCTCGGATAGTCCGAGATTTTACTCGACATTCAATACCTTCTTGATACTCAATGAAATTTCGGATAGTCCGAATAGGAATTAGCTTGATGGCGTGACGAGAGGGTCTGCTTTCGACATTCCGAGGTAACGCTCGATACTCGAACATACCTTCGGATACTCAACCATATTTCGGATAGTCCGAATATTATTTCAATTCATACCGAGAGGGTCCACTCGGACAGTCCGAAGTGACACCCGGATACTCCGAACATAATTCAATAAAAGCCCTAAGACTTGAACTTTTAGCACAAAAACTCAATTAGTACATGCATAATTATGATTAGTATTACACATCATGAGCATTTCATGCATCTTTACTCATGTGCACTATTTGGATTGTTGATTTGGTGTTTATGGATTTGGATTTTCTCGTTAGGTGTTGACGCTTCGGAGGGCACTCCCGAGTACGACTACGTTTCAAGTCAAGAACGAGCAAACAAGGCACTACCTTATTCCTTGACCACGATTGCTCCTACTATTTTGACACCTACATTTTGAAATTATTTTATCGAATGCATGCTTACTTCAATTACAATTATGTTTGGGTAGAATTCTTAGCTATCACCATGTTGTGTGTTATACCCTTAGCATGTTCACTCCATATTTCCATTGTCGCCCTAAGTGGTTGGTTTATTATTATATATGGGTCGTACGAATTGCTTAGCCATGCTTAGAACAACGTTAGAAACCGCGATAGATGGACTTAGTCCATCGGTCGCAATGATCAAGATTTATTATTATGATGATGATGTTTTTAAATGTTGTTTAATGAGTAAAGATATTGGTTAAGGACCCTAAGGATTAAATCTCGTGACGCCTTTTTGAGTAACTATCGTAGTAGCCACACGCCGTTTATGGGACCGGCGTAACCAAGTACTTGTGTATGACTAGGGTATGTAAACCATGTGCACTCGGAATTCCTTGAGCTTTGTAGAGTGTCAAGGAATGTCCGCCGGAGTTCCTTGGGCTTAGTGGAGCGCCAAGGAATGTCCTCGGAGTCCCTCGAACTTTGTTGAGTTGGGGATGTCCAACAACGGGTGTACTCCTTGATCCACACACACGGAGCACTGGGCACGCGGGATCAAGGGTCACAGTCATCCGGGTGGTTTATACACACTACCATGCATACTGGAAAATGGTTTGTCACGTTCACCTCGGCCGACACATCTAAGGAAATGTGTTAATAGCTTGGCTCACGAGTGTGACGTGTCGTGTGGGTAAAGTCGCACCTCGCAGAGTTTAAACTATTCAATAGCCGCCCATGGTTAAGGACGATCTCTTGAATTGTCACCATCGGGCGTAGTTTTAAGGTTATGGTAAGAATGGGATGGAGTGGGAAAAGACACACAAGTATTGGAGTACTTGTGTGTGTGTGTTGAGACAAGTATTGAGTACTTGTGGATGTGTTTGAACATGAGCGATGGAACTCATGGTTCGGAGAATGCTTGAAGGCATGAGATAAAAGTGATTATGATGATGTTATATGATGTATTAGAATTTTACAAATGTTTACTAAATGCATTTCCTTTCAATCTATACTTGTTTACATTGATTCCAAATATTGCTTTATGCTGAAATTACCACTTTGCCTTCCTTTGATGTAGCAACCACATGTAGTTAGAAACCAGTATACAACTTATATTATTGTGCGAGTACACTCTTTGTACTCAATCGGATTGTCCACTTGCTGCAGGTGAGGAAGAGGCATCGCGGGGACTTTACGGGCAGATTTCGACAATGCTAACGCTTAGTCGCCGTTTGCCCCAGCTTGGTTGCCCGAGGGTTTGGGGCATGCCATGCTGGCCCTTTTGTTGTTTATCTCGTGATTTCCGCTGCTACTTGATGTAATAACTTTAATTATGTCGTTATGGACAGCAGTCCTACTTTTGGTATGTAATAACGCTTATGTTTCCGCCAATTATGTATGTGTTGTGATGTCAATCGTTGATGAGAATGCTCGTGTTGGCGAACTATCCTGGGACCAACACGGGTATAATCGCGGGACGCCCGAGGTTCCCTTGATTCACTTGAGATGCTCTGTGCATTTGAGTGATTCAGTGGAGTCCCGGGGACGGTTCCCCACAGGCTTGGTATCAGAGCCATACTGACTGTAGGTTAGAACGGCCATGCTACGACTAGTAGAAGATGTTTTGAGTCAAAAATTATTTTGCTATCAAATTATTTCAGAACTGATAACATTGTGTGATTCCTTTATTTCTTACCCCTCTTAGTTCTATATCTCACCCTTATGTTCATTTGATTGTGTGAACAAGTTTCTAACTCCTCTTATCCTTTTCAACATGACAGATGAGTTTTGGGCCGTTGGTTTTAGTCACCCGCTACCGAGGATGTGGAGGGCTATCCTTCCTCCCGAGGGATATCTTTGGAGAGCTAATTTCACGCTTGCACCGAGTACGCGGTCTATGGTCGTGCCATAGGACCCGGATTGAAGACCTACATCGCCACGGTTCACATCATCGCTAGGATGGTGACGGGAGCATTCCCTATCACTTTCGAGCGAGGGGACGTCCGTGAGGAATGGCTATCCAAGAGGTGGCATATGTTGCCATGTGCCATCTCCGCCATGACTTGTGGGAGCTGACTTTACCTCCAGATCAATATTTCCTCAACGAGGATCCACCGATGAAGTCAACAAGGTTGCTGAAATCGAGATGGGAGAAGATTCTTCGTTTCGCCAGCTTGTCGGGCTTGGTCCGTGCCTTGACCGCCAATCGTTGCATTATCCACGAGCCGTGGGAGACTCGTGCTCGCCTTCATGCGCACAAGGGCACCTTCACCAATTTGTCCAGATTAACTTAGTGCCGAGGGACACATTGTATGGGCGCAACTCCACAACGCCACACGATGTAGCCCCACCCGCCTTTCAGTTTCCTCGTGTGTCGGGATAGAGATCGAGGACGCAGGTTCAACACGCCGCAAGATCAACTCAGAGGTGTGATGCGCCGGCGTGCTCAGAATCTCCAGGGTACCAAGGTTCTATATAGGATCACCTCGGCGCACCACAAACCCCTTGGACCCCAAGACACGGATCTCCGGATACCATCTTTGGATGTGTTTCCCAAGGATTCCTTAGAGATATTTGAGTTGTCTCGATTAAGTTTGTCATGGAGGGAAAGTAGAGATGGGCGGACTAATTTGATTGATGTAATAGGTTATCTTAAGAACCTATGTTAGCTCTTATATTTTGAACTTGTCATCTCTAGTTGTCGCCTTAGACTAATGGGTTAAGAACTTGTGTTATTGTATCGGAACCTTGTTATTTGCCTTTATGGATGATGTGTGGTTTAAGAACCCCTTGTTATGTTGATGTCTTTTGGAGTTGGTGCATGTTTTCTTGCTGCATACATGTAGGGTTTAATTGTATGGTTTGTTGTCCGGTTATTTTAAATTAAACGTTGTTGTGGCTCTCCTGTTACTTGTTGCTAATTTGGTTTCGCAACAGATGACGGAGTTACCACTGCTCCCAAGCTCAGCAGGAGGCGAGGCCGCCATCCACCGGCTCCCAAGCGATCGAGGATCCGACTCAGGGGTCACTCATAACCACCCGAGTCCTCGCAACACCAAAATCAGCACCCGCCGCATGGAGGAGGAACTTCCACCCTCCTACCATGGCTCAAGTCCTTGCTCGATTGAGCAAAGCAGCATAAGATCAAACCTTGATCTTGCAGCAGATCGCCCAGAACACGGTTCTCGCACCGCCCCTTTTCGAGGAGCCGAGAGGGCAGATATCACACCGCCAGCCGGACTTGGCGAAGTTTCTCCACACGCAGCCGCCAACATTCTCCGTCGGCTGCGGATCCACTCGAGGCCGACGATTGGCTTCGACTATTGAGCGCAAGTTGGCTATCGCCAATGCCCGACCATGAGAAGGTCCTCTATGCTTCACATCAACTCGATGGTGCGGCGTGCGCATGGTGGGACAGTTTACCGCCATGCAGCCCGCCGATCATGTCATCACTTGGGAGGAGTTTCGCGGCTTTCCATGAGGCTCATGTTCCCGCCGGAGTTATGGCAAGGAAGAAGCGTGAATTTCTTGCATTGAAGCAAGGTGGCAAGACCGCTATGGATTATCTCCACGAAGTTCAACTATTTGGCTCGATATGCCCTGCACGAGGTCTCCAACGATGAGCGCAAGCAAGAGCGCTTCATGGAGGGACTTTCGATGAGTTGCAACTAGAGCTCGCTGCTCACGACTTCCAAATTTCCAGCACTTGGTCCACAAGGCTATAGTGGTGGAAGAGAAGTGGGGAAAATTGAGGATTCGCGAAGCATAGCAAGCGAAGCTGCACAAAATTCAGCAAGCGGCAACTTGCAGCCATCGCAAGATGGTGCGCCTCACTTCCAAACTATCAAGCTCCGCACCACCGAGACCTCCAACATTCGTTGCTCGCCCACCGCAACCAAGTCTTCCACCAACCGTGAGTGGAAATCAGCAAGGAGCCAACACTCAAGCTCGCCCAGTTCTTGTTTGCTACCAAAGGCAAACAGCGGGGCACTTTGCACGGCAATGCCCGAAAAGAATCCAGCAATGTCGGGATTCGACCCACTATTGCGCCGGGGCAGCAGCATATCCACCTCGACCAATGCCTCCAAAACCGCCCGACCCCACCGCGTGGTCGATCAATCATGTGACCGCCAAGAAGCTCAAAATGCACCTAAGTGGTATTGGTACGCTTTCCATTAACTCATACCCGACTCATCGTATTATTCGATTCCGAGCATCTCATTCATTTATTAAGGAGAAGTTTGCGAGTGCATCATGTGTTCCTCAGACAACCTATGCATCCACCCTTCTCATTAAAACCCCGGATTGGAGTTGAGGACCGATCGAGTCCGTCGGAAATAAAGATTGAAGTCAATGGGGTAGAGTTCCTAGCGGATCCGATAGTGATTAAAACGGAGGGATTGAAGTTATTCTTGGGATGGATTGGCTATCCAAACACCAAGGATGCATCGACAGTGCAAGCAACTGTTTCACTTACTAACGCAAGCTGCAAACAAGTCGTGGTTTGCGCTAAGTCCAGATTTTGCTCACCTTTATGCCTTGAAGGGTGAGCCATTCCTTGAATAAGTAGCATTCCGGTGGTATGTGATTACCCGGATGTATTCCCGTAAGAATTGCGGGGATGCCACCGACCGGAGGTGGAGTTCGCTATTGAGCTTCTACCGGAACGGCCCCGATATCGGTTTACCTTACCGTATGCCTCCTAATGAGTTGATTGAGTTAAAGAAACAACTTACGGAGCTGCAAGAGAAGGGCTTCATTCGACCGAGCTCCTCACCTTGGGGATGCCCGCGATATTTGTGAAGAAGAAGGATGATAGCTCATGGATGTGTGTTGATTACCGCCATTAAATGAGGTCACGGTCAAGAACAAGTATCCTTCGCGGATTGATGATTTGTTCGACCAAATGATCGAGCTCTGATATTCTCCAAGATTGACCTGAGATTAGGCTACCATCAAATCAAAATCAGATCGAAGACATTCCAAAAACGGCATTCTCCATTCGTTATGGTTTATATGAGTATACCGTCATGTCTTTCGGTTTGACCAATGCACCGCCTACTTCATGAACCTTATGAATTCAGTTTTCATGGAATATCTCGACAAGTTCGTTGTCGCCTTTATTGATGATATTCTTATCTATTCCAAGTCCAAGAGGAGCATGAAGTACACCTTCGCGCCCCGAAAAGTCATGAGAGCACGGCTTACGTGAAATTCAGCAAGTGTGAATTTTGGTGAAGGAGGTTGCCTTCTTGGGCCATGTGATCTCGTAGGCGGAGTTGCGGTTGATCCCGCAAGATACTGATGCACTTGATCGAGCAGCCAAAGAACATCCTGGTTCAAGTTTTCTCGGGTTCATGGTTATTACGCCGATTCGTGGAGAACTTCTCCAAAATCGCTGGCCATCGAATCGAACTTTTGAAGAAGGAGAAAAAGTTCGATGGTCAGCAAAGTGTGAGGCAAGCTTTCAATTATTAAAGGTTCGCTTGACCATCTTTGACTGCTCTTAGTCCCGCGGATATTCACAAGGGCTTCGACATTTATTGCGATGCATCCGCCTCGGCTGGGTTGTGTACTTATGCAAGAATGCCGAAGTTGTGGCATATGCATCGAGGCAATTGAGACCTCACGAAATGAATTATCCCACCCACGATTTAGAGCTGGCAGCGGTGGTGCATGCTCTAAAAATCGCGACATTACCTCATCAGAATCGCTAGAAATCTACACCGATCACAAGAGCTCAAGTATATCTTTACTCAAGCCGATTTGAACTTGAGGCAAAGAAGGTGGCTTGAATTGATCAAAGATTATGATATGGGACTCCATTATCATCCCGAAAGGCCAATATTGTCGCCGATGCTTTGAGCCGAAAGTCTCAATGCAATCATCTTTGGTAGAACCGAATCGACGCCATGTGCGCCGAAGTTTCTAAGCTCAACCTAGAAGTGGTTAAGGAAGGATTCCTTGCTGTCATGGAAGTTAAATCTAATCTCTGGGACCAAATCCAAGAGGCTCAAAAGATGCATAAGGGCGTAGCACTCATCCGAGCCCGCATCAAGCAAGGCAAGGCCAATTGCTTCACCAAGGACTCGCAAGGTGTCTTGTGGTTCGCAAACGGTGGTGGTGCCAAATTGTAAGGAATTGAAGGCACTAATTTTGATGAAGCTCATAATTCTCATTCTCCATTCATCCCGGAGTACTAAAATGTACCAAGATCTTAAGCCAAGACTTTGGTGGACCCGATGAAACGAAATTGCCCCAGTATGTCGCCGAGTGCGACGATGTCGGCGGTGAAAGTTTACCATTTATGCAGCAGCAGCACACTTCAACCATTGCCCATTCCCATGTGGAAGTGGGAAGAGATTGGTATGGATTTCATTACCGGATTGCCCAAGACGCAAAAAGGTTTCGATTCCATATGGGTAATCGCTGATCGCTTGACAAAGATCGCCATTTTCTTCCCGCCAAGACGACGGATACAAAGGAGCAAGTTAGCTGAGTTATATCTTCATCGAATTGTGTCTCTTCATGGTGTTCCTGTATGATTGTCTCAGATCGAGGTACTCAATTCACCTCGCATTTTTGGCAATGCCTCCACAAGGCCATGGGGACTCAACTCTCTTTTAGCACTGCGTATCATCCTCAGACTGATGGACAAGCTGAACGAGTAAACCAAGTGCTTGAGGATATGCTTAGGGCTTGTGCCCTTACTTACGGCAAGAATTGGGAGAAATGCTTACCTTTCGCAGAATTCTCCTACAACAATAGCTATCAAGCTAGTCTCCAAATGAGTCCATTCGAAGCTCTCTATGGGAGATCTTGCAGAACTCCACTTAACTGGTCTGAGTCCGGAGAGAGACCCCTCTTTGGTCCTGACCTAGTCGCCGAAGCGGAAGAGCAGGTTCGATTTATTCGGGAACGGTTGAGGACTGCGCAGTCTCGTCAAAAGAGCTACGCTGATCGTCGCCGCCGTGAACTCAAATTTGAAATTGGTGATCATGTTTATCTCAAGGTTTCGCCGATGAAGGGTGTTCGTCGGTTTCAAGTGAAGGGAAAGCTAGCCCCTCGTTATATCGGACCTTTCCAGATTATCGCAAGACGAGGAGCAGTGGCGTATCAATTGGAGCTTCCCTCTTCACTAGCCGATATACATGATGTCTTTCATGTCTCTCAATTGAAGAAATGTCTCCGTGTCCCAACTGAAGCCACAGAGTTGGACACTCTCGAATTACAACCCGATCTATCCTACAAGGAGCATCCCATTTGTATTCTTGACGAGAGGAGCGTGTTACTCAAACCACACCATCAAATTCTTTAAGGTTCAATGGAGTAATCACACCCCTGATGAAGCCACATGGGAGCGTGAGGATTATCTTCGAGCTGAATACCCCTACCTCTTCAATGAAGCGGTATAATCTCGAGGACGAGATTCTTTTAAGGGGGGGAGGCTTGTAACAGCCCGATTTTCGGTAATCCGGTAAGTGAGGCTTGTTACGCTAACGTCTTCCTTAATGTCTTTGCATCCTCAATAAATTATTATTGCACAAGTGTTAGGACATTCATCTTGCATAAAGAGGGAATAGCAAAACCTCAACAATCAATTTTTCAAAACTGCACACATGTTATTTCACCTTACTCAATGGCATGTGGGCCATGTTTGTAAGAGAGAGGAGAGTAGGCTGCACATACCTCCCATATCAATTCTTACTTTACTCACCTCTACCCACCTACCTAACTAGTCTATGACACATGGGACCTACTTGCATTGGAACTTGTGGGCTGCACAGCCTTTTCCATGCCTTTTCTCACTTCTTTCACCCATACCCACCCTTTTTACTCACCCTATGACATGTGGGACCTAACCCCACATGTAAGCATGAGTGGGCATCCATATATAAAGCTCTCCACATTGGTTTCTCCTCCCCTACAGCCCATTTGCTCAGCTCAAATCCTGAAAAACAGCAAGCACCTTCTTCTCCACCTCTTGCCATTCTTCCCCCTCAAATCCCCTCCAAACTTGGGTTTTGGTTTGTGCATGTTACACCATCTTGAAGCCAAGATCAAGAGCTTCAAATCCATCCAAATGGAATCTTGAGGAACCAAGTTTTGGGTGAGTGGCAATCGATTTTCTTGTCCTTCCATATTCTGAAATTTTGGCTATTGCAACTCATTTCTTCCTTCTCCATGGAATCCATCATCGCACTTGAATCGGGTCATGCATGTCGCAAAGAAGCTTGAGGAGGAGGGCTAGTTGTGGGTGCAAGCGAGCAAGGGAAGGCATTGTCGCTCACGCGAGCAAGGAGGTGACGAACCGTGAAGAACCGCATTGTGACATTTTTCGTCATCCCTCACCGAAACCAATTTTCACCAAGTGCAAGAGCAACATTGTAGTGGTAAGAATCTACCCTAGTCCATCCCCTTGAAATCCTAGTACATTGCTATGAAGCATAGAAGCCAATGGACTAATTGTCGTTCAAACAGAGAAGCCCAACTCGGATAGTCCGAGATTTTACTCGACATTCCAAATACCTTCTGATACTCAATGAAATTTCGGATAGTCCGAATAGGAATTAGCTTGATGGCGTGACCGAGAGGGTCTGCTTTCGACATTCCGAGGTAACGCTCGGATACTCAACATACCTTCGATACTCGAACCATATTTCTGATAGTCCGAATATTATTTCAATTCATACCGAGAGGGTCCACTCTGACATCCGGTGACACCCGGATATCCAACATAATTCAATAAAAGCCCTAAGACTTGAACTTTTAGCACAAAAACTCAATTAGTACATGCATAATTATGATTAGTATTACACATCATGAGCATTTCATGCATCTTTACTCATGTGCACTATTTGGATTGTTGATTTGGTGTTTATGGATTTGGATTTTCTCGTTAGGTGTTGACGCGGAGGGCACTTTTAGCACGACTACGTTTCAAGTCAAGAACGAGCAAAGAAGGCACTACCTTATTCCTTGACCACGATTGCTCCTACTATTTTGACACCTACATTTTGAAATTATTTTATCGAATGCATGCTTACTTCAATTACAATTATGTTTGGGTAGAATTCTTAGCTATCACCATGTTGTGTGTTATACCCTTAGCATGTTCACTCCATATTTCCATTGTCGCCCTAAGTGGTTGGTTTATTATTATATATGGGTCGCATTTAATTGCTTAGCCATGCTTAGAACAACGTTAGAAACCGCGATAGATGGACTTAGTCCATCGGTCGCAATGATCAAGATTTATTATTATGATGATGATGTTTTTAAATGTTGTTTAATGAGTAAAGATATTGGTTAAGGACCCTAAGGATTAAATCCTGGTGACGTCTTTTTGAGTAACTATCGTGCGAGCCACACGCCGTTTATGGGACCGGCGTAACCAAGTACTTGTGTATGACTAGGGTATGTAAACCATGTGCACTCGGAATTCCTTGAGCTTTGTAGAGTGTCAAGGAATGTCCGCCGGAGTTCCTTGGGCTTAGTGGAGCGCCAAGGAATGTCCTCGGAGTCCCTCGAACTTTGTTGAGTTGGGGATGTCCAACAACGGGTGTACTCCTTGATCCACACACACGAGCACTGGGCACGCGGGATCAAGGGTCACAATATCCGGTGGTTTATACACACTACCATGCATATCGAAAATGGTTTGTCACGCTCACCTCGGCCGACACATCTAAGGAAATGTGTTAATAGCTTGGCTCACGAGTGTGACGGTCGTGGGTAAAGTCGCACCTCGCAGAGTTTAAACTATTCAATAGCCGCCCATGGTTAGGACGATCTCTTGAATTGTCACCATCGGGCGAGTTTTAAGGTTATGGTAAGAATGGGATGGGAGTGGGAAAAGACACACAAGTATTGGAGTACTTGTGTGTGTGTGTTGAGACAAGTATTGAGTACTTGTGGATGTGTTTGAACATGAGCGATGGAACTCATGGTTCGGAGAATGCTTGAAGGCATGAGATAAAAGTGATTATGATGATGTTATATGATGTATTAGAATTTTACAAATGTTTACTAAATGCATTTCCTTTCAATCTATACTTGTTTACATTGATTCCAAATATTGCTTTATGCTGAAATTACCACTTTGCCTTCCTTTGATGTAGCAACCACATGTAGTTAGAAACCAGTATACAACTTATATTATTGTGCGAGTACACTCTTTGTACTCAATCGGATTGTCCACTTGCTGCAGTGAGGAAGAGGCATCGCCTGGGACTTTTACGGCAGATTTCGACAATGCTAACGCTTAGTCGCCGTTCTTGCCCCAGTTGGTTGCCTGAGGGTTTGGGGGCATGCCATGCTGGCCCTTTTGTTGTTTATCTCGTGATTTCCGCTGCTACTTGATGTAATAACTTTAATTATGTCGTTATGGACAGCAGTCCTACTTTTGGTATGTAATAACGTTTATGTTTCCGCCAATTATGTATGTGTTGTGATGTCAACTGTTGGATGAGAATGCTCGTGTTGGCGAACTATCCTGGGACCAACACGGGTATAATCGCGGGACGCCCGAGGTTCCCTTGATTCACTTGAGATGCTCTGTGCATTTGAGTGATTCAGTGGAGTCCCGGGGACGGTTCCCCACAGGCTTGGTATCAGAGCCATACTGACTGTAGGTTAGAACGGCCATGCTACGACTAGTAGAAGATGTTTTGAGTCAAAAATTATTTTGCTATCAAATTATTTCAGAACTGATAACATTGTGTGATTCCTTTATTTCTTACCCCTCTTAGTTCTATATCTCACCCTTATGTTCATTTGATTGTGTGAACAAGTTTCTAACTCCTCTTATCCTTTTCAACATGATGAGATGAGTTTTGGGTCGTTGGTTTTAGTCACCAGCGCCGAGGATGTGGAGGGCTATCCTTCCTCCCGAGGATATGCTTTGGAGAGCTAATTTCACGCTTGCACCGAGTACGCGGTCTATGGTCGTGCCATAGGACCCGGATTGAAGACCTACACCGCCACGGTTCACATCGTCGCCGGATGGTGACGGGAGCATTCCCTATCACTTTCGGCGAGGGGACGTCGTGAGGAATGGCTATCCAAGAGGTGGCATATGTTGCCATGTGCCATCTCCGCTATGACTTGTGGGAGCTGACTTTACCTCCGTATCAATATTTCCCTCAACGAGGATCCACCGATGAAGTCAACAGTGTTGCTGAAATCGAGATGGGAGAAGATTCTTCTGTTCGCCAGTTGTCGGGCTTGGTCCGTGCCTTGGACCGGGCCAATCGTTGCATTATCCACGAGCTGTGGGAGACTCGTGCTCGTCTTCATGCGGCACAAGGGCACCTTCACCAATTTGTCCAGATTAACTTAGTGCCGAGGGACACATTGTATGGGCGCAACTCCACAACGCCACACGATGTAGCCCCACCCTTCGGTTTCCTCGTGTGTCGGGATAGAGATCGAGGACGTTGTGTCCAACACCGCGCGCATCAACTCAGGAGGTGTGATGCGCTGGCGTGCCCGGGAATCTCCAGGGGTACCAAGGTTCTATATAGGATCACCTCAGCGCCTCACAAACCCCTTGGACCCCGAAGACACCGGATCTCCGGGATACCATCTTTTGGATGTGTTTCCCCAAGGATTCCTTAGAGATATTTGAGTTGTCTCGATTAAGTTTGTCATGGAGGGAAAGTAGAGATGGGCCGGACTAATTTGATTGATGTAATAGGTTATCTTAAGAACCTATGTTAGCTCTTATATTTTGAACTCGTCATCTCTAGTTGTCGCCTTAGACTAATGGGTTAAGAACTTGTGTTATTGTATCGGAACCTTGTTATTTGCCTTTATGGATGATGTGTGGTTTAAGAACCCCTTGTTATGTTGATGTCTTTTGGAGTTGGTGCATGTTTTCTTGCTGCATACATGTAGGGTTTAATTGTATGGTTTGCTGTCAGGTTATTTTAAATTAAACGTTGTTGTGGCTCTCTGTTACTTGTTGCTAATTTGGTTTCGCAGCAGATGACGGAGTTACCACTCGTTCCCAAGCTCAGCGTGAGGCGAGGCCGCCATCCACTGGCTCCCAAGCGACTGAGGATCCGACTCAGGGGGTCACTCATAACCACCCGGAGTCCTCGCAACACCAAAATCAGCACCCCGCTCGCATGGAGGAGGAACTTCCACCCCCTCCTACCATGGCTCAAGTCCTTGCTCGATTGAGCAAAGCAGCATAAGATCAAACCTTGATCTTGCAGCAGATCGCCCGTAACACGGCCCTGACCGGCCCTTTCGAGGAGCCGAGAGGCGAGACATCACACCGCCACGGACTTGGCGAGTTTCTCCACACGCAGCCGCCAACATTCTCCCGTGCTGCGGATCCACTCGAGGCCGACGATTGGCCGGACTATTGGCGCAAGTTGGCCATCGCTCAATGCCCGGACCATGAGAAGGTCCTCTATGCTTCACATCAACTCGATGGTGCGGCGGCGCATGGTGGGACAGCTTTACGCCATGCAGCCCGCCGATCATGTCATCACTTGGGAGGAGTTTGGCGGCTTTCCATGAGGCTCATGTTCCGCCGGAGTTATGGCAAGGAAGAAGCGTGAATTTCTTGCATTGAAGCAAGGTGGCAAGACCGTCATGGATTATCTCCACGAGTTCAACTATTTGGCTCGATATGCCCCAGACGAGGTCTCCAACGATGAGCGCAAGCAAGAGCGCTTCATGGAGGGACTTTCGGATGAGTTGCAACTAGAGCTCGCTGCTCACGACTTCCGAAATTTCCAGCACTTGGTCCACAAGGCTATAGTGGTGGAAGAGAAGTGGGGAAAATTGGAGGATTCGCGCAAGCGCAAGCGAGCTGCACAAAATTCAGCAAGCGGCAACTTGCAGCCACTGCGCATGGTGCGCCCCTCACTTCCAAACTATCAAGCTCCGGCACCACCGAGACCTCCAACATTCGTTGCTCGCCCACCGCAACCAAGTCTTCCACCAACCGTGAGTGGAAATCAGCAAGGAGCCAACACTCAAGCTCGTCCATTTCTTGTTTGCTACCAGTGCAAACAGCCGGGGCACTTTGCACGGCAATGCCCGCAAAAGAATCCAGCAATGTCGGGGATTCGACCCACTATTGCGCCGGGGGCAGCAGCATATCCACCTCGACCAATGCCTCCAAAACCGCCCGACCCCCGGCGTGGTCGCATCAATCATGTGACCGCCAAGAAGCTCAAAATGCACCGGAAGTGGTATTGGGTACGCTTTCCGTCAACTCATACCCGACTACCGTATTATTCGATTCCGGAGCATCTCATTCATTTATTAAGGAGAAGTTTGCAGTGCATCATGTGTCCCCAGACAACCTATGCATCCACCCTTCTCATTAAAACCGGGATTGGAGTTGAGGACCGATCGAGTCTGCCTGGAAATAAAGATTGAAGTCAATGGGGTAGAGTTCCTAGCGGATCGATAGTGATTAAAACGGAGGGATTGAAGTTATTCTTGGGATGGATTGGCTATCCAAACACCAAGGATGCATCGATTGTGCAAGCAACTGTTTCACTTACTAACATAGCGGCAAACAAGTCGTGTTTGCGTCAAGTCCAGATTTTGCTCACCTTTATGCCTTGAAGGGTGAGCCATTCCTTGGAATAAGTAGCATTCCGGTGGTATGTGATTACCCGGATGTATTCCCAGAAGAATTGCCGGGGATGCCACCGACCGGAGGTGGAGTTCGCTATTGAGCTTCTACGGAGCGGCCCCGATATCGGTTTACTTACCGTATGCCTCCTAATGAGTTGATTGAGTTAAAGAAACAACTTACGGAGCTGCAAGAGAAGGGCTTCATTCGACCGAGCTCCTCACCTTGGGGATGCCCGCGATATTTGTGAAGAAGAAGGATGATAGCTGCGGATGTGTGTTGATTACCGCCTCCATTAAATGAGGTCACGGTCAAGAACAAGTATCCTTCTCGGATTGATGATTTGTTCGACCAAATGATCGAGCCTGTATATTCTCCAAGATTGACCTGAGATTAGGCTACCATCAAATCAAAATCAGATCGAAGACATTCCAAAACGGCATTCTCCACCCGTTATGGTTTATATGAGTATACCGTCATGTCTTTCGGTTTGACCAATGCACCGGCCTACTTCATGAACCTTATGAATTCAGTTTTCATGGAATATCTCGACAAGTTCGTTGTCGTCTTTATTGATGATATTCTTATCTATTCCAAGTCCGAAGAGGAGCATGAAGTACACCTTCGCGATCCCGAAAAGTCATGCGAAAGCACCGGCTTACGAAATTCAGCAAGTGTGAATTTTGGTGAAGGAGGTTGCCTTCTTGGGCCATGTGATCTCGAGATAGCGGAGTTATGTTGATCCCGCAAGATCTGATCTACTTGGATCGAGCAGCCAAAGAACATCACAGGTTCAAGTTTTCTCGGGTTCATGGGTTATTACTGCACGATTCGTGGAGAACTTCTCCAAAATCGCAGGAACTTGTTTTTTTGGCTGGGTTTCCATTTGGGCCTCACATTAAACCCCAATAATCTTATTGGAACCACCACCGTACTAGTCTAATTGAATTTGCTTAACTTTTCTCCTCCTAATCCTTTTCGCATTCCAAATAACATAGCCAACCTTTCAAGCTTGTCCTTCCCCAAGGGACCGGGAAACCTTTAAATCTCATTTCACCATTTGCCCAAGTCAAAAGAGCCTTAACTCTATTTCCCTAAATCCAAATTGGTGAAGTGGCCAATGATCTTTCCAAACTTAAATCCCTTGAACACCAATTTTCATTCTTCTGGATCCTTCCATGAAATTTGGGCTGCATTCTTTTCAGGTCCATCTGATTAAACCATCCAATACTACTTGGAAGCAGTTGTGATGACCGAGAGCAATGGCAATTTACTTCTAAACCAAGGTTTTACCAAACCAAGCACTTTTATTAAACATCAAATTGAAAATCTTAAGACTTCTTTGAATCTGCATTTTTGCCGCCGAAGGGCCGACAGTCCGCCGCTATTTTTGTCGTGAATATTCAACTATAATCGAATGAATAGGAAGTTAATAAATTGGAAATCTTTGCTGGACCAAGTTGTGAATTGGAATACTTTCCCATATCTTGTTTCAATTATTAATATTCATTCATTGGAGACTGGACAAGTTAAAAAGTAGTGAATTTAGCAAAAAGCTTTAATTATTAGAAAAGATGAAATTGTGAAAAGATTTGTATTTTAATTTATTTTGTACTAAATTACCGTTTGGGGCCGATATGGTTTTGATCTAGGTTGTAACCACCTGAAATCCTTTGAATGTCAAGAAGCATCCTTAATTTGACCCAATCCTATTCAATTGTTATTTTAAAGTCCTTACATACATGGGAGATTTTACTTACTGGTTTCATTTCCAATACCCTGTGTATGGTTATTAATTTATATGTCGTGGCTGGTGAACTTATCGAATTTAGTCAATCGGTTAAGAACATTTTGATATGTACCGAGCTAAATTTTGTTAATGGTAAGTATTGTGTTAAGACAAGGTAAATCCTGGATTTGGGTCTTTGAGAACTATCTACCAGATTTTTGGGAACTAACCAAATTTTCAGGTTGTAACATGCCGCATGGCTATTTTGTCGGCAGATTTACGCCAGTGGTACCCATGGAATTTTTGATTGGGTTATGGTTTCCATTTTTCCAAAATTTGGCCGGGATCCAATCCGCTCCGGTTTTATACAACCACACTTGTTTTTGAAACCGTTGCACTTATTTGGCAATAATTTGTAAATTCTTCGGATGTATGTTTGAGATACATTGAAGGTTTTGAAGGGCCGACAGCCGCTTTGCTTTTGCCAGATTTACGCCAGTGGTACCCACTCTGCATATTTTGTGTGTGTTGACAAGTATTGGTACTTGTGGAATGTTTGAACTAGATGGAACTCAGGTTAAACTTCATGTAATATAAAGTTTAATTATGTATATGTTTAAATGTTTAATTTTAATTTGTAAAGATCCTTTTTACTTGATCCTGACCAGGTAATATCGCTTTAGGTTCACTTTTTTAAAGCCCTTTGGTGAACCAAGATCTTTTAGACTTGTTACCATTACACTTGTTGAGGCTTGGATGAGTTTTGGTTTCCTATTCTTTATCAATTTTCGATGGGAAACTTTTTGGTGATTCCTTTTGCCCTTTGTTTTATTCCTTATTCCGTTTATTGGAAAAATAAGGTTTCTGATCCATCCCTTTTATAAAAGTAGTTCCGGCAATGGTTTGGTTTTTAAGGTTGACTAAAATGTTTTCTTGGACCAAACGATAATGGGGGTCCTATTTACCTTAATCGTCTTGGTTATTGTGCGTCCCAGGTTGAGACCTCTTCCTTTAAACTCTGGTGAGTTTTGGGCAAATTTGTTATCGAAAAAGTATTTTTTATTTTGGTTGAAGTATTTGCATCTTGTGGACGGTTAGCCAGATTTACGCCAGTGGTACCCACTCCGCCGCAGTAAGACCACGGGCGCTCGGTGAGCAAAGGGCGAATCAGCCCCACTCGCCATAAGTAAGACCACGGGCGGCTCCGTGAGCAAAGGGCGAACCGTCAGCCCCACTCACCGGGCGACGACTCCACGGTATGCTCGGTGAGCAAAGGGCGATCAGCCCCACTCGCCAGTAAGCGGCACACGCAGCTGCTTGGTGAGCAGCGAGCGACCGCCCTTCTGCTGCACCGCCCACGTGGGCGTTCGGTAGGCGTAGCGATCAGCCCTCTCGCCTGTGTCACCACGCCGCGACTCTAGCGAAAGTGGGCGACCAGTTCTTCACGGGCGCTGCCCACGGGCGGCGCTAGCGAAAGCTAAGCGGTGATCGCCCTTCGCCGAGCCTCGCCCACATGGCGGCTCGGGCGAGCAAGCGATCAGCCCTCGCCGGGCGACCGCCCACGAGCGCTAAGCGAAGCGGGGGGCGACCAGTCCTCGCCAGTAAGCGCACACGCGGCGGCTTGGTGAGCAGGCGAGCGACCGCCCTTCGCGTGCACCGCCCACGGTGACTGGCGAGAAGACAGCGATCGACCTTCGCTGAAGGCCACTTTACGGGCGGCTCGACGAGCAGACGGGCGACAGCCCTGCCGCCAAAGCCGCGGACGACCAAAAGAATGAGGAGGAGACTTTGCCTCGAAGTCTCCTTCCCCTGACAAGCTGTGTTAGAGCCATTGATTGCGAAAAGTTCTGCTGTCGACACGATGACGGCCCATCCCTCTGACGCCTCACACCTAACCCATCGCAGGAAAGTCACATCCCAGGCGGACCGGGTGAAGCCATACAGCGACATTAAATGAGGCTTGAGAAATAGGACTACAGCGATGGGTGTAATAAATTAATCGTAGATCAGTGTGATGTCACCTTCTTACCTGCCCGAGCTAGCCCAGTCTATATAAGGGAGCTCTGGTGCATGGAAGAAGGGGACGGCTTGACGACCGAGAAAAAGACCAAGACTTAGAGAGAAAAAAGAGAAGGAGAATGAACTGAAAAAAGCATTGTAACCAGCTCAATATACATCAACAAAGATCTAGCAGGACGTAGGGCTGTTACCTACACTGGGGGCCCGAACCTGGGTACATCGGTGTGTTCGTTGATCTGTTGTTCCCCAGGATCCCTCACGCGAGAGCCATTAGGGTGTCCCGCTACGAAGACGCCCTCTACCGAACCTTATTCTCCATCCTAGGAGAAACCCTGTCCACTAACAGGTCTCAGATGGCAAAAATACACCGATGTGGGTGCGCCGGAAGTAGGGGCTAGTGGTTGGCTCACCCACCATCTCCGATTTAATACCGGTGTTTAGAAGTACTACAAGCATCTGGTGATGGCGGGTTCAAGACTCACAAAGAAAAAGAGGCGGCGGAGGTTAGCAACGCCAGACACGCCCCGCACTCTAGTCGGACAAGGGATTGTTTCACGCCGCCCTTGCAGGAAGGCGGTGGTGCGCCTTTAGTGGCGCGTAACATCCGCTCGACAACGGCTGGCTATGGAGGCGACACTCGCCCGTAACCAAGATGCGTCCGTCTCTCTTGACCACCGGTGGAACTCGCAGAGACACCCGCCACGCCAGGTTGCTTGGACAATGCTGGCCTCAGAGACGCGCTCAGCCTGCAGGGGATGCCCGATCGTCCGTACCGCTCGCAGACTTCCCGATCAATGACGCTGCCGATCGCACCCAAGCTTCCAAACCACTGAAGGGAAGCACTCGCCGAGGGCGAGCAAGGAAAGGGCGGCAAGACACGGGTCCTGCTCCGCAGGAGCCACGAGGACTTGAGGATTCATCAGGAGAAGCATCGCCGGGCGGCGCGGGCGATGATTTGCGTAATCACCAGAGCGCTGTCGCGCCTGAAAGTGGCCACGACAGGCGGATGGCTCCTGGGGATGAAGGCCCCTCCCATGACTCTCACCTTCAGAGCAAGGAGGAGGTCCACTCCTCTGATTTTTTGGGGAGCCGAGATCCGCACGGTCTCTGGGCCGGGATTCAGGTGGACGGCATGACTCCCCCTATGGCGTCGGGTGCCAGGCGTTTTCCCGACGGTTACACCGTGTGGCGTGGCCCGAAAGGTTTCGCCCGGCGTCCATCAAAATGTACGATGGCACCACCAACCTGGAAGAGTTCTTGCAAATCTACACCACGATGGTGTAGGACACTGGCGGGTCCAAAAAGGCCATGGCCAATTATTTCCCAATGGCCTTGATGGGGTCCGCCCGTTCCTGGCTGTTGAACCTCCCGTGAGGATCGTTACACTCATGGGAGGAGTTGTGCGGCCTCTTCGTCGCCATATTTCAAGGCTCATACACACAACCGGGCGTGGAGGACGATCTCCATGCCCTCGAGCAGGAGGGGAATCGTTGCGCGACTTCATCCGATGATTCAGTCATTGTCGCAACACAATCCCCCGGATTTCCAAGCAGTTGTCATCACCTTTCAGAGAGGCGTCCGGGACCACAAGACGCAGGAGAAGATGGCCACCCGCAACATCACCACTACCTCCAAACTTTTCTCCCTGGCGCACAAGTGCGCGCAGGCCGCGGAAGCTCAGGGGCCGGTGTCCGGTCCCGTAGGCGGTCACGGTAGAGATGAAGCCAGGACCTCGAGGGGTCCCGGCCCTGCAAACAAGAAGGCGAGGAGGCGTGAGGCGGTTGAGACCAGGCGGGTCCTGACCGTTGAGCGTTAGCATAGGGATACCAGGCCGCAAGGGCGCGATCACTGTGAACGGCGAGATGATCGCTGTGGTCAGAGAGATGACCGCCCCGAGGAGAAAGAGGGCAGGCCCTATTGCCCGATCCACCAGTCCAACACACACAATCTGGCCAGTTGCCAGGTTGTGAGTAAGATGGTGGAGCAGCGGCTTAAGGAGCGTCGCCCCCGCGATGACGACCAGGACGAAGACCCTGCCCCGCTAGCCTTCCAGCAGGCAGATCAAATCGTGGCGTACAGTCATGGTGGCTCGGTCACCTACCCCTTCAACATGACATATAAATGGCTGAGGAGGGAGGTCTGCACCACGACACCGAGCTCAGGGGTGGGTCGGATGCTGAAGTGGTCGGAGGAGCCGATCACTTTCAGTCGGGGCACCACCCTGAAAGCACTGCCGGCCTAGGTCATCTTCCGATCGTGGTTTCACCCACGATCCAGAATGTGAAGCTTGGGCAAGTGCTAGTGGACGGAGGGAGCTCCATCAACCTCCTGTCCTCCAAGGCATTCCGGGCGCTCCAGATATCGCAGCAGGAGTTGTGCCCAGCCTTTCCCTTCTACGGAATAGCCCCAGGGGTTGGCTCGATGCCCCTAG
This sequence comes from Guadua angustifolia, assembly GCA_036346375.1. NCBI lineage: Eukaryota > Viridiplantae > Streptophyta > Magnoliopsida > Poales > Poaceae > Guadua > Guadua angustifolia. The sequence goes on along the minus strand of CM070515.1, from coordinate 38,714,479 downwards.
GCTAGGTGCGCCTCCTCGTCACCTTCGAGGAGGAAAGCAACTACCATACGGAGATGGTGGATTTCGAAGTCGCCAACTTCGACCTCTCATACAATGCCCTGCTTGGCCGACCGGCGTTGGCCAAGTTCATGGCGGTGACCCACTATGCATACATGGTGGTGAAGATACCAAGGCCTGGTGGCCCCATAGTCATCCATGTGGACAAGTCGGAAGCCTTGCGCTGCCACAAGAACGCATTGGACCTAGCCGCACCACTGCCTAAGGCGCCGATGTCGCTTATCCGGAGCCCTCGGGCAAAGACTCGGCGCTCGCCGCTTTGTCTCCGATGAGGTTAAGGTGGTCTCCCTGAGTGAGGGCGAGCTCGAGAAGACAGTCAACATTGGCGCCAGCCTTAGTGCCAAATAGGAAGACACGCTCATCACCTTCCTCCGGTCTAACTCCGACGTGTTCGCCTGCTAACCATCCGATATGACTAGGGTCCCTAGGGAGGTGATCGAGCACCGATTGGCAACGCTCCCAGGAGTGCGCCCGGTCTGGCAAAGGGTCCGGAGGTAGGCACCAGAGCGGCAAGATGCCATTCGGGAAGATGTAGAGAAGCTGCTACGCGCAGGGATTGTAAGGGAAGTCTCTCACCCTGAGTAGCTTGCCAACCCTGTGCTTGTCAAGAAATCCAACGGGAAGTGGCAGATGTGCGTCGACTTCACCGACCTCAACAAGGACTGCCCGTAGGATCCTTACCCCCTGCCGCGCGTCGATCTCATTGTCGACTCGACGATTGGGTGCGAGATGCTGTGCTTTCTGGACGCATACTCTGGGTACCACCAGATTAGCATGGCGGCGGAAGATGAAGAAAAAACCGCTTTTGTAACCCCAATGGGTGTTTATTGCTATATCAGAATGGCTTTTGGGTTAAAAATGCTGGTTCTACTTATCAACGTGCCATGCATATTTCTTTCCATTCATAGATAGGGTAATATCTTGAGGTGTACGTCGATGACTTAGTTGTGAAAGTTAAGAAGAGCGAAGAACTGATTGAAGACCTGAAGGAAACCTTCGCTAACCTCTGGAAGAATTGCTTAAAGCTCAACCCCAAGAAATGTGTGTTCAATGTACCCTCTGGGAAGCTGTTAGGATTCCTCGTGTCCAGTCGAGGCATTGAAGCCAATCCTGACAAGATAGCGACTATTGAGCACATGAAGTTGCCGGTTCAGCTCAAGTAGGTGTAGTGCCTTGCTAGTCACCTGGCGTCCCTCGGGCGATTTATCGCCCGGTTGGGAGAAAGAAGCCTGCCCCTATTCAAGCTGCTGAAGAAGACCAACTACTTCGAGTGGACTGAAGAGGCCCAACGAGCGTTTGAAGACTCGGCGATACCTCTCCTCGCCAAGATCGGGTCACCCCAAGCTGGCGAACCATTGCTCCTGTACATCGCTGCTACCCCTGCGATGGTGAGCGCGGTATTGGTGGTGGAGAGGGAGGGCGTCCAGAAGCCGGTCTACTACGTCAGCAAGGTGCTGCACGAGGCGGAGACTAGGTACCCGCAAGCACGGAAGATGTTGTACGCCATCCTGATGGCGTCCAGGAAGCTGCGACACTACTTCTAGGGGCGAGAGATCAAGGTGGTCACTGCCTACCCTCTGCGAGAGATCCTCCACAACTGGGAAGCTGAAGGCTGTGTCGCCAAGTGGTCGGTGGAGCTGGGGGAATTCTACCTCAAGTTCATACCCCGCACTGCCATCAAAAGCCAGAAGCTGGCTGAGTTTGTTGCCGAATGGACTCCCGCTGCTCCTGAAGTTGAAGAGATGTTTGCGCGTTCCTACTGCACTTTGTTCTTCGACGGTTCCTTCAGGCTCGAAATCGCGGGGGTTGGAGTTGTCCTGGTCTCCCCGACTGGCGACATCCTCCAGTACGTGGTCACCGTGGACTTCAAGGCCACCAACAATATCGTCGAATATGAGGGCCTACTGGCGGGGCTGCACGCTGCCTCAGCGTTAGGCGTCCGTTGTCTCCAAGTCAAAGGCGATTCCCTGCTGGTCATCAATCAGGCATGAAAGGAATTTCAATGTTCTGACCCCACCATGGCCGCACACTTGGCGGAGGTCAGAAAGATGGAACGCCACTTTGAAGGACTGGGATATATCCATATCCCTCAATGTGACAACCATATGGCGGACGGGCTTTCACAGCTCGCGTCATCAAGATCTGCTGTCTCGGTCGGGGTCTTTGAAAAAAGAATTACGCGACCGTCCGTCGCTGCCCCCGTACAAGGTGGGGACGATGGTGCAACCGTCACGGCCTTCGACTTCAGTCGGAGGGCGCGTGAGCTATCGCTGCCTCAGCTTAGGGAGGGAAGGCAAGGCGCTTCGCCTCAACCCCTGCCCGGAGGGAAGATAAGTGGTCACGGTGCGGCACTGGGAAAAGCAGCGGCCAGCGGAGTACCCGGGCGATCACCACGTGATTGCCACACTTGGCCGGGAAGGGCAGTGGATGGATCCTATCCTAGCCTTCCTGCAGGACCGAGTGATCCCCGACGATGATGCGTCAGCCGAGAAAATTACACGTAAGGCCAAGTGCTATACTCTGGTAGGTGGGGACCTATATCGCCGAAGTAGAAACGGAATTCTTCTGAAGTGCATCACTGGGGAAGAGGGGAGCAATTTGCTCTCTAATATCCATGGAGACATGTGCGGGAGCCATATGTCCAGTCGGATGCTGGTCGACAAAGCGTTCTGCTAAGGATTTTATTGTCCTACTGCCCTCCAGGATGCTTGCGAGCTGGTGAGGAGATGCGAAGCATGTCAATTCTTCGCCAGGCAAATCCACCGACCAGCCCAAGCACTGCAAACCATCCCGCTCTCTTGGCCGTTCGCGGTCTGGGGGCTGGATATCCTGGGCCCGTTCCCGCGGGCCACAAGGGGCTTCACCCATCTGTTCATCGCCATCAACAAGTTTACCAAGTGGGTTGAAGCCGAAGCAGTGCGCGCCATCACGGCTTCCGCTGCTATCAAGTTCATTCACGGAATCTTTACCCGCTTTGGAGTTACCAATCGCATCATCACGGACAACGGCACTCAATTCACCAGCGCGGCCTTCCTGGAGTTTTGTGATGAGATGGGCACCAAGGTATGCTTTGCTTTGGTGGCCCATCCAAGGAGTAACGGACAAGCGGAGCATGCCAACACGCTGCTATTGAGGGGCTTGAAGACCAGAGCGTTTGATTGGCTCCACAAGCGGGGGGCACGGTGGACGGAAGAACTCCCGGCTGTACTGTGGTCACTTCAAACCACACCCAATCGGTCGACTGGAGAAACACCTTTCTTCTTAGTCTATGGGGCAGAAGCTATCCTTCTGTTTGAGCTGTCGCTCGGGTCCCCGCGCGTCTCGGCGTTCAGCGAGGAAGGCCAAGAAGACCACCGTGGAGAAGAAATCAACCTTCTGGGGGAGGAGCGTGACAGGGCGGCCTTACGCGCCACTCGGTACCAACAAAGTCTCAAGCGGTACCACGCCACCCGGATTCATGAGAGAACACCGCGTTGGGTGACCTGGTCTTATGAGAATTTAGGTGCATGCTTGTCGAACAAACCTGTCTCCCACTGTGGAGGGCCCTTTAAGGTGGTCTCGGCTCTCGACCCGAGCGGTCCTCAGGTTAGCCACTAAGGATGGCTAAGAGTGGTGAACTCCCACAACTTGGAGTTGTTATGAAGTTCTACCCATGAGAAATTGTAAGTGTCAGACTGCTCGCCTCGGCCAGCTAGGGAAGGAACCCACCTCCTGAAAGCTGACCAGCGACGGTCAAATCAAGCAAATACGAGTGAATATAATCAAACAAAACATGCAGTGGTTGCGTGAAATCATAGATGAAGTGCCAAAGCACTGGCCTAATTTAAACATTCGAGATTGCATCGTGATAAGCCTAGGGGCTGCTCGCCCGACGGTCAGATCAAGCAAACACAAGTGAATACAATCAAACAAAACATGCAGGTAAAGTCAAAAGGTGCTAATTCCGTTACGATTACTAAATAGTTTTTGCATACAGAAAGGAAAAACAAGAAAAAGAAGAAAACAAGGGAAGCGGCCCGGGCCATCAGTTGCCGTTGGCAACTTGGATGTGCTCGTTGACCTCCTCGGCTTCTGCCTCCGCCACCGCCGCGTCGAGGTCCGAGGCCTCCACCGTCATCGGCCTGGTGACGTGCTCCGCTGCCTCACGCACGCGCGCATGCGCCTGGGCCTCGTCTCCCTCAATGTCGGCCACGACAACCATCGGATCGAACGTCGCGATGGCAACCGCGACTTCCTGCCCTTCTCGGGCGGAGCGAGCGGCCAAGGCGGCAAGCAAGCTGCTGAGGGCTTCGACAACCCGAGTGATGCCATGGGCGTACTGCTGCGCAGAAGGCTCGAGCGGCTCGCGAAGATCCACTTCCAGCGGCTCCAGGCACCTCGCCAAGAACCGGTAAGCTGGCCGGAACATGACGGTGAGGTTGTGCAGCACGCGGCGCAGCTCCTCCACCGCCTACTTCTGCGCCGCCTCAGCCTCCTGCGCTCGAGCGAGCAGGGCTGCCCCAGTCACCCTCTCCTGGGCCAGTAGTGTCTCTCCCTTCTCCCTTGCTTGTGTCAGCTCCTCGCGCAACGCCACCATCTGCTGTGACATTTGCACTTCGCACTGGATGGCTGCCGTGAGGAGGGTGCCCGAGGATGCGTGCGCCTCGCCGAGTCTGGCGAGCAGCACAGCCAAGCCGGAGGTTGGAGAGGCAGGCATGACCAAAGCAGGGTGGACGTGAGCACTGGCACCGGCGACATCCACTTGGGCCGCTTCGGAGGCGTCGGGTGACCCCTGGGCAGAAGTCCCCATTGCGTCTGTTGGCGCTGCGGACGTCTTGGTGCCGCTGGAGCCGGAGTCGACGGAGTTGGTGCCGATAAGGTCGGCGCCGATGGAGTCGGTGCTGAAGGAGTTGGCATTGGTGGAGCCGGCGCCGGAGCAGGGGCGGCGGATGTCGTCGCCCCGAATGAAGACCCCACCACTTCAGGCGCACTTGGAGGAGCGGCGGAGTCGATGGCGATAGGAGTCTGGTCCTCGGTGCGAGGCCTCTTGGGGTCTGCACCCGTGACGTCCGAAGTGCACGGTCGCTTGCCTACATTCTGATCGTCGGCAGGGGCCGGGTCCCTGGTCACCAAGGGACCGTGAGCCAGCAGCGCCGAAGGGCGGGTGGAGTCCATCGCCGGAAATAGCTTGATGATCTGGAGGCGCACCGCGGACTCCAGATCGTAGAGCGGCCGGGCCCCGGCGGGGAAATCCGGGACACTCGGCATTGGCGGGAGCAGTCCGGACAGCCATTTGGAGATGGCGGGGCACATAGCTTGTTAGCATGATATAACAATCCATCATTCGATACATATTTATTTCATGTTCTTCCTTCTCCATAGTTTTCAAATGCATCTTTAAGCCCAAATCAGTGGCATATAACTCTTTTATTGTCTCTAAACGAAAAATTTTATGATCAAGTTGAAACAACATAGTATATCGCCTCGACAACGCATCAGCAATTACATTGTCTTTTCCCCTCTTGTGTTTAATGATATATGGAAACGACTCTATGAATTCAACCCATTTAGCATGTCATTTATTCAGTTTGGCTAGACTTCTAATGTGCTTCAAAGATTAATGATTAGAGTGAATAACGAACTCTTTAGGCCAAAAATAGTGTTGTCATATTTCTAATACTCACACTAAAGCATACAATTCTTTATTATAGGTGGAGTAATTCAAAGTTGGCCCATTCAATTTTCCACTAAAGTAAGCAACAGGTTTACCTTCTTGTAGTAGCACACCTCCTATTCCAATTCTACTAGCATCACATTCTAATTCAAACGTCTTACCAAAATCTGAAAGTTGGAGTAGAGGTGCATGTGTAAGCTTCTCTTTTAGTGTATTAAAAGCTTGTTGTTGTGCTGGTCCCCATTTGAAAGATACACCGTTCTTTGTCAACTCATTCAATGGGGTAACAATGGTGCTGAAATCTTTCACGAAACGTCTATAGAATCCTGCAAGACTATGAAAAATTCTCACATGTGTGACTGTCTAAGGGGCTGGCTAGCTCTTGATGGCTTTAATTTTTGCTTCGTCCACTTCAATTCCCCGTGGTGTAACAATAAAGCCAAGAAAAGAGACTCGATCTGTGAAAAAGGTGCATTTCTCAAGATTACCAAGCAACGTGCATATCTCAAAGCATTAAAAACAACACACAAATGTTCTAAGAACAATGTGTTCTTTATGTGACTTGCTATAGATCAAAATTTCTTCAAAATATACCACCACAAATTTTCCAATGAAATACATAAAACTTCGTTCATCAAATGCATAAAAGTACAAGGTGCATTAGTTAAACCAAAAGGCATGACAAACCATTTATATAAACCAAACTTAGTTTTAAATGTTGTTTTCTATTCATCTCATAATTTCATTCTAATCTGATGGTATCCACTATGTAAGTCAATCTTTGTGAAAATAATAGAACCACTCAACTCATCAAGCATGTCGTCTAACCTAGGAATAGGATGACGATACCTTATTATGATATTTTTAATGGCTCTACAATCAACACACATACGCCAACTATCGGCTTTCTTAGGAACCAAATGAACAGGAATGACACATGGACTAAGACTTCCCCGTACATACCCTCGGTCTAAAAGCTCTTGGACTTATCGTTGAATTTCCTTAGTCTCCTCTGGATTGGTCCTATATGCAGTACGGTTTAGCAAAGTCGCTCCTTGGATCAAATCAATTTGTTACTCAATACATTTGATACGTGATAGCCTCAGGGGTATCTCAGTTGGAAACACATCCTCACACTCCAACAAAAGGTTAATGACAACAGGAGGCAAAGAGCTAGGAATATCATTAAGTGAAAATAAAGCCTCCTTGCACATTAAAGCATAGCACAGTGCATCATTCTCATCAATTTCAGCAAGATCAGATTTTGTAGCAAGCATAGCACCACCTTTCAATGTAATTCCCTTAGACCTAGTACTAGGTGTTTTCTAGTCTTTCTTAGGTGGGAAAACGTTCTTAGCTACTTGCTCATTTTTAGATTATTGTGCACTCTTTTTATTCTCATTTTTAGCTCTCTCTTTATCACATCGCATAATTTCAGTAGGTGTCATAGGAAGCAAAGTGATTTTCTTTCCTTTGCGCATGAGAGTGTATTTATTACTTCTACCATGATGAGTTGCATCTGTATCAAATTCCCATGGATTACCTAATAAAAGTGAACATGCTTGCATAGGCACTACCTTGAAATCAACAAAATCATGGTATGTTCCAATGGAAAAATGCACTCTCGCAGTTTGTGTTACCTTCACCTTACCACTGTTGTTGAACCACTAAATATGGTATGGATAAGGATGCGCACGTGTGGTTAAGCAAAGCTTCTTGACTAGATCTAAACTCATCAAGTTATTGCAGCTCCCACCATCAATTATCACACAAACACGACGGTCCTGCACTATATGGTATACCAGAAATAAATTATGGCGTTGCAGCTTCTCCACCTGCTCCATTTGAGCTCTCAACACTCACTGCACAATTATGGTCCTGTAATTCTCCGTTGCAACAGTCCCTAAAATCTCTTCGCCTTCACTATCCATCACGTGGTCATCTTTATTATCTTCAAGGTTAGCTACAAGAGCATATTCATCCTCCACATTACTAGCACAAATGTACCCACATTCTTCCATAGCAATGTACACTCGCTGACTTGCGCAATCCTTCATGACATGGCCCATTCCCTTACAACGATGGCACACAATCCAAGTTGTACAACTTGTGGAAGAAACTGTGAAGAGCTCTTTGTTGGTGCCTGCATAGTAGTAGATTTACTCACCTTAGGTGCTCGTGACGGTGGTGGCAGTGCTGTTGAACACACCCTTACTCATGGAGGGGGCAGTAGATCGATTAGCAGGAGGCGGGGTTGATTTGACTTGTCCCGACGTCAATTTTGGTGTAGATGTACTACTGAAGTTGCTCCTTGACCTTTATTGTCTTCCCTGCAATTCTTTTTCTGCCAACATAGCAAGCTGAAACAATCTATTGATATCATTATATTCTTTGTAATCAATTATATCCTAAATTTCACATCGCAAACCACCATAAAAATGCGCCATCTTATCTTCTTCATCCTCAAATACCTCACAACGCAACATACCTATTTGTAGCTCTTGATAGTACTCCTCAACAGATCTATTACCTTGATTCAAACATTGCAATTTCTTATGTAAATCACATTTATAAGATGGAGGCATGAATCTATTGTGCATAGCTCACTTTAATCTATCCCATGTAGATGGTTGTAAGCCAGAATTAACTACTTCATTCCACCACATGATAGCAAAATCTTTGAACTCACTGGTAGCTTGTTTGACTTTATGTACTTCAGGAACAAAATGAGAGTTAAATTTTTGTTCAACAGTTATTTCCCAATCTAAATAAATTTCAGCATCATACGCACCAGAAAAAGATGGTATAGTAAATTTGACTTTAGAAAAATGATCATCATATCCATGACCATTGCGCTGATTAAAATTATTACCTCGCATACCATGACAATTGTGATTCAAGCATCATTGTTGTCGTACATCCTGTGTAGTAGTACAAGCAGTGAACGCGTCGCGGTCTTCTCCATCCACATCATCTACCATGACAGACTCTTCAAGCTCCTCCACTCTTCATGCCCCATTGAGAAGGGGTTGTTTCTCAAAGTTCTCCATCCTTATAAGAAGATTAGCAATGCTTCTCTCTATTCTCTCCAAATGATGCTCATTGTCTCTACCGATCTTTGTGATGTTTGCATTGATGACAGTTAGCATGTTGTTAAACTCTTTTCTATGAATACTCCTCTCCATCCACATCTTCAGCTTGTGAACCTATCATTGTTAGTAGAAGACAAAAGACAACACAAGAGTATTATCCCTATGAACTAACTAGTGGTGGAAGGAGGAATCACTCACTCTCAAGAACCTTACAACGCTCTTACAAATGTTCTTACCGAAGCAGCGACTGGTACAACCGGTGGCTAGGTCCTGATACCATGAGTGGAGTGTGAGCGATGAGATTGCAAAGGAGAACCTGAACTGATAAGAAGTATGTGGAGCTCGGAAGGCAATATTTGGAAGCAAGGAATAAGCAATATCGAAATCGGATTAGCAAACTAAATAAATGTCCAACGTACTTATCATAGTTGCTAGCCTAAACGTATTTCTAGAACTAGTTTAACCTAGTAAGGGATATATCAAAGTACAAAGGACTCAAAGGATACAAGCAATCTAATTATCTTCTTCTCTTTCCCTCTTTTTGCTTCTTTTCTTCTCTCTAATTTTTTTGGTTTTTTAGTGCGACTTTTTTCTCTTTTTTTTTTGCACTTGCCTTGTTTTTCACTTTTCTTTCTTTTACCTAAAAGGAAAAACAAAAATCTCACATTTTGGAATAAGAGAAGACGTTCAACAGATAACCAAAAAATGGCAAAAACAAGACAGCAAACTTCCATGGCCCAGAACTCAGTCTTAGAGGCCGATTTTGAGGGTAAAAAATAGCACAGGTCTAAAGATTTGTGCTTTTTCACATGCGCCTTGTCGTTGGAACAAAAAAGTACACCTCAATCAAAGTTCGTATGCAAAAGTTATGCCAGTTTTACTGAACTCTGCACAATCTAGATTGCCTGCAACTTCACTTCTTCCCTCTGGATATGGCTAAGCTAGCAATAGGATCATGGGTGAAAAATGAAGGCTAGCGGTGTAGGGCAATTGACACAAGGTGGCTCATGACTTATCTAGGGCTTGCAGAGCGAAAGATATAATGCAGAGTAGCGACAAGGGCAAACCGAGTAGGACTCAGTTCGGTGTTGGGGGTTGGTGGCGGTGGGATGACTAATGGTGGAAAATAAGAACAAGGCAAACAGAAGGTGACAACTAGAAACTAGGATCACTACTTCAAACCAGCAACAAGACGACAACGATGGACACGAACTCAATAAGCGAAACTAACAATGAAAATTGCAAAGGCACAAGGGGTTATAGGACAATGGAATCGATGTGGAACTTTCTGTATGGCAATTTTTCTAGACTCTAGGATGATGGCAAAGAAAAAGTGGGGATAAAAGAATTGCCTATCGGGTAACTGTGGCTCTGATACCACCGGATGCGAATGGTGGCCTGATCTTCCGATAGGTAGTACTAAAATGATTAGTGGAGAACTTGACATTGACACTTTGGCTTCCAATCAAAATGGATTCGAACCCATCGCTCACTACACCATGGCTCCTTTGGTTATCAACACACACAAACACGGTTGACCTCGCCAAGAAGGCTAATCCCTACATGCAAATCGAGAACACAAGCAAGAACGTAGAAGATGCAATCTAAAATTGCAAATAATATTAAGCACACGAGTTGGGGTTCCACAAACTGATGTACTGCAAAAAAACTAAATAAGTGTCTAGTTGTAATCTAAGCAAAACCTAAGTATATAAGGTGGCAGCTGCTGAAGATATGAGGGGGAGGTGATGGCTAGGGTTGTGTGCGGCTAAGGGGCCACACACAACCTAAGCTTGGACCCCCACACACTTACAAGCCTGAAACAGTACAAAATAGCAATACAACACATTGTTTCGATGATTCTAGATGATCCACAATGAATCTGGGGCTGGGACTAGATCTATGGGAAAGATCTTATCATTATCTTTCTAAAAAGTATAAGAACTTGTCGAGGTTTGTTACCGACAATAATTAAAAAGGGGGCTAAGCGCTGGATCAGGAACTCGATGGTAGCACAAGACACGAGAATTATACAGGTTCGGGCTCTCGCGGTGGAGATAATACCCTAGTGTTGTGCTCTGGAATTATGATTGGCTAGCTTATCTGCTGATGATGTTGTACCTGTTGATTTCCTCCCCCGCCCTTCCCTTTATATAGCAGAGGTGGGCGGTTACAAAAGAGTATCCCACTCGGATACGAGATGGGGTCTATATCTATACCGATTCCATATCAGTTTGGATTACAATCATCCCTTGCCTAATACGACTCGGTTTCCTTAAATAAAGCTTATCCTGATTCCTCACGTCTTGCCCAGCCCAGGCTGCCTCCGGCTTTCTGCAGTCGGCCTGGCCTACTTTTGCCTGGTTGGGCCTTCACGGGCTTGTCTTGCAGCCCCCTGGGGTATTCATATCCCACAGTAGCCCCCGAGTGCTTCATGATCGAGCGCCTTCCTGCAATCAAGTCTTCCCGAGTGCTATTAAGCCGAGTGCTTGTTGCTTGGCGAGGAGGTCACGAAGAACTCAACGAAATTCTTTGTGAAATCATTCCGAGTTGTCTCCGACCCAGTTTATCAGGCCGTCTCGCTATTTGATATGTTTCCCGTGCGCTCCTGTACTCAGCCGAGTGGTATTAGCACATCCTGGGCGCATAACCCTTGGCCTTTTTACAGAGCATATCCCAGCCTGCTTGTCAGGTATCCGTCGCTGCCCTTCTTGGGGTCACACGATCATCATACCTTGTAGGCATCTATTTTTAGAATCATCTTTAAGGTACCTGACTTCATTCTCTGAACGTTATCAGCTTACGGCCTATCATGAGGCATACCATAAAAGGATGTTTATTCATTGGGTGGTACCCATAATCCCCATGTGTCACGAGCTTCTGGCTTTTGGCCCATCTTGGAGCGTACCATTTCCCAATTTACTTTCTTGGGCCATTGGCAATTGCGCACGATGTGCGTGTCCGCCGGCCCACCCCGAAGTGCTCCCTAGGGCGGCTTCAGGATATGGGAAGGGCGATGCGGTTTCCAGCTCAAGGCGAGAGTCGGCGCCGCTTCCCCGTCAATTCGGAGCAAACCAAGTGGCTTTGCACTGCTCCCCCTTGCCCCTTTGTTCTCCAATCTTTTCCCTCGCGACCTCCGCCGCTAGGGTTAACTTTTCTTGTCACCCTAATCTCACGCGATCGCGAGGTTTCTTCACTCAAGGATGTCATCTCCTTCTCCCGCAACCGCCCACCCGTCCGCCTCGACCAAGGATTGGGCTACCTCGGTAACGACGGAGGGGCGGCTGGAGGATTTAGTGAGCGTTGGTGTTTTTCCGCCATTGGTGATGCTCGCCGCCCGCCCTACCGCAGGTGAATTCTGCCCTACTCCTCGTGCTGAGGAGGTGGTCGTCTTTGAATCCTTCTTTATGCGTGGGCTTGGTCTTCCGGCATCTCCCTTTGTCCGCGGCATTCTTAAGTTTTACGGGATCGAGCTAACTCATCTTAACCCCAACTCCGTTCTCCAAATCGCTGCCTTCGTCAACCTCTGCGAGGCCTTCCTTGGTATTCGCCCCCACTTCAACCTCTTTCACCACCTTTTCCTTCTAGGGCCTTTTCCTAGCAAGAACTCTCCTAAAGTGGTTGGGGGTGCCGGGTTTCAGCTGAGGGATGGCATGAAAAAGGCTTACTTTAACATTCCTTTCAAGTCCTCGAATAAGGGTTGGCACCAAGAGTGGTTTTATTGTGCCAATCCTGATCCTTCATTGCCCGCTTTTACCGGAACGCCGCCCAAACCTTCCCTCGACTGGACATCACTTCCCCGAGATGATGGGATGGACCAAGTGCTTGATCTCATGGGGCTGATTGCTGATTTGAAGGAGAATGGGCTCACCGGTATGGCCGTCGTCGCCAACTTTTGCACCCATCGAATCCAGCCTCTCAAGGATCGAGTTCATCTTGGGTATGAATATGATGGCCCCAACGACCCCACACGGGAGGTTTCTGAGGAAATTACCTCAGCGGCATTCTTCGGTCGTGTCGCTGATTTTTTCTCCCCAAATGAGAAGATTGTTATCCCTAGAAGTCCAAGACCTTTTACGAAGCTGAATCCTGCACCTCCAGTAAGGGATCTTCATTATTTTCTGGTGCCAATCCTTTCGACTTTTGTCTTGATTTGGATGTGCTTCCCTTTTTCACCCCTGCAGGAACGTGATGTCTTCTTTTCCGATGCGCCATTGCCTGAGTTCCTTACGCATAAGAGTGACAAGCGAAACTTCCCCGCCTGCGCTCCTTCTGCCGATCCAAGCGCGAAACGGAGCAAGACGAATACGTGCGGCAAGGATCCTGTCGGGAAAGGAAAGAATCCAGTTGATCGCCAGGCTAAGAGGAAGCGAGTCATGCGGAGATGTACGCCGATCGGTGGCTCAAGATTCGGGACCCCGACCATCAGACGACCCTCCCCGACTTCTTCTTCTTCAAGCCAGTCAGTGGGACCCGAGGTGTTTAAGCCTCCTACCAACCTTCTGTTGAAAGTGTGCCTTTGTCGCAAGCCCAACTGAGCCCCTTGTTTGTCGCAAGCTTGAGTATGCTCAAGGGAACTCTGCCGGTAGTCCTTCCACCCGGAGGGGTCTAAAGTGCAAAATAACAAGATCCAACAGGTTGAATTTTCTTGCTATCTCTTCCTTGTTCCCCTGGGCTATGTGTTGATTGCTTCTTCTTGTAGGGATCCTGTTGATGAAGTCCTTCATGAAACACCGCATCCGGAGTCTCCGGTGGTTGTTCACGGGGATGACTCTGGCACCGCAGAGGCTGAGAGGTTGGTTGATATCGCTCACGCTTCTAATGTTGCCTGAACTACGGAGCGATCCTCCCAACAAATTTCAGCTAAGCGGCGGCCAATTTGGGGCCGAGTGGTTCTCAACCGCCTTTCCTTCTCGGTCCGACTATCTCGCCAGGCGTCCCGCCGACATCGCTGTTCCTTCTTTGACGTCAGAAGATCCTCCCACCTCTCCTCTCCGATCACCACTGTGTGAAGAAGTCCCCCCGCCTCCTCGCCCGAAATCTCCGGTGTGGGCTGCGTTTGTTGATGATGATGGCGATGTGGTCCTTTTGGATGGTGAGGAGGAGGATAAGGATTGGGTGTCGTTCTTTACCGCCGCCCGCGACTGTTATCGTCTTGGCAATGTGAGTTGTCTGTGTCGCGCCTTCTTTAAGAGCCTTCTTTTTGTCTTCTTTGAAGCTTATTATTGCTTTGCCGTCTCCAGCGCCTGGCGTCCTTTGCCAAGGACCGAAACTTCCTTCTTCAAAAATTACTTCCAAGGATGAAAATGAGGAAGGATTATGCTGCCGAGGTTGAGCAGATCCGTACCGAGTTGGAGGGGGAGCTCACTCGCACCCGTGTGGAGAATCGAGAGGAACTGGAGGAGCTCCGACATCGAATCCAATCTCTCGAGGGGGAGAAGCTGAACCTGACTAATTTTTCTGAAGGTAACCTTCTTGTCCGAGTGCTTTAAGCCTCCTCTCTATTCTCTGTTTTCTGATGTCTCGGTGCTCGCCTTTTTCAGATTTCCGGGAGAGGCTCGAGTCTTCCCTTTCCCGAAATGAGGAACTGAAAAGGGCTGAAGAGGATGCCAAGAAAAAGGTGGCTAAACTGACAAGAGAATTGGAAGGTGCGCTCCCGATCTTGTCTTTTGCTTTGTCGTTCTTCATTTGGCGGTTTCGGACTTATCCGATTGGTATCCCACAGTGCATCGGGTCAACTCGCAAGCTCAGTACCAGGTTCTTAATGATAAGATCAAATGTACTGAAGCGCGAGTCGACCGTCTCCAAGCGGGCTCCGAGATGGTGCTGCGAATCTTGAATCCTAACGAAGCTGGCACCAGCGGTGTCCCTTACGATGCCGATACCACCATTCGGAGGCTGGAAGAAGCCCCTAAGAAGCTTAATGCGCACTCGGAAGATATCGCGATTACGAGCGCCTGCCAAGTGTTGGCAATCACCAAGTCTTTGTATCCGCGGGTGGATCTTGAGGCCGTCAAGGAGGTGTTTGCCCGTACTGTCGATGACGATCGAGCACTTGCCCTTATGGATGAAGTCAAGGGCACTGCTGCTGCTTTAGTTAAAAACTTGGACTTGGGTCCTGTATAGTCTTCTGTTTGTTTTGAACTTGTCCTGCGACCTTTGTTCCTTCGGTAATGACCATTCCGATGTTAAAAAATTCCCCCTGGCCTGAATTTGCCTTGTGAAAAATGCCCAATTCTTGTTTTTAATGCATTTGTTGGGCTTGGGCCCATTAAGGGGCATGCTTGGCGTTTTGGCTTGTCTTGAAATCTTCGTTCATTATGGCGCCTGACTCTCCTCGAGACATGCGCAACGTCACGTCCGACACGTCTAGAAGGTGAACCGTTCCCGCCTCAATGACAGGCGTCACTTTGAGCCCGAGCGAGTCTCTTCCCAAGGACAGACGTTGCCCCATATAAGAGTGAACTCAGCCTCGGTTTTTGCAATTTGCAGCGCACTACCACCTTCCGTCGGCCTGTTGCTCTTCTTTCTTCAAGAACTTCTTCTTGCTTCTTTGAGGTGCTCATCCGTTCGTCTTCTTCTTTGCCTGTTTTCTTGCTTTTTGTGCTTGTGGGATTGTGATCGCTGGTTGATCGCTCATCTGTTTGCAGGTTTCCTCCTTCTTCTTCCTCATGGATTCTCCACCTGAGCCCCTTTCTCCACTACCTCTCTCCCCCGAGTCAGAAGGCCCGGAGATTCTGCCTTGGATTGCCAATCTGATCTTCGATTTTGGCGACGATGAGCCTGCGGAACCCAAGGACGAGTTTGCTGAACTCTGGGTTGAGTATGATCTCGCCCTAGCGGAGGCTGCGGAGGAGCAGGACGTCGCCCGGGACGCCGCTGCCGTCGACACCCTGATCGAGGCCGTCCATAGGCTTGTTGAAGCTAGGAGCGCCTTAATCGAAGCCGTCAACCGCGCGCGCCGGGAGTAGTTTTTTATCTCTGCAAAGGAAGGTGCTTTTTGTTGTATATATGGTATTTTTGGACAATGCTGAAATTTCGTAAGACTGTTTTAATTACAGCTTGCTTTTTTCTTTTTTTTTCCTTGTTTAGATCTTCTTGACTTTCCCGAGTGGTTTTCATCCTCCCTTATGTTTAAGCACCTCGTCTGACTAGTATAGCCCCCGAGCATCGCGAGTCGGCGCTTGGCCTTTTCCCTCAAGCGTGCTTTTCATTAGGTAGCTAGACTTTTTCGTCCGGGGTTTCACAATTTAGGGTTTAGAGCACTCGGATTTAGTCGTGATCGTAGGGAAAAGAAAAAGATAGGAGCTGATTTGCAAGCGGGGTTGCACATGTGCAACACTATTAGGTGTAGCCCCCGATTTACTGCTTAATTGAGAAGCAATTGAGTAGCAAGTCAATTTGAATAAAAATTCTGACACATGGCATCTCTTGAAACAAGTAATCCTTCCCGGTAGGGTTAGCATGCATAACACTATTAGGTAGCCCCGACTTCATCGCTTAATTGGGTAACAATTGAGTAGCAAGTCTAGGAAAGAATTCAACAGTCATAATATCATTTTTAAGAGTAAAAGCAGCGTAGCTGTTCTATGTTCCATGAGTTGCTGATGATGGCGCCGTCTTCTCGCTTAAGCCTATAAGCTCCCGGTCGTGTCGCGCTCGTCGACGATGTAGGGGCCTTCCCAACTTGGAGACAACTTGTGCTCGTGCTTCTGGCTCTTTATTAGGACCAATCGCTTTGGAGAACGCCTGGGCCGGACGTTCCGATCATGGTAGCGCCGCAAGGCCTGGAGGTATTTGGCCGACTTCATCGCAGCGACCTCTCTTGCCTCCTCCAATCGATCAATGTCTTCCATCCTGCTTTCCTCTGACTCTGCTTCCCTGAAATTCCGGACTGAGGGATCCAAGGTCACGATGGGTAGGACCGCCGAGAACCGTGAGACCTGGAAGAAAGGTGATCGCCCAGAGCCCTCGCTGGGGTGGTTCTTAGCCCTAGAGTATCAAGGCAATTCTTTTACCCATCGAGTGGCGTGACGGTTTGAGACGGTCAAGATTCGCGCCTTTAAGCCCGCTGAACACCATACCGTTTGCCCTTTCTACCTGACCATTGCTCTTTGGATGAGCCACGGAGGCGAAGCAAACTTTGATGCCGAGTTCGTCGCACCAGTCTTGAAATTCTTCTCCTCGGAATTGGGTTCCATTGTCCGTGATAATCCTGTTTGGCACGCCGAATCTTACGACGATCTCTTGCAAAAATTCTTTGGCCTTGGCCGCTGTGATTGTAGCCACTGGTTTTGCTTCTATCCACTTGGTGAATTTGTCGACGGCGACAAAGAGGTGAGTGAAGCCTCCTTGAGTCTTCTTCAATGGGCCGATCATGTCGAGCCCCCAGACTGCAAACGGCCAAGTGATCGGAATTGTCTGCAGCTTCTGAGCAGGCACGTGTATTTGTTGAGCGAAAAACTGGCATCCTTCACAGGTCCGGACGATGTCCTCGCGTCCGATTCGGGGCATCGGCCGAAGAAGCCTTGTCGATATGCCTTGCCCACCAAAGGTGCTTTGACGCTGTGATGCCCACAGATTCCCAAGTGGATTTCTCTGAGTAGGTTTTTTCCTTCTTGCTCTGGTATGCATCGCCTTAAAACTCCAGAGGCGCTTTTTTGGAATAATTCTTCTCCTACTGCCATGTAATTCTTGCTGCGTCGCGAGATGCGTTCTGCTTCTGTTCGATCTTCTGGAAGTTCATCTTTTAACAAGTAATTGAGGAAAGAAGCCGTCCAATCTATGTTGATGACTAAGACATCTTCTTCGATGGGTGTTTCTTCTGATTTGCCTTGTTCTTGCTTTTGGCTTATTGAGGGTTTATGAAGCTCTTCGACAAACACACCGGTCGGTACCGTTGCCCGAGTGGAACCCAGCCTTACCAATTCATCTGCTGCTTCGTTATCACGGCGGAGCACATGAATAAGCTCCAACCCGTCGAACTTGTCTTCCAGCTTCCGTACCTCCTGGCAGTATGCTGCCATGTTGTCTTCGACGCACGACCAATCCTTTTGTACTTGATTAATCACCAACATGGAGTCGCCCGAATAGTTAGCCATGGGACACCAAGGGATATCGCAATGCGGCTTCGTGGATGAGTGCCTCGTACTCGGCAAGATTGTTTGTGTTGGGAAGTGGATCCAAGGACGTATTTCAAGCGCCACTGCTGGAGAGATGAGGACCCGCTGCCCCTCTGCACCGAGCATGAGGGATCCGTCAAAATACATTGTCCAGTATTCCTGCTCTTCGATGGTCGTTGGAGTTTGTAATTCTACCCATTCTGCGGTGAAATCAGCAAGTATTTGAGACTTTATTGCCGTTCGCGGCCTGAAGGAGATTTCAAAAGCCCCAAGCTCGACCGCCGATTTTGCAATCCTCCCGGTGGCCTCCCGATTGTGGAGTATGTCCCCAAGCGGGAAGGTGGTGACCACCGAAATTGAATGCTCTTGGAAGTAGTGCTTGAGTTTGCGCGAGACGAGCAACACGGCGTACAATAGCTTTTGTACCTGTGGGTAGCGCACCTTGGATTCTCCCAGCACTTCGCTGATAAAATAGACTGGCCTTTGGATTTTCTGGACGTGCCCTTCTTCCTTCCGCTCTGCCACGATGGCGGCGCTGACTACGTGTGTCGTTGCGGCAATGTAGAGCAAAAGGGGTTCTTCGGGCATTGGTGGAACCAGCATAGGTGGAGATGACAAGAATGTCTTCAGTTCTTCGAAGGCTTGCTGGGCCTCGCTGGTCCATTGAAAGCTACCCTGCTTCTTCAAAAGTTTGAAAAAGGGCATACCTCGTGACCCTAGCCAAGAGATGAATCTGCCGAGTGCTACCATGCATCCGGTGAGCTTCTGGGCATCCTTCTGATTGGTTGGAGGTTTCATTTTTAGAATTGCATTGATCTTCTCTGGGTTCACCTCGATTCCACGCTGCGACACGATAAATCCGAGTAGCTTCCCTGATGGTACCCCGAAGACACATTTTTCTGGGTTGAGCTTCATTTTGTAAGCCCTTAGGCTTTCGAAGGTCTCAGCCAAGTCAGATATGAGGTCTTCCTTCGCACGAGTCTTGACAACAACGTCGTCGACATATGCTTCCACGTTGCATCCGATTTGGGAGTGAAAACATCGCTGTATCGCGCGCTGATAGGTTGCGCCGTTTTTCAACCCAAACGGCATCGTGACGTAGCAAAATACGCCGAATGGAGTGATGAACGAAGTCTTGATGCAATCTTCCTCTTTTAGCCTGATCTGGTGATATCCCGAGTAGGCATCCAGGAAACTGAGGAGTTCACAGCCTGCCGTCGAATCTACCACCTGGTCTATACGAGGTAGCCCGAAAGGATCTTTTGGGCAAGCCTTGTTGAGATCGGTATAATCAACGCACATGCGCCAGCTTTTATTCTTTTTGCGAACAAGCACTGGGTTTGCCAGCCAGTCAGGATGGTACACTTCTTTTATGAAACCTGCCGCTAAGAGCTTCGTGATTTCTTCCCTGATGGCCTCTTTCCTGTCTTGAGCGAATCTTCGGAGCCATTGCTTGATGGGCTTGGCCTTCTCGTCAATATTCAAAGAATGCTCGATCACCTCCCTGGGGACACCGGGCATATCGGATGGTCTCCACGCGAAGATGTCCCGGTTGTCCCGAAGAAAAGTGACGAGCGCGTCTTCCTATTTGGGGTGAGGCTCATTCCGATCGAGTTGTTCGGGCGGAGTTGGACGGGTCGAGGATTACCTTCTTGGTCTCCTCATCAGGTTTCAGGCTTGTCTTGACCTGCTTCTTGGCTGGTACTTCTCCTTCATCTTCTCGGTGTGTGGCTTCCTGCAGGATCTTTTTTCTGTCATCCGTCATGTCTTGAGCTTCGGCCATCTCGCAGCTTTCTCTATCACAGAGGAACGACTGCTTGACATCGCCACGGATGGAAATGATGCCCTTCGGCCCTGGCATCTTCAAGACGAGGTACGTGTAATGGGGTACGGCCATGAATCTGGCCAAGCCGGGCCTTCCCAAGATGGCATGATATGCCGTCTGGAAGTCGGCTACTTCAAAGTTGAGGTACTCTGTCCGAAAATTCTCCTTGGTTCCAAACGTGACTGGCAAGGTGATTTGTCCGAGTGGGACTGAAGAAGTTCCGGGAATTACTCCATGGAATGGTGATGAACCCCGCTTCAGCTCGGAGCGGGGAATCTTCATGTCATTGAAAGTTTTGGAGAAGAGAACATTGAGTCCACTTCCCCTGTCAACCAGTACCCTTTTGAGTTTAACATTGCGCACCATTGGGTCCAACACCAGCGGAAATCTTCCGGGATAAGGGATGTGATCCGAGTGGTCCGAGCGGTCAAAAGCGATGGGGACTTCGGACCATCTGAGATACTGGGGGGCCGCTAGCATGACGGCGTTGACGTCTCTGGCCGTGAGTTTTTACTTTCGCTTTGACTCATAAGCCATTGACCCTCCGTAAATGTAGTTGAGCTCACATTCCATCTTTTCATATTCGCCTTCATCATCTTCAGGGGGATCTTGTTTTTTCTTCTCTTCATCTTTTGCTTCGCCTCTGGCTGGTCGCTTTCTAGATTCTTTACCGAACCTTCTCAAAGTGAAGCAATCCTTTGCAGCGTGTTTACCTTTCGGATGAAAAGGGCAAATAGCTTCCATTACCGTATCGTAGTCATCGGTGCGTGGCGCGCGATGCCGACCTTGCTCGGCCGCCGCCACTATTTCTTCGGGCTTCCGCTTCCTGTTCCGTTGTCTTGATGACTCGGCGTAATCCTTCTTGTCTTTATGTCGTGGGCGATCATCCTGCCATTCGGCCAAAGCATCTGAGGCCATCGCATAACGATCTGCCAGTTCGAACATCTCCCTTATGGTGTTTGGCGGTTTCCGAGACATCTTTTTGATCAGGTCGGGGTCGTTGACGCCCTTCTGGAATGCCGCGATGACTGCCGCCTCCGATATATCCCTGATTGTGTTCTTCTTTTGCATGAAGCGCCGAACGAATTCTCGGAGCGTCTCATTCTTTTTCTGGCGGAGGTAGTACAGGTCCCATTGCGTTCCAGGCCGCTCGTATGTGCCTTGAAAGTTGGTGATGAATTGTTCACAAAGATCCTCCCAGGAATCTATGGAATTCGCCGGAAGTCCTGTAAGCCATGCTTGAGCCGAAGAGGTGAGCATGACTGGGAGGTAATTAGCCATCATATTGTGATCGCCCCCGGGTGCCATGATCGCCAGAGAGTAAACCTGGAGCCAAGCTTTCGGATCTCTTTCTCCGTCAAATTTGGTGATGCTTTTTGGATTGAATCCTTCGGGTCAAACCACTCAGCGAAGGCGAGGAGTGAAAACCCGGATGCCTTCAATAGGACCGTCGTTGCGCCTTCGTGGAGAACGTCGACAAGGTGATCTAACCCGGCGGTCTTCATTTTCCCCTCTATTATGGCGAAGGTGATTTCGGCGATCTTCCCGATCGTCATGGCCAACGCCAAAACGCTCATAGTCGTCTCTGCGCCTACGGCGTTCTTCATCTTCCCGGTCACGCCGCCTAGCGTTTAAATCCATGCGAAGGTCCCGGCTGATGCTATGCCGAGCGTCTTCCCCCCGTCGAAGCTCTCGCCTGTGACGACTGCGAGCCGTATCGCTACTAGCAGCCTGTGAGTTGAGAAGGCGAGTACGAGATGGCTCCTTCTCCCTTGGCTCCTCCTGGTGTTGCTGAATTGCTGCCGCCGCTACCATAGCCTGAACTTGGGCTACGATCGGAGCGGCGGGGCTGTCAGGACCGAGCAGCGGTCCAAAAGTATCCAGAAGTGTCTTGGAGGTGACAATATTCTGTTGGGGAGTTTGGAAAACCGATTGGTTCCCCATCTTCGTCTGCAAGATTTCTTCATTGACATTGCGGCCTCTGTTCTGGAGGAGTCTCGCGCGGCCTTCTTGTCGTTGACGCTCTTCTTCTGCAGCGTTTGCTGCTTCTTTCTGTTGCTGAGATTCCGTTCGCAGCTCTTCGATCAAAAAAATGCTGCGAAAGATCTGGAAATTTTCCGCCTCATCTTCTGATTCGGAGGAACAAGGAGATGAGGAGTACTGACCTTTAAATCCGAGTGGTTTTCTAGCGTATTTGACCACTTGGGGTTCGCCATTAGCCAGTTCCAGCTCAAGACGGGGTTTAGAACTCTGGCTTACCGTCCAGGGACAGATGGCCATGCTTGTTCCCGATCCGAGTGGTTGTCCATTAAGGGTACCTTTAATTGCCTCCATTGGAACCGACCGAATCAGAGAGGGAAAGATGGCCAAAATAAATCGGCGATGAAGTCCGACTTCAAAGTGAAACGCTCGGCGGCGAAGGTGGCCATGCTTTTGGTGAAGATTGCCATCGAGCTTGCCGAGATCGATCCTAGCGCAAGCCCTACTGCGCGCCAACCGCCGAGGTTTGTTACCGAGCTAATAATTAAAAAGGGGGCTTATTTGGATCGGGAACTTCGATGGTAGCACAAGACACGGGAATTATACAGGTTCGAGCTCTCGCGGTGGAGATAATACCCTAGTCCTGTGCTTTGGAATTATGATTGGCTAGCTTATCTGCTGATGATGTTATACCTGTTGATTTCCTCCCCCGCCCTTCCCTTTATATTGCAGAGGTGGGCGGTTACAAAAGAGTATCCCAGTCGGATACGAGATGGGGTCTATATCTATACCGATTCCATATCAGTTTGGATTACAATCATCCCTTGCCTAATACGACTCGGTTTCCTTAACTAAAGCTTATCCTGATTCCTCACGTCTTGCCCAGCCCAGGCTGCCTCCGGCTTTCTGCAGTCGGCCTGGCCTAGTTTCGCCTGGTTGGGCCTTCACGGGCCTGTCTTGCGGCCCCCTGGGGTATTCATATCCCACAGAACTCCTCAATTAGACTCCGTATGAGGGAGATATGCCTATTTTAATATAGTGCTGTCTACTGACTTTGAACTGAACACAAAGACCGAATTGTGGATGACTTGGAGTCTGGCTTGATTTGGCATGGCAAGGGTGGAGTCCAGCTAGGGATGTGATTCTGTGGATGTGATGTCACCCTTCGGAAAGTGTGCCAATTTGGAGTAGAGGTGGCCGGTTCAACTTGGCATCAATCTGAATTGTACCAATAAACTAAGTGCTTGCAGCTGTCCTGGTGGTGCTTTTCCCATGTTCCTAAGTAGTAAAACATCATAAATATTTTAGTAGCAACCCATCCTCAATATCATTGTCATGAACAAAAAGAAAAGAGCACTCCTCATGATTTAATTTACATGCACGAGCTCTTGTCATAGAACCATGATGTATGCGCGTATCCAAAGGAGTGATGTCCTCATCAGCAGCATTGGTACTAGAAAATGAAGTGTCTCAGTGGCAGACTCTGAGTTCGTATGGTGATGGACTTCGAGTGATCAAATCAAAGTGGTACCTGAGGGATTTCTAGCCACCCTAGAGGTAAAGCCAACCTAGAAGATCAAATCAAAGAAGGTCAAAAGTAAGAGAATTAAGTCCAACATGGATGAAGGCAAGCTAAGGATTTTACTTTGGAAGAGGAAGATACTCTATGGATCAAAAGTAGAATTTGTGTACCAAAACAAGGAGTTAAAGTAGTTGATTCTTGAGGAAGCTCATAACTCAAAGCATTCTATTCACCTAGGAAGTGCAAAGATGTTTTAGGATCTAAAAGAAGATTTTGGTGGCCTAATATGAAACACGAAGTTGTTGAGCATGTTACTTTGTGTGACATATGTCAGAGAGTGAAGGCAATGCATCAGAGGCAGGCAAAATTGCTACCGCCATTGAAGTTACCTGAATGGAAGTGTGAGGAGATCGGTATGGATTTTATTATCGGTTTTCCTAGAACTCCAAATGGTCGTGATTCAATATGTGTCATAGTTGATTTCTTGACCAAAGTCGCTCATTTCATACTGTCGAAGGTTATTGATCGACAACACACTTATATTCGGGTACCTTCGAGGGATGCAGGATCAAACACACAATCGAGGGAACACAATGTAGACAGGTTCGGGCCTCTAGGTCGAGTAACACCCTACTCCTATGTCGGCGATGGATGAAATCAGAAAACAGATTACAGCTTCGAGGATCTTCGCCCTGATTACAAGGAAGAATATGAGTATGGGGGGAGGCTAGACTATAGCTATGGGATGGACTGCCCGGAGATCTTCCTATGCGTCGAGCAATGGCTTGAAGCTTGCACTCTAGGTTGGCTTGTGCGGCTTCCAATTGGCTTGTAATTCACTTCTCCGGACGATGTCCTCCCTGGTCCTTATATAGCGGGCTAGAGTACCGAATTGTAGTCGATGAGGAGTCCTCTTTCTGTTATGATCTCCGTATCACACATGAATTTTCATAGCGACCAGACGAGTTCGAGTAGGTTTCCTTGTATCGGGAATATGATCAAGTCCTTCCTTATGTAGGGACATATCTTCTCCATATATCTTATCCCATTAAGTTGGGCTTGAAATAACCGGAGTGTACAAATGCTGGTAGAGATATACCTGGCGTGGCCTTGAACTTTATGGTGTAGGCCTATATCCCATATTTGGATATTCGACACATACCAGTTAAGACCATTTATTCTGAAGATTGTTTGGCGGAGCTATATATGTCAATGATTGTGTGTTTGCATGGAGTGCCAAAGAAGATAGTATCGGATAGTGGTACCCAATTTACAGTGAGGTTCTGGAATAAGTTGCATGATGAAATGGAAACGCGTTTGAATTTCAGTACAACTTATCATCCGTAGACATATGGTCAGACTGAGAGAGTCAATCATATTTTGAAAGATATGTTAAGAGCTTTTGCCTTATCTTGTGCTACCACATGGGACAAATGATTGGCATATGTCAAGTTTAGCTATAATAACAATTATCAGGCAAGTTTGCAAATATCACTGTTTGAAGCTCGACGGAGTTTTTTACCCTTTTACCTCTGTCTAAATTTTATTACCAATACTACAGGTGGTAATATAACTAGATCTATATAAATTGATGTTAACCACTAGGTTCAAAGGAATGGACAGCTTATATTGATTTTAATCCGCTAGCTACGTGGCAAGCGATTTCCGCGGAACAGGAGTGTGGAAAAATAATGATCCGGGGTATAGAATTGTGGAAAGTACTTATTTATGGTACTGTAGCATATAACAGTACTTTTCGTGTGAACAATACTTTCTTTGGTATTGCAGTGCGGAACAGTAATTTCACCGTACTATAGCGTACGACGATGAGACTATTTTTGTAAAAATAAAAAATAAAAGAAGGGGATAGTCGAGTGATCGGTTCGCTAGAATCAGAGCTGCCGCTGCGTTTGTTTATTCCCTTTCTTTTTTTGGCTTCGTCAGGGAACTGTTGACTTGGGCAAGCAAATTGAAATCTGTGCCGGCTAATGTATAATACTATGTATTAAAGTGGTGAGGATTGGAGACTCATGTGCGATGCCACGTCGCCTCCCTCACAGAGTGACCCTCTGAAAAATTAGAGATTGCATTTAACTTCTTTCGGATGTTTTTTAATAAAATAGGCTCGAAAAATATCAAAATTACGTTTAGATCCCTCTGTGGTTTACATTTAGATCCTCCTGGTGGTTTTTAGCGGAACAGACCCTAGAAAAAATAGATTACTGTAGGTTCCTCTACGGTTTACGTTTGGCTCATCTCAGCGGTATTTACAGAGGCAGACTCAAAAATAAAAATATGTCTCGATGAAAAAAACACAGATTCATCGAAGGTTTATAGCAGCCCACGGATTCGCCGACAGGTCCTAGTGACTTTTTTAAAAAAAATCGAAAGTACATAAAAAATGGCAGCCCTGATTTTCTCAAAAAAATACAGATTCGTCGAAGGTTTATAGCAGCCCAAAGAATCGCCGACAGGTCCTAGCCGCGATTTTAAAAAAAATACAGATTCGTCGAAGGTTTATAGCAGCTCATAGATTTGCCGATGGGTTTTAACAATCCATTTTTTAAAAAAATATGAAAACCGAAAATACGACAAAATTTCTCAAATTACGTAAAAAAAACAACCACGGTTTTCTAAGAAAACACAGATTCATCGAAGGTTTATAGCAGCTTATAGATTCGCCGACGGGTCCTAACCGCGGTTTTCTAAAAAAACACAAATTCGTTGAAAGTTTATAACAACCCATAAATTCGCCGACGGGTTCTAGCGAAGTAGCGATCCATTTTTTAAAAAAAAAATACGAAAACTGAAAATACAACGAAATTTCCTAAATTTTACAGGTTGCATCGTCGTGCACGACACAGCATAGCGCGTTACCCTGGCTAGTTGGTTTAGTTTAGCTTAATTTAGCTGAATATTTTGGGGTTGCTCCAATCCTTGCTAAATTAACAAGGAATTAATTCGATTGGAGTCATTGTTCCAGTGGTCAAACTGGTAGGACACTGTATATAAATGGCGCGTGCACAAAACAACCTTGCTGACATAATTGATC